>JACEII010000001.1:7010036-7225265 GCA_014332785.1 Antheraea mylitta
ACAAATGAATATGATAACAATAGTTTTCAGCCAATTAACTTTACTATCATTCTTTCTCCTTATTTCATATAAAACTTATTTCAAGAAAATATACAATATTTTATCGATCATAAGAAAAAAAAACGAAATATATTTTAAATTAGATATAATTTTTATGGAAATAATATCAAATACATGATAATATAAAAACCATATATAATCTGAATATAATTAAATATATTATTGTGACCATAGATTTATAGACTCATATGGTACATGTACTAAACGTCTTTGCCGATGGCGGGAAATTTAAAATTTTTTAAAAAAGCGCTTTGGGACCAATCTGTCCCAGTGCTAGTATCCAGGTTAACTCTGCTACAATACTAACAACTATAACATGTTTTTTTAGAATGTATGTTATAACATGTGCAATGTATGTTATAACATATTTTTTTAGAAATATAATTCAAAGAAACTGAAATAAAATGATTACCAAGGAAGTATTTTTTTTATAGAAGCACGACAACGTGACTGCACTAAGCCTGATGTTAAGCATAGTACAATCCAAAAACATCGGCAACCACCGAGAGACAGATTATCCATCGCCGGTCGACGCTGTCATGCCGGCCATAATGACGAAAGTCGCCCGGTACTGGATATGCACAGGCTGATCCCGAAACGCGACGCGCGGAAGCGATTCACTATGACGGGCTTTTTCGCCATGTGCATGGTGGTTGTGACCCAGTCGGGCTGTAAAACCCTACCACCCCGCTCTTGCCATTGCCTCGTTCGTTGATCAGCAGGGTAACACCCCTTACACCTCAAATGCGGAAATTCGTAAGTGAACTAAATTGAAAATAGCTGTTTGTATATCTTGGAAATAAGTTTAATGCGAACCTAATCTAATGCAGAAAGCAAACTGGCAGACAAATAAAAAAAAACAAAGATATCAAAGAGTTCTTTTTTCAAAAACTTGTCACGCGTGCATTGGTCTTGTTTTAGAAATTGGCGCGGTCTTTTTTAAGAAAGTGGCTGTTTTTAAAATAATCGTCAAGCAAAGTTTCGTAAAGTTTTTTCTTGTTATTAAGGCATTTTAGTCGAATAAATTCTCAGAAAAATATTGGAATAATATGATTCTCGTCTCGTATTTTTAAATTTGGACCGATGATTGGGAATACGTCAAATTTCCAATAGTCCTGTATATGAATGATATCAAAGTGCCCAATCTTTATGCATTGATTCCAAAATTTTGACTTCATTAAGCTCTCTTATTGAATTGTCATTCGTACTCAATAAGGAGACCATTATTAGGTATGAGCATTATAGATTGAAAGTACAATTTTTGCCAATTGAATGTTAATTTACGACGCTTTTTCTAGTGTTACAAGTAATGTCTCGCTGTACGAACGATTTCATTCATAAAAAAACTTTTTTATCTGAGTTTTCAAGTAATGAAATATTATAGCTAGAATATAAAGGTAAATTTCGCCGCCGCTGTCAAAACATTAATAGCTCAGATGGAAATCTGCTGCTTCGAAAATCCGTCTAACACTATTTCGAATGCGAGTGACAGCAAAAGAGTTATCTTTTTTTAATTTTTATAAAAAATGCTAATTTTGTGAGGCAAACCTAACAGCTTTATATTTTAATTTAAAAATGTTTTTAAAGAACCGAGCTAGGCTCGGTCGTCCAGGTACTTCATACTTATGCCTTATTGAAATTTATCTATGTACCAAGACATACCTCTTATATGTATTTCGTGTCGATTAATAGGGTGAAAACGACAGTGAGATTTTTCCTTATTTCACAATATTTCCACCGGATCGAGATTGAACCGTCAACGATATACCAGTGTGAATCGAGCTCCGCTATAATACTATTATTTTGCGGGATTGAGTCTTAGCGTGTTGTGCAAAAAAAACTATACATATTTGTGTATTTTTCTGAAAAAGTCTGATTTGGTTTTTTGCTTAGTCAAATCGTGTAGTTTTTAAGCTGGTACTGGGCAACCTGAAATGGTATGTTTCCCACATTTTTTATATTTTATAATTAGATAAAGATCTTCAGGTGAATTGCAATTTCAGCTTTTTAAAGTAGTCGTACTTAAAGACTATAATGTAAATTTAGGAGTAATTTTTTTATTTTTATATGTAAACGGCCTTTAATTTACCCACTGGTGCAACATACGGCAATTTGCAACAATACTTATGGAAAGAGATTTACACATTTTTTAATATAACATGATTATTATAAATAGTGAAATGACAAGGTATTATAAAAAATAACTATACATTTATCAACAAATTTTATTTCCATAGTTCTCAAAAACAGAGTAGGTAGTCGTATAAATACAATTATTTAATACCCACTGCTACAATAGATAATCTTTTATTTGGATTGGATATATTGGATTTGGATACATAATAGGTATGAAGGCATGATGGAAGTTATAAAAAACATTGAATACAAATAAATACTTAAGATTAACCTTGTATATTTTTATGCAAATAATAAATAAATTATAATACTACCCTGAATAAGTCAAATTCTGTAAATAATTCACAAATAACGAAGACGATTAATCATTAAAATTCGATTAATTACAATTTTACATTATTTTCAATCTACAGGAGTCATAACAAAAACAAAATTATTTATAAGTGATTGAATACAAAGTAAAAAAAGATACAGGAGAGCCCATTGATATGAATATCGACCGATTAAAGTTAGTAGAACTCGCCCCGCGCCGCGTCGTTTCGTTTCATTACATAATATATTTCTATTATGATTTAGTGCCCTCGCGCACACCGTATTTTTGAGAAAAATCTATAAAATTATATAGAAGCGCGCACTGCGGCTAAAATTCCAACATACTTTCCCGTGTCACCACAGGCTTTTTTCCGCAAAATATGTCGCCAGTCTTTCCTTATTTTATAAAAACTTAGATTTTCAGCGCATGCTTCTAACATAGGTAAGAACGATAAGCTAGTATGAAATTTGGGTAAAAGTTTATAAAATATCAACTGAAATTTATCCAATAACATAATATAATTTTTCTATTTATTTGGAAGAATAATAGAAATCACGACATATATTGACAGATACTTAATATCGTGGCAAACCCCTGCCAAAAATCCTTAAACTTTAATAAATTAAATCGTACTTAAGTTATAGTATTAATCCTGAATTTTAACATGTTACTTGGGTAACTATTAAATGTTTCCTCAGTAGCCAGTTTCGATAATTTAAACTCTTAGACAAACAATTAAATACGTTAGCCATAGGCGCGAGCGCGAGGCAATATATAATATACAAGTGAGATACTCGATTAGGTATTTGGTATTGCAACCCTTCACTGCGCTTCTCAATTACAATATTATACCAGCAGTAAAAGTTTGACTATTATTATCCATGCAATATTAAAATTAATGGATTCAGTTTTCAAAAAGTATCACTATGACAGATATATTAATCTGAGCTATTCGCAAAAAAAAAGTAATGGCAAAATAATATATTTACTCGAAATAAATAAAAAAGGTGAAATCGATATAAAAATAATAAATACTAATATAAAATAAGGAAGGTCTGCACATTAATAGGTTCTTAGACTTTATCTGGAAATTGCACCGCAAGGCGCGTACCAAACATTGCGGATTTTTTCCGTTGCGGAATAAAAAACGCACCACAACCCAGGGCACCGCATGCACTCAGGTACTTTCCAAAACTAAATATTATAGTGGACGTTACTTTTGAACTTCCGCCTGGAATAGATATACACTATACGCTCTCTCTCTATTACTAGTTTCAGATGTAACTTTAACAGGTGCACCTCCAACAAATAATGTCAAACGTTTTTTGCTGCAGTAGGACGTGTTAGCTGCTAATATATTTCAGGCGGAAGTGCAAAGTAACGCCCACTATAAAATTAAACGATGGATTTCTGCAAAATCACGCCTTCTTGAAACAAATAACTAACCTAAACGTTTTTTCTTCCTAACATTACTTTGGGATCTCTAGCACGGAACCGATTAATGTCTGGCCGGCTTTTATGATTTGCTTATATTCTTTAGTTTCTAATATAGTCTATAGATTATAAAATTAAAATAAGTTTAGTGTATGTGTATATGAGGACTATTTATATGTTATATTTAGTATTTCATTTATAGTTAAATAAAATTACAATCTGCCACATATTAAAAAGAAACATGCAGTTGTATTTTAAAGGACAATGGATAGTGTAGGTTTAGCAATGTGATTGTAAAGCTATTTCCGTTAGGGCGATTGTTAATGGTATAGATTATTTTGAAATAATTTGAATATTGAAAAAAGTCGCCTTTTTAATAATGGTAAACTATTGTATTTATCTAGGCCTTAACTAGGATTGTCACAACAAACATGTCATGATAATTATTAAAGATATATTCTTCCATTTATGTTTTTATACCAGGATTGTGGTAAAGATGCGTACCGTCCTTCTGACGGAAGCGGTCACCGCGGTCTACGGACGCTTAGAACACGGAAAGCATCAAATGCCTGTTGCCAATCCTTTATTAAAAACCTGATAGTTATTTTACCATGAGTGGTCTATTATATTTACTTATGAGATCAATACACAAAAATGCATCTTAGAAATAAAACTTTCGCACTATTTTTAAAGAATATTATAACTAACAAATGGCCAAATCAGCACCATTTCACTGATTGATAACTGCAAAAAGATTTTTTTTTTTTCGAAATGAAAACCCTGTTGAGCTGGAATGGTCTTCACAGCTTCACCGAACTATTTCAAAAAATATATTATTTTAGACTACTATAGTAAAAGGATCATTAGTACTATCATTAATACATTCACGCATTATTAAACGCGTATTTTTAAAAGCATCTTTTTCCCCCGCAACTGTATATACATGTACATACATGGGTTTGATAAAGAACAGGAAAATCGAAAGTGTTCAGGTTTAAAAGTGGGCGATTGGACATGGAATATCCCATACAAAGGACAATTCACTATTAAGGTGTAGATAAAACAAAGATGTTTCACGATATTTTAGAATAGCTTGAATAGAGCCAATGATTTACAAACTTACTTTTTTCTCACCCGGTCAGTGCCGTTAATTACAACCAATATGGATGTAGAGAAGATAACTATATCAAATTCTTTCTAAGCTGAATTATAAAACATGTTATAATATGAATTCGAATGCACTTTGTGAGGTAGAAAATTATTTAATTACAAATATTTTAGATCTTCCCACACTCTTACACATCCACACTATTACAAACTAGTTCATCCAATGTTTTATTCTCTAATAAATTGTCACAATTAATTACAAAAAAGTACAATCATTTCCATGATAACAACAAATTTGAATTTGAACCAAATATAAAACTAATCTTTCTTTTCGTGGGAATCTGAAACCAAAATTGATATATCATTAACATTTAGACTTCTGTACATTTTTAAAATATGAAACAATATAGGAATTTTGAACTGATTAAGACTCAGTTGTAGGTTATGTTTTCATACAACTTGTTAATTAACGTGGGTTCGAATTCAACAATTAAAATTCTCTCTACAACAGCTTGTTGAGTGACATGAATTCACACCCAAAAACACCATGATGATACCATAGTAAATATTTGATACAGGATTTTATAATTTACTATTTGTAAGTATTCTTCCCACAACCAATAGGTGAAAACATATTTTTCTCGAATAAACAACCCTTTGAAGTGTGCAACT
This sequence comes from Antheraea mylitta, assembly GCA_014332785.1. Lineage (NCBI taxonomy): Eukaryota > Metazoa > Arthropoda > Insecta > Lepidoptera > Saturniidae > Antheraea > Antheraea mylitta. The sequence goes on from JACEII010000001.1 coordinate 7,015,759, forward strand.
AGTAAATGATCGTGCCACCGTTTTAATTTTGAGCATTTTTTTTATTTTTCACTGAGTCAAGGCATTGCACCTACCGGGAAGTCGCAAAATCATTAAATTCAGCACTGTCAGTACTTGCAACACATACCTGAATTGTCTTCTTCTTCGGCATCCAGTATGTCAGCACAGCATATCGAGTAACATATTAAAGATAAAAATCCTAGTGGTAAACCAAATACTAGTGCAGTCAATACTGGGTTACCACGCCACATACTTGTTAAAGTCGTTCTTGCTTCATAAAATCCTCTATACAATTTAACTGGCCAATTGTTGCCTCCGTATGCCTGTGAATATTCAATTTTAGTTTGCTTACATCAATTCTATTCTTGTTTTTAAAATTCTTTAAATCAAAAAACAAAGTTAAGTTTTTATTAAAGTATTTTTAAGTGAATAGTTTTTAAGTCCCCATTGTAATTTGAAACTTAATGAAATGAAAAAGTGTCCATTTTTAAGGTTTCACTTTTACTAAATATAAACTGCACGCATGAATTTTTTCGGGTAAAAGTTACGTTTTTATTTAAAGAAATAAAAAACAATAGATGTGATATACTTTCTTTTTTATGGTAGCAGGATATAGAGACAGCAGTACATCTAATAGTACTATCCGTCTAAAAACAGAGGCGATCAATGAAGTAGAAAATCTATCTGGTCGTCAACATCTCGGCCTGCTAATCACTCGAGTGCCCAACCTGCTAATGTCTCGACTGTTGGATATATGTACAATGAAATAACTCAAGACGCTACAAACTTAATAGCAATCATTGTGATGGTCTTGTCACCCACCTGTATGGTAGTTGTGACCTAGTCAGTTGCAAGTCGCTATTAACCCGCTCGATACTAGATGTACACAAATGTGCACACCATCAGATTAGATAATAATTAAACATAACCACAACTTCTATTAAATCATACATAATTTAATTTCTTACTTATCAGCATAATCTGTTCTTCCTTGTGTATATTTTATTTACTTTATACAAATAGTTGATAATATTTTTTCCTGTATTATTTAAATTTAGAATTAGCAGATAGATGGCACTACAGATAATGTAGTTTTAATTTAATTTGTTACTTACATTGAAACTAGATGGCAGCATGGTCGCGCGCCCATATATACATAATTCTGTTGTATGATTTTCATTATTATTCAAATTAATTTTATTTAATATTTTTTTTATTTAATATATTCTCGTAAAATTTTGATTGATTTGCTTATAAACCATTTATTGATAAAATCAAAAATATTTAAAAAGTTTTACTTCAATCGCGTGTGACAGGTTACACGCCCTCATTTTTTTACGGTTTTCAGATCATGATTTCATCTTATGGTATGTGATAATGTAGTCAAAAGTGATTACACCTTAAGTTTAATGAAGCCATTAACTGATATCTTTCTTTAACACACACCAATAGGTGCTCCGTAACAAATTTTCAAACTTAGTGTGGTAGCGTAGAGTTAGTAGTACATTGAAAAATACTCGACTCCTATGCAATTATTTCCTAATGTTTTATTTATTGATACCTCAGGTTCATTGCAAAATCCGAAACTGCGTCAATCAATGAGGTACTTAAATCTTATTCAGGTTTTAATACAAAGAAATACAAACAACAAATATAAATAAACAAAATGTTGACCATAGCTAACTTGAGGGTGTCGGTTTTTCGTGACGGTGTGTGCGCGCATCGTAAAATTTACTCTTATTATTTTTCCCTAACACGCCAAAAGAAGGATAATTTCCATATTTCTAAAAACCTAAAAAGTAAATATAAACCTACTAACCGGTACTTGTTGACTATGAATTTGTTCTAGAAATAATAATACTGCTTCGGGAGTCATAAGTATAGGATCATCATCCGGAATATGATGATGACTCGTTGTCGAATTCAACACTAATAAATGTGGTACAGTCAATTCCGACATAGCTATAGAGTTAGCTATTTCAGGTGTTCCCATCCATCCAAACTGAAAATGTCTATGAAGATCATGTTTTCTTTTCCTGGAATACAATTTTTTTTAATAATAGTCTTTTATTGCTTAAAGTTATATATTTGCAGAACAATAATTGTTATTCATACTTTATAATTCCTTCTACCATATCTTTAAAATCTCTCTCTGTCTGTGTAATTTCATGTAATTTATTCTCTGATAAAACTGCTATAACAATGTACTTTTCTGTAGCCATTAGGTCATTTATATTTGACCCTGTAATCTTTGGGAAATATCCAAACCTTTCTGAGTTAATCCATTTTTCTAATGTCATATTTAGGTTTTCTTTATTTTCTATGATTTCTTGAGTTGCTAGAAACAGAGGAATATTTAATGTAACTAAAATCATAAATAACAATATTCAGAGTAATGTGTACGACGTAAAAATGATTAAAACTTAACTATTAAAATACCTTCAAAAAAATAGGCATCATCTTCTTTATATACAAATATTGCAGTTTCATTTGGTACTTTAAAATCATTCTTAACTAGATCATGGGAGATTGCATAAAATGATGAGTATGGTTGATACTTTGATGCATGTATTGTATACATGTCCTGGAAAATTAATGGTAAAAATATATAATGTTTAAAAGTATATAACTCAATATAGAATCAATTGAATGGATTAAATTGCTAACCTCATCTTTGGCTAAATTTAGATTTTATGTTAGTAGATCACCAGTACACAGCGAACAAAAGAAGTTAACAACTCATACTTAATTTTGATTCAATCAATACACATAAAAAAAATTGAAATATATTTTGTTGTTCCAGTTTAGTGTTTGAAACAGCTGACGTGATTTTGAGGAGGCTATCACTGACTGATAAGAAACTTTCCCAGATAATGTATAAAATACTCTTTACTTTGATAGTTTAATAATTCTCCTTAGATATCAAAATATATATTTGAAATCTTCGAAAACTTAATAATCATTATTTTATACCTTTATTATCAACCTCCAAAAAGTATTGAAATGAAAAAAGTATTTTTAAAGAATAACAGATTTGATAATTTTAAAAAATCTTTTAATACAGTTGTTTTTTATACAGGGATATAAAACATAATGAATTTACATATTTTCACAAATGATTCGTAAATATTTGTTTTTTTGGGCTACCCTAAATATGTTTAATTTGACTATCATTAAATGTATGCTTACAGTTATACATCACCAAAATAAATTTAAAATCTGTAAATACACAAAAACATAGTTCAATAAGCTATAAGTGACTTATTACTTAGGTTTAGGTATTAAAGAACGAATTTATACCCATAAAGGTCCTTGCTGTATTCCAATATATCCAAAGAAAACTGAATGTGCTTCCTTCAAATAACCAATGCTATCTGCAGATGATACCTTTTGAATTGCAGGTTGTGACATCCTCATAGCATAGTTAACCATTTCATCTGTGGCTCTATCCCCTGAATATTCATGATGGAAAGAGCCTTTTATACTGTTGAAATAAATAAATCTTTTTATTAACACAACAATCCCATAATAAAAAAATAATCCCATAGTCATATGCACACACATTAAGTTGTTTTAAAGGGATTTACATTTGTTTACCCAAAAATAAAAATTGATGATTTCATGTTTTTTATTTATTGCAGTATGTCAAAGTGACTGCACTATGCCTGATGGTAAGTAGTACAATACAGAAACAATATTGAGAGACCAACTTGAGAGATATACCTTATAGATAGTGCCATGTTTTCATTTAAAATTTCTTTATCGTATTTAATTCAACACATAATAATTCATAGCCACAGCAATGCATAGCCAGATCAGGTAGTATGTATATATAGATTTTAATAGGATCATTTAACAAAATAATTACTCCAAAATAGTGCACAGGTGGATTTGAATGAAAATTTGTATACAGTAGCTGCATCACTCCAAAATTATCAACAAAATTTTAAAATGAAATAAATTAAAAAAAAATAATCATAATTTACCCATTGAACCTGTGATAAATACTTTTGATATAATATAATATACTACAGGTACTTGCTGTTTTATAAATTTATTACCAATTATGTTAGCTGATGTTACAGAAAAAGTTTTTAAAGTATAAACAATATAAAAAATATTGTACTTACAACATTACTGTAGGGAAAGCTCTTATATTGAAGTGTGTTGCAACAGAAGTGAACCGAGTGCAATCAACTTTAGCAACTTTAATAGGAGTGTTATACAAAGCTTGAGCAACATGTCCCCAGATAGGTTCCAGCCTCCGGCAGTGTGCACACCATGGTGCATAAAATTTTACAAACCACATACCATCCTCACTGAGTTTAATGAATTTATCACTTAGTTCGAGGACTCTTGATGCCCCTACTGTAGAAATTGCTGGAAATAATAAATTTATATAATTAACATCCAAAATATTATTGTAAAAATTCAGGCCTACATATTACCAAACACGGTGGGAATAATCAATACGAAGTATTCAAAGTGGAGTGGGAAAATCTAATAACTGAGGATGAGTATAGAATAAACTGAAGTGATTTATTCAAGAACATTTATAAGCTGATTACGATAATTAGATAATATCAGATAATAATAAAAAAACGTGTAAATAATATATTACAAGGTAAACTATTACTAAATATTATAGGAAAACAATATTATAAAGCGCAAGATGTTCATTTGTTATAAGCAAGTGTGAGTACCTGTAAATACGAACAAGTAGAATCCAATTAAGCACTTCATAGTGTAACACTTTCTGTTATATAATAACAACAGTACTTATTCGTACGTATTCTTATTTTGTAAAATATTTTATACACATTATATTTACAAAGTAATATTCCTAAAAGAAATTAAACATTATAGTTTAGTGTTGCCGTTTAAGAAATAAAAAAGTCTCGAGGCGTCATTTAAAAAGTCGCTAGATTTTGAAAAATGCATTTTTTAAAAATCCGCTAGAAATGGCTAATAATATTTAATGTTAAACATATGGTGAAAATACTATATTGTAAATAGTTCGCTGTGATAAATCGAACAAAAGGCTTTAGTTGGATTAGTTATAACAACTTTTAGTCACGTTATAACTCTTATTACTGCTTTCATTCTGGTCAACATCGAGATCGAACATCATTCTGGTAGAAAAATTCCAAAAACATCATCAGCAATTCATTTGCTTACCAGTAATTACAAATAAACTAGTACCAAAATACATAAACATTTTCAATATTCAATTAGTCGCTAATTTATTTAAGTCGCTACATTGAAAAAAAAGTTGTTAAACATGTCCAAAATCCGCTAGATCTAGCGACAAAGTCGCTAAATCGGCTACAGTGTGAAAGTGTTATAGACTACACCCACAGTCTAATAAGGATACTGACTACACCATAGGGAGAGTTTTTTGGCGGCATTTCAGTCTGTCATGTAGTGGATTTTATATTTTATTCATAATCTTGTGTTACTTGACTCTATATTATGTAAAGTTGGTGGTGTTTTATATAATTTTGTTAGTTTATTGTGCATAAGTGAAGTGAATGAAAAATAATACCACGGATTATGAATTCTGGGATGCCACAAAAATTCACAGGAAAGTTGTAACAAGAGAACCAACCACCATCTTGTTATTACTTTGAAATAACCACAAGACACTACTAGAATATCGACCTCCTGACTTATCCTGATATCCTGACAAAACATGGATATAGCAGAACATTTTTAATGATTATTCAAAGATTAAGAAGATAAGAAATGTCTGAAATATTATATAGAAGATTTGGCGCTTAAGTCTTTACATTGACTTGGACTTAGAAGAAAACAGACTAAAGAATAAATAAGAACTATCCGTATTGACTACTTCAGAATTGGTACAAGAAACGACTTGAAAATTAAGATAAAGAAGATGGTTAAAAATTTACGAAATATTATATATAAGATTTGGCGCGTATGCCTTTATATTAGCTTGAACATAGAGTAAAACTCACTACAGAATATACAAGAATCACATATATTGACAACTTCAGAATTGGCAGTATGGATTAATTCCTTCGCCTGTCCTATTAGACGAATGTTATTACTACTACTACTACTCCACCATACGGATGTTACAAAATAATCGATTTTTAATTAAATCGATTATAATGTTTTAATAATCAATTTTTTATAATCGATTTGTATAGCAATATTAATTGATTTTTAATGAATCGATTATATAAATGACAAGTTTAAATCGATTTTCATAAACAGCACGACATATGCGATGCATGAAAAAAATTCGAAGTTAGTTCATGGTTATTTATAAGTTAAGTGTAAGATAATATAGTCTTTAGTAAACAATGAAAGTGTCCTCTAACCGTAAAACATCTAAAAGCGGCGTGCTTAAGAATTTTAAAAAGAAAAAGGAAAATACCATAGCAATATGCATGTACTGTTCGAAGAATAATAAAAGACTTGTAGTGATATTACGAATTTAAAACAGTACGTAGAATGAAAAAATTGATTTATATTTTAGTTTTTGAGATATTTTGACACGTTGTCATTTTGTTGGAATTATCATTACTTCATTCTTATTATAATAAAATGTTTAATGGTACTGGAAACTTGTATCAATATTTATTTAGTAAATCAATTAACAATTCTTAATCTTAAATAATTCTAGCTGAGGTTCGGCCACTTTATACCACCACTGAGCATGTTAGTTTTTGGCTGAGTGACTTAAGCACTAATTTAAAAAGCTCTCCGAAGGAAGCGTCCTGAAAGTACACTGTATTTTTTTTTCGAACAGACTAACCATCGTTAATTATGCTTGCTAGATATGCTTTCACAGTTGCCGAAGGTTACTTAGGCTAGTGCTTAGGCTACTCAGTGGAATGCTAACATGCTCAGTGGTGGTATGAAGTGGCCGAACCTCAGCAAACTACTCATGTATACGTTGGTATACATTACGAGTCTGTTAATGTTGGCTAAGAGTAACTAATGCAAAAAATAAAAGAAGGTCTCCCACAGAGCTTATGTACCCACCTACTGTGTATAGAGTACAATGTGATGCGTGTTGTTAACTAGATATGCATGAATAATGTATCATTATATCGCACTAATAAGAATGTAATGCGGCGCGCTTCAGCACGACGTTGCTTTGTGACAGTGTCGCAGTATATGTATAGAATGTTAACACTCATTTAACTTAACTTTAGCTTAACTTTAACTTAACTAAATTTAACTTAACTCATTTAACTCTTATATATTAAGTCCATGTTTAAGAGTAAAGATCCTGTCTATGATTGAAAACCTTGAACTTCCACTTGAGGATGACTTCCACACTGTATTTGCCATACAAATAAAATACGTATGAAAATGTCAACATATACTTAAATATTTAGCGATAACAACTATTTTAAAAATTTCGTCTAGCGACAGTTGTTTTAGCCTAGCTGGCAATTCTAGATATGAATATCATTCACGTTCATATCTGGCAATTCTAGTAGTCTTTGATTGTGTGTATGAAGTGTTGATGCGTTTTGTGAAGTTATCTTTTATTTTTTCCTGCTCATTCTGGCACGAAAATTTGTGTTTAAGTTAATTGCCTTGAAAGATATTGGTCTTAAATTTTATACATCAGAGAACATGTGTCTTGAGATTTTATAACGTGATTTTGCCATTTTGGAGGTAAAATGCCCGCTTCCATTTGCGACCCAGTATCTAGCGCATTGCGTTTATCTCTTACTCCAGATGAATCTCAGGGTTCTTCTCTATTAGACACAAGACTGTATTCATCAGCTAAAAGTGTGCTTTTGTCGAAGATTGATTTTGAGGAGTCTGGTGATTATCAAAGCAATGTTCTGGACGGACTAAAATCAAAGTACGTGGTGATACGACCTAAAAAGCCAGTGCATGAGAGTAAACTACATAAAAAAGATAGTGTGAACGCTATTCAAGGACCAGGTTGGTGTTGGTTTCATCGATTAATTAATTTATCTTATATCTTGAACGTTTGTTATCATAAACACGATATGGTTAAAATTTAGAGGTTATATTTTGTGATTTGTTGTCAGTAATGTTGCAAGCATGATCATTTATTTGTTTGCAATATTTGTATATCATGGATTGCAGAAAATATATTTTATTTTATTAATTACCTTAAATTTACATGCTTTTTTTTTTAAAAATGGTAATTTATAAAATGTAAATAAATATACTAGTGTGTATGCATAGTTGTTGTAGTCTTTATAGGGACATTTGAAAATGTTGATATTATTATAAAAACAATGGCTAGTGTAATAATAATCTATACTAATATTATAAAGAAATAAAGTCTGAGAGTTTGTGAGTTTTAACTCGGTTCCCTTCGTTTATGACACTATCTGGCACAGACAGCGCACAATCTATATCTACAATCTACATGACATTGGCAGAATTGTGTATTGCTTACACACGGTGCCATAAATTAAAGAAGAAGAGTTTGTGATGTTATAGGAGGTAATTTCAGAAACTACGAGTTCGATTTGAAAATTTCTTTCAGCATAATATAGCCCATTTGACGAGGAAGGTTATAGGCTATATATAATCATGCTAAATCCAATTGGAGCAGAGCACCAATAAAGAATGTTTCAGAATCAGGTTTTTTTCCTCTTAAAAGCTTCCACTGAGTGTTAGCGTTAGCCCAAAGTAACTATTACACGTGAACAAAGTCACGGGCAGAGGCTAGTAATACTTGTGCGTTGAGCTTACTCTTATTTTTCATACACAATATCTTGGAATATGAACTAAATGGATTTTCATTGTAGATTTACAATGTGAATATCACGATTATTACATTTTTTATTTCAGAAAATATCAAAAATGTTGAGGATGGCTTGCCAAAACCAAAACGAGTGCTGTTTCCTATTGAAAAAGTTCATCTGGGATGGCAGTGCCCTTGGGCGGCAGGTGCCGGTATGCAGAATGTTGGTAATACTTGCTATTTGAACTCAACATTGCAAGCACTTTTTCACGTTCCTGCTTTTGCCAACTGGTTAATGTCAGAAGCAACTCATTCAGAAAAATGTAATCAGCAAGGTGAGTAACGGAGTACAAGACGATTTCATTTAAAATTTTTTTTAATCATGTAAATTCTACTGGAAAGATGAACATTTGTTTCTTTGGTAATTAAGTACTAGATTTTTATATTATGTTATGATCTATGCATTATATAATAGTTTACTTACTAAAAGGTTGATTGACAGATAATGTATGGCTTAAAGTGGTCGGTCTAGAACAGTGAAATTTGTTGAAGTAGTTCCTTATATAAAGTTGAGGATTTTTGTAATGATTACATTAATTCACCACTAATGCATAATTACTTACTACTATATTTTTGGGCTTTTCAGAGGCATGTGTGATCTGTGGTATGAGAGCCACACTGATGGCCACACAAAAGAGTGGAGGAGCACCAATTAAGCCATGGCAGGTTTACTCAAAGCTTCGCCTTATTTGTAGACATTTAACTCCTGGTCGTCAAGAAGATGCTCATGAGTTTTTGAGGTAAGGTAATATATATTCAATAATTATCATATAGCAATAATATATAGTATAAATTTATGTTTGTTTTTAATCAATATATAGATATCATAACAATTAAAATAATTTGAACTCTGTACTATTATTTAAATTTACGGAAATTACATATGGCTGGACCGATTTTGATGAAATTTTGTGTGCATGCTCCAGTGGTACCGAGAATGGTATTGAGAATTGGTCCTGGTAGGTAGTGCTGTGGTTGACTTTTAAGATTTTTTCTTATTATCAAGGCAGGAGTGCGTTTGCCGGGATCGCTAGTGTATATATATGATATTGGATTATATTATTAAACAAAGCATACTACTACTACATTTACAGATATCTTATGGAAGCTATGGAGAAATGTTACTTATTGCGATTTATAAATTCGGACAAATTGGATCAATACAGTAAAGAGACTACACCAATGAATCAGATTTTGGGAGGATATTTACGATCAACAGTCCGTTGTCTGGCATGCCATCACCTTTCTACTACTTATCAGCATTTTCAGGTAGATAGTTGTAATATTTAATAAAAACTATAATTGTGTAATAGTAATATTACTTACACAACAAGCTGTCAGAATCTTGAACAGGGAGTAATAACCAACTATACCTTCATCAAAATGTTCATGTTCATAACAAATTCAGAATATTGTTTGAGTTCTTGTGTCAGATCTTCAATACATTTCCTTTTGTGCCATGGACAGGTTGTAGAGAGGGACTATCTGTCAACACTGTGAATGATGCAAAGAGAACATTCTATACCAAATATATATATATATATTATTTTTATGTTTTCAATTGCTAAGAGAAATATGAGTTTGACATATAATGAAAGTATAAACAAAACAAACATGTCTATAAATATTTTTGGAGAAATACTTACGAATTGTGAAAAAAATTGCATTTATCACTCACTCACACTCTGTACCTCTTGATTTAAACATTCTCATGCATTACATGTCTATAGTTGCCCAGAGTAAGGCGACCGCTTTTTTTATGTTGTATACATTTTGATTGGACTGTTAAACCTCTCTGAATCACCTATAATTACTCTAGATGAGTTTACACATTGGTGTCAATCAAAAAGCTTGAAAAGTCAAACTATTTCAATATTATGATGTTATGAACAAATTTCCACATTGGTTCCTTCAATACTCTAAACCTGATGCAGATCATGACAGCAGGAGTCCATCGATAGCTCCCTGATTTATAATAATTAGGTAGTTACTTCTCAGGGTGCTATTCTAATGATTGTAAATATTTAGTGATTTGTCTAGTAATTTTTATTGCAATCTGGAGTTTTCAAACGTAATTTTAAACATTTTTACATCACGAATATGAAAGTCTGTATATACTTTGTACATGATTTTTTTAAGAATATTATATTTAACCTTTTTTTTTCATTTAAAATGTAATGTCATTTGCAAAAACAAATTTTCATTCTAAGTTAAGCCGAAGCCTTTAGGTAGACGTAGATAGATTTTGTTTTTAAAAATTTGTGAAGTTGCATTATACATAAAGTGAGAAAAGAACATAGCATGATAACTGTTCTGGTGACAACTATTCACTGTGCTTATCCATCTTCTTTTAAAGATATTGTATTTTGTATGTTAATATTTATATGTATCTTTCAGGATTTATTACTAGATATAAGAAAACACACAACTCTGGATGAAGCATTGGATTCATTCTTTTCACGAGAAAGGTTAGAAGATTTGGGATACAAATGTGAAGCTTGCAATAAGAAGGTAATAAGACTTTGATAGATTTTTTAACTGTGACAAAGAAAGTTCAGTACAATACAGTAGTATATAATAACTACATATGTGGTTTAATTACACTGGGATATAAAAATTAAAGATGATGATTATTGCTATTTTTATTGAGCTCCCTAAATTCTAAATGCTAATTTTATTTTGCCCTTGATAAATGTTGCTAATGGTTTAATAAATCGTCACCTTAATTTTAAAACTTTTACGAACGAATGATTAGTGATGTGATATAGAAAACAAAATGATTCAAAAAATAGTAATTGAACAAGTCAAAACAAATGATATTAAATACTAGCTGACCCGTGCAACTTCGTCTGCACCAGATTGGTTATCAACGGTTCAATTTTATTTTTAAAGGCGAAATAATGTGATAAACTCAAAACCCAATTGCAGCCACACCTACCGTTTCCAATTGTGAATCCAAACTGTAAAGGGACTCAATTAAACATATACCCAATTACAGTTTTATTATTAGTATATAGATAATGTGTAATGGTTATGTAGGAAAACTTAGTATGAAAGTGACAAAGCGAAAGTATGTAAGAATTTCTCGGGAATTTCCGTAACATTAATTGATTTCTTGTAATGTTCTAAGTCAAAAGAAATGAGGACATAGACACGTGAACTTCGTTTTACAAATCAAATTATGTTATCAATATTAATGTTCTATAATTTAGTTTTTTTTTCGAAATGTCTACGCTATTGACCCAGCAAGGTTTTAACAGCTTCACCGGACTACTAAGGCGAGCGCTTAAGGCACTCACCCGATTTTATTTTGGCAACCAGCTCAAGGGTGCACGGCACACCTCGGCTTGGCTGTTGCCTGTTGCATGCAAAATCGCGACCTATCTTAGGTAACCTAGCTAACTATTCATATGTGTATGAGTTGTTGAAACGTATATGTGTACCAAGCATACACGCCTCAACAACTCCTCCATATATTTATTATCGGAAAATTGAGAGTTTTTCAGTTCGATAAGGGGAAAAAGTAAACCCTTCCACTTTCATGTGTAAACCTGTAGGCGTGCACGTGTGTGGGGGTGATCGTGTAGTGTTGTAGCAGTGATGTATATTTGTGTGTCACCGTATCGCGCAAGCAACGCAGTCAAGGGCTCCCTACCGAGGGATCGAACCTAGGCTTGAGCCGCTGCCGTGGGGGGCCAATCGGGTGTGCGGGAGCGAAATCAACCCCCAGACCACGGCGGTGTGATCTGTGGTTACGCGGGCGTGGGCGTCAGCACGCTCTGTTTCGAGGGACAGGCTGGTACTGTTCGTTCGCTGACGTGATTAAATCAGGAGGGTCGGTAAAAATGCATCGCGGACGTCTTTTATAACGCGCAGCGTTAGGTACGGGTTCATAGTTTGCGGCGGATACAACTAACGGATTGGAATGATTCGCGGCCTTTTTAAAATAACTAATCGTAAGTGATTTTACGTACGCCCAGATAGAAGGGATGTCTAGGTCTCTGTGGAGATTGACTCTCCGAATGTACCACAGAGCACCGGTCACTTTACGTAAAACACGATTTTGGAGAAGCTGCAGCTTATGAAAGTTATCTTTGGACATATGCGCAAAAACGGGGCAGCTATATGTCATCACGGGATGGATACACGTCTTATACAAAGTGAGTTTGTGTCTGAGGGACATCTTACTCTTATGACAAAGCAACGGATGGAGGCGACCCAAGACCATATATTTGACCTCTTCGACCCAAGGGATATCGATTCCGTATATCCTGATGGGCTCAAATTTATTAGTGCGTTTCGTGGGATCGAAGAGTATTGCGGCACTCTTTTTGGGATTAACTTCTATGCGCCATCGACGAAACCATTCACCGAGAGTATGAACGGCTTTTTCGATGCGCTTCCTAAGAAAGTCCGACCGCCAGCCGGAAGTGTAAATAACGGTATCGTCAGCGTAACAACCTACCTTGACCCCCCAGACCGAGGTAGGTCACTGATGAACAGATTGAAGAGCGTGGGCGTGAGTATGGAGCCCTGTGGCACACCTGAGCGTATCGGGTGGGGCAGCGATAGTTCACCATCCACTCTGAAGCGGAATGTTCTATCAGTGAGATAATCGCGGATAATATGAATTAACCTATCGGGTACGCGAGATTTTCATAATTTATGGATGAGCTCTCCGTACCAGACCTTATCGAAGGCCTTGGCGATATCGAAGAAGACTGCAATTGTGCGTTTCGGTTTACGTTTCGGATCGGCGCTAAATTTAGAGAAAATGTACTCCGTAAGGCGGTGTACTTGATCCGTGCAAGAGTGTTCGGCGCGAAATCCGAACTGCTCAGGTGGTATTAATTTTAAATCTGTAATCGAGAACTGGAGACGGTTCAGAAGGAGCCGCTCGTAAAGTTTTCCTAAGGTATCTAACGAACTAATGGGGCGATAGCTAACGGGAAGCGTAGCTTTCTTGCCGGGCTTGTGAATACCTATCACTACGGCCTTTTCCAGACGGTTGGAAAGTGACCCTGGGACATGGCCGCATTGAAGACGCAGACCAATAGAGCTATGATGCGATCAGGAAGGAGTTTCAGAACCTCGTTTCTGATCCCATCGGGACCTGAGGACTTCCTAGGCTTGAGACGCTTGATTGCTCCTGCAACTTCATCGAAAGTGATCGCGGTTAGGGTATCCGCCGGAGAAGACGCGAGTACATGCGCCGCAGCTGATTCGATTAATCCGTTATGGAAAGGATCAGTGTTATCAGTGTTTGGCGAACACTGTTCCTCTAAGTTTGTGGCAAGGCATTCCGCTATATCTATGCTATCGAACGCGGGAGGCAACCGGGGGCCTCTGTCGAGAGGAGACATTGGAGTGACTAAATCTGATTTGAGAGTTCGCGTTAGAGTCCAGTACGACAGGTGAGACGGCTGGAGGCCCTCCAGGAGTCTGTCCCACCTGTCGCCCCCGGATCTCAGAAATACGAGACTTGACTGTTTTTCGTAACGAACGTAAACGATCGCGATTCTCTACAGACGGGTAAGCGTCGTAAACTCGAGTCGCGGCATTCTTTTCCGTGATCAATGCTCTCACGTCGTCAGGAAGTATAAAACGGCGATCGTTCGCCGCTTGTACCTCTTTTGAGGTCACCTTGACGGCGGTCTGGAGATAATCAACCAGGGAATAGATGGCAGAATCCGCGTCGGCTTTAGACACCAACACGTCCGGAATCCTGTCTAAACTACTAGAGGACAGATTTTCTTTAAAATATTGAACGAGTTTCGTGTAATCAGCCACCCTAACCGACGACGGGGTGAAGTCTGAATTGTGACCTAACTGTAGAACAACCGGGCGATGATCTGAATCAAGTTCGTGTACAACTTGTATGAGTCGTACAGGAAGCGTGATATTTTTTAAGAGAGCTATATCTAATACTGTGGGTTGGCAATGATCTTGATAGTGCGTGGGTTCCTGAGGGGCTATGACGTCAAAAGCGAGAACCCTACCTAGTTCGTCGAGTATTCTCCCGTTACGAGAGGTACACGGACTATTCCAGATAATATTCCCGCTCTTGAGGTCCCCCGCTATAATAACTGAATCTTCTAAATTAAGTAGCGCCTGCAAATCGCATCTTAGCAATTCTTTATTCGGTGACAGATACGCGGAAACTAAAATAATATTCGCGTGACCGGTCAAACCTATTTTACACACTGACACTTCCATATTGGATAGCGCGGGCGGATCTAACGGCATACAATACAACGAACGCCTAAAATAGATTAAGGTGCCGCCCCCGCGGGTGGCACGGTCGTTTTTTACTATGCAATAATTCGCGATTCTAGGATTACGCATTTTCGGTTTTAAAAGCGTTTCCTTTACGAGGAGAACGTTTATCTGTCTATCGCGTAAAAAGTCAGCTACTAGATCGCGCTGTGTCCTGAGGTTTCTAGTGTTAAAAAACGAAAGAGATAGACCGCGTGGTTTAACCCTATTCATTGCCGCGAACATTGTTAAACCGATTTGTTATAGTGAGCACGGGCGAGCTCGTTCATTGTCCTAGCAAGAGCCGGGAAACGCGCGAACGCTCTGAGCATATCCTGGCTTCTCTTCGTCACGAGAAGCTCTGCAAAAGGTAAGACGTCTACTACATCGTGCACGACCATTAACTGGCTAATCCAGTCAACGCCGTCGAAAGAAAAGGTGCTGAGGCGGTCGTATTGAATAAGCTTCGCCTGCGGAGGCTGAGCCTGAGGTTTCGGAGCCTGGGGCTGAGGTTTGGGAGCCCAGGGGGCTAGAGGGTCCCGCACGGGTTGCGGCGCGCGCGGCCCAGAGGGTGGCGCGCGCGGGGTGAGCGCGGGCACTGCCGAGGTGCGGGAGGCACCCGGCAGGCCGGGGATCGCCTCCACGGACATGAGTGGCGGAGGCGGAGGGCGGGCGGCGGTTGAAGGCGCCCTAGGCACCTGTTTCGCCTATCGGGGACGTTGTGTGCGTGGCGTGCGGGGACAGCCGCGATAGTTCGCGGGATGACCCGCGTTACCGCACAGCACGCAACTGGGAGGTTCGGGAGTGCCAGGAGTGCGTGTGCACTCCTTCGTGGGGTGGTCATCCAGGCACTTGACGCACCTGGGGCGGAGGTGACAATTCCTCGCCGAGTGACCATAACACTGACAGTTATGGCACTGCGACGGGGTATGGGTCTTGCGTGGGGGCTCGTCGGTGATACCGTTAAGATCACACACAGAGGTGAGGTTAAAAATGGCCTTGCCCTCTTGAGTGTGGTCGAGGAGAACTAAGACCATGTTGTATGGGGCGCGGGTGCGTGGGTGGTACATCCGATGTACCTCACGCACGGGTAAGTTCTCCTTAAGGGAGAGGGTGACGTCATCACCCGAGATTTCGGCCGGGACGCGACGAAGTACTACACGGAGGAGGCGTTCCTCCTCGAGTGCGAATGTGAAATAAGCTAACTTCGATTCCCTTAGGAATTTTGTTAGCGCACGATGATCGGGGGCATTTTGCTTGGATGCCCGTCGGAGTGTTAAGGGCGGACGTGTAATTGATTTTAAGGGATTAATAATTCAGTATTATAAACTGAAGCACTCAGAGATTCTTTTCTTGTAGTGTTATTTATACATTTCAATGGTTTTTTTGAGATGTTTCATTGACTGTAGCTTTGGTTAGTTGTAGGATTCGATCCTACAGTTTATTGATCTTTCTTATGCTACTTTCATACCTGGGTGTATAGCCAGGAACTTTTGTTTATAAGTCATTTTACTAAAACTTATTTTTTATTTGTTTCGTTTTAATCATGTATTTATTTAATAATCACTATTTTTAATTAATATTGTATTAAATACATTACTATCTTATAGGTTATAGCTGACCCGTGCAACTTCGTCTGCACCAAATCGGTTATTACCTGTTTCAATTATATTTTTAAAAGCCAAAAATCTTAATAAACCTAATACCCGATTTCAGCGACATCTACCGTTTTCAATTGTAAAGTCGAACTATACAGGGGCTCACTTAAATATATACCCAGTTGATATGTGGGAAATCTTTAAAAAGTAAGCCTAAAATCCGTTCGCTACATAGCCTACCAGGTCCAATTAAAATAAAAACTAACCTACATACGAGGGTGGTCTGAAAAGTTTCCGACCTAACATAGACACAAGAATTTTTATCATAAAATTTATTTTTATTTTTCAACATAGTCTCCTTGTGACTCTATACACTTCTCCCAGCGATGCTCCCATCTCTTTAATCCGTCCAAATAGTACTCGGCGTTCTTCTCTGCAAAATGGTTGTTCACGAAGGTGATTACCTCCTCATTTGACAAAAATCTTTGTCCTCCGAGTGCAGTTTTTAGCTGAGGGAACAGAAAGAAGTCGCTTGGGGCTAGATCTGGTGAATAAGGGGGATGGTCAAGCAGTTCGAACCGTAATTCGTGGATTTTCGCCATGGCAACAAAACAAAAAAAGGTGTGAGACGGGGCGTTGTCTTGGTGAAACAGGATTTTCTTTTTTTGCAAATGTGGCCGTTTATCCGCAATTTCTGCCTTCAGCTTGTCAAGTAATGATGCGTAGTATGCTCCTGTAATGGTTTTCCCTTTTTGAAGATAATCAATTAGGATAACTCCATGACTATCCCAAAAAACAGTCGCCATCACTTTCCCAGCCGAAAAAACAGATTTTGCTTTTTTTGGAGCCGGTTCCCCCTTTGCAGTCCACTGTTTCGACTGTGTTTTTGTTTCAGGCGTATAGTGATGTATCCAAGTTTCATCTACAGTAATTAATCGGCGCCAAAACTCGGATTTATTGCGCCTAAACTGTGCCAACAGAGCATTGGAAATGTTCATTCGAACACGTTTTTGGTCTAAAGTTAGCAAACGCGGCACCCAACGCGCGGACAGCTTTCTCATACCTAAATCTTGATTTAATATGTGACAAACACGATCTTTGGACATCTTCATTGCCTCTGCTATCTCTCTCACTTTAATTCGGCGGTCATCTAACACCATTTGGTGAATTTTATCGATGTTATCGTCAGTCGTTACAATTTTTGGACGTCCTGGACGTTCATCATCTACCAAGCTCTTACGGCCACGTTTAAATTCAGCTGCCCAAAATTTCACTGTGGTAAATGAAGGGGAAGAGGCCCCGTATACAGAGTTTAACTCATCTTTGATTTGCGTAGGCGTATTCCCTTTCAAAAACAAATATTTTATGACTGCTCGATACTCGATTTTTTCCATTTTCACAAAAATACTCACTTCGGCTCACTCAAAGGACTGTCAAATAAAAACTGCGCGTCCAAAATGGCCGAAACTTTGGTGTGTTACTGTCAAAAGATGCACAACTATATTCCCTGACTTTTATTGACGAGTGTTGCCATTTTCAAGTTGAGGTCGGAAACTTTTCAGACCGCCCTCGTATATTGCCGATAAATGTCTTCCCAGTATTGGCGATAAATATTTTTTTGCCGCTTTCAATTACATTCCTTGTGATTAACTATTAAAATTATGTATTTGCCAAAATAAACATTATCTACAACACTCAGGGATAATATACCCTTCTAACATTAAAAAAAAAAAAAA
The DNA here is from genome assembly GCA_014332785.1 of Antheraea mylitta. NCBI lineage: Eukaryota > Metazoa > Arthropoda > Insecta > Lepidoptera > Saturniidae > Antheraea > Antheraea mylitta. The sequence continues at coordinate 7,034,121 of JACEII010000001.1, forward strand.
CAAAATTGGAACGGTGGTAAAATTTACCAAAAACCATCAAGAAGTTCATTAAATACAAATTTTTGTCTTTCATCTTTCATCTTTGTGAGAAAAAGTAAACATAAAAAAAATTCACATATGTAGTTTTAACAAAATATTTCAAATATAATGAACCCAATTACAGCGACATCTACCGTTTTCGATTGTGAATCCAAACTATCAAAGGACGCAAATTTATAATAAGTTGGTATTTGGAAATTATTAAAAAATAAAACTTTTTAACAAAACATTAAACCGCCGTAAAAACTGAAAAGCAAAAAATAATAAACCTTTTACTTTATTCATCTTAATAACTAAGTTCTTAAACTAATGTAAGTATACCTAAGTAATTTTAAGTCGGCGCCAAACAATCAAATTAATGAATTACGTAAAGCGTTATGCGCGGCGGCGGCGCAGCGTGACACACCACTTGTATGCCGAGCGCTTACGAAGCAACCCGAACGGGCACACACGTTACCGCTGGAGATTTCACGTTTTTAATTTGGTTTGGTTATTTGTGTGAATTTAAGTAATCTAGTGATCTTTGCTCATTGATTATTTGGCGCCGACTCAAAATTTCTTAGGTATACTTACATTAGTTTACGAACTTAGTTATTAAGATGAATAGAGTAAAAGGTTTATTTTTTTTGCTTTTCTGTTTTTTCGGCGGTTTAATTTTTTGTTAAAAAAGTTTTTATAATTTTTTGTGGCTATGATCTTACTAATTACTACATGCTTAATTTATTTGTAATACACAACTCAGAAGCTGAATTATAAATCATGCCCTGTTGTCCTACCCTTGGGGTTGCTTTTTTCATGTTTACATGTATATGGGACCAACTTCTGGGTATACTCTTTCAAATCAAAGGATAATAATTTAATTCGGACTATTCTGTCTAAAGTTATGCGCAGTCATAGATATAATCATTGCGTGAATAATTAATCATTCTCGATTTTCATACCCTTAGGGTTGAAATTTTTTTCTCAAATGGGACCAACTTCGGAGTATACCCTTTCCAATAAAAAAAGAATTTTTAAAATCGGACTGTACTGTAAAAAGTTATGCGTGATCATACATAAAAAAAATTATACGCGACGAATTGAGAACCTCCTTCCTTTTTCATCGGTTAAATATTATTACATATATTAGGTACTTTCGTTATTAAACATTTTGTCGATGTTTCCGAAGCAGTTGAAATTTTTGAACCCAAATGTCAGATAGCCGCAGCCTAGAGGAAATGATCCCGACTTTGTACTAAACGAACGAATGATCGACGGGGGCGACTGTTCGAACCCCGACATTGTTTTTGTTATTCGTTTTTTTTTAATGTAGCCTATGGAGATGATAGCTTGAATTTGTAACTAATCTGTCTGCTATATATAGCACAAAGGAAAATTACCGAAATCAATTAATAATTTCATGAACTTCCAATTTTTTACTTTCGTCCGTTATCCTGGAGAACCCCTTGTGTATTATGAGACAAAAGTACCGTAGATGTGACACTGTAATATCAGTTATCACTGTGTTAAGTTTAGGTCAAATTGGTTCAGTACTTTCAGAGTAATACGGGCTTAGATTCTAGACTTTAATCCTTTATCCTGGAGAACCCTTTGCGTTTTATGGGACAAAAATTATATTTGATGTAATCTCATGATATTACTTATCACTATGTCAAGTTTCGTCAAGATTGGTTCAGTACTTTCATAGTGATGCGTGTTCATAGGGACAGACAGACAGACAGACAAAAATTGTAAAAAGATTATTTTTGGCTTCTATATCGATAACATAGTCTACCCTGATTAAAATTTTCAAAAAATATTTAATGTACAGATTTCGACTTGTTACAGTTTTATTATAGAAAGATAGAAGATTATGTTTTTATAGAATTCTTGATTTTTTTTTATTTTTACTAGGTGTCAGCAACAAAACAGTTTCTCGTGGAACGCGCTCCTATGGTATTATGTATAGCATTGAAGAGGTTTTCACTTGCTGGTGGGAAACTCTCCAAACATGTGCAGTTCAGGAAGAAGATTTCACTTAATAAATATATGTTTCATAAAAACTCCCATCAACAACTTGTAAGTTAATATAATATTGTTCACACATTTATGCCATGTATATATTTTGTACTTGATTTGTAATACTAAGGTGATAAGTTAGTAGCTATTAACTTGCATATTTTTTTGTCATGATAAAATGACTATACTGTCTGTAGCCAGTGGCCATTTATGTAATATTGTAGTTGCTTTTTTGCCATAGTCCTTAGCATACAGCTTTGTCAATGTCTCTACATATATAAAAAGAAAAAAAGTAATGCTTATTTGTATTTTAGTCGGAAATTTGAGGCCTGGCTGAAAATCAGTGCCGTTTTCGAAAACGGTAATACGCTGATGCCAGGTCTCATTGTATATTCTACACTTGTTTTTATCTATGGCAATAAATATCTTTCTTTCTTTTTTCTATAATATATCTACAATTAAAAGCTCCTTAACCCCTTATACAGAAAATCCAAACTGTCTTTCAGCTTCTTTCTGGTCTAAGTAGGCTCAAACGTGGTGCAAAGTAATCTTTAATTTTTTGCACTATTGATAATATTTTCGGGTATTTTTCGCTACTAAACTAAGCTCAGCGATATTTATTCTATAGTAAGTGCAGTCCAACAGTGCATGTTTCCTTTTATAAAAGTTTATCATAACTTCATATTCTCATCAACGTGTCGCCAGATCATCTGTTTTGCCTATATATAGGTTTTTTTTTAATTTGACTATGCTATTGATCCAGTAAGGTCTTAACAGCTTCACCGAACTACTATGGGGATAGTGAGTGACCTGTAGGTTACTATTATATATTAAATCATCGAAATAATTCTTGCTTCAGCCTTAATATATGGCTAAACTTATGTAAACATATTTTATTCTAATCTTGTTGGTATATTGTGTACATCATTGATTACATTTTTCTTTTTCAGTCTTATAAACTGGTAAGCTTGGTTACACATCTCGGGCCGTCTCAAAATTGTGGTCATTACACAGCTATTGGACAAGCACCAAACAGCAATTATTACCAATTTGATGATAGTTGTGTTAGACCTTTACCCTTATCTGCTGTTCTGGGCACAAACGCTTACATTATGTTCTTTGAAAAGGACAATACTACTGAGGAAACTCCCACTCCTAATACATCCACATCAAGTATAGTTTATGGGCCGCAGCTGCCAGATAATATACTTAATAAAGAAAAAAGTCCTGTTAAACTCACTTTCTATAGAAATGAAGATCGAAAACCCATTTTCCTTAATAGCACTGCAACAGAATCCTCGAAATCAGAAATAAAACCTATAATTTTAAATAGCACATTAAGTAAATCAATAGACTCTAGCACTACAGTTTCTGAACCTTGGGTTGTGAAACAAAATGGAGAAGTTGAAAAAGTCGTTCAAACGTTAAAGATTCCGAATGGTCTTGATAAGAACATAAAAGTGAATGACGACAAGAAAATCAGTTTTATTATTAAGAAACATAATGGTGAAGAATGTTACGTGAAATCAAAGTTATCTAAAAGTGAAACAGATCTCAGGTTAGCAATAAATAACACAAAGACAGTTGAAAAGTCTGCGTCCACGAGTAAACTGATCAAAACATCAAAATCGCCTTTAGAGAAATTAGAAGAACAGATGAACAAAAGTGATTCAGGAAATCATCAGAGGAATGGATGTCCAAGTTCTAGGCTAGTCCCGTACGATACGGAATCCAGTGGGGATGAACGGAATGATGGTGTGGCGGATGAAGGTGTGAAAAGAGTAACTCTAAAAGAGGAAAACCGGAAACCTAAACCGACCAGGTGTATTTCTCCACAAGGATTGGTGGTGACTACAAAAAGCATGCACCACGCTTGGACAGTTTCTAGTGAGAAAAGTGGGCCATTGCTCAGTCCTAGCTTGAATGGTGATACGAATAATAAGTAAGACTTTTTTATGTATATTATTACATGTGTACTGTAGTCTGCACATCTAATTGTATTACAAATTTTGTGTTATAATTTGTTTTACATATTTAGCACACCAACATAAAATTACAGTGTAATAATTACAATAACAGGCATGCATGACACCAGTAGATGAAAAAAAAAAAAACATTCTAATTAGGAATTATATAGACAGAATCATAAATTAATTTATACAAGTACGCCGTCAAATTATATTTTTCACAATTTTGATAACTGGGCACTTATTGGGGTATTTATTACCTCTTTATAATATTAGTGTAGATAAAAATATATACATATATAATGTATCACATTGTCATATAAATAACGTAACGTAACCGCAGTAGGTGGTAGAGCCCCGCTGAAGCTATTTTTGGTTTCAGCATGAATGGGTCGGCTCCTCCGGGGTAGTACCACCCCTCTCACAGATAACCGACGTGAAATAACAGTGCTTGCATTGTTGTGTTTCGTTCGGTCAGTGAGAGAGCCGGAGGCCCACGTCCCTTCCTCTATCCTGCTTTCCCTTTCCTTCCCCTCACCATTCTCCCATATACAGGCTGGCAACGCACTTGCGACGTCCCTGATGTCGCTAGTGTCTATGGACGGTGGTGATCACTTAACATCACGTGACCCACCAGTTCGTTTGCCTCCTTTGATATTATAAAAAAAAAAAAAAAAAAAACGTATTATTGCAAGCATACGGGTACATGAATGTCATTGCCGAATGTAGCGAAATTAAAAAAAAAACTTAGCGTAAGCTATTTTGCACTAATGTGGCTAATTCGGAAGCCAAGGGGAAGGAGCAAGGGGTAAAATTGGCTCTTAAATTCAGCAATTGGTATACAGCTACATATATTTAGCGACAGATTTTTAAGTTGAGAGTGATAGTTAATCAGACAGACTTGAAAGGTCCTACCGTAATGAAAAAAAAAATGTAATAAGTATTTGATTTCATTGTTATTTTTAACCGATGAAAAAAACGGAGGAGGTTCTCAATTCGACGCGTATTTTTTTTTTATTACGATCACGCATAACTTTTTACAATATAGTCAGATTTTAAAAAATCTTTTTTTATTGGAAAGGGTAGGTATACTCCGAAGTTGGAACCATATACATTTTGAAAAGAAAAAGCTACACCAAGGTTGGGAAAACAGGGGACGACTTATAATTCAGTCTCTGAGTTGTGTTTTACAAATAAATTAAGCATGTAGTAATTAGTAGATTAAAGCCACAAAAATTATAAGATAAAAACTTTTTAACAAAACATTAAACCGCCGAATAAACTGAAAAGCAAAAAATAATAAACCTTTTACTTTATTAATTTTAATAACTAAGTTCTTAAAGTAATGTAAGTATACCTAAATGATTTGGAGTCGGCGCCAAAAATCAATGAACTAAATTATTTTAAATTCAAACATATAACCAAATCAAATTAAAAATGCAATGTGAAATCTCCAGCGGTAACGTGTGTGCCCGTTCCGGTTGTTGTCTCGCTGACATTAACTTATTATATATATGCTTTACGTTATTAATTAATATGCTTGTTTGGCGCCGACTTAAAATCACTTAGGTATACTTACATTAGTTTAAGAACTTAGTTATTAAGATTAATAAAGTAAAAGGTTTATTTTATGCTTTTCAGTTTTCTCGGAAGTTTAATTTTTTGTGAAAAAGTTTTTATTCTGTACCTATAGGGCACTACCCACAAAGGTGGAAAGAAATAATGCCATACATTAAGCTCGCCAGTGACCAAAAATTCAATAAAGTATTTATTAATTCATTAATAAGGGTAAAAGAAGAGGAACGTCAGATGGGTAATGAGCAAAGCCCTAATACGAGTGTGAGCAGCATGTCTCCGCTGAGTGACCGCAGCGAGCCCACAGCTCCTGTGCCGGTGTCGCAAGGCGCTGCAGGTGTCGCGCAGGCGAGCCCCGTGCAGGCGGCGCCCCCCGCGCCGGCCGCACAGCCGGTAGAGATGATGCGGCACCTGCAGGCGCTGTCGCACCGCGGGTACGGCGCCCCGGTCTCCTCCTGGAGCGGGACACACAGCGCTCTCACGCGGCAGGTACGTCAATCGCGCTTTACACTTAAATCTATGGACTGCTCAGTGTAATGCTACTCCTATACTGCTCAGTGTAATGTTACTCCCATACTTGCTCAGTGTAAAGTTACTCCCATACTACTCAGTGTAATGTTACTCTGATAATACTCAGTGTAATGCTACTCCAATATAATTCAGTGTAATACTACTCCCATACTTGCTCAGTGTAATGCTACTCCCATATTACTCAGTGTAATGCTACTCCCGTATCTGCGTATATTATCGTTACGAAATTCTCTTTACGTTCTCAGTAGATGCTTGTATGAGAACATATTACCGTCATGCGTTGCAAACTATCGAGCTACACGACTATAGAAGCAACACCATAATTGTGCACGCGGATTATACATACATCAAATCAAAATTTGGGAACACTAATTTCAAGTTATTAGTAGAATAAAAAAAGCCTATTATATTTCTATCACTTACTTCTTCTTCTTCTTCTTAAAATGGCAACATGTGTATTGACACAATTTTGCCAATGTGAAGTGAATGGCGTCATAGACAATGGAGGTTGCGCCAGTCAATTAGACAAATATCTTTATATTCAGACCGGGCTATCTACAAACAGACATCACAAAGAAAATACATGTAAATTAAGCATACAACATATTGTTAGATTGCGGACATACACAAGAGCATTACACTAAAATCTAAAGTTTAATTTTGTGAATATTAATAAATTTCGAAAAGCATTCTTCAATTAGATGGTTCTCCATAACAAGAGTTAAGAGACACATAATATTAGTAGGACTGGGAATAGAAAAAGGTAGAACATCATAGAGAGAGAAACTGTTTCTAGGGCAATTAAAAAATATGTGATCCGGTGATCTGTCCTCTAAGCCACATTCACAAATAGAGTGATCCCTGATCCTTATTTTATTCAAATGCACTGGGTGCAGACATGCCCAAGGCGCAGGCGGCAAATAATAGAGGTAACCTTTTTACTCACATTTCTGAATTTAAAAAACCATGGCTTTTGCGGGATATCAATTTGCAAAGACCCATAATTTAATTTAATTAAAGACCCTTTAATTTCCGAGACAAATTCCAACTCCTTTGCCATACATCAAACAATCCTGATTTAGATGATAGGCATAAGTCCTTTGAGTAAATTCTATAGTGATCCAAGGACCCGACTGGATGACACGTTTGGCGCAGGAGTCCACAGTTTCATTACCCGAAATTCCACAGTGCCCAGGGATCCAGGCAAGAACCGTACTAAAACCTAAATTGTGACACTCACACAATGCTTTCCTAATTGTAAATATACCTGGATGCTTATCTTTGGAATGGAAAGGGTTAGACAAAATCGTTTCAAGACAGCTTTTGCTGTTAGTAAATACAATGGCTCTCGATAATTTGTGAGCCTTTATAAATAGTATGGCTTCAAGGATAGCAACAGCTTTCCCAGTAAACACCGTAGTACCAGGTGGGCATCTATAGCTTAGTATAACTTTGTGCTTTGGCGCCCAGACCGCTGCACCGACATGTCCAAAGTTGACTAGCTTAGAAGCATCAGTGAAAGTTGGAACCCATCCTTTCCATTCATTAGCTAGTTTTTCTTGAAATTGACTGTAGGCTTGGACAGTGTCCTTGTTAATGTCAAATTGCATTATAATGGATGGTTGGAAGATTAATGCATAATAGTTAGTATCATATAAGGGGTTGATGGCGGATTTAAAGATTGGGAATGTTAACTTGCTGATTTTGTAAAATGATTGAAGGATACAAGGAAGATCCTGTAGCGAGTGGTGGCCAAGAGGTTCAAACTCTTGCAAAAATATTTGAAGTTTAGGGATTAGAGGATGGCTTGTGTTTTGAAAAAGTTTATAAAGGAATCTGTCTGACAGGTACTGACGCCGAAGATACAGAGGTGGTTCTACACATTCCACTTGTAGTGGATTAATTGGCTAGGATTTCATAGCGCCCAAGATTATTCTCAGACTCATAGATTGAATGGCATTTAGCTTTGTTAAAGCAGCCTTTCTGCACGGGTCAAGTAAAAATGCTCCATAATCCAAATGGCTTCGAACAAGTGCATTATAAATTAGGGTAGGTAGGTAGGGTGCATATAAAGGTTCTTAGGACGTTTATTGATTTTCGCATTTCTCCACGACAACATCAAAGTGAGGAACACCGGTTAGCTTACTATCCAATAATACGCCAAGAAATTTTACCTTCTCCTTCACCGGAATAGGTTCTTCGTTATATCGTATTTCTATATATGGTACATGCCTTTTTTTTTGGAGAATATGACTGCTGAAGATTTGGGTATGGCCAATGACAGACCATGGGCAACAAGCCACTGTCCTAAGTATGACAAGACAGTATTTAACTGAGCCACTGCATAAGAAATAGACGGGTTTGGAAGCATACAATACTAAATCATTGGCATACTGTAGTATCTCACAAAATGATTTTACGGTTTGATTCAGATCAGCAGTATATATATTATAAAGCAGAGGGCTAAGAACTGAGCCCTGGGGTAGCCCCTCTCATACCAATCTTGGACTACCCAATCAATCCTGTGTTTTGACATGGATCACTCTTTCCATCAGGAGGTTGCTTATGAAGTTGGTCATCTTCTCTGGGACACTCAGCTGAACAAGTTTGTTATTGAGCACCGGATGGAGAACCTTATCATAAGCGGAAGCCACGTCCAGAAACACCCTTATCAAGGATTCCTTGTGAATTGCACACCGAATATCTGTTGTTATTATACTTAAGTTATCCATGACATGACATGCAGACATGTGTTTCCTGAACCCTGTTTGAGATCTAGCTAATAACTGATTATTTTCTAGAAACCATTCTAGTCGATTTTTTATCATATGCTCCATGATTTTGAACAAAGTAGAAGAAAGAGAAATAGGTCTGTATGAATTTGGATCTGAAGGATCTTTCCCATACTTTCATATAGGGACAATAACCTGAGATTTCTAAGAGCTGGGAATCACACCACTAGAGTAAACAGAGTTAATAATATTTAAGAAAAAAAGTTTTTGTTTTCTTGTTACTTTTAGTGAGGAAGGAATATGGTATAAAATCTATGCCAGGAGCAGAGTCTTTATTTGACAACTATTATTAAAAGTCATACAATATAATTTCTACTTGACATACTGAGAAAGAACAACCTAATAATATTACTATCGTATAATAAATACTCTCTTAAATGATGCTTGAACCTATTTTACGGTAAAATGGTCGTGCGATCAGAATATATTGTAGAACCTTGTCTATTGAACCTTTGTCAGCCTATAATAAATTGTCACAAAAGGTACATATGAAATTGGAATCTAATTGATATTCGATAAAAATGAAAGGGCTAATATAGTTTTAGTAGAAATATTTAGTTTAACAATTAAATTGAAATATTTCCTTTGCAAACGAATACAACAGCATATTACCAGTAGCTAATTGGTGTTCCAAGTTTATACATCAGTACTTTATATTTATTTGCTGTAGAAGATATGAATAGAAACATTTTATTATTTATATCATTCTATACTAAGGTGTTTGAGGAGAGACGTGACGAGCGAAAACGAACACTCGAAGCGACAGATGACATGGACCGAGGTCGCTGCAAGAAGATTAAGAAATTCCACCAATACAACCGGTTCAATAACAATAGGAATGGATACAATCATTTCCAGGTACATACAAATAATGTTGATTAAAAAAACACCGTACATTTTAGTGAAAGAGTGAAATTGCTGTGCGTAAAAATTCTCTTACATAAACTTATTATATGATGGAGTATTCAAATTATGCCGTATTTTGGATATCTTTTTAAATGATTTAAATGCTAATTGTGTCGAATATTAACATCAGTTGCGTAGCTAGTTATCAAAGTTCTCAAGTCAAATCTTGTACCCTCACTATAACAATCTCGATGATGAGTGAAGCCTGTTGGTCTTGTCAATGTTAAATGTACGACCGAAAGCACTTATTATGAAATTACATTTAGTCCATGGATTCGATCGTGTTAGTGTAGTTTTAACCTATTCGTTGGAATCAGTCATTTTTTGGTACTTTGTGATAAATGAGGGTAACCAACAGTTTAAATGGCTCTGCTGTGGATCCCTCGGGTGCAAAGGATTAATAATTTAGTTGAAAATGACATGAAAAGTCATGTTGAGTGAATGTAAACAAGGAGGAATCATTGAAATAATTTGTCTGTTAGGGTTGGCCGGCTCGGCTGAGGGTCCTTTGAGTTCGGCGGTACAGCCTCGCTATGTGCGATGATAACTACGCCATCGGATGGCACGCAACTGTATGTCGATATGTTTTATTCCAATATCAAAACAGGCAATGAGGAATCATATTTTTAATTCATTTAAAATTTGTTATAGGATAAACAAAACAAACTCAATTGGGGAGGTAATTTTAAATATCGTAGTGAGAGGCGTCCACAGCATTACAATAAGCATCACAACAACAAGTACAAAAAATTTAACAGGTAAATAAATTTGATTGTAATTCTTATGCTACTCCCATACTTACGTATACCTTCACGAAGTTTTGTCTATAGTTGCAATAAATTTAAGTGTGGGAGAACATTACTGGTTAGCGTGACGATAACTATAGTTTCAACGGAGACTTCCAGTGAGCCATACTCGTTTTGAGTCCTAGAATACCTGTTCAATTAATCATTATTAAAATGATCTCTATCTTCTTTTAATGTCATGTATAAACATATGAATTTGTATTTTAATAAAGGTACAACAGCGGTCACCACTACCCAAGGCATCATTGACCTCAGCGTTTCAGTGTCCATTTAGTTCTGTTTACAATGGACTTGAATTGTAGTTATGTAAAAAAGCTTTGAAAGTTATATTAATAGACACAACAGTAACAAATATTTGTTAAAATATGACTATGCTTATGTTGGTTAGCCGATGAGTAAGCTGCACATTATTTAGTATTATTAAAATGTAACTAATAATGTTTAATTGTTTGTAATAATTATATAACGTTTATTGACATTGTCGCCCATCTTATACACAGTTTAGTTGCAACTCTGACCTCTTAATATTACTCTGTATCATATATTAATATGTTCATTAGTCCAAATGATTATGTTATAAGTTATTGTTCACTTACGTATGTAATGCGTTCTGCATATATTAATTTACTGTACAGAAACTATTCGAGTTATTTTCAATATTATCATGAATGTTATCAACTATAAATAGAAGCAGTAATTTAATAAGCTACAAAATATTTCTTAAGCAGGTCTCTGCTTTCGATGGTTTTATTTTATTGTTCGTTGTTATTAAAAAAACCGTTAAGATATTGCAAAGTTTTTCACACATGTCTCCCAAATAGGTAAATGATTGTATATTTTAGAAGTAATCATTCGGTTTTTGGACTGTTTATTGTACTCTTATTATTATAATGAAATATATCATGCAAACAATTGTCATGTTAATTGTGTTCTTTATTATATAACAGAATAAAGAATTTGCCTTGTTATCAATGTTTAATCTACTCGCTATTATAATATTCACGAAGAAAGTGTCATATATCGAAAAATATAACGTTATGATAGAGAAAAAATTAAACATTACATTTAGTATTTGAATTTAAATCGTGTTATATTAAACAAAAACTATTTTAAACACGGAAATAAACATAGATCAAGGGAATTTGTACATATGAAAATAGTGAGTAGTCTTTAACTTCAGGTCAATCATATTACAGTTAAAGTGTATGTATAAATGTAGAAACATTTTACTGTGTCGAACCGTGACGTGAGGCACTGTGTCGTGTTTGTGTTTTTGATGTATAAATACCGACGTGACAGAAATGAATATAATAATTTTCTAATTTCGAACACAATGTTGAACCTAAAAGGCATAGACGCATCACCTAACGTCACGGTTATAACACAGCAAAGTGTTTCTAGTTTTAATAAATTTCATAAACAGAACAACGTATTTATACTGTTATACTAACCTAATGAGCTACGTTATAATTTTATTTTAATTTTAAACGATTCTTTAGGTTTTTAATGTAAGTTATAAGTATCGGTTGTATAGGGCTTATGAAACTAAGAAGGGTTTTAAACAGTGTGACCAGATGTGCAAGGGACAGAATTAAATTTTTATAACAGCTGATACAGTAAATGCTAAAACACTGCCGACATGAATAGCTGTAGCAATATATCTGAAGTATATATTTTGAAAATTGAAATAAAAATATAATTATTGTTTATTTATGAAAATACATATCTATAAATATACCTATAGCAATGATCATTGTTGATAATACTTTGGTAGCACTAAATTGTAATGACTTTTGTGAAATACGTAACATCCATCATTTTGAGCATTGAAATATATTGTACTCCACGTGGCAGCTTCGATTCATTGAATTTTAAATTTCGGTGCACTTGAAATTTTGATGAGAAGGGACAAATCATGAATACATTTCCCGGGAAAAACCCTAAATAATGTTAGACCTGGGTTACCTGCTAATGAGTGCAATTACTGCAAATTGCCAATTATGGCTTAAGTTTTATATACTCCTACTATAAAGTTGCAGATTTGATAAATCTGCTACAAACCTCTTAGGTTAAACAGAAGTTTTCTTTCTTCTTTTAGGTCATTTCGCTTTATTCTGTTAAATCTGGTCACACTGATTTAACCATTTCTTAAACCTCGGAATGTTTGTGTAGATCGTCTCTTAACAAAAAGAGCTCTTCTAACAATGAAATGTACTGTAAAATTAATAGCGAAAAATTATCTGCGCTATAACGGTTGAACTGTTTATTAGATTAAAGATAAATAAATGTGTTAGGTATTCTGTTAGAATGTATAAGTGTATATAGAATAATGATACCAGTCTGTAAATGATCAACTCCTGTGCATAACCCTCTTCTTGAAGGAAGACAAGACCTAAATACTATGAAGGACGTCGAAAGTATTGAGTCATTTCAAATGCTTAGCATCAATCTGTAGTCATATTTCCTAGTATACTTGTTACTAATAGAACATGGCGTTCAGGTTTCCTCATGATCTTTTCCTTCGACAGCCACTAATTAAATTACATTTAGAAAATGTACGTGAATTATTAAAAATTAGCTGATAAATGCATAGACTCGAGCTTGCAGACATTCGTGTTCCACTGGTTTAATCATTCGGTCGCCGCAATCTACAAGTGTTTATATACATTAACTAAGTGATTAAATTAAAGTATTTTTCTTTTAGTTGCAAAACCGTTTAATAAGTAGGTAATAAAATGCATGTACGGAGAAGATTGTCATTTCCTTATTGTAATTATATGAAATAGAAATTAGATTACCGTTATTCTTGGATCGTAATGTACTTATCACCAGACACGGCACGCATTTACCGATCTAGTATAAACGTTAACATTTAATACTTATCCTGCCAGGTCACCGTAAGCAATACTATTTAAAGTTTGATATTTCGACTATGATAAAATATGCTACTATTGTAGACTACATTCTCATATTTTGACTAAATAAAGAAGATTATTATGAAGAATTTATTTTATTTTTTTGTCCTCTGATTTTTAATGTTGTGTGTGTTTATTTAAATCTATACATATTATACGAATGGTAATCATAGTTCCCTGTACTTTTTAGGTCTATATGAAAAAAAAATGTTACAGCTGTTTTGGAATATGTAATAAAATACATTTCAATCATTTTTATAAATGTATGTCTGTTTATTTGTTTGTAAACGCTTCATTGCTAGAGTATTAAGTTCATGATAAAAGCTCAAGCAAGCAAGGAAATCATAAAGCATATCCTCGTAGTCTTGTTTGTTAATATAATTTTAATGATGAGATTTAATTAATCACTGTATTTTTACATTAAGTTTCACGAGGACGGAGTCGCGGGCGCAACTAGTGCATATTATATTTATAGATGCGTAGTTTCTTAGGGAAATACACCGTGAAAGGCAATTAATTGAACTTCATGTTGATACGCACAAGAAGGTATACATGCATGCAGTTTCCTGTTATAATAATATCGAAGCAACTTGATTAAAATGTTATTATGATTAAAGTAATGAGTTTAATTCATATTTCAATAAAACATTTCGTTTATCTATACATTTTTTAGTTTAACTTCTTATACACACTTCTTGTTTAAAAAAAGTCAAGATATCTTCATTTAATAATACAGTTTTAAGTACTAAGCGGTAATCGGTGTTTTTTGTCCTGGAAAAATGGGGCGATCGGTGTGGTGGTTATGAGCACGACAACGCAGACGTGGAAATCAACTAGCCTAAGTATATCAAGATAGAGAAAATATATAAATAACCAAACATTATTCATAAAAGGTACAATTTTTTTTCAACCTAACACTTGAGCTACTAGCGGAACCTTAGTAAGTTGCTGATAGCTTACAAACATGTTAAAAGTATTATAAGAGTCATGCGGATTTTTGAGTGCTTACATTGATAACGCTAGGTATACATACAAATAATTTATAGAATCGTTCATCATCGTCCGGGATAGTATCACCCTCTCACAGAAAACCGACGTGAAATAACAGTACTTCCATTGTTGCGTTTCGTTCGGTCAACGCTTACTTTAACTCGCGACTTGGTTTACGTAGAAGGTGAAAATATTTTTAAATAATACGTACGTAAACCCCGATTTTAAAACATTCTTCATTGGTGCTCCGCTCCTATTGGTACTATCGTGATGATATATAGCCTATAGCCTTCCTCGATACATGAGCTATCTAAGACTGATGAAGAATTTCAAATCAAACCAGTTCCTGAAATTAGCTCGTTCAAGTAAAGAAACTCTTCAGTTTTATAATATTTCACATTTTAATCATCACAAGTTTTTGAAATAAGCTGCTTGGATTAAAACTTATACGTAGCTCTAAAATGAATCTAAATCGTTAAGTCACTTGTGACTTCACATTAGTCCACTACAATCCGTGCCAAGTAGAGTCAGGGCTCGCGCGATACAGTGACACAAAATCTTACATCACTGCAACAACATTACACATATCACCCCCACACACGTGTACGCATACACGCTTACACATGAACGTGGAAGGGTTTTGTTTTTTTCCCTTATGGAACTGAAATCATGTAGAAAATTATACGTTACGAAATATATATAAGAGTTGTTGAGGTAGGTATGCTTTGTACACATATATGTTCCAACAACTCGTATTTGTATGAATAGTTAGGTTAGGTCAGCCCAGATAGGTCGCAATTTGCACGTATTAGGCAACAGCCCAAGCCGAGGTGTCCACCCTTGTTGTCAAGTAAAATCAGCGGAGTGCCTTAAGTGCTCGCCTTAGTAGTCCGGTGACGCTGTTAAGACCTTGCTAGGTCTATAGCGTAGTCAGTTCGCAAAAAAAAAAGTAGAGTCAGGTCGATAGTTTATTAATGGTTAACTGTTTTATTCATGGAATATTTATTATAATCCTTTAAAACATATTTTTATATTGACAGTATGTATACATAATATTACATAATTAAATTATAATTACATATATCAGTAAACGATCATTGTAATTATTTTATAGTAACATTTACATCAATAATAAATAAAATAAAATAAATGATGACTCATTTAATCTAAGTGTCGACGAAGTACGTATTTCAAAGAGTTTAGAGGTAGCTACTGTTTTCCAAGATTATTTCACTAATATACCTTCACAAATAACAATGAGTATAACATCATCAGCACAGGGTGCCGCAGCTCTTTTAAAGAATATGAGTGCACCTACAAATTCTCATCTATTAGTGCAGGTGAAATAATGACATTTAAACAATTAAATTTAAAATTAAAACACACCGAAGACATATGGGGAATGTCGGTAATAGTAATACAGTTCTTAATCGTCACTATTTTACCACATTTGGCTAATGTATTTAATCAATGTATGTTAAAAGGAACCTTCCCTAATCTAATGAAAGTAAGCAAAGTGCTACCTTTGTTTAAATCCGGTAGCAGAAGTAGTCTTGGAAATTATAAACCTATTTCTGTACTTCCGTCGATAAGTAAAATTTTTGAAAAGATAATGCTTAAACAATTGGTAGAATATTTTACAGTGCAAAAGTTTCTAGATGGTCGACAGTTTGGTTTCACAAAATCGAAATCTACTACTGACGCTGGTGCAACGCTCATAAATCATATATTGGGAGACTGGGAGGATTCGCAAGATGCAACTGGTGTGTTCTGCGATTTATCTAAGACATTTTATTGCGTTGACCATAGTACGCTAATTCTTAAATTAAAACACTATGGTATTTGTGGATCTTCTCTCGACCTTCTAGTCTCTTATTTAAAAAATCGCTGTCAAAAAGTTAACATACACGGGGGTAACCTCAGCGGGATCATTTGCGCGAATTGGTGTCCCGCAGGGGTCCATTTTAGGGCCGTTCTTATTTTTAATATATATAAACGATCTACCGCTAGTGGTTAACAACTCTTTTTTTTTTATTGCAGCACGACAAAGTGACTGCACTATACTTGATGGTAAGCATAGTATAATCTAAAAACAGTGGCGACCACCGAGAGACAGATCATCTATCGTCGGTCGCCGCTGTCATGCCGGCCATAATGACGAAAGTCAACCGGTACTGGATATGCACAGGCTGATCCCGAAACGCGACGCGCAAAAGTGAATCAGCAGCAGTTGATCATCGTGCAGGTGAGGTTGGCTTGGGTGTCTCAAGTCTTAAGATGTTACTCGACACCCCTTACACCCCAAACTCTGCTGACATGGTTCTTTTTGCGGACGATACTTCTCTAATATTTAAAGTGAAAAGGATAGATTCAGAGGTTGGGCATCTGAATAATACTTTAAATGAAATTTGTCATTGGTTTGCGTTGAATGATCTATTGTTAAATGCAGATAAAACGAAATGTATCTATAAGATTTACTTTACCCAGTGTTAGACAGGTTGATAGTAGAATCAGGATCGAAGGGAATCTAGTAGGGTTAGTTGACAATACTGTATTCTTGGGAATTACATTAGATTCCAAATTACAATGGGGCCCTCACATAAAAAAAATGGCGAGCAGATTAAGTTCTGCTGCATTCGCAATACGGAAAATTCGCCAGTTTACAGATATTGCCACTGCTAGGTTAGTCTACTTCACTTACTTTCATAGCATAATGTCTTACGGTATTCTGCTGTGGGGTACGGCTGCTGAGGTAGACACCATATTTTTATTACAAAAACGGGCAGTTCGAGCAATATATAATATGGGACCTCGCAAATCATTAAAAACGAAATTCCATATCTTAACTCTACCCTCCCAATACATTCTTGATAATTTGATGTATGTTCGTAAAAACTTTGAAAAACTGAATTTAGTAAAAGACCGGCATAATCTAAGTACTAGATACTGCAATAAACTGGTCGTACCCATGTTTAAGACTTAGCAAAACCAGTAATAGTTTTTTTAGGTAATAGAGTTAGGTTATACAATAATGTCCCAAAGCATGTTACCGATTTGCCGGACTATAAATTTAAGCGCCGCGCCAAGCGGGTTTTAGTGTTAAAAGGATATTATAGAGTGGATCAGTATGTGGACGATAGTGATATCTGGAATTGACTCCTCTCTGTGCATCCACTGTAAGCTGTATGATGTATTTAAATGTATGAAAAAAAAAATGTACCCGATCGAGTTTCTTGCTGGTTCTTCTCGACGGCTGGGTTGTTTTCGAACCGGTGGTAGTTTTTGACGTTCATAAGCGCCTTATTAGGGCCTAAACTGAATAAAGAATTTTTGATTTTGATTAAATACACATTTTTAAAATATAAAACAAACCCTGTAATTCAAACCAACATGTTATAGGAAAATAATTCTTAAAAGTAATTTACATTACATGTATCTTCCTGTTAGGACAAGACTTGAAAAATACTTTAATTTATTAATATTGTAAATGAAATAGAGCATAACATAGATATAGTGATAACGACCAACTAAACTTGAAACGTAATAATGTTTACTAAATTTTGATTGTTGTACTGAAATTTGTTTACCGAGTTCATTTATACTGCTTGCAGTTTTACTAAACAGTAGCTAAACCATTTTTGTAAAAAAAAATATAATTAAAAGATAAATTATTTTTATTACATCTATTCATATATTTTATTTTCATCAACGTTCTTATTATTATTTGCTAATCACGTAACCGTCTTCATTTAAACAAAAGTAAAAAGAATACCCTGGATGAAATGACTAATATCTGTCTATTTTAAATCATATGAAAATAATTTTGTAGCTTGATTAATTAATATTATCCACATCAGTTTCAGTAAAACCACTAATGACGGTTAAATACTAATGTTTTCCAAGAGCGTTCATTCAAACTTTATTAGTATGTACTAAGAAGAATAAATTAAAAATACCAATTTATATCTCATACTTTTTATTGTATTCTCATATATCTATTAAAATGATTACTTTTTAAGGGGCATATTCATTTCGTGTTTATAATTTTAATAAACAAAATTGACCACATCATTTACAAAATATCATAAGATTGTTATTTATGATGTTTTGATGAGAAAATGCATAGAGATTATCACCAAAATATCATTATATAATTTCCCATAAAGTGTTGGTTCGAATTATAAACAGAAATTTATTTTTAAATTCTCATCAACTGACCGTAGTTATAAAAATTTAAACCACGGCACTATTCGTTAATGATTTAGGCGTAAATGTAATTTATGTGAAACTTTAAGATTAGATATAAGTAAAAATGCAATATTATCGTAAAAACAATCTCAATTGTTATTTTATATATACATGGGAATGTTCTAGATATCTCACGAGACCTTATATCAATAGTTATTATTTAGACCACTTGAAACCGTATAGGTATACGATATCTAGGTACATTTAAAAATAATATTAATATTTTCTCCAGCAAGCGCAATTAATTTACAACCACGTATATTGAGAATCTGATTAAAAATTTATCAACAAATTAACAAATAAATAAATTCTCTTTAAAAAAAATTAATATTACGTTTAATGCAATTTAGTAATAGTTATTTTAAATAACGTGTTAAATATACCAGGTGAATGGTTAAACACTCGCAGTATTCTCGGTTATAACACTCCATGATCACATTTAACATATAATATATATATATATATATATATATACAAATATCAAAACAAATGCTAATAAACATCAAAGAAAAACTAAGTTACAGTTTGTTTTAAGACTTTCAAAAGTATAAATACAAACCTAGGTACAATGACCGTTACTGAAAGCTGTGAGGGGTGACCCGGAGTTAATGACCTTCGATGATAAAATGGACAATAAACCCTTGTTTTGTTCATGCTTCGAAAAATTATCCTTTTGTTACTTGGCCTTTCACATTCACTTCAGCCAACAACGGTCGTTGACACTGTGCTTAACATGGACGAGTAGAGGTTTGAGCATAATTTTTGTATTTTTCTAGATAATTAGGTCAAATATAAACCACCAATTTTTTTAATTGATTTAGAACGAGAATCAAGTGCTGGATATCCTCCATAAATATTGCTACTGTCTAAACATTCAACCTGTATAAATTGGAAATAAATAGGCGGTGAAAATCTAAAATGTTAAAGTATATAACATTTATTTGAAACGAGTGGGGCCTTTTCATTATTATTCTTATTGTAAAAACGTTATTCACTACATTTGCTACATGAAGATTTTCAAAAAGACACCAATTAATTTTCTATGTACCAACCACAAACTACACGAACAAATATAACATTTTTTTAATAAACATATAATTACAACATATATTTGGTAGGAATTGTTTAAATAATTTACTATTTACATTAATTAGAATTATTTTCTATTTTAAAATCACCATTTTGCTTGAAGTGATTTTTCTCCAAAGATTTCATTATTGCAACTTCTTTCTGTTCCTTCCGTGAGTTTCTGTCCTCGAATTCGAGACGATGACAGATTATTCGTTGAACTATGTCTTCTGTAGTCATCGTATTACCGGAATTTAATATCTGCAATGAAATATATTTTGAGCTGCCATACTTTGATGTCTAAAGGTATTATAGGGTGAATCAATATGTGAACGATAATGATGTCTGGACATGAAACCCCTCTCTATGCATATGTAACTGATCATCGTGAAATTTTGCATACAAATTCTGAGTAGTAGAGAAAAGGTACGGGTAAAGTAAAAGGGACATTTCATTCAAGAAAAATGTGTTTCAGAATAATTGATAAAATGTATAATATGCGAGGAAAGTCGCGATCAAAAGCAAGTAGTGATATTATTTATAAAGTGGAAGTGAGTTTATTGGGTTATAAGTTATAATGGAATGGATACCTTGAAGCATCCTCGCTGTTTGGGCACCTTGTAGGGGTCGGATCCGTCCGCGTCGGGCGCGATTGAGGTCAACCCGTGGCACACAACCTTCACCCTGAAGTGGTCCATCAGCTCGGCGGTGACGCTGTACGGCGCACCGATTACAACTTCGTGCACGTACTGTGTTATTCAAACAATATTTAACAGTAGTAAGCACTTTTGTGTCCAAACTTGCTTAACATGGATATGAATATAAGTTTTTTATTTAGTTCTTTACGTGTTAACGTGTTAAAAATCGATGAACGCCGGTTGTACGCAAGAAAAAGCATGACTCATTGTCACGTTCCGCCGGAGCCGAGCATACAAGCGAAAGCGCGGAGCAAGCGATAGAGAGGCAAGATCCGAGAGACCGACTTTACAGACAACCAATTTCTATTAGATTATTACTACCATTACCGAGCAAATACGGATATTACTTGTTTCTTGTGATCATGTTTTAACGAGATGGTGGTGATCTTGTTAAAACCTTCTAGGGAGTTTTTGTGGCAAGTCAGAATCGATGCTCCATGATATTATTCACATCTGTTGTCAAATTTGATTATAAAAGTATGGCTATAAGTTTTATTTTTATATTTGGAGAACAATCTTCTAGTACATTATTACTGCCATTGTCAAGTAGGTAAGGATAATACAAGTTTCTTGTGAACATTTCAATGTTCTAACCAGATGGTGGTCACCTTAAACTTGTCAGACACGACAAAATAATACAACGAACACTACAATTCCCACTGGAACGTGTCAATGTATGTATCATTGGAGATTATGTGTCGGGCCGGTCATGGCAGACCACTAAGGCGTGTGCTAACGATCGGAGACGGAAAAGTTAAGTGCGTGTCGATTCACATTAATTTATACAAAGTAGTTTTTAACGTTTTGATAAGGTTACGGTCATGATATGGTCTGTTGTCGTGAACTGAACCCTCTAGTTGTAACTATTCAGCCATGTTTGAGTTGGTATTGTTAAAAAACTATCGTTAATTTATCTTCATAGAAATGGGAACACGTTATTTGACGTGAAACATGTATTAACGCGCCTTGATAGTAGAATCGATCAGTAAGTCGTCACGAAAAACGGCGTGACGTTCTCTTATGCCGTCATGCCCCTTCTATACCACAACTCTCGACTCCCTTTGTGTGTCTACACGCGTATATTATCCACTTCGTTACTTTGCGAACTGCGTACTATTTCTACCCAAGTATTGTATACACCTTTTAAATTATACATTTTAGTATTAACTTAGATGTGAAACATCTGCTGGGTGTCCAGTGACTGCCAACTTTTTTTGTTAATACATAACACATACCAATTGATGAATGCCTTTTCTAATGATACCATTATAAAAACAATACTATTAATTGATAGTTCAGGTTATTTTTTTCTCTTATTATTTGAATACTGTTAAATATTAAAAATCAGGTGTGTACCTTACAGGCAAGGACTGAAAGTACTCGTTCATGTAAATTCATTATCGGGTAATTTGATCCTTTATATCTGTTCACATCAAGATCTGTGTGTAGGCCCACAATGAGAAAGTCGCCTTGCGCGTGCGCCGCCTCTAGGAAGTCCAAATGGCCAACATGGAACAGATCGAAAGCTCCTGCGACATACACAACCTGAAAAAAAATTAAATAAAATTTTGTAGGTGGTAAAGCCACGCTGATGCTATAACTGGTTTTAGCAAGAGTGAGTCGGCTCGTCCGGGGTAGTACCAACCGATCAATAGAAAACTGACGTGAATTAACAGTGCTTGCATTGCTGCGTTTCGTTCGGTCAGTAAAAGCGCCGGAGGATCACTTTCCCCTTCTCCCTTCCCCACCAACACACTTTCGACTCCCTTGGTGTTGCTGGTGTCTATGGACGATGTTGATCACTTAACATCAGGTGACTTACCTGTTCGTTTGCCTCCTATGATATAAAAAAAGAACAAAAACTCCATTAATTTTGGTAAGATGTCTGAGGTATGTGTTATAGGAAAAAATTACAAATTCAAGCCGCTAATGAAGCAAACTAATAGTGGTAATATTTTAATATTCATTTAACGCTAAAAATACTTGATTTATAAAACGCTTTAATCAATAATATGTACTAAAACTATTCTTGACACCACTGTATTATTTTAACTACCTAACACCCGCGACTTCTAAGATACCTTAGTCATATTTATTATATACAGAGGAAAAAAACATAAGCACCATATCTCTTGCACACTTCTCCGCGGCAAGAAAACACAAATCGCTAAACGCGCGATGTTAACAAAAATCATAGCTTCTTTAATCTTTTATACCTTTACATTAAATGAATAAATCGTGTTTTTAAATAAGTACCAAGTGCCTAAGAAGTATATCTAGAAAAATTGATTGAGATCTCTCGAGTATTTCCTGTGTGATCCGTGAACAACGGATGACCTCTATCATTTTATTCATACTTCATAATGAACTTTGTATTGTTTAATTAATTAATATTATGCTTTTAAAAAATTTAAATATAAATATGATATGTATGCTAATTACTGTTAATAAAACCAGATGCACAGATGTACGTATCAAATTAAATAATAAATGGTTATATAATAAGATTATATTCATACAGTACATCAAATCAGACAAGTTTTTCAATGTTTTAAATCATTTTAGTAATGTAAAATTTCTAATAACACCTAGACATAATAAAAGTCCATCGGGGCATGGCTGTACATAGAATCATTCAATCAATTATGGTCATTAATAAGCATAGTGATAGGCCATGTCATGGTGTTACAGCCTCTTCTAAAGCTCTTTCAGCTAGTTATCACTCTCAAATTAGAAATGTGTTGTGAACACCTTACCAAGTGTATTTCTAGGTTACAGTTGAGGACTGTCTCTTAGTATGTTACCATGTTTCCACATTGTCATTTAACATCAGGAGGGATTATGCTAACCTTAAAAAAACACACCATTTAATAGTACATTATTGCAAAGGTCGGGAAATAGCCAATTGCTGGTCGAGTACGAGTTAGAAGGCCGAGCGGCAGGCGAGGACTTCACTGATACGAGACAGGCAATTACCATTCCCCCGAGGCATACATAGTCATTTCTCAAAAGAATGCAGGGAAATAAAATATACTCTTTATATTATACATTTAACTTAATTAACATTAAAAGTTACATTAGACATACTGGGCACTCATTAAAATGCGCCAGAAGTACTGTTTCGGAGAAAATGTTCATTTCTTTCTCGTTTTCGAAATTCATAACATTTTCACATACTATCATGTATTTTTCTTTTAACTTTGCTGGAAGCAGGTTTTGCATTCCCTATTAGGCTTTTGATCATAAATCTGGTGGAGTACAATCAATCTTTATTTCACTCTCTGAACCGTTGGAACTCATTTTAATTATTATATTTGCATTTATTAGGTATGTAAATAACAAATCACGACGAAATTTCAACTTTGCCACCAATCTTATAGTTATTATCTGTACCGAAAGGCAAGCGCATTTATGGTTATGAAGTCAAGTGAACGCAATTTGTACTGAACAAAGAGAATTACTTTGGTATACTAAGACTGATAAAAGAGATTCAATCAAACAGTATTTAATAATCCCAGCACGCCGTTTCATACAACATTGCTGGAGCATTATACTGTTCCAAATTCAAAAGACGATCCTGCAATGGATTCAATTTTCTTTGTCCGCAAAATACATACTTCACGTGTTCCTTATTTGAAAATAATGACAATATTTCCATGCATGTTTGAGAAATATTTATTTATTTAACATTAGTTGCTCTTGTGATGAATACATCTTGGATTTTCTCTTGTTAAAAAAAAGTTTACATAGGCTATTAAAGGAAAACGAAAACAACATTGTATGTATACATAAAAAATACCGTCATAGCCCAGGAAATATCTTTCAAGTAAAATAAACATGAAAAAATATGTAAATAACGTCACAGGCACCCGTTTGATAACGATATATTATTGAACAATAATCTACAATTTATAGGCCGACAATTAATCATCTACCTTATCTGTTGGTTTCGGAGAGAGCCCGCTGCTGAATTGTATTATCTTTTGTGTGGTCGGTAGGAATTGCGAGCAACCTGTGTAGGGGGATCTCGCGGTGGAGTCTGTACCGAGATTTGATGAGTGTTCCAAGGCAACGGAATAGGCTTTCTCGCCTCTCCTGAGAATACAAATATATATTGAATTCATAGTAAATTTGAATTATTATAAAAAAGGTGGTTTTCTGTAAAATCGGTTTACGGATAATAATTTTACGTGATGACTCGGACGCATCGGTCGATGGAGTGGAAGAAACGCCGAATGCGTCACAAGCCGAATGCTTAGGCAGATCGCGCCTCTCTGTCCTTGTAGTCCGGTGAAGCTGTTAAGACCTTGTTAGGTCAATAGCGTAGTCAGATAGGGAAAAAAGCCTCTCTGTCGCTTGTTTCGCGCTGGCGCTTACACGCGCATTTATAGGTAAGGGGTTATCACATCAAAAATATTTAATAATTTCGTTTCCCATTTTAATTGGATTGCTACTCTATACACACACAAAGCTTGCAAATCTTAATGTACCCCTCTCAGAACATATGGGGTAATTATTACAGAGTTAGTAATAAAATTACTTGAAATGTTCTCTAGTGAGTAGTAACATGCGTCCAACCAAATCTGTTGTGGATACACCAGCAGTTCTTGACACTTCCCTGCAAAAAATTAAATACAGACTGTTACTAATATTATACACGTGAATGTCAGTTTGTTTGTTACGCTTTCCTGTCTTAATTACACAATAGATTCGAACTTTTGAAGACACCTTGTCAGATATATAGAAAAGGACATAGGTTATATTTCATCAATAAAAAGAAGTAGTGTTCCCGAAGGATACATCAACTCCATATCATCGAGGGCGAAGCCACGAACAAAAGCTAGCATACAATATGTATACCTAGTCACTATAAACAATTCGGAATATATTCACGAATGTACCTAGGTATTTATGGCTATCGATCCGACTTATAACGAATTATGATTTAGTGGCAGCGCTAACTGATAAGCAACGTGCCTCGCGTCAACATTACTAGAAATATTTAAACTCTATTTACACAAATATAGGCTCTAGAGCAGCTATATTCTACCTGCGGTCCGCTGGTTCTTTGTAGTTAGCCCACCCGATTATAATTTTTTTTTTTCTATCAGTTCAAATTTCGTACATATGAGCACACTGAGTTAATTGAATAGATCCTAAATCACTCAACCACAATGCGTTCGTTATGATATAAGGGTCACACCAAGCTTATTTTATTGGACAACCATTTTTCACTACATCAGTATGTTGTTAATTTGAAAGTACTTTTTATTTAACACATAAATTATAAATATATATAGTTTGCGCCCCCCACACCATAAACAAAATGTGTTTGTTGCTCGTTTAAAAAAAAGGTTGAGGACCACTGCTCTAGAGTATTTCCATTCCATGAGACTCGAGTAAGCCAGTGTTACATACTGACTAAAATTATCCGATTCGAAATATATATAAGGGTTGTTAAGATATGTATGCTTGGTACACATATATGTTCCAACAACTCATATATGTTGCTCAGATAGGCCGCGAATTGCACGTATCAGGCAACAGACCAAGCCGAAGTGTGGCGTGCAGCCTTGTGCTTGTTGTCAAATAAAATCGACTGAGTGCCTTAAGCGCTCATCTTAGTAGTACGGTGAAGTTGTTAAGACCTTGCTAGGTTAATAGCGCAGTAGTTTGAGAAAAAATAAACAGTACCGACTATATAATTTCCCGCAAAACTGCTTATCTTTCACAACCATAATGTATAATGCAATAGTGAGCTAATGTTAATCGTACAAATTTAGTCTTTGAATCATTGTAATACATCATTCACTAAAAAAAATACTTTTCTTGTGGGAGCAAATTATTTCAAAGTCTATCCTGGTTTTGTTGCTGTACCTTTACATGGAATTCAAATACCTTTAAATGAAATTGATAAATCATTAATCTATAATATATAAAAAAATGTAAGTATCTGTTGTTTCTTTGGGTTGTATCTCAGAAAACTGTAAACTGATATTTAAAACAGATCTACTGAAATATACAGACATTTTCATAATATTATCTAGATAACAATTCATGAATCTTTTTCATAGGGGCTAAGCACTAGAGTTAGACAGTTTTAGGTCTTGAGTATTAGTGTCAAAATTATAATTAAAAAAAAAAGCCATAGCACATAATTGCATTTGAAACAATATATGTGTTTTATGAATACCAAAAATACAAATGAAGCTGTGATATCATCAATAAATAATTTTATTCTATGACATTATACATAATAACTGTATTCTAGAAAATAGTTATAATTTTCGTTATTTTTTTTTTATAGAAACTAAATGTTTATAAAAATGCATGCATAAATTATTAGAAGATATAGAAAATACTTACTTATACCTTCCAGCCTTTTTAACTAAATGATATGTATCAATACCATCAGCAGTGACTGTAATGTCATCTGAAAATATATAACAATTTTTATAGATATCCCAATTATCCATTAACACGTTTATGCCGGCGCATACCAACGGTGGCCCACACTAGACTGTCCTTGCGGCGCGTACCACCGGTGGTACGTATTCGATTTATATATTATGTATTATTATTAGAACTAATGAGAATTTAACGTTTATTTATTAAAAATAGCACAATCGAATACGTACCACCAGTGGTACGCGCCGCCAGAAATGACAGTCTAGTGCGGGCCACCTGTGGTACACACAGGTGTGAACGTATTAAAGACAATGATTTCTGAATTCTTATTATTATTTATATATATTTATTATATCCTTATACATTTTACACTTAAAATTAATAAATAGTTTTAAAAGTCAAGGAAAAAGAATACTGAATAAATATGTTTTAATTATGTTATTGTTTTATTGTAATCACATCTTTTTAATTCTTAATTAAGAGCATACTAATTCAATGAATTATATGATTGTTAGTGAGTATCATACATAAATAAATTCGTCAACAATTATGGAATTTATGTATGTATATACACTTTTTTAAATTACATAATACATTATGGATGGTGAGAAATTAGATGAATTAATGTGTTAACTCCAATACCAACTGTATATAAAATTATTTAATAATTGCACAGGTAAATTAATTTCAGATGAATTCAATAGATGATTTTTATAAATAAGAAAAGTGTAAGGTAAATACCAGCATGAAAAATACATTTTCTTTGTGCATATAAATAAATTTATAACAAATGTGATCATAAATTGTTCCAAGAAAAAGATCTAGTGTAAGTATGCAATAAATTGATGTACCACATCATAGTGTCAATATTGCTTAAGTTCAGCAGTGATATGCTAAAAGAAAACATGCATTGTTCTGAAAGGAAATTGTTAGCACCTTCATATGCACAATGTTTAATAATAATATATAGTATAGCTGATTTCCATCACTTCCATCAGTGTTGTTTATTATCTTAGAAATATATTTTATGTATAAAAGAAAAATTAAAAGCAAAAATATAATTTGCATATAAAATTACTTTGTAAACAATATTACATGTTTACTTTTCCTCTCTTGCACATATGCAACACATCTCTGGTTCTATGCCATAATGCTGTAAGTGTAGTACATATAAAAACAGTTTCTTGAAACTATACTAATTAATATTAAGTGAAAGTATTGTGATAATAATTGTTTTAGATAAGAACCGGCTATTTTTTTTAAATGAAATCCTTGGCCTCTGAGGAAAAATCCACAACTCTGCCAGTATCGTATACATTAAAAACAACTCCAATGTTAATGCAACAACAAAAGATTCGAAGTTGATTTCCACTACCACCATTTATGTCTAACATAAGAACTGGCTGATAATTAAAATTAAGAAAGTCGACTGAATTATGTCCAGTACTTTTTGCTTGATGCATGCATAACAGTAGACCACTATAATTTTACTTAAATACACTGATATATTTAAGAACCTAACGCATCCATTGACATGTGAATTACCTCCATGTACACAAAAATCACACTGGTACTTGTCTAAGGTCTCCAGTGTTGTAACGTAGGGAGCACCTTCTACAACCTGATCCACCCATTTGATAGCTTTGACCATTTTATACCGTTCCTCTTGTGTAAACACCGGCGGCCCTTTATGCTTCGATATCTCTTCGTCTGTGTGAATACCCACGATGAGCACATCGCCCAGCGCCTTTGCTTGGCGTAGAGAATTCGCATGTCCGAAATGTACCATATCATAACTGAAAATTATATATTGTAATAGACATGATATCGACAAATATTACTTACCTATATACGTACAAGTAAATATATGAAGAATCCTTGAAAATGATGCAAACATGTTTTATACTAAGCCGGATGGCTATATTACTATTTCAGTGTATCTATAAACTTTGCAATAATTAACATTATAATTTGATTATCCTCAAAAGTATGATTGATAAATCACGATTACAAATAAACGATGACACTCACCACCCATCACACCATACACGAATTTCTTGTTTTTCGTTATTTTTACTGCTCATTTTACTAAAGAAAATACGAGACACTTATATTTCAGTGTAGCCTAAATTATTACAGAAACTGTAATTGACAATAATTTATTTTAATTGTTTTCTCTTACGCCATGTAAAAATTTACAACTATAAACCAACGAACAACAGCAACTCTCTGAACAAACTAAAATTTTATTGGACGTTTGTTTTTTTTTCATAAATGCAAAATAGAGATGTTCGATGTCACAAATTATTTTAAAATATCGATATTGAAACTGATGTTTTTCATAGTTTAATTCTCAATCACTGAATGTCTGTAGGCACTATTTATCAATTAAATTTTACCTGCACCTACTAACACAAGCTCTATATCAATTGATAAAAAATTTAAACCTGGTATGCTTTAGACGCGACGCCGTGCCGCGTCGCTAACGGATAGGCTGCTGGCTGATAGTGTAAATAGATGTAATGTATTGTCATGAAACATGTAGTGATAAATTGTTGACCCTTAATATTTAATTTTATCTCAATGTAAATAAAAGTTGTCAGTAGATTTCATTAATAAATATAAAATATAGATGATAATAAATCAGTAAAAAATAGCTAAAATTAATTAAATGTATCTTTACTTAGTCATAACTTGATGTCAATGTAATCATTTATGGTTTGACAGATTTTTAGCATGCATTTTTGTTAACCTCAAATATTAGTGCTCTGAACAACTATTCAGGTAGTTCGCACATACAGTGCGTGTTAAGTTAACAAATGCGTCTCAGGCGAATAAACTGGAGTCAACAGTTATATCTAAGTCCTCTAGTCAGTTTTCGTTGTTATCAGTTTCACTTACTAATATCGATTTTACTTTGAATTCTTAGTAGAGGAATTATTTTTTCTTCAGAACGAAGACCTCTTAATGTCGAATAATTAAATGTTTGTTAACATATATCAAAATCATGTATTAATACATAACTAAACATCAATCTAACATTTCATATCCTCATCTCTAATGCAGAAATACTTTAGCCTTGAATGAGAATACAACAGGATGTAAATTTCAACAGTTGTGATGTTGCCAGAGTGATTTTATACGATTGCACGATTGAAATCCTAAAATGTTGGTTATGAATCCCTACGTATAATTCAAACAAACAATACTCAGTTATTCATCTACTAAATAACATTTTTATAGAATAAGTTGATTTAAATTATTTTAATATTATTCATCAAATTAATAGGTAGGATAATTATGTCTCGGCTGTATGCATAGAAACAATATACATGTTTCCTATCCTTTATCTTATTTCATGGTTATATACTACATTTTGTCAGATATAATATTTATACATTTGATTTGACAATTTAACAAATTTGAATTCAGCAGAATCAGGCAGAAAAATATATAATGTAGTGATATGGTAATAGCCTGGTATATTCCTTATAAATAGTAACTGTTTTATTCCAAAAACAAGGAATACATTTCTATATTCAATATGTTATAATACAATAATGTGTTGAAAATAAAAATATTGCGTCAAATTGATTATATTATTCCATATTACAGTACACAGATCTTGTCGTCAATCGTAAAATAATAATGAAGGTGCGGAGCAATTTATCTAATCGTGTCAAGAAATTTAATTGGTCCGTTCAAATCACGCCACTACGAATGACGAATACAGAACGTTCGAAGTTAGTCGTCTAAAGATCAAAGTTGTGAATTAACTGTAGAGCGCTTCGGGTCGATTATTACTTTTGTGGTCATGTCATATCGGTGCGTCGCGTCGCGTCGCAGTGAGGCGCGGCGACCTATAACTATAGGTCATGTGCATGGGTATTCTTATATTGGAAAGAATTTTTATAGTATAACCTTACCTAAATATTAACAAATTGTAGAAATA
Organism: Antheraea mylitta; assembly: GCA_014332785.1. Taxonomy (NCBI): domain Eukaryota; kingdom Metazoa; phylum Arthropoda; class Insecta; order Lepidoptera; family Saturniidae; genus Antheraea; species Antheraea mylitta. The sequence continues at coordinate 7,065,014 of JACEII010000001.1, forward strand.
GGGGAAATATAAGTTTAGAGTTTGGAAGTCAATAATAGATCGTAGGGTAGTTAGTTATTATGAACTGTTGATTGACACCTATCACTTTCTTATTTTTTAGAAGTATACATTTATCTGTTTAGAAACTGAGAGATATATAGAAGAGACAGATATAAGAATTTACCTGTTTACGGGTATTATGAATTCATAAAATGCGATTTTTTTTCAATTAATTACATACATGATAAATATGCAGATAATTTTCTGTTTATTTAAATTTGTAGGTGATTAAAATAACTTCGTACTTGATAAATGTAATTATATAAAATAAATCGTTAGGCGTAATAGACAAATGAAACGAAATGGATCAAATGAAATATCATGCTGTGTCATCGATTATTTATTGAGCCATATCTCAAATATTCCCAATAATATTATAAAATGATGCCTTCAGTTGAAAATAACTGTTGTATTAAAGATATGATTATAATTGATAAGAGGTAGCGATAGTCGAATAATTAAGAATGATAGATTATTTATATGGTGTCTTTTAACTTAGATTTCGAAGTACACATATTTTTCGAAATTCTGAAATTAGTAGACAACCCTTATTTTGTTTTTTCTCCAAGTCTACTCACTCTGTTTATGCCATAGCATACCATCAGCTATTAAGCTAGTGCCACTTAGTAATATATTTTGCTATATCTTATAATATTTACTATTATTTTTCGTTAATTTATCGCATAACAAGGCTTATAACCATAATATGCCAGCAGGTAAATTTCTTCTAATTAGGAGACCTGGTATAGATATGTATTTTGATATTATTATTAGGTTAAAATATATCACAGTTACCTCAGTGGTTAAGACTTCGTTCTATAATTCCAGAGAGCCTCCTAAACTATAAGAGAATAATGCGAAGCGGAAATGTAATAGTTAGTTTGATATCTGTATAACTATATGTCAGAAGCAGTCACGCTTCGTCACCTAATTATTTATTTCGCAAGTTAAAAGCGATAGCAGAACTGGTTCAGCATTGGTTTAAGAACAGCAAGTTCATACTATGTATCTGTTATAACCAAACTTTAGAAAAGCAAAAACATTATTTCTCATATTCTAATTAATAACGTTTGTTACGAAGTTTGCTTTTATTTTAATTATAGTTTTTATTTATGAATAAAATAACATTTAGGAAAAGCAATTGAACTGTCTTTATTGTTCTATTTTATAACTACACAATTAATCTTTAGCATCGGTTACACCACCGTTTGATATAGCGAAGGTAGCTTCACTCTCAGGTAAGTCGGGTGAGTCGTATATTTTGGCTATCCGGTTTTCACCTCTCCCCTTCCTTAGGGCGATCCTTGTTGTCGACGCATGCGCTAATATGTTACCGCCAATAGGTTTCTTGGGGTCAGCTTGGAAGGTCAACGTCGCCCCGGGATCAGCAGTCATTTGATTCGTAATAAATACAGCTACATTGTATTCTTCAGAGATCTAAGGGGCATTTTATTTTGATAAATTTAATTGATTTTCGAATTCGAATTCACTGCACGAATACAGTAATACATAATTTAAATAGTCGCGTTTGTCACAACTCGTCAGTGTTGTGGGATCGAGTCCCACATAATTTATTTTGTGATCAAGATGATTATTCTGGGACTAATTTTACTATATTTCCATTAATTATGTTTGTAACCAACTCCGAAGACACCCATCTTTATAAAAAATATGATTGTCACACAAAGATTAGTCATTTATATAAGACTAGCTCCTGCCGCAACTTCGTCCGGGTAGTAATAGTTACTTTGGGTTAACGATAACACGCAGCGGATGCTCTCAAGGGGAAAAAATAACGATTTTGAAACATTTTTCATTGGTGCTCCGCTCCTAGTGATCTTAGCGTGATGATATATAGCTATCCTCGTAAAATGAGCTATATAACACTGAAATCATTTTAAATCGTACCAGTAGTTCCCGTGATTTCCCTTTACAACGTCACAGACTCACAAACTCTACCTCTTTATAATATTAGTATAGATTGAATAGATGACTTCTCGGCTCCATAGTAAGCCTCTGCGCCACGAAGCGTGTAAAATGAATAAGTAACCTCATTTCTCTACATTACGATACAATTAAAAATCTTGTTTTGTGGACATAAAACCGGATACTCATTTATCGCATTATTCATGTCACCCATTGATCTTGAACTCTGATACGTTTGCCGATATATGTTATTTTAATATAATCAAATCATACTTTAGTAAAATAAAATTCTAATAAAAACATGAAGTCAACTTCAAAAAATTCACTAGAGCGTCCTTGACCGGAGTCAACTACCTACCTATTTAATTTAGGATTGACATAAAGGTAACAATATCTCAGTCACTACATGGACACTTCCTATTCGATTTTGAGGATTTATTTGATACCTCCTTAAAATCTAAGGTCTAATGCTAAAGAAATTAAAATAGGATCCCCTTGAAAATAAGCCCCTTATAATAAAAAAAAAAATCTACTCGGTTTATAAATAACGAAGTTCTGAGATAAAAAAAAAAAACATTAAAAAATTACTATCGAATTCAGACCATCATGAATAAATACAAAATGTGTATTATTTATAGTAAAAATAACACTGCTAGATTTTGCAGACTGATCTTGACCGTCTGAATGATTACTACAGATTAAATATAATTGATATTGATGTGAGTAAATCTGCTCGCACCTCTTTCACGTTTTAATTTATTAATATTGTAACAAGACAAGGTGTTACTCTATTGTATATAGCAATGAGTGTGGCGGCTGGTAGGCAGGGATGTAGCCACCGCGCCGCCGCGGCTTATGAACAGTGTCAATGAAATTGAGCCCCCGGACTTACATAGGTCCCGACGTATTAAAGCAAAAATTCTTAAAACACTACCCATGACCTCAAATTCTTAATAAAAAAAGTAATAAGCGTCGCTAGGGTAAAGAGGTGTGTTCTCCTATTGCTATTTTATCGTGCCGTCCACGATGCGACTTTGACCTAGGACACAATGGAACTTAGTGATACTGGCTATCTTTATATTTTTATTATTAATTGATTAAAAACTTGAGTTGATCGGTTACATTTTATAAATTTGCACTAAAAAAATATCATGGCCCTTTATAACTCAGTGGCCCAGTATCATTTACACTGCTGATACAGCGGTACAGTCCTGTCTACCAGCCAAGATATGCACAACGGAAGTTCATATCTTATTTATATGTGCTCAGTGTTCGTATTTGAATGCATAACATGAGTCAGCCAATGGTAGTCCTTGGAATACCGCCTTAGACAATGGGATTGGAATCAATGGCGGATATGCCCTAAGGCCCAAGAGGCCCAAGCCTAGGACAGCCAGATATTAGGGGCGGCCAATCGTGGCAAAAAATTCACTGACACAGGGGTGGCTGGTGCTTACTACACAGCCTGGGGCCTAGAGCGGCCAAGACTGTAAATCCGCCACAGCTTGGAATCTATAACATCTTAAAAAAATCTTGAACCCATGATAACAAATTCCATGGTACCCACTGCGTGCCCAGTTACTATTGGAAGATTGTGGAATTCTCAAAAGGCATCTATCGGTATATTTTCTATATGATTTTTACGTTTTAGCTTTATCCTTTCCTTTCTTTCACATCCTCACTTAAGATCTGAGCGTGGCTTTAGCTAAACATTGCCTGTGAAATATTTAATGTAAATCTAGATTTGAATTTGTTCGATTAGTAATTGATTTTAAAGATTGTATATAGTTGTAAAGAGTTGTCTGTTCGTATAAAGCAAAAGCCATGTTTATGCTGAGTGACATGGACGGTATCATTTTTCTTTCGCAATTTTAAATGTTCTTATTCTATCTATGTATATCGTCAGCATCTTCTTAGTCATGTTTTCCTCTTTCAGCCTCCGCTGTCAGATGTCATCTCAGTATAAACATAAATAGCTCAGATGGAAATCGGCTGCTTCAAAAATCCGTCTAACCCCAGTTCGAATCCGAGTGACAGCAAAAGATCTTTTTAGTAGTCCGGTGAAGCTGTTAAGACCTTGCTAAGTCAATAGCGTAGTCAGTTCGAGAAAAAAAATCTCAGTATATCTTCTATACACATCATCATTACATCATTACATTACTGTGTGTGTATAGTACTGGTGAAAACCGCATCAAAATCTGTTCAGTAGTTTTTGAGTTTTATCGCGAACAGACAGATAAACAGACATGGCAGAGGATATAGTTTTATAATATGTAGTGATGTATTACAACTGAAGGACAAATATCAATTTTAGATTCCTATAATAACACTTTAACTTTGTTTTGTATTAAAGTGTACAGTGTGGAAGTCTGTTCTTAGTACTGTTGGATTCCAATTTTTAAATGTAACTATTCTGTTACCCATAACGGTCATTTCCAACTTATGGCAAGTGTTTGGCGGTAATCAGCATAGCGTGGATAAAAATACCAGTCTGTATCCGACTATTCAACTTAACTGTTAGTACCACAGGCTTCTTTATGCATTTATTTATTAGCAAAACATTAATTTCATGAAAGTTCGTTTTAACTTTCTTTTTTTTTTCGAATTGACTAAGCTATTAACCTAGAAAGGTCTTAACAGCTTCACCGGACTACTATTCGTTTTAACAAGATATCATCACGCAGCGTTTATTGTAAGGTAAACAATTATCGTCGCTTTAGGTTTTGAGTTAAGATGTGGTTTATGTTTATCATAGCACTATTGTTTGTTAGTTTTACCATTTGTGAGTTTTTCCCCATTTCACAAGTAAAGGATTTAATATGAACTAAATGTGCCTGCGATCTCGTCCGCGTCCAACCTTATTTAAAAATAACAGTTATTAATAAAATCATTTGAAAGTATTAAGTCCATCTACTTATCTACCTTGTTCTGGTGCTTGAGTATCGTCGTCAGTAAATTTACAATAATTATTGATAGAGTGAACTGATTCTATTAAAACAAATACTAAAGGTTACTCGAGGAAATTCTTTATGATTTCTCTTCGATCCCACGAAACACGCTAATAAATTTGAGCCCATCAGGCTATACGGAATCGATATCCCTTGGGTCGAAGAGGTCAAATATCTCGGTGTCACATTAGATAGACATTTAAAGTTCAATTCACATATAGACAGAGTGCGAAACAAAGCCGCTATGGTCTTGGGTCGCCTCCATCCGTTGCTTTGTCATAAGAGCAAGACGTCCCTCAGACACAAGCTCACTTTGTATAAGACGTGTATCCGTCCCGTGATGATATATAGCTGATCCCTTCTATTTGGGCGTACGTAAAATCACTTACGATTAGTTATTTTGAAAAAGCCTCGAATCATCGCAGTACGTTAGTAGTATCCGCCGCAAACTTCGTAGTCCGGTAAAGCTGTTAAGACCTTGCTGGGTCAATAGCGTAGACATTTCGAAAAAAAAAGCCGCAAACTATGAACCCGTACCTAACGTTGCGCATTATAAAAGATGTCCGCGACACATTTTTACCGACCCTCCTGATTCAATCACGTCAGCGAACGATCAGTACCAGCTTGTCACTTGAAACAGAGCGTATTCACGCCCACGTCCGCGTAACCACAGATCACGCCGCCGTGGTCTGGGGGTTAATTTCGCTCCCGCACACCCGATTACGCCTCCCACGGCAGCGGCTCAAGCCTAGGTTCGATCCCTCGGTAGGGAGCCCTTGAGTGCGTTGCTTGCGCGATACGGTGACACATAAAATATACATCACCGCTACAATACTACACGATCACCCCCACACACGTGCACGCCTACACATGAAAGTGGAAGGGTTTACTTTTTTTTTCCCATATCGAACTGAAAAACTCTCAATTTTCCGATAATAAATATATGGAGGAGTTGTTGAGGCGTGTATGCTTGGTACACATATACGTTTCAACAACTCATATATATATGAATAGTTAGCTAGGTTAGCTAAGATAGGTCGCGATTTTGCATGCAACAGGCAAGCAAACAGCCAAGCCGAGGTGTGCCGTGCACCTTTGAGCTGGTTGCCAAAATAAAATCGGCTGAGTGCCTTAAGCGCTCGCCTTAGTAGTCCGGTGAAGTTCGTCCGGTTATTTTGCAGTTAGGTCAGAATTTAGACTTCACCCCGTCGTCGGTAAGGGTGGCTGATTACGCGAAACTCGTTAAGTATTTTAAAGACAATCCGTCGTCTAGTAGTTTAGATAGGATTACGGATGTGTTGGCGTCTAAAGCTGACGCGGATTCGACCATCGATTCCCTGGTTAATTATCTCCAGACCGCCGTCAGAGAGACCTCGAGAGAGGTACAAGCGGCGAACGATCGTCGTTTGATACTCCCTGATGACGTGAGAGCATTGATCACGGAAAAGAACGCCGCGACTCGGGCTTACGACGCTTACCCGTCTGCAGAGAACCGCGATAGATTACGTTCGTTACAAAAAATAGTCAAGTCTCGTATCTCTGAGATCCGGGGCGAAAGATGAGATAGACTTCTGGAAGGTCTCCAGCCGTCTCACCTGTCGTACTGGACTCTAGCGCGAACTCTCAAATCAGATATGATCACTCCAATGCCTCCTCTCGACAGAGGCCCCGGGTTGCCTCCCGCGTTCGATAGCATAGATAAAGCAGAATACCTTGCCGCAAGCTTAGAGAAACAGTGCTCACCTAACACTGACAACACTGACCCCTTCCATATTGGTTTGATCGAATCAGCCGCGGAGCATACAATCGCGACCCCTCCGGTGGATATCCTAACCTTGATTACTTTTGACGAAGTTTCAGCCGCCATCAAGCGTCTTAAGACTAGGAAGTCCCCAGGTCCCGATGGAATCAGGAACGAGGTTCTGAAACTCCTTCCTGATCGCAGCATAGCTCTATTGGTCTGTATCTTCAATGCGGCCATGTCCCAGGGTCACTTTCCAGCCGTCTGGAAAAAGGCCGTAGTGATAGGTATTCACAAGCCCGGCAAGAAAGCTACGCTTCCCGATAGCTATCGCCCCATTAGTTTGTTAGATACTTTAGGTAAACTCTACGAGCGGCTCCTTCTGAACCGACTCCAGACCACGATTTCAGATCTTAATTTAATACCGCCTGAGCAGTTTGGATTTCGTACCAAACACTCGTGTACAGATCAAGTGCTCCGCCTCACGGAGTACATTTTCTCTAAATTTAACGCCGATCCGAAACGTAAACCGAAACGCACAATTGCAGTCTTCTTCGATGTCGCCAAGGCCTTCGATAAGGTCTGGCACGGAGGGCTCATCCATAAATTATGTAAATCTCGAATACCCGATAGGTTAATTCATATTATACGCGATTATCTCACTGATAGGACATTCCGCTTCGGAGTAGATGGTGAACTATCGCCGCCCCACCCGATACGCTCAGATGTGCCGCAGGGCTCCATACTCGCGCCCACGCTCTTCAATTTGTTCATCAGTGACCTACCTCGGACTCGGGGGGTCGAGGTAGGTTGTTACGCTGATGATACCGTTATTTACACTTCCGGCTGGCGGTTGGACTTTTTTAGGAAGCGCATCGAAAAAGCCGTTTATACTCTCGGTGAATGGTTTCATCGATGGCGCATAGAAGTTAATCCCGATAAGAGTGCCGCAATACTCTTCGATCCCACGAAACGCGCTAATAAATTTGAGCCCATCAGGCTATACGGAATCGATATCCCTTGGGTCGAAGAGGTCAAATATCTCGGTGTCACATTAGATAGACATTTAAAGTTCAATTCACATATAGACAGAGTGCGAAACAAGGCCGCTATGGTCTTGGGTCGCTTCCATCCGTTGCTTTGTCATAAGAGTAAGATGTCCCTCAGACACAAGCTCACTTTGTATAAGACGTGTATCCGTCCCGTGATGACATATAGCTGCCCCGTTTTTGCGCATATGTCCAAAGATAACTTTCATAAGCTGCAGGTTTTCCAAAATCGTGTATTACGTAAAGTGACCGGTGCCCCGTGGTACATCCGGAGAGTCGATCTCCATAGAGACCTAGAGATCCTTTCTATCTGGGCGTACGTAAAATCACTTACGATTAGTTATTTTGAAAAAGCTGCAAATCATCCCAGTCCGTTAGTGGTATCCGCCGCACAATACGAACCCGTACCAAACGCTCATAGAAGACGGCCGCGACATATTTTTATCGACCCTCCTGATGAAATAACGGCAGTGAACGATCAGTACCAGCCTGTCTCTCCAAACAGAGCGTGCTCACGCCCACGCCCGCGTAGCCACAGATCACGCCACCGTGGTCTGGGGGTAGATTTCGCTCCCGCACACCAGATTAGGCCTCCCTCGGTAGCGGCTCAAGTCTAGGTTCGATCCCTCGGCAGGGAGCCCTTGAGTTCGTTGCTTTCGCGATACAGTGACACAAAAAAAAAATTACATCACTGCTACAACACTACACGATCACCCCCACACACGTGCACGCCTACACGCTTTACACATGGAAGTGGAAGGGTTTTATTTTTTCCCCTTATCGTACTGAAAAAACTCTAATTTTCCGATAATAAATATATGGAGGGGTTGTTGAGGCGTGTATGCTTGGTACACATATACGTTTCAACAACTCATACATATATGAATAGTTAGCTAGGTTAGCTAAGATAGGTCGCGAGTTTGCATGTAACAGGCAACAGCCAAGCCGAGGTGTGCCGTGCACCCTTGAGCTAGTTGTCCAAATAAAATCGGCTGAGTGCCTTAAGCGCTCGCCTTAGTAGTTCGGTGAAGCTGTTAAGACCTTGCTAGGTCAATAGCGTAGTCAGTTCGAAAAAAAAAAAAAGTCCGGTGAAGCTGTTAAGCTGTTAAGACCTTGCTGGGTCAACAGCGTAGTCACTTCGAAAAAAAAAAAGCTTTATGATTTTCGTTTATGACGTTCTGTCGTGAACGTAATCGTTTAGCACTGATGCGTGTTCATACAAACAGACAGACAGACATTTCTAACAATGGTTAAAATGTATTTTATCACTTAATTCCAAGATATTGGCAACAATTTTTTTCACAAAAATTTAAAAAGTTCAGACACATTAGATTTATATTTTTATTATGTGTATAGGAAAGTAGATTGCGGGTAAAACATATCGACGGGAAAAAACAGAAATGTCGTAACTTGCATTTTGGGCTGAATTACTTTTTACCATAATCTTGTATAAAAAAATACCGCTTCGAATGGTTTCTGTCTTGCTTTCCTACGATTCAATTATTCATCGATACTACCTTGGTTTCCTGCTTAGTTTTTACACAACACATAAAAAATAAATTTTTGAAATAGTTTTTTGGCTCTTGTGTAAAGTTGGGTCTTTCAAGTTGCGACAATTCTGCTTTCTTCCGTCGATATAGGTATACGGTATGTTGTGAGAGTATACCGAGTTCTGTATTTATTAGCAAATATTCTAGTACAATTTAGTTATTAGCAATTAAATTTGTTATTAGTAGCTTTTCTAAGTACTACAATATTTTCAAACCACGCCTCTGATTACGTATTTCGAAAAAACATAACGACAACAAAAATCACATCGACTTCAAAATGGGCACTTTAAAAATAATAAAAAACCCTACGAGTAAGACAATAGAAAAGAATGCACATTTAAGATTCGAAATGGCTATTTTAAAACGATTACTTGCTATTTATGTTATCTCTTTTCTATTGCGAAATACGTAATTAGAAAATTAGTGGCACTTAATAAATTTATTTAATCTCATCTCAAGATGGCGATAGTTTTGCTTTAACTAAACTTGGTAAGTACAAATTGTATGAATGATTAAACTATATTTTACGAATACGAATACGAATACGAATGATATTTTTATAATATAACTTACAATATACCAAGTGAAAGTTTAAATGCTCGTAGTATTCTTGGATATGACACTTCATGGTCACATTAAACTTATAAAATAATAATATCAAAACAAATACTAATAATCAACCAAGACATCCATAAGTTAAAGTTTGGTCTAAGACTTTCAAAAGTATAAACACAATCAAGGTGCAATGACCTGTGTCAAAAGCAATGATCGACACTGAGTCAATAACTTTCGATAATAAAACAGACAATACACCCTTTTGTTTTGTTCTTGACGTTCCCACGTTCCCTTTCAAGTGAAAGTGATATCACCCGACGGTCATTGACACTGTGCTTTAACATAGACGTGTAGAGTATTGTGTATAATTTTTGTATTTTTCTAGATTATTAGGCACTACATTCTAGATATTAAGCACCTATTTATTTATTTTAATTCATTTAGAACGAGAATCGAGTGCAGAATATCCTCCACAAATATTGCTACTGTCTAAACATTTACCCTGTATAATAAATACCTTTTGTAGTTTCGATAGTAGTTGGGCTAGTTTCTGTTGCCTGTCTGCTAATTCGCCTCTCCCGGAAAAATCCACCCTAAATAATGCCATCACCGAGTCTATAATTAACAACTTGAACACACCCGCTTCTTCGTGAAACTTAGCTGCGACGTGATCTAACAGTTCTGCCTAATAATGAAATAAATCAAATATAAGCAAAAATGTCTAAAGCGCCCTTAAAGTATTACGTATTAGTATCAAATAGATTTTTAGGCATTATTGTCTGGCCCTTATCAGCAAAAGAAAGCAAAGCTCTTACTAATGCACTTCTTCTAAGCTTACGTAAGCATTACGATAATTTTCTTTTCTTCGTTTCTATACCAATTATATTACTTTTTTAATTAGAATATCATTGATCTATACGAATTACGAATACGCTGTTGTAGGTGGTAGAGCCACGCTGAAGCTATTAATGGTTTCAGCATGAATGGGTCGGCTCGTCCGCCACCCTCTCACAGAAAACAGACGTGAAGTAACAGTGCTTGCATTGCTGTGTTTCGTTCGGTCAGTGGGAGCGCTGGAGTCCCATCTCCCCTCCTCTACCCTCTACCCTCTCTTCTCCCTTCCCCTCTCCCTTTCTCTCCTATCCCCCAAACTCAGGCTGGTAACGCACTTGCGACTCCAGTGGGGTTCCTAGTGTCCATAGACAGCAGTGATCGCTTAACGACACGTGACCCGCATGTTAGTTTGCCTCCTATATGATATAAAAAAAACTGAACCATCACGGTACGCCTGGCAGATATGAAACACATGTGTAACGTAATAAACAACACTGTATACACTATAGGTGTACGAGCTAAGTGCGGCAAGAGAGATTGCACACAATCTCTTGCGCACGGTATCACGTCACTACGTCTCACACATATCGTCACGCCAACAATCAGGTTTACCCTCACCTATAGATGTTTAACATCTAAAACAGACTGTGTCGTAAAGACACTTGATAGAAATTAAACTTTTGTGTTACAGGGGAACATTTTAATTATCCATGAATAACTTTCCAATAGCATAGGTTGTGTTCTGTAATCGCTGCGTCACCTAAACGCAGTACAAGCAAGACATCACAGATAAAGAGAAAGAAAAAAGCGAGAAGAGCTTATGTCTGACTATAACTCCAATACCCAAAAGCAAGCGAGACGCTGCTGCCACTCTACAGGATACAGTGTTACTCCACCACTTTCGTCATACAAAAAATTGCGGATCAAAATTTCAAAGCCGTCCTGTAAATAGTTTCAATTCAAGAACAGTTAAATATTGCTGATGTATACCCAAACGTCATTCAGGAGTTATCCAATTTCGCCCATGTCATCAAAAATGAGGAAAGCTTAGATTCCCCACACCTCTTTGGCGTTTACGTAATAGTGAACGGCCCTTAACTACTACAAAATAGTTACTTTGTAGTTACATGTGGGATTGATATACAAAAGCCTAAGATGCACACTTATCCTCTCACAGCGGCACATAAATAATTTTAGATTATGTAACCATTTCGAATGGTCTCGCGTTGTTTGCGTTCTGGCAAAAACAATTTTAAATCATTCAGATAATCTTAAATTTGCAAAATCATAAGTTTATCGCATAACTATAATCACGTATTGGGGAGTCTTTGCTGCCGATTTTGAGCACTACTTTTATTCGAGACTGTGCGTCTTGGGTTTTTATATGTCAATGCATGTGAAAAAACTTTTTAACAAAAAATTAAACCGCCGAAAAAACTGAAAAGCAAAAAATAATAAACCTTTTACTTTATTCATCTTAATAACTAAGTTCTTAAACTAATGTAAGTATACCTAAGAAATTTTAAGTCGGCGCCAATCAAGCAAATTAATTAATTACGTAAAGCGTGATGCGCGGCGGCGGCGCAGCGTGACACACCCCTTGCATGCCGAATGCTTACGAAGCAACCCGAACGGGCACACACGTTACCGCTGGAGATCTCACATTGTGTTTTTAATTTGATTTGTTTTTTTTGTGAATTTAAGTAATCTAATGATCTTTGTTCATTGGTTGTTTGGCGCCGACTCAAAATTTCTTAGGTATACTTACATTAGTTTAAGAACTTAGTTATTAAGATGAATAAAGTAAAAGGTTTATTATTTTTTGCTTTTCAGTTTTTTCGGCGGTTTAATTTTTTGTTAAAAAGTTTTTATTTTATAATTTTGTGTGGCTATGATCTTACTAATTACTACAAGCTTAATTTATTTGTAATACACAACTCAGAAGCTGAATTATAAATCATGCCCGGTTTTCTTACCCTTGGGGTTGCTATTTTCATGTTTACATGTATATGGGATCAACTTCTGGGTATACTCTTTCAAATCAAAAGATAATAATTTAATTCGGACTATTCTGTCTAAAGGTATGCGCGGTCATAGACATAATCAGTGCGTGAATAATCAATCATTGTCGATTTTCATACTATTAGGGTTGAAATTTTTTTCCCAAATTTAAATGGGACCAACTTCGGAGTATACCCTTTCCAATAAAAAAAAAGAATTATTAAAATCGGACTATACTGTAAGTGTAATACACAACTCAGAAGCTGAATTATAAATCATACCCCGTTTTCCTACCCTTGGGGTTGATTTTTTTATGTTTACATGTATATGGGACCTACTTCTGGGTATACTCTTTCAAATCAAAGGATAATAATTCAACTCGGACTATTCTGTCTAGAGATATGCGCGGTCATAGACATAATCAGTGCGTGAATAATCAATCATTCTTGATTTTCATACCCTTAGGGTTGAATTTTTTTTCCCAAATTTAAATGGGACCAACTTCGGAGTATACCCTTTCCAATAAAAAAAGAATTATTAAAATCGGACTATACTGTAAAAAGTTATGCGTGATCATACATAAAAAAAAAAAAAAAAATATACGCGACGAATTGAGAACCTCCTCCGTTTTTTTCGTCGGTTAAAAATACACTAATATCGATATATTATAAGATTATTCAAACATATCTTATAATAGGTAGGTAATTGACTGATCTATTTGACATGTAATATGGATGACTGTACTGTATTGTGAGCGTGCCAAAATTAATTCTTAAAATTGTCTAATAGCCCATTTTCAGTCTAAAAGTGTTATCAAAAGTATTTATGGTGTCTGTGTTATGTGTATTAGTGTTTGTAACAGTTGATCTTACGTATAACTGTATAAATTAATAAATTCGTAACATCGTTATCTGGCGAGGTAGTTTGAAATAATTATACACGATCGTATATTGAATATACCTGACATATTTACCTGTGAACTCATAAATACTATTGTTTAGTAAAAGAATTACACTATGCCAAATAAGTGTTTAGCTTACAGAAAATTTATTTCACCTGGAGGCCGGATTGCCAATTGCGGTAATTGTGCTGCTAAATATCATAAAGATTGCATCTCGTTATCGGATTCAGCCAACATCGGTAAAGACTGGCTATGTCCGGAGTGTACAAAGAAGATTAAGAAGGGTGATAACAGCTTCTCGGCCGGTAATAATGTACTAAAAGCCAACTGCGACCTCAGTAGCGAGATCATCTCAACCTATGCCCATACTAAGCACTCACAGATGTCTGTGGGTGTTGAGATTGTTGAAGACCTACGACATGAAATTTCTATGTGTGTCACTGAGATGCGTGAGCTACGAAAAGAAATGGTTGAGGTTCGTACATCCGTCGCGGGCCTAAACGGGCGCCTGGATGGATTTGAGCAGAGGCTGGAAGCACTCGAACAGCGAGAATCATGCATCAAGGAGGTCAACGAGCTTGAGGAAACCGTTGCTCGGCTTCAACTAGAACTAAATGATAGAGATCAGGAGACGCTTCTCTCCGATCTTGAGATTGTACATCTACCGGAGGAGAGAGGGGAAAATGTGGTTCATACAGTTTGTGTTCTAGCCGCAAAGCTGGGAGTTTCCATGGAAGACAGGGATATTGTTTTTGCTGAGCGTATAGGATCCTTGACTGAGCAAAAGGGAGGGATTGTTGGTGTGGATCCTCGAGGCAGGCGTGTTGTTGTACGACTGGCACGGCGTCATCTTCGTGACCAGCTGATCTCGGCCGCTCGAGTTCGTCGGACGATATCTATCAATGATGCGGGACAAGCAAAGTCATCACCGCGTATATACATAAACGAGCGGTTGACACGCACGAATCGCCTACTGTTTTTTCGAGTTCGCGAGGAATGTCGCAAGCAAAATTGGCGTTTTTCCTGGACAAAGCGAGGCCGTATTTTTGCCCGCCAGGGTGAAGGTAAACAGGTTTATTCGTTCCGCACAGAATCAGATTTTAATCGTATATTTCGAAAATCTACCACATAATGTTTATTTTGTACATTTTATTACCAATTATGCCTCCTTGTTTGGATTGGTTATTTTGTACTATTTTATATACTTGCTTTGTGTATATTTATCATTATATCTTCACTGTTTTAGTGTATACAGAGATGTTGCATGGGGAAGGCATTTAATCTCACCTTGTATCAAAACTATAAAGATATACATAATATTAAAACAACATTACAAGAAAGTTACACTAGTTATATATGTGAAATATTTCAAAGTATTTATATTCGTCTTTTATTTAAGTTATCTTAAAGATTATAATAAAATATTTACAAAAATAAATTTTCTGATTCCAATACATCTTAAATGGTTTTGTTACTATCGCATAGGTGGTACTAAAGAGTATAAATATTTAAGATTTCTGTTAATAACTGCACTTATTCATAAAAAAAATGCTACAATATCTATATTATTCATTTTGGCATATTATACTGTAATATATGTAATAACTTTTGTAAAGTTGAATATTGTACACAATATCTATGTTTTGCTGAATGTATACTTTGGTATAATAATTTTGTCAAACAGATATAGTCCACAAAATATTACGTTTTTCTTATATTATAAAATATTTTTATTAATTATTAATCTTCATGAGGTTATATCTGGCAAGAGTTTGTTCACTGGATTTTTTACATATCTGAGTTACCCTCCTGCAATGTTCATCGCAAAATGTTTACCAATACTACACTTTTTTAGATTTGATAATTTTAATAAGTACTTTAACCGTAACATTACAAATAGCGATGGTAATCTATACACCTTATTATTATATTGCTGTCATTACTATAGGAAGCACTTATCTCCTCTCTTGTTTCGGTGTTGGACAGTGTTTGTTGTCATTGTGTAATTCTATTATCAGTAAGGGTTTGTTATATTTATCTATCTGTACTGTATAATAGACACGCTATCTTTAAATTTCATAACTTTCATGCCTGTAACACATAACATACAGAATATTGACAGAATTCAACCTGGACAATCTCACTATTGTAGCCCTGAACAATGTTTAACTTTTCTTAATGGACCTTTTTTAACGAGTCTAAAAATAATAACACAAAATATTCGAAGTATTACCCGTAATATACTGGACTATGAAGTGTTGTTATCAAGGCTACATTTTGATTGTGATATTCACATATTAACCGAAACTTGGAATATGAAAACCTCAATATTCCCTACAATTGAAAAGTATACAACGCATATTTCCACGGTTAATCGCAATCAAAACGATGGGGTCGTTTTATTTAATAAGGAAAACCTCCACTTAAACATAGAGGAAGCTGAAATATCAGACTCAACTACATTTCTTATAAAGATAAACAATAACACCTTAATTATTCCAATCTACAGATCTCCGTGCATAAGAAATCTATCAAACTTTTTGAGAGATTTAGACAAATTATTAATTACTCACAGACACTTCACTAACATTTTGATAATGGGCGATCTAAATATTGATATAAAAGAGGAACAACATGACACAAATGCATTGGATTACTTAAACCTTCTATCGTCACATGGCTTACTACCTGCACACACATACTCGACTCGTGATAATAGCTGTATTGATCACTGTATTGTCAAAACTAAACAACCATTTTTGACATTAGTTTTAAATGCACCACTGACGGATCATGCAGCTGTATTAGCGATTATTAGTCCTGGCTATATGCCTGAACAAAAGAGACGTTTGTTCTTTAATCAAATTGATTATAACAATCTTACAACCCAAGTAGAACAAGAAGATTTTCATAATGTTTTTAATTCTACAGACGCAAATTGTTCGGTTAATATGTTTGTGAATACTCTTAAAAGTTATATATCTACTAGTACAACTCAGCTTAAAATTTCTAGACGCAACCGTAATATTAAACCATGGATAACACCAGGATTGATAAGATGTATTAGAAATCGGGACCGTATGAATTTGAAACTAAAAAAAAACCCTCATAATAATGTACTTAAATTAACATATACTAGATATAAGAATTTTTGTAATGATTTACTAAAACGCCTAAAAAGAAACTATGAACCCAAGGAATTACTGAAAAATAGAAGAGATATAAAAAAAACTTGGCAAACCATAAAATTAATTACTAACACTAAGTTCCATAAAGAGTATTCAACTGAACTGCTAACGTTAGACTCAACTCCTGAGAGTTCTGTAAATAAAGCCAATTATTATTTCTCTAGTATTGGTGGAATATTGGCTGAAAACATTGTAAACGACTTGATTATTAATGCACCCACGACCGCATCATTCTCTAATTCACCTCCTAATTCGATGTATTTGGTAGATACCGACGAGAGCGAGGTGGATTGTATCATCTTCAACTTAAAAAATGACTGTGCAACTGGTAGTGACGGCATCCCTACTAAATTACTCAAACTCATGCGATTCAAATTAGTACCAGTAATCACACACATCTGTAATAACTGTCTAAGACAAGGAGCTTTCCCTAGTGCACTCAAAACAGCTCTCATACACCCAATCTTTAAAATGGGTGACAGGAATTGTATTAATAACTACAGACCGATTTCAGTGTTGCCATGTATATCAAAAATCTTAGAAAAAATCTTGAATAAGCAATTGGTTTCATTTCTTACTAAATATAACATCCTCTCAGAGAATCAGTTTGGATTCAGAAGTGGAAAATCCACTGAAGATGCTGTTGCAAAACTCACAGAGATTGTTACTACCATCATAGATAAAAAAATGAAATGCATAGGAGTTTTTGTCGACCTGGCAAAGGCCTTTGACACTGTAGACATTACACTACTCTTAAACAAGTTACAAAAGATAGGAATAAGGGGTATTGTTCTTGATTTATTCACGGATTATCTAACTAATAGAACACAAAAGGTAAAAGTTGGTGACTGTTACAGTTCCGACATGAATATTAAATATGGTGTACCACAAGGCAGTGTCTTAGGCCCTACTCTCTTCCTTATATATATAAATGAACTATGCAACCTCACATTAACCAATTGCAGAATATTCTCCTATGCAGATGATACTGCATTAATTTTTTATGGAAAAAACTGGGAAGAGACTAAGAACCATGCTGAGCAAGGTCTAGCAATTGTTTCAAATTGGCTCAGGTGTAACATTCTTACACTAAACACATAAAAACCAAATATTTAACTTTTGCTATAAATCACGCCCAAATACCGCATGACCACGAAATTACCTTTAAGGCACACTGCTGCAATATTACGAATATCTCATCTAATCATACTTGCCACTGCGGGAATCTAGAACGTGTTAGGAGTATTAAATATCTAGGTATAATACTTGATGAGACACTTACATGGACACATCAAATTAATGCACTATGTGGAAGAATTAGAAAATTGATTTATGTATTTAAAATCCTACGACATGTTTGTGACGCTGTATTAATATGGTCCATCTACTATGCATTAGCCCAATCTCTCTTAACATACTGTATCACGGCCTGGGGAGGGGCACGTAAAACTCTAATGCTCCGTCTAGAAAGATCACAAAGAGCTTTATTAAAGGTAATCTCTTTCAAGCCCTATAGGTTTTCCACAACAGAATTGTACACCGAATGTCGCGTTCTGACGGTCAGACAACTTTTTATTAGAGAAATTATAATGCGTCAACATGCCAAACCCTATAATACCAATCCCAATACTAGCTTGAGAAAAAATAATGTTTATGATGTTCCACACCATAACACAATTTTCTTAAGAAAATTTCAGTACTATTTAGGTCCTTATTTGTATAACCAAATTAATAGACTTTTTGACTTAACATGTAAGCCTAAATATAATTTGAAATCATACCTTACACAGTGGCTTCTGACGTTAACGTACGATCAGACAGAAAATCTATTTGCAATAACGAAATAATAACATAACACTACATCACATTACAGTGCAGTAGTTCAGTTGTATGAAAATAGAAAGTGGTAGTACCTGTGATACAGGCTAGGCCTAGTACAGGTACTACAAAACAAATAATTTAAAAAAACTTAGCTCTACAACTCTTTCATTAATGTAATGATATATTTATTGGAATTTTTGAAAAGGTCTCTGTAATAATTATTTCACTACCTATTATTAAGACATAATGTATATTTTTCGCCAAACATTTTGACCGCCACGTATCTATGGATGCTCAGAGATATATCAAACCGTATTATATTACATGTGTCTATAAAAAAATACTGATTTATTTATGCGTTACCCCGAACTTGGGCTATATTCAGAGCGGTCAAAGTGATTGACGAAAACTATAATATTTTAGGTTCTATTAATTATAGTTGTTATTAAATATAATTGTAGAATTATAAGAGCTGTGTTGTAATAGTTATAATAAATAAATAAATAAATAAATAGTAATCGTTTACCTGATGTTCTGATGTGTATGCTCTAGCGTAAAGCACGTTATCCAACACAGCGTTTTGGTCTAAATTGAATCTATCTGCAATTGGTCTTAGTCTATCCGGCCGACTGATAAATGTCAAGAAAATAATCTTTTGGAACACTTATCGCTACATAATATAAAACCAAGTCCCCTATCACGTTTGTCTGTTTGTTCGCTATAAGCTCAAAAACCACTGAACGGGTTTTCATGTGATTTTCATCAGTAGGTGAAGTATTCATGAGCAAGGTTTAAGTATATAGTTTGTTAAGGTTTTTTTTTATTATCAGGGTGGGATAAGAATATCTAACAGAAAGACAGACATATCAACACATAGCCTAAATTACTAGGATTAGAGCTCTGAAAATTTGAATGCTTAGTATTTACACTGTAAGTGAGCACACAGGAAGGATTTTTGGAAATTCAAATCCATAAGGCATTACAATAGGAGATGAAAATTTGTACGATGATTCGTCATTTTTCCATTAGCTATTATTTTATCTAGAGATTAAATACAAATATTTAATCTGTCTATATACAATAAAGGGTTAGAAATAACTACTGTATAGAAAACGCATGTAAAGCCCCGGAAAATTGCTAGTATTCAACAACGGATAAGAATTTTTTAATTTACAATCATAGATAACAATAAATCAGCATTTTTCATCTGTGTGTAAGCAAAGTATAGAGATATATTATATACAATAGAGGTATACATATACAACTAGCTGATTCCAACGACTTGTCTGCGTTGTTTATCATCTCAATTCGTTTGTTATCTTTCAAAGGGATTAAGAAAACTTTACGACGAAAGCTCCCAGGCAAGGTGGTTCGACTTTTTTGACACTTCCAACATTTATGGTTATATTTCAATCAATTTACAATTAATCTTTACAAATTATGTACCTAAACCTACCCCGTGAATCTCTCTATCTATTAATGAGAACTGTATGAAAATCCGCTTAATAGTTTTCGAATTTAACGCGAACAAACAGACGGAAGACTGCTTTATAATATGTAGTAAATTAATATAAGATATAAAAACCACTAGCTGTTACCCGCGGCTTCGCACGCGTTTTTTGAATATATTAAATAAATTTAAAATTGTTATTAGATGTGTAAATAACAATAATACTCTTTCAATAATATTTGTATGACACGCACATCATCTAAAGTAACAGGTAACATGTACATTATATATGTGAATACTAATAGTGTATCGAATGGGATGGGATTTATCATCAGCTACATACCTGAAACTTTAAACTACTATATACCATCCTCAATGCTCAGTTACACTATATTAGAAAGTATTAAAAATATTAAGCTATACATTATCGAACATGTTTTATATCTTTTATCATATAGATATAATATGTCCATTTTGTTGATATAATCAAGTTATTAATATACCTTGCTATAATTTAAATCAAATATAAACATATGACTTTCAATTATATTTATTCTTGGTGTCCAGTACAATGTACGTCAAATGCGCATGTTTACAGTGAACAACATATTTTGGTCAATATCACACATACGAATGCGCAGATAACAGTTCAACACAACATAGTGTCAACAAAGTCGTGTTCCACGTCTCTCTATATGTCTGTTCGCTATAAGATCAAACCGCATCTTCATGCCGTTTTTACCAATATATAAAATGATTCTTGGGCAAGGTTTAGGTATAGTTTGTCTTATTATCAGGGCGGGTATCGTCTGCTGAACCCGCTAGCTTAAAATAAAACATCTAATTAGTTAGTTATTTGTTCGTAAAATTCCCGTTTAAATATTACTTGTAGTCTGTTGAAGCTGTTAAGACCTTGCTAGATCAATAGCGTAGTCATTTCAAGAAAAAAACCGTTCAAATAGGTCCAGCCGATTCGGAGATTACCCGGAACAAATAAACAAACAGATATTTCGACAGAATTTAAAAAAAATGTTGATATTTGTAGCACCGCAGATATATGTATTCATCAAAGAGTATTTATTTTAATATTATACACACACTTTATTCTTATAATACGTAATATATCACAAACTAAAAATTGGGAACAAAACTAACGTAGAATAAACTTTTTGAGGAGTTTTTGGCGGGATTTCATTATGTCATGTAGGGGATTTTATATTTTATTCATAATCTCTTGTGTTATTGGACTCTATATTGTGTTAAATTGGTGGCATTTTATGTAATATGGTTTGTTTATTGTGAATAAGTGAAATGAATAAAAAATAATACCACGGAGCATGTATTCTGGGGTCTTGAAAATTAGGAAGATAAAAATGTATGAATTATTATATAGACGATTTGGCGCTTATTATATTTATATTGACAACTTCAGAATTGGCAGTATGGATTAATTCCTTCGCTTGTATTGATGGACGAATATTATTACTACTAACCTGTTAGAATAGCAGCACAAAATAGACTTTAAAATGTTTGCGATAGCAACGTATTACGTATAATCAAAAATTGGAATTAAAAATAACGTAGCATAAACTTTTGAACAGAAACACAAAATAAACCCTGATAATATTTCCGATAGAATGTTATCATGTTACCATGGCAACGCATATAATACTGACACTAACACGCAGCGCATGCTCTAAAAATAGCCCGATTTTGAGACATTCTTCATTAATGCTCGGCTCCTATTGGTTTTAACGTGATGATAGCCTATAGCCATCCTCGATAAATTTGCTATCTAAGACTAAAAGAAACTTTGAAATCGTACCGGTAGTTCTTGAGATTAGCGCGTTCAACCAAACAAACAAACTCATCAGCTTTATGATATTAGTATAGATTACGTGAGAAACTAAGATCCCACCAAAACCTCTCGTAGTATAAGTAATTGTATGCTATTTTCGAAATACAAAGATACATTGTATAAAAAAGGATACAAAGTGTGTTCAGTGTCGAGAAACATGACCTTTCCACCTTGATAACCAGACGAATTTGGTATTTGTGTTGTCACACACAATGTATGAGATAATTGAGTTTTCCCAGTACGAAATTCCCCAAAAACTTCTGTTATAGCCATCGACTCTATACCACCTGCTAATAGTTTGCTGCAAAATTGATTTATTCACTAAATAGTATTTCAATAACAAATGAATTAAATACCTTATAGAATAATTCTTAATAACAAATTACGTTATTAAATATATATCTGTATATAAAATCTATATAAACTGACCATTTATTTGCAATTGAGTGTCTCGCCAGTTCATCAAGGAAGGGCCGAAATGTTCTAATTAATCGTGAATATCATGAATATTAAAAGTTAAAATGAATTATCGTATATTTCATATACATATCATTAAAATTTCATTTTAAGTTTTAATATTCATTATATTCACGCTTAGTTAGAGCATTAAATCGCTAAACAGAGGTTTTGGCCCTTGCTTGATGAACTGGCGATAAAGGATCATTTGTAGGATCAAGAACTATGTCATTTTTTTTTTCTCGAAATGGCTACGCAATTGACCCAGCAAGGTCTTAACAGCTTCACCGAACTATTA
The DNA here is from genome assembly GCA_014332785.1 of Antheraea mylitta. NCBI lineage: Eukaryota > Metazoa > Arthropoda > Insecta > Lepidoptera > Saturniidae > Antheraea > Antheraea mylitta. The sequence goes on from JACEII010000001.1 coordinate 7,087,629, forward strand.
AGACGAGCGCTTAAGGCACTCAGCCGATTTTATTTTGGCAACCAGCTCAAGGGTGCACGGCACACCTCGGCTTGGCTGTTGCCTGTTGCATGCAAAATCGCGACTCATCTAGCTAACCTAGCTACCTATTCATATATGTATGAGTTGTTGAAACGTATATGTGTACCAAGCATACACGCCTCAACAACTCCTCCATATATTTATTATCAGAAAATTGATAGTTTTTCAGTTCGATAAGGGGAAAAAAGTAAACTCTTCCCCTTTCATGTGTAAGCGTGTAGGCGGCACGTGTGTGGGGGTGATCTTGTAGTGTTGTAGCGGTGATGTATATTTGTGTGTCACCGTATCGTGCAAGCAACGCACTCAAAGGCTCCCTACTGAGGGATCGAACCTTGGCTTGAGCCGCTGCCGTGGGAGGCCTAATCGGGTGAACTATGTCAAGCGGGTTTCAATGTGTATAGGCTATTAAAGGGTGGATCAATGTATGAACGCTTGTGATGTCTGGAAGTAACGAATGTCAATGATCCGCTAAAGATGAATGTAACTTTGTAAAAATAAATAACATGAAGAGATAAACCAGATCGAGTTTGTTGTCAGTTCTTCTCGATGATTGAGTTGTTTTCCGAACCGGTGGTACCTTTGACGTTCAAAAGCGCCTTCTAAGAGCCTAAATTGAATAAAATGACTATCAAATATTAAAGAACTCTTGGGTTTTTTTAACTATCTTTAATATATATACTTAATTATAATAAATTATATATAGATGTGAGAGTACTACAGCGTTCTTGTTTTTTGTATGGGTGAATGCGTATACGATATCCACACGCTACGGTAAATGATCTATCAGTAACCAACACTAAATATATGGCGAAAATACTAAATGGGGTGTAAGGGGTGTCGAATAACATCATAAGACTTGAGACACCCAAGCCAACCTCACCTGTACGTGGTACACCCTGCGGAATAACGAACGAGGCAATGGCGCAAGCGGGGTGGTAGGGTTTTACAGCCTGACTGGGTCGCAACCACCAAGTATATGGCGAAAAAGCCCGTAATAGTGATTCGCTTCTACGGGTCGCGTTTCGGGATCAGCCTGTGCATATCCAGCTTTTTATAGGCCGGCATGATAGTGGCGACCGGCGGTGGATAGTGTGTCAATCGGTGGTCGCTATTATTTTTGGATTGTACTATGCTTACCATCAGGCATAGTGCAATCACTTTGCCGTGCTACAATAAAAAAAAAAAAAAAACTAAAATATTTTATTTGTTAAAAAGACAGCCAACATTACGTTTTGTATGACATTATTAATATTATTTTTTAATGATTTTACATTGTCACAAGATATTTTTAGACCCACTTGTTTTACTGTACTTACTCTAACTCTGAACTTCCAGTACTAATTTTAAAAATCTGTTTTCGATGATCACTAACTTCTAGCGCTGTCATAAAACCAAGAGTTACAATTTTTTGACAAGCTTCTTTAATCTTATCTACTTTAGTTTCGGAAAATCCTTTTATATTACAAAGTTTTTTCTTAGTTGACATTTGTATTCCCTTTATAGTACATATTCCAGCTCCTTTTAACTTTTTAATATCGGCAACATTAATACCGTGTTTTTGTAAAATATCTACATCTTGAAAAAATATCTCTTCGTCGTCTTTATCTGAAATATTATCGTTAAAGGCCTGATCGATCATTTTAAAATGAAATAAAAACAACAAAATTGCCGCGCTTTTATTTTTTTTTATCGTTTTAAAATGACGCAAAGATATTTATAAATAATAGTTCCTTATAACATTTATAAGCACGATTGTGTCTTTTACTTATTGATTATTGAAATACGTAGTTTTATGTTTATTTTATAGGGAACTATTATACATAGAGTTTGTTAAAAATATTAGTTATAGACTACGCGACAATGACATTAACCTAGAAATTTAACATATGTTTTGTGGGAAAACCAGTGATTTACAGAATAAGTATTAGAGACAATAGTATTTTTTCTATTTTTAACGAAAAAATAAAACTACTATATACCACATAGTATAATATAGTTTGTACATAAAAATAGAATATTTATTATAGCAGAATAGCTGAATATGATATGATCAATACATAAAGTATATTTCACATTGATTTGGTTAATTTATAAATGGTAAGATGTTAGAACGTTGACAAGCTTCAATATCATGTCTAAACGGCATGGCATTCGAAAGATAATATAATAAATAAAAGAATATATATTTCTTGCCCGTTTCAGTCGTACCATGGGTTGGTAGTCCGGTGAAGCCAAAAAATTAAGGCTAATAGCGTAGTCAGTTCGTGAAAAAAAAAATCGTACCATGGCGATTACAAGGCGTTTTATTCTATTACTTAGCTGTATTAGATTTGGCAACAAACCTACATCAAAATGTACCATGTACCAATGTACCACAAAGAGTAGTAAACTAGAATCGTAAATGGATTTGAAATTGACATAAAATTTAGACAACTTTAGTATAATTATAATCAAATTGCACCCTGCAATTGCTGTCAGGTCATATAGTAAATAAAAAAGTGTACAGGTTATAGACTTAGGCATATAGATGGATTATTATTTAGACATTTATAAAAACGTATTAAATTGATTATTAAAAGAAAAAGTTTACTTTTCAAATTTTAGAGTTAATGTTCGCTACATTGGGACAGGATAGTGCAGTCAATGTGTTGTATACTTTAATGTCCACTTAATATATATAAGTAATACGTTTTTAGTTCCTAATTGTGTAGTGAAATTAGTGTCAAATAATGAGAACTATTGTGGTAGCAAATTGTAGTTGTTGGAATAAATTATCATGAAAATATGCATTTCATTTCGGGCTAGTTAATATTACACAGCCGGCAATATTGTTTAACATAATTCGTTTTGGTTTTTTTTATTTGTGTGGAGTGTAGAGGTAAGGAGAACCATTTATGTGTATGAAAAAATGTCCCTATAACTGCGTTAAATTAGGGTAGCGTTACAGTAGCAACATATTCTTCATTATTCTTCAAATATTATAACAAGTTTTATAAAAGTGAACACTAATAATCACAAAAAATATGATTCAAAATTCACGAAAATTCTGTCAATCTGCACGTCTTCTCACAGCAATAATTCCATGTTATATTTTTAAAATTAATTCTGACTAACTAAACTCTTTGCCTATGCTAGCGTCATTTTTCGAGGTTCTTTGAATATTATCACGCTGAACACTATTTCAACATGCACCCCGTATGAGATAATTATGCTTAGGAGTTTTTGGCGGGATTTTAGTCGATCATGTAGTAGATTTTATATTTTATTCATAATCTTATGTTATTTGACTCTATATTTTGTAAATTTGGTGGTGTTTTACGTAATATAGTCGGTTTTTTGTGCATAAGTGAAGTGAATGGAAAATAATACCATGGAGCATGAAATTCTGAGATGTCACAAAAACTCCCTGGAAGATTCTAACAAGGGATCCACCATCTTGTTAGAATATTGCTTCACACGTCCGTATTATTGAAATGATCGTACGATGCTTGTAATATTATTGACTACATGATAATGGCAGTAATAATCGGAAACATTGATTTGCCAAAAATAAAGTTAAAAAAATATTATGCTTATCTCTACCCTCCATATTTATTTATAGCGTAATTTTATTTATCTCTGATGTAAAAGTATAACAGAGTAGATCGGTCGATGTAGTTACTCTCTACTTATAATAATTACCTGTACGACTAATATTCTGTGCTTATAACAATGACCAATAAATATTATATATAAAACAAAGATGTTACACAACATTATATCTTTGGTATAAAATATATATGATGTCATCCTTATCTGTGCAATAAAATTATAAATTGTTGTGCAGTATGTCCTGAAATAGTTTTGAAACTTTTTTTTTGTAAATTGCGTAATGTGACATTGTAATATGCTTTTTCTGGAATTAAGTACCATATTTCTACAGCAAAACGTTAAAGAATATCCTTGGGCATGTGGGTCACTTGAAACCTAAATTAGGGCTGAACACAATCTATCTATCTAAATTATTAACCTCAAGGAAGAAATACTTGAAAAATGATTTCATAACTTTTTTGATTTGTCATGAAATTACAAGGTGCCAAGTGGTTTGCGTCTAAACCTACAAAGGTAGTCTTAAAAATATTTTCGTGACATCTCTTTTGTATAATATTTTTAAAACTGTTCAATATGGAGTAATGGGTAGGTTATTTTACGTAAGTGAAACATCTATCTACAAGACTAGTTTATATATTATAATACCAAAAATTGTAACATTTTTTGTAGAAAATAGGTTTTAAATTTGGTCATACTGGAGCTGTGATATAGATTATATGCAACAGACTATAAGACGTGCAGGTATTATAGACACTCTTTAAAAACTTCGTTTCGTCGGAGTTTTATGGATTGTCGACGCAAAATAAAAAGGATTTTTTTAATTAAAAATTACATCAAGAATTATATCGTCTAAACCATCTCAGTTAAGGTAAGGGCGTAAGTTAACCTTACGGAAGTACTGGAAAGTGATTATTTGAATAAGTTCATATTATATTTCCTTTGTATCACAGCCATGTTTGAAGTAGTGTTGATTATAAGTTTATCGTCATAAAAGTTTAAAGTTGTCCACAAAGTATATGTGACAGACATAAGTTTAGTTTTGTGTTGTGATTTTAAAAGTCTAAAAAATGAAAAGTGCTAAGTGCCACCGACACAGGCGTCGAGGCGTCACCTCTCAGGTAAGGCTGGATGTGTCTTCAATATACATCACCACGTAGCGTTTCCAACAATAAAAATGCAAAAAAATGAAATATTATAAATAAAAACTTCACTTATACTAATAATTTATATGCTACTTATGTCAAAATTTGTTCAAAGGCTTAGTTACACCATAATTTTTTTATTGTAAAATTTGATCTGACGTTATTTTTTATGGCTTGGTATATATATTGATAGACTTAAATTTCAGGTAGGTGAGCATTTAAATAAATATACTATTAAATTGTATTTAACACTAGTGTTTTGATAGAAAAACCTTTATTGGCTACTTGTATCTGTTATGAGGTACTATCTCTTATTTGTGCATATCAGGATAGAGTTTGTCATTGAGATATAGATTTTCAGATTTTCTCCTAATAATAATTGCGTAAAATATTTTTTACAAAATGTAAATTTAATCTAAGTCTATGTTATACTTGCTGTATTTAAGTAAATTAAATGTGTGAGCTAACTAAAATAGTATTAAATAATTTGTTTAATGCTAAAATATAACACAAAAAATGCTTGTTAAGGTTTTGGTATATTGTTCCAAAGCTAGCAACATGAAAAAAAAACCAACATTTGCTTTCAGGGATGGATTCTGAGGATTCCCGTGATGGAAGTGGAGATGCACAGTCATCATCAAGTAGTAGCAGTTCCAGTTCTAGGAGCAGGAGGAGCTCATCTTCAGAAACAAGTGCCAGTTTTAAAAAGAACCCAAAGTCTCCACTACATTCTCCAATGGCACAAGGACCGAGGTCCCCTTCACCAGAAAGCCCTTATCAGTCACCATTACGCAGGAAGTCATTACATTCTCCAAACATGAGTGCAGCCCACTCAGATATAAATTCACCTGAAAATTCAATGCCAGGTTCACCAACTGGACCAAAATCACCTGATGCTCCAAAGTCACCAAGTGAAGCTGGTTCAAATGTGGGATCACCCACATATACACAACAGTTTACAGAACGATATTCTTCTGCCCCACCTTCAGGAGGAGAAGGTCCAAAAACACCTCAGAGTCAAAACAGTTCAATAAGATCAGGTCGAAATTCACCAGAACGTACATCCCGGCCTGTTTCACCTGATTTTATAACACAGCCTGCCTCAGTTTCAAGAAATAGAGATAGACATTCTTCAAGTAGTTCATCTCCAGATAGAAATTCATTCCAATCATCAACTGTACTATCTCCACCTGTTAAGAAAAATGAATGGAGTCCAAAAGAAAAATGGAGAAGACACACAAAAGCTGAACAAAAAATGGTTGCAGTTCCAACATCACGAAGTAGATCAAATTCAAGTACATCTAGTAAAAGTTCCATAGACAACAAGGTTCAAGATCCAGTCACTGAAGAAATATCTGAAGGTATGCCCAGTGATTTAATTTGTTACATTTTTTTTTTTTACTTAAATGCTATATATTAATATTTGTGGGTAAAATTATATTGATGACTTAAAAGGACAGTTCATTTATGAAAATTATGTGAATATTTATTGAAGTTTGGAACCATACAGTAAAATAAAATGAAAATTATTTTAGGAATATTGTTTGCAAAGTATTAATATTTGTAAGAGAAAAAAAATAATTTTTTTTAGATACACTTTCAACAACTGTATTTCTTCTAAGCCTTTTGGTTATTTGTTTGATTGTTTAGCTCCCTTGTGAATATAATTTGAATAGAATATCGTGTTTTTCTCAGTTAGTTACTAATAGTTTGCATTTCCTAAATCATGTTTTAATTTAATTCTTATTCAAAAGTTTGCCTTGAATATAATTCTATTTTTAAGTATATATTTATTAACAAAAAATTTTTAATTAATTTATGTATATGTGTGTTTACCTGCAAGGCTCCACATATATTTATTAATTTAATTGTGATTTGACTATATCAGTGTACATTACATATTGGGTTTGCATAAAGAGGTATTAAAATTAAAAAAACCTTTCATACTTATTCAGTATATTTTGTAGCAGATGACTCAGTTTAAATAACTAATTTACAATAATTTTTATGAAGATTAGTGTGAATATCTCTTGCTGTAGACATATTTTTGCAAGCTATTGCAATTTTCTTTCAGATATAATCCTATTATATTTATATAATTTCAGTTATATAACAGAATTTATACATTTATATTACAAGATTTTGTTAACACAATTTCGAAATCTCCAAAATATTTTTTGCTGTCAGTATAAGATTCTTTAATTAGTGTAGGGTAGGAGCTTAAATTAAAAGCACACCCTACTTGGCAATTTGTAGGGAAGCTGTAACAATATCCATATGTAAATTATATACAAAACTTGTACTTCATTATCAGAATTAACGTAAGTATTTGTGATGGGAATGATATGTATTTCACAATGAAATAATCTTATGAGCTTCTTACATTAGCATAGTAAGATTTCATAATTATATTTGGTGAAAATATTTATATTTATAACTCAGGGTTAATTTGGTTTATCAGGATGAAAAATATAGTTTCTATAAATTTATTTTCACACATCTTCTGTATTAAATTAAAATCTAGACATAAAATAATAGTTTATTTTCTATACCATTGTATTAACTATTATCAAATGCCAACATATAATTTTATAAATATGTAGTGTCACCTCTGTGTATAGAGATAGTCAAACAGGTAATGTAAATAGTGTTATTTTGGCTGCCACTTCAAGAAAAATGTTATATTATAAACCTCAATTATAATTTTAAAAAACCTTTAGTATCTTTATGTGTATAGATTATCTCAAGATAATTCAACAGTTTACTATGTGAAGACTATATACTTAAAAATGTGACCTTTTAAAATAGTTTAATGTTTATATAATAATACTTAATACAACCGGCAATTAAATAATAGGAAAGGTTACTACTGATTAGTATCCTTATAAATATGTAAAAACACTAAAAATAATGTTAAAATTCATTTGTAGGTGAAATGGAGTCTGATCAAGAGGATAGAAAATCACATAGTAAATCAAAAGAACCGACTGAAAAGAAAGATAGGAAAGATCTTAATATAAGTCATGAAGATCTATCGGACGTTTCTGATCTGGATTCCGTTGGACCAGAGGAACCGGATGTCAAGGTTAGAAAAAGATCTATATTTATTTATTTTCTTCTATATAAATTTAATTATTAATATTTTTCTTTTAAAATTTTGTGAATGTAGGAAAAATCTCCACTGCCCTCTCCAGAGAGAAAAGTACCAGCTACTGTTAATGGAACAAGTACACAATGTTCCCCAAAATCTGACTCGGGAAAGGCAGATATTCATAAGATAGATAAGGTAAGATTATGGGTCTGTTTTAGTGAAGGTTGCTCCTGGGTAAGACTTAGTAATAAATTATGCAAATAGATATTTATTGTAATTTATCACCTTATTACTTTGGAATAATTATAAATATACATATCTATAATATTATGAATAATGTTTGTGTGATACTTCAAAAATAAATCCCTCATTTCTTCTTTTCTTTACTGAATATTTTATGTAAAGAATTCATATATAAAAGTCAATACTTGTATATATATATGAGTTTGTAAAATTTCATTTTTTTACCCACTATCTTGAAAGTTGGCACATTAGATGTTGTTTCTTGAAGATTTTTACATAATGTAATTAACTATTACTCGCTTGTCCCTATATTAAAGTATGGTAAAGATCCTTCAGATCCAAATTCATACAGACCTATTTCTCTTTCTTCTACTTTGTCCAAAATCATGGAGCATATGATAAAAAATCGACTGGAATGGTTTGTAGAAAATAATCAGTTATTAGCTAAGTCTCAAACAGGGTTTAGGAAAAATATGTCTACCATGGATAACTTAAGTGTAATAACAACAGATATTCGGTGTGCAATTCACAAGAAGGAATATTTGGTAGGGGTGTTTCTGGACGTGGCTTCCGCTTATGACAAGGTTCTCCTTCCAGTGCTCAGGAACAAACTTGTTCAGCTGAGTGTCCCAGAGAAGATGATCAACTTCATAAGCAACCTACTGCTGGAAAGAGTGATCCACGTCAAAACACACAATGGATTGGGTAGTCCAAGATTGGTATGGGAGGGGCTACCCCAGGGCTCGGTCCTTAGCCCTCTGCTTTATAACATATATACTGCTGATCTGAATCAAACCGTAGAATCATTTTGTGAGATACTACAGTATGCCGATGATTTAGTATTGTACGCTTCTAGCCCGTCTATTTCTTATGCAGTGGCTCAGTTAAATACTGCCTTATCATACTTAGGACAGTGGCTTGATGCCCATGGTTTGTCATTGGCCATACCCAAATCTTCAGCAGTCATATTCTCCAAAAAAAGGCATGTACCATATATAGAAATACTATATAATGAAGAACCTATTCCGGTGAAGGAGAAGGTAAAATTTCTTGGTGTATTATTGGATAGTAAGCTAACCGGTGTTCCTCACTTTGATTTTGTCGTAGAGAAATGCGAAAAATCAATAAACGTCCTAAGAACCTTGGCTGGTGTCTGGTGGGGTGCTCACCCTTATACACAGAAGCTTATTTATAATGCCCTTGTCCGAAGCCATTTGGATTATGGAGCATTTTTACTTGACCCGTGCAGAAAAGCTGCTTTAACAAAGCTAAATGTCATTCAATCTAGGTGTCTGAGAATAATCTTGGGCGCTATGAAATCCTCGCCAATTAATGCACTACAAGTGGAATGTGTAGAACCACCTTTGTATCTTCGGCGTCAGTACCTGTCAGACAGATTCCTTTATAAACTTTTCCAAAACACAAGCCATCCTCTAATCCCTAAACTTCAGATACTTTTGCAAGAGTTTGAACCTCCTGGCTACCACTCGCTACAGGATCTTCCTTGTATACTTCAATCATTTTACAAAATCAGCAAGTTAACATTCCCAATCTTTAAATCCGCCATCAACCCCTTGTATGATACTAACTATTATGCACTAATCTTCCAACCAACCATTATAATGCATTTTGACATTAATAAGGACTCTGTCCAAGCCAACAGTCAATTCCAAGCAAAACTAGCCAATGAATGGGAAGGATGGGTACCAATTTTCACGGATGCTTCTAAGCTAGTCAACTTTGGACATGTCGGTGCAGCGGTCTGGGTGCCAAAGCACAGAGTTATACTAAGCTATAGATGCCCACCTGGTACTACGGTGTTTACTGGGGAAGCTGTTGCCATCCTTGAAGCCATACTATTTATAAAGGCTCACAAATTAACGAGAACCATTGTATTTACTGACAGCAAAAGCTGTCTTGAAGCGATTTTGTCTAACCCTTTTCATTCCAAAGATAAGCATCCAGTTATATTTACAATTAGGAAAGCATTGTATGAGTGTCACAATTTAGGTTTTAGTACGGTTCTTGCCTGGATCCCTGGGCACTGTGGAATTTCGGGTAATGAAACTGTGGACTCTTGCGCCAAATGTGCCATCCAGTCGGGGTCCTTGGATCACTATAGGATTTACGCAAGGGACTTATGCCTATCATCTAAATCAGGATTGTTTGATGCATGGCAAAGGAGTTGGAATTTGTCTCGGAAATTAAAGGGCAAGCATTATGGGTCTTTGCAAATTGATATCCCGCAAAAGCCATGGTTTTTTAAATTCAGAAATGTGAATAAAAAGGTTACCTCTACTATTTGCCGCCTGCGCCTTGGGCACGCCTGCACACCAGTGCATTTGAATAAAATAAGGATCAGGGATCACTCTATTTGTGAATGTGGCTTAGAGGATGGATCACCGGATCACATATTTTTTAATTGCCCTAGAAACAGTTTCTCTCTCTATGATGTTCTACCTTCTTCTATTCCCCGTCCTACTAATATTATGTGTCTCTTAACTCTTGTTATGGATAACCATCTAATCGTAGAATGCTTCTCGAAATTTATTAATACTAACAAAATTAAACTTTAGATTTTAGTGTAATGCTTTTGTGTCCGCAATCAATCTAACCGTAATCTAACAATATGTTGTATGCTTAATTTACATGTATTTTCTTTGTGATGTCTGTTTGTAGATAGCCCGGTCTGAATATAAAGATATTTGTCTAATTGTCTGGTGCAACCTCCATTGTCCATGACTCCATTCACTTGACATTGGCAAAATTGTGTCAACACACATGTTGCCATTTTAAGAAGAAGAAGAACTATTACTCGCAACTAGGCGGTGCTTAATTTAGTTTTATTATTATTATTATGTTGTATATTCCTATTGAATGCCCATGTTATGTATAGTGTAGACTTCTATAGAATTAATATGCCTTTAATGAATTAACTCTTTAATTAAGGAAATCATTAGATCTAATGAAACTCTCGAAATGAATTAAATATGCTTAGGTTCAAGAAAAAACTTGTAATACAGAAGATTGTGAAGAGCAATTAGATTTTGAAGCAGAAGAAGGTGAATGTGTTGAACACAAATCAACAGAACAGTCAAACGGGCAAAAAGAAGACAAAGGTAAACACTACTAAAATTTTATTTCTCTTAAGAGTGTTATACTAAGGACAATAATGAAACAAAACTTATATTTTAGATTTTTCAATAATTCTTTACTGACATAGCATATAAGACTGAATGGCATGTCAGTTTATCAAAGGTCCATTGTCGATATGATAATAAAATTATAAATACATAATAATAAAACAGAACCACAAAATATAACACAATATTAACTTCTTTTCGTTTAAATTTAGTCTTTGGTAACTTAAGTTTAGAAAAACATATTTGAAAAGTAAAAGTTTCATACATGTTTATGTTGAAAAATAATTAAATGGATGTGTTATATTTCAATCACAATTTGATATCTTGAAATAATCAATGAAATGGATAAACTGTGTTTGATAAATCATCATGGCACATTAGTGTTTTTTGATGGAGATGATTATTTGAATCTGTTTAGAGTCTTCTACCTATCAATGCTAGTATTCATACAGTCAATACCGTTTATGGCGATATTGTTTATAATGACACACCTGTCATATTGACCCAGAACAAAAGTACAAGCTGATTTCTGTATTTCGAAGACATGACTGGCTTTATATGACTATCAGTTTCTACCTTTTATATCATTGAATATGAGTAGTCCCTTCGATGTCATTATAACTGATTTTAAATGTATTTTTGTACTACAATAGAGAGCAATAATATTAACTTTATCCCTTTAAGAAGATTGAATCCCATAAAGTTTTACATACTCTGGTCTTATGCTTACCCTCATACCCTTGTCTTAATAATTCATTGTAAATAAAAGGATAAATATATCATATTTGCATCAATTTTTAATACAGTAGAACCTCGATAACTCAAACCTCGGTAACTTAAAAACCTCTATAACTTCAAAAAATAATATGTTCCCTTCCCATCAGAGCCCAAAACCTAACCTACCTCTATATTAACCTATTCCTAACATAGACCCTTGATAAATTAAAACCTCTATAACTTAATATATTTTGTGTTTCCCTTGGACTTTAACTTATCGAGGTTCTACTGTATAATGTATAATAAACATGGGTGTATGTTGTAAAGTTTGATCACATGTTAGTTTCTCATGCAGGAAGGGAAGAAGTGAAGCCAGGCCGTAGGTCACGCGGCTCGTCGCTGGAGGAAGGCGAAGTTTCCGATGAAGCAGAGCGTCGCCCAGAAGAGAGTGAACCACGACCAGTTTGCAGATTCTTTTCAAGGGGTGCTTGCACGTGGGGCGTCAGTTGCAGGTCTGTTTTGTTCTAAATTACAAGATATTAATAATAATAAGTAACATGTATCAATTAAAACATACATAAATAAAAATGTAGAGAAAAAAAACATTAAATTACAAAATTTCTTTGTAAGCAAGTACAAGCATTTACATTCCCTCTATTACGCATTATACCCGCTTGCCCAGTTTTTCACAACAAGAAACCATACACAGTTGAGGGCTCGGTATTTATACAAATCATAGTATATAAAAACATCGATTACTATATATGAATTGAAGATACTGTGATATTTTTGTGACACACAAGTGTCTAAGAAGTAATAGAAAATTTCAATTCAACTTTTTTTATTACCTAAATTTTAATGCATATGTATTCAGAAATATATTTCATATTTAAGGACGAGATGCTCTGGCTTAGCATGGGTATTTTAACGAAGAAAATGTGATTAAATCCTCCCTTTATAGCAGGACAATGTAACAAAATTGAATGACAGCTGAATGTCAGTGTTTATTTTTTCTTGCCAATATACTTCCTCACACATGCATCTTTTATATGGAGATTTTTTAATTTAATTTTTTTATGTCTTCAATAGATTTTTTTAAACATTTTATTATATACTAACCCTGTCCTAACGATTACTAACATTAAAAAAATATTTAATTAAATTGGTCCCGCCTTTTTGAAATGACATGGTTACATATAGTTGGTATCGAGGTGGTAGAGCTATGCTTTAGCTATTACTGGTTTAGCATCAGTGGGTTGGCTTGTCCGGGGTACTACCACCCTCAACAGAAAACCGAGGTGAAGTAACAGTGCTTGCATTGTTGCGTTTCGTTCGGTTAGTGAAAGCGTCGGAGACCCATCTCTTCTCACCTTCCCCCTCTCCTCTTCCCTCCTCTCTCCCCCTCCCACAACACAGGCTGGCAATGCGCTTGTGACTCCCCTAGTGTTGTAAGTGTCTATGGACGGTGGTGATCACTTAACATCAGGTGAGCCCCAGTTTGTTTGCCTCTTATGATAAAAAATGGACCCGGCAATTGACTTTTATTTATATAAAAAGGATTTCTTGTACAGGTTTTTACACCCGGGAGTAACCGACAAGGGTAATTACAACATGTTTGAAGTACTTCGTGGAGTTATGGTCGTCCCTACACGTGATTCTGCACCTCCAGAATCTGCTTGGGAACGAGGTCTGCGTACGGCAAAAGAGGTATATGAAATGATCCCTATAACATTAAATATATCCTGTATATAATAATAATTACAGTATATATGTAAATGTAGTGTACTAAATAAAGTTGTTGATTATATACTAATATGTAGAGCTATTTCGATGCAATTGTAGTTTAACGGTAGTTTACTAAACAATGCTGGGATTAAGTTGAAAATCCTGTCTCTTTCTATATAGTGTATTCCTGCTTCATATTGAAGAAACATCTTTGTAGCCATTGGGATTTATAATATTCAGTTAAACCTCCATTTACTTGAACTAAAATATTATATATACTTTTATATATAAAGCTGATGATGAGTAAGTATAATATTTGGTCTCTGTAGGTGACATTCTTATAATTTTTTCATGTAGTTACACTTTTTTGCAGTGACAGATAAGCTTTTCATCTATATTGTTACTATGCTCATACATACATATTGTTAGTAGCAAAAGTTAATATAGTAGTATACTCAATTATATTTTAAAGATATGGTTATTAACTGTGTATTCAATTTAATAAATTCTGTACATAATAATTAGATAGTGTATAATATATTTTATGATATACCAGCTTATAGCTTTAAAAACGAGTGGGTAACATGTGGCACTGGGTAAAGAAATTTTCAATTTTTATTTTCTGAAAATTAAGCTACAAAACTAAAGAATAATGGTGTTACGGGGAATAGGAATTTGCAAAAAGCAAAATATCTGTAGCAGTTTGCACAAATTAATGTGTTGAGACAGACGGGTTGTTTATTTCTATTCGAGAGTGTAATGATTTATATAATGAGTTTATGATTGCATTTGATGCAACTAACGAAATTGATTATTCATATTAATTTTCATCGATTAGATGTTGCGGAAAGCAAATAAACGTAAAGAGCAAGATATGGATTTTGAGGAGAAAAAGTTACATCTGTCCGTGGGCGGAGTCGTGCATGACCCGGACGCGGAGCTCGCGTACGCGGCAGCGGCTGTGGGCGCGTCACCGCCTGACCACCACGAACGTACTCCCGCTTATCACCGTGATTCCGACCAGTACAGGTATGTTTATTATCCACACAACTTATTGTATTTATGACTGCTGTAGGAGATAGTCACCACCACAAAACCGAATTGTGCAAATTGTGAATTATCGCATCAACAATAACCTTTAAGGGAAGAATGAATTTACAAAGATGTAATTTGTGTTCGTGTTCCCGCGCAACAATGAGTCATCAGTTTGTGGATATTTCTAGATTATTCTATGTAATTCTTTATTAAATGTAATTAATAAATAATATAAAATGTAAGTTTAGTTTTGTAAAAGTGTATATAATATAAATTGTATGCAGACCGTACGGTCCCATGTACCGCGGTCGGTACCAACGTCCCGGCGTCGAAGAACGTGAACGTTATTATGAGCGAGAACGCGTCTACGAACAGGAACGCCCTTACGAACGGCCACCGCATTATGAAGATCCTGTTGGAATACCCGAAGACGGTTCTTACCACAAGGTATAGTAACATTCAGTTTAATTATTAATTCATCCATGTACATAGTATCTTTTTCATATGAAATCAATGTTTTGAGTGTTTTACTGATTAATTGTAAGCTAACTTACAATGAATATATCGGCGTAAAAACTGTATCTGAAGCGATGGTAGCTTGGTTGATAGCGTGCTTGGACACAGAGTCGACAGATATAGGTTTGAATCCTTGCAACTGAGTTGGAGGTTTCAGTGAAGGGAAATATTGTGCTGAAACCATAGCATGGTGGTATGGTTTTTTCTAAATTTGCCTGGCCTATTTACTAGTACTGTAAATAGAAATCCTTCGCCAAGCATCTGTTGGTAAGTTCCAGCAGCTGCTCTTGTTTAGTGTATGTACCATCTTCATGACATCAGACATCAGATGAGCTTGTGGTCAAATGTGAAAACTTATAAAAGCATAAATAAAAGTTTATGGTTAGAAAATATTCGTCGCTATTCTTCAACCTAGGTGCTAATTCCAGACATCACCACGATGTCACCCTTGGTGACTTAAACAAATATGATTTCACACATTTTCATATAAAGGTGTTAATATAATTTTACTAGCTGATACCCTGCCTGCTTCGCTGTGTGTTGAATAAAACTTTCATTAAAAAAATGGCTAAGGGTCAAAAAATCTTGGTAAATAGTACTATTTATTTGCACTTTCCTGCGTATGCACACCATACCGCTTGCCCCACTCCAGACATTATATACAATCCACACAATAAAAATGAATATTTACATAATAAAATAAATTGGCATTATTTTACGAAATAAATTTGTAATGCTTCATTATGCCATAGATTATTCCTGTCGTAATTTGTTTTCTTATATAACTAATACAAAACTTTTTTTTTATGTACGGTGGACAGATTTCGGTCTGTATATATGTTTAATTATAAGATTAAAAAAATTAAAATTACCTCATTTTGAAATGCAACGACCCATGCTTATAATAAGACCCATGCTTATGTAAATTAATTAATCTTTTAAATTGATCAGCGTCGTGTACGGTCGTCACGCGAAGTGATAGTCCAGCGTGCGGAAGTGGAGAGAAGAGAGGGGCGAGACGTTCGAGAGGGTCGAGAGGCGCGGGGGGGAGCCACGAGGGGAGCTGCGGGAGGCGCGACCCCGGGGGGAGCCCAGGGAGGGACGCGGGGAGGAGTGGGCCGACCCCTGGATGCGCTCGGAGCCGATGCCTCGCCGGAGACGTCCACCTTCTTCAGACGATTCTTACTCTTCCTCCAGGTATTTTCTTATTTTATTTTGTATTATCAAGCACATAGTTAGTTGTAATTTGTGGATATTGTTTCAAATGTATCTCGTTCTATGTTGACCAGTAGGTTATTTGTACATTTATATTTCAGGCGTTCTGTATCAACACAAATCACATATGATTTCTATTTGGGGCATAGATTGGTGTTTCGTAATAGTGTCTAGAATTTAGTTGCTTGTTTCTATAATTCAGTTTTATAGTATGAAGGGAAAAAATTATGAAGATTTGACATTTATCAATCAGTGTCTACAATTAATTTGAAATTTACTAATTATGATATTCTTCTTTTGCTTGGTCCCTTTTCCCCTGCGGTCGATGGGTTATTATTGCTTTCATAACTCTCTAATATCGTGGTGGTTTCCGGTTTCGTTC
This sequence comes from Antheraea mylitta, assembly GCA_014332785.1. Taxonomy (NCBI): domain Eukaryota; kingdom Metazoa; phylum Arthropoda; class Insecta; order Lepidoptera; family Saturniidae; genus Antheraea; species Antheraea mylitta. The sequence goes on from JACEII010000001.1 coordinate 7,104,489, forward strand.
CTTAACCGAACTCATCGGTATTCCATTAATAATTGCATGCAACTGTTGGCCATCATCACTGGGACTCACTCGCTGTCGATTGCGAATGTGTGCGTGTGCGGTTGTATGACTGTGTGTGCGTGTGTGTGTTCGTGCCGTTGAGCATGTATGCGTGCGTGTGTGTATGTTTACTTCCCCTCCCCCGCCCCCGCCCTTGCCCCGGCGTCCTTCTGACCCCGCAGCTCTTCAAATTCCAGTTCGCGAAGTTCGAGGTCACCCGGAGCACGACGCAAGAGGAAGGCATCTTCATCTTCTAGGCAAAGGTGAGTACTAATTATTTCTTAATGAAGTTTATGTCTAAAATTAACTCATTTGTTCGTTGTTTTACTGTCGCTTAATGTCTTATCCAACGATGAAATTCATAATAACAATCAGTGTTTTAACAGTTTTTAAGAAATAATTACGTTTCATCGATTTGGAGAATTAAATTCTACTAATATTGTTTGAAGGTTAGTCCTAGGGTTTTCTCGTAATCCCATCTGGCTAGTGGTTTTTATTGAATATCTAGTTACTAGTTGAAAATATGTCGCCATGCACCTATGCCGACAGCTGCACGCGAGAACCAGTCTCCTTCTAGGCTTAACATGGTTGTTATTGTTAACCACATCACCATTAATATCAGGTGAGATTGTGGTGAAGCATTAAAATCTATAAAGTGAGCTTTAAAAATGTGTAACATAATAAAAAAAAAAAAAATAACTAGCTGACCCGTGCCCACTCTTTTGGGTGGTAAATCTGACGCAAATCAGGTAAGGAAAATAAGGTAATCTATCGCAAACAGACAGACAGACGTGGCAAAGGACTTTGTTTTATTATATGTAATGATTTTACACTTTATCTGTAATAATGAAATAAAATTGAATCGTCTGTGTTTTGTGTGAAATAACAGCTTTTTTACTAATTATTACATAGTATAAAATGAAGTCGCTTTCGCTGTCTGTCCACTTAGACTTTTTAAACTATTCAACGGATTTTAATTCAGTTTTCAGTTATAGATTAAGTGTTCAAGACGAAAGTTTTTATAATACATACATATATAGAACATAAAAGCCAAAAAAATAAAAGATTTCTCATGTGAATTTGTAACAAACATATCTTTGTGCACTAAAATTGTAAACGTTGGTTATAACTTACGAGATCAAAATAATGTACAAACTATGGAATTTCATATCTTAAATAATATTATTAATCACTCCCCACTGTCCCATATTAGTATCTACATTGCACTCGTGCGAATCTGGGGCGGGTCTCTAGTTGGATATGAAAATATATACGAAAATTATAACAAAAAAAATCTTAAAATTTTTGTCTATTTGTTTGTTCCTGCCAACTGACGAGACTTTCACTAGCAGATAGCTGATATTTAAATAACTGACACTTTTTCGTTCAATTATAATCCCATATAAAGACACAAACGCAGACGACGTCACGGTCAGCTGCTAGTGATTTAAAATTCCATTGGTTAGACTAAACGTGGTTAAAATTGAACGTGTGCAGGTTGTCACCGTCGGTAATAGTGCGCGAACGGCGAATGGCGTCCGCGCGTGCGACTGCGATGAATCCGCCCGCACCGCGACGCCGCGCGCCCTCTCCCGCCGCCGCGAGGCAAGCTGCCGCCAATCCGCCGGCGCCTGCCTCACATAGACATAAGGTCCAATTTTTCACATACACATATACTACGTGTAACGTTAGTCGTTTACAATATTATAAGAGATGATAACTCATTGTCTCATTTAACAATAATAATATCAAAACAAATACCAATAAACAACAAAGAGAACCTGAGTTAAATATTGTTCTAAAACTTTAAAAAGTATGGATACGAACGTAATAAAGATAGGTGCAATGACCAGTGCCGAAGTCGCTAGAGGCGACCTGGAGTTCGTAAATATCGATAATAGAAGAGACGATAATTTATTTAGTTATGGTTCATGACTATCATTCACTTATATGAATATGTTTAACATTATTACATAGAAATTACATAAAAGAGAAAAGAAACTATACGAAATATTATGACCTAACACATTACATAAGACGTTACTATATACTTTATTTTTAATCATAATATTTAGCCTCACAAGATTCATTTTATATAAGAGACTTTACGTCATAATAGTTACTCTGCATAAGATTTTTTTTTTTTTTTTTTCGAAATGACTACGCAATTGACCCAGCAATTTTTTTTTTTCGATCTGACTACGCTCTTGACCTAGCAAGGTCTTAACAGCTTCACCGGACTTTAATTGACCCAGCAAGGTCTTAACAGCTTCACCGGACTAGAGGCTCAGCTGTCCGTAACAATTTTATAATTTTTTGAAAGTTTTTTTCTATCTACATTATAAAAGTTCAGATTGTTATATTGCAAACAATTTTTTTATTTATTCTGATGGTGATTTTTCTGTATAGGACGAAATGGATTCTTATGGACGAAATATTAACTCGGGACGCAGTAGAGACAAAAAAAAATATTCGAGGTCTTCATCTTCAGGATCAGGTTAGCACTGTTGTATTTACTTAGCAAAGCATACCCAAAACAATTTTTATTTCAGTTATCAGACTTATGGCAATAGTATACTAAGAATTATAATAGAAATTTAGCAGTTATTTTAGAATCAAAACATCTCTTATACAGTTTAGGCCCTGAGAAGTCAATGGTACCACCGGTTCGGAAAATAACCCGGTCATCAAGAAGAACTGGCAAGAAACTCGATTTTGTTAATCTGTTCATGTTACATATTTCTACAAAACATAAATAATTACGTTTTTAGTGGATGCACAGAGAGGAGCGTCATTTCCAGACGTCACAATCGTTCACATAAAGGTCCACACTTTAGATATTAAAACCCGCTTGACATGGTTCTTAAACTCACTATCTGTCAAATCGGTAACCTGTTTTGTGATTTTGTTATAAAACGTAAACACTATTACCTAAAAAAACTGATTTTAGACTTAGTCTGAAGCATGAAATGACCAACTTGTTGCAGTGTTCTAGTATTTAAATTATGTTGATCTTTTACTTGATCCAGCATATCTAAGTTTTTGCGAACATTCATTAAATTATCAAAAATATTGGGAGAGCATAGATAAGTTATCGAATTCCTGAAACTTAGAATGATTCGCGAGGCCCCATATTATATACTAGCCCCTGCCCGCGACTTGTCCGCGTAGTAATAGTTACTTTGGTTTAACGCTAACACGCAGTGGAAGCTTTCAAGAGGAAAAAAATCCCGATTTTGAAACATTTTTCTATATTGGTCTTAGCGTGATGATGTATAGCCTATAACCATTCTCGACAAATGAACTATATAACATTGAAAGAATTTTTCAAATCCGACCAGTAGTTCCCAAGATTACTCTCTACAACGTCACAAACTCACAACGGTACAAACTTTACCTCTTTATAATATTAGTATAGATTGCTCGAACTGAATAATATGAATTGTTTGTTAATAAGAATTAATGATAGTATAATAATATTATTCTGTGTATTACAGAATCATCTTCGTCATCTAGTGGGTCAGAGAGCGAGTCTCATTCATCATCTACGTCGGGCAGTTCTGGAGCTCGTCGCGCTCGACACGCGAGACTTCTCAACGCGGCAGCGAGACCCAGGTGTGTTAATTAATTCATTTTTTTATAATGGCAACATGTACACGCACACTTTTTTACCAATAAAGCCAAAAACAATGGAGATTGCACCAGATAATTAAACAAATGTCTTTATATACAGACCAAGCTATTTACAAACGGACACCAAAAGCATACATAAGAGCATTACACTAAAATCTAAAGTTCAATTTTGTTAGTTTTGATAAATTTCGAAGAGCATTCTACAATTCTAACCTATAATTACTAGGTTTAGAAAAAAAACGTCTTCACGTTTTTACTTGTTATTAGGTAGATATTCCGTTTTTAGTTTTATCTGATATAATGTGACTAATAATATAACTTTTACTTTTAGGATTAACGCAAAATCGGGTCCTAGTGTAGGAACAGCTGTGTCAACTGTAGCTAGCAAGAAAGAGATTCCGAACGACAAAGGTAATTTTGATATAATTATATTAGTTTTCATTGTATTATATATACGCACATATCTACGTTTTATAGTAGGTATTTGAATTTTTTTTTTCTAAATGACTACCCTATTGACCCAGCAAGGTCTTAACAGCTTCACCGGACTACTGAGGCGAGCGCTTAAGGCACTCATCCGATTTTTTTTTTGTCAAGCTGCTCAAGGGTGCACCGGCACACCTCGGCTTGCCTGATGCATGCAAAATCGCGACCTATCTTAACTAACCTAACTAACTATTCATATATGTATGAGTTGTTGAAACGTATATGTGTTACAAGCATGCACGCCTCAACAACTCCTCCATATATTTATTATCGGAAAATTGAGAGTTTTTTAGTTCTATAAGGGAAAAATTTTTAACAAAAATAACTCTTCCACCAAGATGTGTAGCGTGTAGGCGTGCACGTGTGTGGGGGTGATCGTGTAGTGTTGTAGCGGTGATGTATATTTGTGTGTCACCGTATCGCGCAAGCAACGCACTCAAGGGCTCCCTACCGAGGGATCGAACCTAGGCTTGAGCCGCTGCCATGGGAGGCCTAATCGGGTGTGCGAGAGCGAAATTAACCCCCAGACCACGGCGGCGTGATCTGTGGTTACGCGGGCGTGGGCGTGAACACGCTCTGTTTCGAGGGACAGGCTGGTACTGATCGCTCGCTGACATGATTGAATAAGGAGGGTCGGTAAAAATGTGTCGCGGATGTTTTTTATAACGCCCAGCGTTTGGTACGTAGGTATTTGTAAGATTACTAAAGTCCAAAGGCTACAGTATTACAGTGACATCAATGTTTGTTCAATTTTAGTGTGTTATAGTGTATTTTTAATTTTATATATGCAACATTACAGTTCAGTGGTGTAAAATGGTCTTGTTAATGACACCGTTATTTTGCTGTAATTTCGTTATTTAAAATGCATGTACCATTGCAGAAACCTATTCGTAAAAATAATATTACTTTTATAACTTTGAAATTTCTAAAGCCTTGGCTTGTCCAGCTTTGTAACCAAGTAGAAATTGATGAAACGGAAATTAATATGACAAACGGCCCTATAATTATACATATAGGTTTAAAGCAAAATGTCATCTATACATATAATAAGAAAGTTAATCAAACGTTTTTTAATTTTGTGAAAAAAAAATGACAAGTGTCCAAAAATAAGTAACAGAATACATTTCAATCGTCTTTAGAAATGTCTGTCTGTCATCGCTGCTAAAGTAATGAGTTGACAATAAAACCTCACACAAAAAAATCGTAAACCATATCCTCAGGGGTAACTAATTTTTATTTCATTAAAATCGGTCCACTCTATCAAAAGTTATTGTAATTTGAATGACGGCTAGAGTTAAGTACGAGAGAAGAGCAGTAACCTATACTAATATTATAAAGATTATATATCATGACCAATACGAGTGGAGCACCAATGAAGAATATTTCAAAATTGTTTCCTTATTCTTCTGAGAGCTTCTGCTGCATGTTAGCGTTAGCCTAAAGCAACTATTCCACACGAACGAAGTCGCGAGTAAAAGCTAGTCTGTGTAATAAAATAGTACATACTTTAAATATGGATATTTGTAATCTAAAAACGAATTTATATTCAGATTACTATGAGTCGAAAGTTAAGTATTAGTTTAGAGTTTCGTCAGACTTGTAGTTATAACGTGTAACAACTTCAGAACGAATTCGATTTTTTGCCGAGACATATAGCTGATATGAAGTGTAGTTATATATATATATATATTATATTTATATTATTATATTATATATATATATATATTTAAGGACTGGAAAAATATATCTTATCATTTCCTTTATCAGAAACTGCAGGTAAAAAACGATCAGCTACATCACCGATTAATACGACATCAGCAAAAAAACCGGCTTCCAGGAGAGAGGAACTCTTGAAGCAACTGAAGGCAGTCGAGGACGCGATAGCACGAAAACGGTCAAAAATTTAAACACGCCGGAATAATATTGAGTGCTTATATAGCGATAATATGGCTCCTTGTACACGCTTAATTTTGACTGTAACGTGACTCAATAGTCAATATAGAACAGATTTATTTTGAGAAATAGTTTTTTGTAAGTAATTATCACAGTAGACTGGTACAAACAAGCATTTAAAAATGATGACAAAACTTCAATGCTTATGAATCTATTACACAGAATATAAAATTCAAATCAAATTTTACTAATTTGTAATATTGGTGTTTTGTTTATGTACAGTTCAACCAAAATCTATTTATTGTAAAAGGTTTCATGAATGTGGGAAATTGTATTTTTTTTCATTATTTTTAACTTTTTACATCACAACTGTAAAGTAGAACGTATGCATAGATCATCAGGAAAGAGTGAATAAATACAGTATTTTTAATATAAAGTCTTTTATTTCTCTATACGTTTTTAATGATTTGAATGCTGGCCCATCTATATTTCCTCGAAGATGTATTTCGTACTAATACCTGATTTATACCACTCTGTAATAGAGTATTTAATGTATTGAAAGTCACATAGCCAATACCACAACTCCGTGCTTCTGAGAAACTAAAGGCTCCTTGGGTTATGAATCCTATTACTTGTCTCGAAGCAAAATTACGGACAGTCTGTACATCAGAAGGTAACCACAACTCCCTCATACTTTTAACATATTCTGATGGTTCTTGCTTTTCTTTTGAATCCTTCATATTCCTCTAAAATTATACAATTGTAAAGGTGAAAAACCATACCCAAGAGATAAATATAAATTATACTGATTTATATCCATAACAAAATAAATCCATAACTTATATCGGTATTGTTTTAGAAAGGTTTGTTGAAACAACGTTCATTTTGCGATTCAAACTAATTAACAATTAAACAGCACATTTAATCAGGTCAACACATGAGAGATGTATTTTAAAGACATTTCAATGTATTCTAAATGAATTGCTTTAATCACATAAACATTAAATGTAACTTAAATATATAACTCTTTTTAGGACAAATTTACAATTAGAGTCTCACTAATCCGGCACTTTGTAAACCAGGTGGTGTTGGATTATTGGATTGTTTTTTTAGACGTAGAGCCATGCTGAGGGTATTACTAGTTTCAGCTTGAATGGGTCGGCTCGCCCCCGGTACTACACCCGACACAGAAACACCGACGTGAAGTAACAGTGCTTGCATTGTTGCGTTTCGTTCAGACAGTGAGAGCGCAGGAGACCAACCTCTCTCCCCTCGCTACTCCTCCTTGCGCCTCCTAACCAAACAAAGGCTGGCAACGCACTTACGACTCCTCTGGTGTTGCAAGTGTCTATGTACGGTGGTGATCACTTAACATCAGGTGAACCCCTGTACGTTTGCCTCCTATGATAAAAAAATTGTATAGAATTATTGTAAATAATTTTTGAATACAGGTGCACAAGCACAGAATGATTAGTGAGACTACTGTATATTTATTTTTCTTTCAAATGCCTGATAAATTTGTAATACAAAAGTATTTTTAATGTTAAGAGAAAGCAGCCTTTGTAATAAAATGCTTACAATTCCTTTTTTCTTGAGTTTAATGCTTTTTCTTCTTAAACTTTTGATATGTTTCAAGTGTTCAGACTTTTTTAGCTTCCTTAATTTTTCATAGGGATCCTTATGAGCAGGTTCATACAAAGCTTTCATATTATATACATCACTACCTTCTGGTAAACATATCAATGCATGCCTTTTTATATTTCCTTTAAATAATACTTTTAAAGAGACTGCTATCAAGCAAAAATTATGATTTTCAACTTCTGGCATACATTTCTTATTAGTAATGCATTCCTGTAAAAAGATTTTTATTACATTTCTAATAACATGGAATCAATATTATTATCTATCTCTATTAATAAAATGTAACTAACATTAATCAATTAATATTGGTTTCCATTTCTAATTAATTGTGAATTTTGTATGTGATACAAACATACAAGTCTCTGAAGTGAATAATAATAATTACCATGTTAAATACTTTTTTTAAAATTTTTAATACTAATAGATCAATAGACAATGTCTTTACATCGAAATATTGGTACTATATGATTTATACTTCAATTGTCAGGTTGTATCTACAGGAAATGAAATAAGAACAATAAATTTTGATAATAATTTTACAAATAATACCTGTATCATATCTAAATGTTTTTTGTTGCGTAGAACAAAAAAACTATTATGAGAAACATCGCTCCAGTCTTTCAATAATATATCCCATGGACAAATAAAAGGGGTATTTATTCCTAATTTTAAATGGTTAACCCTTTTACTTGGGGGTAATTTGAAATATTTCTCTCGTAGCTCTGATTCTATTCTCTTCTGCTCTAATTTTCCAGCATCAGAATCTGGGGGAATGTAACATTCTCCCATTTCAAAAGCTAAATTCTCAGTCTCACGTAGACCACCAGCTCTTGCTCCAAACATGATGAATGTCAACCAAAATGCCATGCCATACCCTGAAGGTACTATTATATCCCACCCACTTCCATAACCTGGAAAACTTATTACATTTAATATGTACAAATAACTAGAATTCAATAGTGTAACTGACTTCTGCATTTTACTAACATCTCAAAGACAGTCAATTTTAAAATAAAATTTGATATTATATTTAAAAAAGATAAGAGCAATTGTTAATATAAATATTAAGGGCTATATTATATTCTGATAATCCTATAAATGTTTACGTGAAGAGAAAATCCTCATGGACTGTCAAAGCTCCCGGGGGAGCCGACTTGAGCCGCCCACGCCCGCGTGCGAGTCAGGCAGGGGTGGGGCCGAAAACGCCGACTCGAACCGGCTAAAACTCCACGACAACCTACGCCGCACTATGGGAGTGTCCCGGGGTTGCGTGAGCAAGCTCCGCAACACTCCCGGCGGCAGGCGTTTCCCACGCCACACCCAGCTGAGGCAACCCGGTTGTAAGGCCGCCTCCCAGCTTCCCGAACCCGTGCAATGGGAGTCCGGGCCCCCCGACCCTTTCCCCCTGGGTACGGCTGGCAGCGGAGAGGCCATCCGCTCTGCCGCCACCCAGTAGTTGATTTTTTACCGAGGTTTACTCCTCCTCCGCCCGAGCCACCCCGAGGTTCCCTCCGGCCTACGCTAAACTACGCACCCCCCCCATACCCCACGGTCTTAACCTACCTATCACAATCCTAACCTAAGAATAACCTAACCTAACAATCCCTAACCCTAACCAAACATACCTACCTACACGGTCCCTATGCGGCACCGCCTGAGTCAACCTGTCTGAGACTGCCAGTGAAATAATACATACCAATTTTCTTCAAGTTCGCTTCTTGTGATCCTGGTTTTTGTATTAGAACAATTGGTATACTCTGTAGCATTGGATCATCCTCGTTGACTTCTCCAGGTACTATTCTAGTTTTAGTAATATGTTCTATGAATTGACCATTAGTCATTGACTTTGCTTTTATAGTTTCCTGAATTCGAAGATCCCATAAAGGAGATAGTGGTACAAAAGCTGGTGGTTTTAACAGAGTATTTGTATTAATTATATTGTCAAAATTACATCTCGCTTTGGTTCTATATGTTGGTCGGTATAATCTTGGGTCTCTAACAATAATTCCCATGACCATATTTGGTGTTAGCTGTGAAGGAGAGGTGATAGAACAAAGGTTGCTCCAATAGTTATTCTTGTCTTTCAAATGTAAATTAGAACAATTATGAATTGTTACCCAATCATTGTGAATTATTTTTGAATTATCGTAAACACATTTCAAGCTATGCGTCAATATGGCATGGCTATTGGGTCCAGTCAAAGAAAATCTATTAAAGATTCCTGGTAATATCTTTACTTCAATGTCCTCTGATAAATTGTTAGTAATTTTTCTTCGCTTTTCAGTAAATTGACTATTTTTATACTCTATATTTGACTCAAGTACATTTTCTAACACTGATTGTACTTGTTTTAATATTGATGGGTGAACAAATAACCACAACGACTTTTGTGTGCTGTCATTTGGTACCCAAACAAATTGCACTCTACCAATGTAACAGAAAGGATACATGTTCACATCATACAGATGTATTTTACCTTCCTTGTCACCATTTGTGTAGGCCTTAGCACAAACTCCAAGCCCACAAGAATTATTTGTAATACAGGAAAACATGTCTCTTATCAAATCGATAGGCCCCTTGATTAGTATTGGTGTAAGGTATGAGATATCTTGCATAAGACAGTGGGCTGAAGTTGCTCTGTAGCATGCTCGGAACGCTTTATCGCACGGAGCATATGCAAGACGATAACCCCATCGCTCCGTCATGTGAAATCTCTTTGCGTGCCATATATGGGTTTCTAACCATCTGTAGCGTTTTTGCCTACGATTATAATCTTCCAATAAGTTACCGGGCCGTCGTCTGTACTTCCTCGATGGCCTTTTTTGGTTAGGAGGTAGACCACTTTTTTTTAATTGTTCTAAATGAGCTTGCCGTAATTTTCGCGGTAGACGCTTACTATTGTGACTCATAACGCGCCGTCTCATGTGAGTAGGTAAACTTTGAAATATTAATTTTGTTTTACTGGGTCGTAAAATACTTTCAGTCATCGCTGCAATTTCTATACTTCTAGACGCAGCAAATTTCAAACTATTCGCCGAATAAGGAAGGTTTTTAGACTCATCACAATCGGTGTCCTCCATTATTGTGTAAAAGATAATGAAATTTTATCTATGTGGAAAAACAAAGAATAAAAAAAGTATAGTTATTGTCTCTCTAAAGGTTATTTATCTAAAATTAAATTTTCAAAACATGGAACAATAATCCAACAACAAACTAACCTAAAAGTTTGGTTTGACGTAAACGTATTGTCAGTGTCAATCAGTGTTGACGTTTAAGAAATTTTGATGTTGGAAAAAAGTTTTGATATCGATAACACCGACACATCGATATTTTGTTTTCGATAAGATCGACGTTATGAATATATTCGTTAGGGTCATCTAACATTTGCATGTACTAATTAGAGACCAGATAAATTCAAAATCGTAAGCCGTACGAATAGTTATTTCTTTAGATGACCTTTCTTTTTTTTTGTCGCTGACTATGGAAAACACTCGATAAAGTTTTTTTACAAACAATTTTAATTGCTAGCAAAAACATCGATGTTTATCGTACATCGATACCAGTGAACTGATTTTGACATCGATATTTTTCTAATATCGATCACCCCTACTCCAGACGTTGATAAAAAAGTCGATAGATTTTTAAAAATATACAACTAAAAAATCCGCCAGAAGTCGCTAAATGTTTAATAATATTGCATGGTAAAAAAGATAGTGAAAATACTATATTGCGAATAATTTACTGTGATAAAACGAACAAAAGGCTTTAGTTGGATTAGTTATAACAAGTTTTAGTCACGTTATAACTATTCTTGCTGTTTTCATTCTCGTTGACCCCGAGATCAATTGTCATTCTGGAAGGGAAATTCCAATAAAACATCAGCAATTCATGATGTTACCAGTAATTACAAATAAATTAGTACCAAAATACTTAAATATTATCAATATTCAATTAGCTGTAAAAGTCGCTAATTCTTTTTAAGTCGCTAGATTGAAGAAAATTGTCGTTAAACATGTCCAAAATCCGCTAGATCTGGCGACAAAGTCGCTAAAACGGCAACAGTGATGACAACTGCCTAAGCCAGTGTTGCCGTTTAAGAAATAAAAAAAAATCCATGTGTCAAATAAAATGTCGCTAGATTTTGAAAGATACATAATTTAAAAAAATCATCAGAAGTGGCGAAGTATTTCATGGTAAAAATATGCCGAAAATACAATATTGCGAGTATATTTACTGTAATAGAAAGTTTTAGTTGGATCAGTTATAAACAGTTTTAACAACATTATAACTCTTCTTGATGTTTTCATTCTAGTCTGTGTTTTTTTATTTTACTTTTGAGCATAAGTCTTCTTTTTTAAAGAAATTTCTATTCTCGCAAATAGGTTTTCATATCAATATCTATAATTTAACAAAGAAACTTAGAAAGAGAGGTTTGTTTTGCGAAAATGTAACATGGTAACTGATTTTTTATATCTCTTGGCAGTGGTATTGAAATAAAAGTGAACGACAAAACGATATCTGATTTATTATTTAATAGAGTGAGAGGCTCTCAATCTATTAAACTCCGATATCGAACATCATTTTGGTAGGGTAGTTCCAAAAAGAACAATAGCAATTCATATTCTTACCAGTAATTACACTTAAATTTGTACCAAAACATCTATGTATTTTCATTATATAGTCGCTAGAATCCGCTAATTTTTTCAAGTCGCTAGATTGAAAAAAAAGTCGTCAAACATATTCAAAATCCGCTAGATCAAGCGATATAGTCGCTAAAACGGCAGCTATGGCCTAAACTCCCTAAAAATCTTGGTCATATTTTGTAAATTTGGGGTAAATAAAGTCCTGATTACTAATAAGGTCCTCATAGAATTAAGACGTCTTAAAAATATATGAATAATTTAAAAGATATATGAATGCATCAGATGATGAAAGCACGTACGCAGATTCCGGTTTTATACATATATCCAAATTTCAAAACAGTTCTTTAAAATATCTATAGTTTAAATTAAAATAACAGCCTCTTAATTTATTAAATTTTTTACTGTAATTGTTTATGTTTTATAAATCGTTATTTGAAAGAATAAATACAGTTATACGGAGAAAGTAACGCATGTAATATGCGATGTACATAGTTTGATAATTCAACGATTGGTATAAGGACTGGTTTGTTTCTATGTCATTATTTATTCACTTTCAATATCTGTAAGACTTGTTTTAATCACTTTTCATCAGATTACCAATTTCTTTAAAATGTAGATTTTATCCTAGCACCTTGGAAATTTTCTCGAAAATGGCAACCCTATTTTTTTTTTTTTTTTTTTTTTTTTTTTATTGTAGCACGGCAAAGTGACTGCACTATGCCTGATGGTAAGCATAGTACAATCCAAAAATAATAGCGACCACCGATTGACACACTGTCTATAGCCGGTCGCCACTATCATGCCGGCCTATAAAAAGATGGATATGCACAGGCTGATCCCGAAACGCAACCCGTAGAAGCGAATCACTATTGCGGGCTTTTTCGCCATATACATGGTGGTTGCGACCCAGTCGGGCTATAAAACCCTACCACCCCGCTTGCGCCATTGCCTCGTTCGTTATTCAGCAGGGTGCACCACGTGCAGGTGAGGTTGGCTTGGGTGTCTCAAGTCTTACTCGACTCCCCTTACACCCCTAAATAATATTTAATAAATATTAAACATAACTTTTAAATTGAAAAAAAAGCGCGGGAAACATTGAAAAGGGCGGACGCGGTTTTTTGTTTAAATTTAACTTTAACTATTTTATGATCAGTAGTGTGTAGTTGTGTATATATTTGTGTTTATTATTGTTTCTATAGTTATTTTTTCTGTAATATTTCAACATTCATTAGGTAAGTTCTCTTTTTTCATTATTTAGTTGTACGCCATGAACGAACCCCCGGATCCTGGGGGCACAATTCCCCATGCAAGTGAATTTGTAACTGTTAAATCTAGTTGTACCGTCGATAATTCACCCATGGATATACCGGACGATGTCCGATCGTATGATTCTAGTGTAGACACAGACGGGTCACGATCTCAATCAAGACCGCACAAGCGTATCCATCTACAAAAAAAAATGTAGGCTTTGCAATAAAAGAAAGAAAAGGAATAGTACTTCAGTCGATAATAAATTTACTGACTGCCAGTGTTTGGACTCAGAAGTTGTTACTGAAAAAAGATTAGTTTTTTACAACCAGCTTTAATTTCTAATCAAAAGTCAGAAATTATTTTAAGTAACAAATCTACTCCAAATATAGCTGAAGACAGCACTTTAAAGAATCCTACACCTGTAGGGAGAACTTTATACACAGAAACGGATAATTCACCATATATCATACATGTACAGCGAATTCAGTCTTCACCAAACGATGGAACAACTATTCATCCTGTAACTTTTGGTAAATTTTTAAAAAATAATTGTATACAGAACATAATTAACGGTAGTCTAAAACGTATAGGGCGCAACAGAATTACTTTATCATTTTCTTCTTACAGTGATGCCAACTTGTTTTTAAGTCATAAGAGTTTAGAGTCAAATAAGTTAAAGGCATTTATTCCTACTTTTAATGTTACACGTATGGGTTTGGTTAGAGGTGTACCCAGTGAGTGGACACCAGAAGATATAATTGAAAATGTTAATGTCCCAATTGGTTGTAGAAAAATCTTAAAAGTTAGACGAATAAACTATAAGGTTATTGTTGATGGTGTTACTGCCTGGAAACCTACACAAAGTGTTGTTGTAACATTTGATGGACATATACTGCCTAAACGAATTTTTATGTGCTTTAATTCTTAACAAGTTGAATTATATACTTATCCTACTATTCAATGTTATAACTGTTGTCGATATGGTCATACAAAGGTACAATGTCGCTCAAAACCAAGGTGTTATAAGTGTGGAAAGGAACATACAGGTTAGTCCTGTAATATAGATGAAGAATATACCAATTGTTGTATGTGCGGAGGAAGTCATTTTGCAACCAATAAGTCGTGTCCAGAGTACAATAGGCAGAAACAAATTAAAATTACAATGGCTCAAAACTGTATCTCTTATCCAGAAGCATCAAAAATGCATCATCCTGTTTCCCGCCCGTATTCTGATGTTCTTACATCAAATGTGTCTAGATTTGTTAATTCTGAATGTGATAAGAAAACTACTCCAGTGTCATATAAAAAAACAGTTTATAGAGAACCTCGTAGAACTCCTAAAGTCAATAATGGTTATAACCAACTAGAACATAGAGAACTTATAAAAGATTACAATACAACTTCTTCACAAAATGGATGTGCTCTAAAAAATACAAATGAACGTGATGAACTTTCTATAGGTAAAATTATTATAGCTCTTATTAAATTTTTAACTCAGTCTGAAATAATACCGACCAACGAGGTTACATCTCTTTTGCCCTACTTAAATTTACCCAATAATGGATCATGTGATAATTCAATGGAATGCTCGAAGCCTCACTAACAAGAAAAGTGATTTAATTTATTTGCTAAACAAATATAAACCGATTTTAGTTTCTCTATCTGAGACTTGGCTTAAGCCAAGTGCTGTGTTTAAAATGAATGGTTTCTTTTGTGTAAGGGATGACCACAGGATGGCTATGGAGGGGCAGCTATTCTGGTCAGAAATACATTTTCTTATTCTGTTATTTCTCTTCCCCATTTTGTTAACTTTTCCATAGTAGCTATCCAATTAAACAGCATCTGTTTTGTTTCCTTGTACATACCACACCCTTCGTCCTCTGCTCTCTCTGAGATTAATAATATATTTTCTTCTCTTCCTAAACCAATTTTAGTAATGGGAGACTTTAATTGCCATCATCAATCATGGGGTAGTTCATATTCAACCAGTTATGGTGATAGATTGTTAGATATTCTTAATCATCAAAACTTATGTATATTAAATACTGGATCACCAACTCGACGCTCTAATCCTTCTGATAATGTCAGTGCAATCGATATTTCTATTTGTAGCCCTACTTTAGCATGTTTGACTACATGGTCTACTCTTCCATAAACTTATGGAAGTGACCATTTTCCTATCCTTATAGCGTTAAGTAATGTTAAATTAAAAAAAACTACTCATAAGCCTCGTATAAAGCATAGATTACTGAAGGAAAATTGGAGCGCATTTCAGACAGCTGTAGAAAAAGAAATTTCTTCATTGCCAAATTTTTCTGAAGGTATAGGTTTGTGTGCAGTATCTTTTTCCACACTTTTAATTAATACTGCAGATGTTATATTTCCTTTGAAGAAATCTTCTTCATTTTATATATCATCTCCCCCCTGGTGGGATAATGAATGCACAGAAGCTGTAAAAAAGCGAAAAGAAGCAGAGTTAAATTACAACCATGAAATGTCTACAGAAAATTTTAAAAACTTGACTTATATTATGAAAAATACCAAAAAATTATTAAAGGAAAAAAAAAACAGGCTGGTTGGAATAAATTTTGTCTTTCGATTTCACCTTCAACTAGTCCTTCAGAAGTGTGGCGTAATATCCAACGGTTTAGATGTGGAATGGATAATTCTAGCCTTTCAAGACGTCCTCCTTCAATGGCTGAAAGTTTCATGGATCATCTGGCCCCACCTACGGTACTATATAAAGATCAGATTTCAGACGATCTATTAAACTCTGTGCCACCTACTATAGGGAACAGTTTTACCATCAATAATTTGTTTTCTGTAAGCGAATTAAAAGGGGTTTTATCATGTACCAAAGATACATCACCTGGGTCAGACGGTATTCTGTATTCATTTCTCTCCAATCTTGGCGAACAAGCTTTAGGTTATTTTCTAGAAGTAATAAACACTGTCATGATGACAGGAATTGTTCCATTATCATGGAAATCACAATTGGTATTGCCAATACTAAAACCTAATAAATTACCATCAGATGTAACATCTTATAGACCCATTGCAATGTCATCAGTGTTACTTAAAATAACTGAACGTTTAGTTAAAAATCGCCTAGAATGGTATCTTGAAAGCCATGAATTATTCTGTAATAGTCAATTTGGTTTTCGAAAAGGCAAAAGTACATTGGATTGTATTAGTATTCTCACTAGTGATATTAGAATTACATTTTCAAATAATAAATCCACTCTATCAGTGCTTTTGGATATTAAATCAGCATACGATAATGTCCTCCTCCATATCTTAAGAAGAAAACTTTGTATGCTTAAAATTCCTGATTTATTCATTAACTTTATTTTTAACTCCTTAACTGACCGATTTATAACCTTGGATGCTACTAATATATCAAGGAGGATATCCAAAGGATTACCGCAAGGTTCTGTACTCAGTCCATTGTTATATAATGTTTATACATATGATTTGGAGTCATCTTTAAGTGGAACAGTTGAGGTGCTTCAATACGCAGACGATTTATTACTGTATTCTTCTGATTATTCTATTACAAATCTAGTATCAAACGTTTCTCATTCCCTTTCACTTTTAAAAAAATGGATGGATTCAAATGGCTTAGAGTTGTCTCCACAAAAAAGCGTAGCGATTTTATTCACAAGGCGCAAGACAGTACCTCATATTACACTATCTTATGAAGGAGTATATATCCCACTTAAAAATAATGCTAAATATCTGGGTATATTATTGGACTCAAAACTTACTGACCTTCCACATTCAGAATATATCGTGGCAAAATGTGAAAAGCTCTTAAACTTACTTAGATGCCTTTCAGGTGTTTGGTGGGGTGCGCATCCGGTTTCTATGAAGCTCGTTTATCATGCTCTGATAAGAAGTATTTTAGACTATGGAACTTTCTTGTTGGTTCCTGGTAGTGTAGCTGGATTTAAGAAATTAGATGTGATCCAATTGAAGGCTTTGAGACTAATATCTGGCGCAATGAGATCGAGTCCTATAAATGCTTTGCAGGTTGAATGTGGTGATCCTCCGTTGTGTTTAAGACGGCAATATTTGTCTGATAAATTTCTGTGTCGAATTCTACAGTTATCTACTCACTCCCTTATAGCTAAGTTACATTGTTTAAGTGGTCTGATTACGTTGTCTTTATATTGGACTTGCAGATCCCGCCCATGTTTAATTAATAGTCTCCTAAAATTACAAAAGATAGAGGCACCAATTCACAACTCTCGTTGTCTTCCCATATTTAGTGCTGATTTTGATAGTTTACTTTTATCTCCTGCTATCTATTTTGATTTAGACATAAGATCACATGATAAAAATGCCAGTCCATATTTTAATTCTATAGTACATAGTAAGTGGTCTCATTAGCACCATATTTATAGCAACGCATCAAAACAATCTCGTTTTGGGTGTGTAGGTGTTGGTGTATATCATTCCCAGTACAATATTGTTCAAAAAATTAAACTGCCTCCTGAGTCATCCTTATAATGTGGGCCTTATAATGTTCCACATAATTTGCCTTGTATCTATACTAATATTATAAAGTTGAAGAGTTTGTTTGTTTGTTTGTTTGGTTGAACACGCTAATCTCAAGAACTACCGGTCCGATTTGAAAGTTTCTTTTAGTGTTAGAAAGCTCATTTATCGAGGATGGCTATATGCTACATATCATCACGTTAAATACAATAGGAGCGAAGCACAAATGAAGAATGCCTCAAAATCGGGCTATTTTTAGAGCATCCGCTGCGTGTCAGCATTATCTTTGCGTTACCGTGGTAACATGATAAAATTCTATCGGAAGTAATACCAGGGTTTATTTTGTGTTCCTGTTCAAAAGTTTATTCTACGTTATTCTTAATTCTAATTTTTTATTATACGTAGTACGTTGCTAACGCAAACATTTTTGAAGTCAAAATTCCTTAGGGAATCAAAGTTAGCCTATTTCACTTTTGCACTCGAAGAGGAACGCCTCCTCCGCGTAGTGCTTCGCCGCGTCCCGACCGAGATCTCGGTCGATGACGTCACTCTCTCCCTTAAGGAGAAGAATTTCCCCGTGCGTGAGGTACATCGGATGTACCATCCACGCACCCGCGCCCCGTACAACATGGTCTTAGTTCTCCTCGACCGCTCGCAGGAGGGCAAGGCCATCTTCAACCTCACATCGGTCTGCGATCTAAACGGCATCACCGTTGAGCCCCCACGCAAGACCCATACCCCGTCGCAGTGCCATAACTGCCAGTGTTATGGTCACTCGGCGAGGAATTGCCACCTCCGCCCCAGGTGCGTCAAGTGCCTGGGAGACCACGCCACGAAGGAGTGCGCACGCACTCCCGGCACTCCTGCACCTCCGAGTTGCGTGTTGTGCGGTAACGCGGGTCATCCTGCGAACTATCGCGGTTGTCCCCGTGCACCGCGCACACAACGTCCCCGTCAGGCGAGGCAGGCGCCCAGAGCACCTGTAGCCGCCGCCCGCCCTGCGCCTCCACCTCTCATGTCCGTGGATGCCTTCCCGGGCCTGCCGGGCGCCTCCCGGGCCCCGGTAGCGCCCGCGCCCGCGACCTCACCGCGCTCACCACCCTCTGTGCCGCGCGCGGCTCAACCCGGGCGGGCCCCTATGGCCCCCTGGGCACCCCGACCTCAGCCTCAGGCTTCTTTTAAGCCTCAGGCGCCGCTGCCACAGGCGGCTTATGCTTCATCATCCTCTCTCTCGGGTAAATTCGACTGGATGAAGCATTTACTCCGTGAACACGACATGAAGGAGGTCCTCGCCTTCTACGCCATCGTCGAGGTAGAAGAGGAGCTAGGTCTCCTCACTGCTCTAGCGCGCTTCCCGGCTATCGGAGCCACCATTCAGCGCATCTCCCGGTCACCCTCTTTTAAATAAGTGTTAAAATTCACAGGTCTTAATAAAGTAAAACCACGCGGTCTATGTCTCTCGTTTTTCAATGCGAGATCCCTTCGGTCACAGCGCGATCTAGTAGCTGACTTTTTGCGCGATAGACAGATTGACATTTTCCTCATCCAGGAAACGATGTTAAAACCGAGTATACGTAATCCGGGAATCGCGAATTACTGTATAGTCAGGAACGACCGTGTCACCCGCGGGGGTGGCACGTTAATCTATTTTAGGCGTTCGTTGTACTGCATGCCGTTAGATCCGCCCGCGCTAACCAATATGGAAGTGTCAGTGTGTAAATTAGGTATGACCGGTCACTCGAATATTATTTTAGTTTCCGCGTATTTGCCACCAAACAAAGAATTGCTAAGATCCGATTTGCAGGCGCTACTTAATTTAGGAGATTCAGTTATTATAGCGGGGGACCTCAATAGCGGGAACGTTATCTGGAATAGTCCGTGTACCTCTCGTAACGGGAGAATACTCGACGAACTAGGTAGGGTTCTCGCTTTTGACGTCATAGCCCCTCTGGAACCCACGCACTATCAAGATCATTGCCGACCCACAGTATTAGATATAGCTCTCTTAAAAAATATCACGCTTCCTGTACGACTCATACAAGTCGTACACGAACTTGATTCAGATCATCGCCCGGTTGTATTACAGTTAGGTCACAATTCAGACTTCACCCCGCCGTCGGTTAGGGTGGCTGATTACGCGAAACTCGTTCAATATTTTAAAGAAAATCCGTCGTCTAGTAGTTTAGACAGGATTCCGGACGTGTTGGTGTCTAAAGCCGACGCGGATTCGGCCATCGATTCCCTGGTTGATTATCTCCAGACCGCCGTCAGGGTGACCTCGAAAGAGGTACAAGCAGCGAACGATCGCCGTTTTATACTCCCTGACGACGTGAGAGCATTGATCACGGAAAAGAACGCTGCGACTCGAGCTTACGACGCTTACCCGTCTGTAGAAAATCGCGATCGTTTACGTTTGTTACGAAAAACAGTCAAGTCTCGTATTTCTGAGATCCGGGGCGACAGGTGGGACAGACTCCTGGAGGGTCTCCAGCCGTCTCACCTGTCGTACTGGACTCTAGCGCGTACTCTCAAATCAGACATGGTCACTCCAATGCCTCCTCTCGACAGAGGCTCCAGGTTGCCTCCCGCGTTCGATAGCATAGATAAAGCGAAATGCCTTGCCGCAAGCTTAGAGAAACAGTGTTCGCCAAACACTGATAACACTGACCCTTCCATCATAGAGTCTATCGAAACAACCGTAGAGCATGCACTCGCGTCTCCTCCGGCGGATACCCTAACCCCGATAACGTTTGACGAAGTTTCGGCCGCCATCAAGCGTCTCAAGCCTAGGAAGTCCCCAGGTCCCGATGGGATCAGGAACGAGGTTCTGAAACTCCTTCCTGATCGCATCATAGCTCTATTGGTCTGCGTCTTCAATGCGGCCATGTCCAAGGGTCACTTTCCAGCCGTCTGGAAAAAGGCCGTAGTGATAGGTATTTACAAGCCCGGCAAGAAAGCTACGCTTCCCGTTAGCTATCGCCCCATTAGTCTGTTAGATACCTTAGGAAAACTTTACGAGCGGCTCCTTCTGAACCGTCTTCAGTTCTCGATTACAGATTTAAAATTAATACCACCTGAGCAGTTCGGATTTCGCGCCGAACACTCTTGCACGAATCAAGTACACCGCCTCACGGAGTACATTTTCTCTAAATTTAACGCCGATCCGAAACGTAAACCGAAACGCACAATTGCAGTCTTCTTCGATATCGCCAAGGCCTTCGATAAGGTCTGGCACGGAGGGCTCATCCATAAATTATGTAAATCTCGCGTACCCGATAGGTTAATTCATATTATCCGCGATTATCTCACTGATAGAACATTCCGCTTCAGAGTGGATGGTGAACTATCGCTGCCCCACCCGATACGCTCAGGTGTGCCACAGGGCTCCATACTCGCGCCCACGCTCTTCAATCTGTTCATCAGTGACCTACCTCGGTCTCGGGGGGTCGAGATAGGTTGTTACGCTGACGATACCGTTATTTACACTTCCGGCTGGCGGTCGGACTTTCTTAGGAAGCGCATCGAAAAAGCCGTTCTTACTCTCGGTGAATGGTTTCGTCGATGGCGCATAGAAGTTAATCCCGATAAGAGTGCCGCAATACTCTTCGATCCCACGAAACGCGTTAATAAATTTGAGCCCATCAGGCTATACGGAATCGATATTCCTTGGGTCGAAGAGGTCAAATATCTCGGTGTCACATTAGATAAACATTTAAAGTTCAATTCACATACAGACAGAGTGCGAAACAAAGCCGCTATGGTCTTGGGTCGCCTCCATCCGTTGCTTTGTCATAAGAGTAAGATGTCCCTCAGACACAAGCTCACTTTGTATAAGACGTGTATCCGTCCCGTGATGACATATAGCTGCCCCGTTTTTGCGCATATGTCCAAAGATAACTTTCATAAGCTGCAGGTTCTCCAAAATCGTGTTTATGTAAAGTGACCGGTGCTCCGTGGTACATTCGGAGAGTCGATCTCCATAGAGACCTAGAGTTTCCTTCTATCTGGGCGTACGTAAAATCACTTACGATTAGTTATTTTGAAAAAGCTGCGAATCATTGCAATCCCTTAGTGGTATCCGCCGCAAACTATGAACCCGTACCTAACGCTGCGCGTTATAAAAGACGTCCGCGATGCATTTTTACCGACCCTCCTGATTTAATCACGTCAGCGAACGATCAGTACCAGCCTGTCCCTTGAAGCAGAGCGTGCTCACGTCCACGCCCGCGTAACCACAGATCACGCCGCCGTGGTCTGGGGGTTAATTTCGCTCCCGCACACCCGATTAGGCCTCCCACGGCAGCGGCTTAAGCCTAGGTTCGATCCCTCGGTGGGGAGCCCTTGAGTGCGTTGCTTGCGCGATACGGTGACACACAAATATACATCACTGCTACAACACTACACGATCACCCCCACACACGTGCACGCCTACACGCTTACACATGAAAGTGGAAGGGTTTACTTTTTTCCCTCATCGAACTGAAAAACTCTCAATTTTCCGATATTAAATATATGGAGGAGTTGTTGAGACGTGTATGCTTGGTACACATATACGTTTCAACAACTCATACATATATGGGTAGTTAGCTAGGTTAGCTAAGATAGGTCGCAATTTTGCATGCAACAGGCAACAGCCAAGCCGAGGTGTGCCGTGCACCCTTGAGCTGGTTGCCACAATAAAATCGGCTGAGTGCCTTAAGCGCTCGCCTTAGTAGTCCGGTGAAGCTGTTAAGACCTTGCTGGGTCAATAGCGTAGACATTTCGAAAAAAAAAAAAAAATTAAGTTTATTCAATATATTCAAAAAACGCGTGCGAAGCCGCGGGTAACAGCTTGTTTAATATATATAAAGAGTGCGTTAATATTTTATGATTTTTAAAATGGGTGAATTCTCTGTATATAAATTAAGGCATTTTATGCAATTCACCAACAACTAAATTTTCTTTTTTATTGTTACAAAAAAACTAAAATCCCAGCAATTTAAAAAAATATATATCACCAGTAACAGTTACGGCTAATGTAATCATTATAATTATATTTTTATAGTGAGGATTATGTACGATTCGACTTTCATTTTGTGGAATTATTTTATTTATCACAACTCAATAGTAACATATTTACTAGTGCCAGCCAAGTTGATTCGATAATTATTTTTAAATCCTTCAGTTAAAACTGTCATGAACTTGGGATGTGCTTGGGAGCTAGAATCTAATTTACTTCATTTTAATATAAGTCGTTTTTATTTTCTCATACTGACTACGTTATTGACCTAGCAGGGTCTCAACAGCTTCACTTGACTATATAAGTCGTGTATTCATTTAAAATATAATATAATTACTCACTATCCTACAATATAACAAATTCGTATAATCAACATCATTGCCCATACATCCACAAAATGAGCTTTAATTAGATAGAAAAAAAAAACGTTTTAAATATATTGTCAACAATTTATTCTGAATTAAAACAAAAAAAATGTTAGTAAAACAACCCTGGTGAATTTCTACAAGCTTTTCTTTTTATATAGGAAACAAACTTGTTTCTGGCGACGAGCGTTGGTGGCTGCAACACAGTTTTTGTAGTATTATAATTGCTTGTAATCCAGTATTTACTTTTATATTCCTATATATTAAAGCGGCTGCCATATTTGTGTAAGATAAGTATTGTATTGCATATAATCATTTCTATCATATAGATACAAAACATTAATATGCTATGCAGAGTTTCGAGTGTTAAAACTTTTATGTACTTATGCACAATAACCAATGTATTTTACGTACAACACCACAAATTTTACAAATCGGCTGAGTGCCTTTAGTGCTCGCCTCAATAGTTCGGTGAAGCTGTGAAGAACATTTCAGGTCAACAGCGTTTTCATTTCGAAAAAAAAAAAATAACCACCAATTTTACAAAACATAGAGCCAATTAACACAAGATTATATAACTTTTTAATCGTTATATTAAATAACATTACAGGGACGTATAAAACTAAATGTTTTATAACTAGACGACAGCAAAAATCATTAGGTCGAGTCGTATTTAAACAAATACGAAATTTAAATTATCACTAAATGAAAATGTAGATAAGGTTTTAATATAAATTGGAATTCAACAAAAAATATCAAACATTCACAGCTCTTAACGTAGTAAAAATTGAGTAGATAGATGGCGCTAAGATAAATTTGAAGATTTCGGCGGTACATGTACATGTAGAAACTATTTTATCAACATTTTATCATGACAGCGCTGTTAGTTGTTACACATAAAAATAATACAATATAATTTTTTACAAATAATATATTTTTTAAAGATTTATTAAAAGTAGTATCTTCGATATTAGTACAGAAAACAGTATATAGAGTGTAATTAATAACTCTGTATCACGATAACTGTATAGTTTAACCGAACGCCGCGAAAATTGGTACGTATTGTTATTTGAACACGGGAGTAGACAATACATAAATAGAAATGCACATTAATTATTGCATTATAACTCAACTGTTTATATGAATAAATAATAATAGCGACAAATAATAATAATAAACTCGAATGGAATCCTGGCTATAGTTGGGATATGCTATGCTTGACTATAGTAGGATTTATTTGTATCATGCATCTATACTATACATATATACGATACAAATAGGTAGATGTATTTGAATAAAGACTTAAGAAGTTTTCGGGTGCATACATTCATAACTTTTTTTTCTCGCTATTACTACGCTACGCTATTGACCTAGCAAGGCATTAACAGCTTCACCGGACTACCGCATTAATAACGTTGACTAACTCTTCAGAGATAAATAAAAATAATATACTTCAGAACAGTAAATTAAAAAAAAAAATCTATAAAACACTCTGCCGAGGTATAAATCTATCTCTTAAGGATAGACCAGAGTAACCATTTCTATCTTTTACATATTATCAGAAAATAATTTCTTAATAAATATGTTTGGAGATATCATTGGAAAAATAATTTAAAAACGAAATTGTTGCCAAGATAAAGATATTAGCTGTACCAATAATTGTCACTATTAAGTGTTTTTTTGGAAAGTTATACGAAGATTTTGCCTCATTTGAACATTTAGATTTCATACACCTATAAATATTCACTGGTCTTATTGTATAATGGTAGTAACTAAACTACCGTTAACACAATAAGTACTTTGTTGCTATTGAGATGTAAGCCGAATGTCTTTCTTGTCCGGTGAAGTTGTTAAGACCTTGCTGGGTCAATAGCGTAGTCAGTTCGAAAAAAAAAAAAAACTTTGTTCCGAATATTATAATAGAGCCATCTCGCAAAATTTTGAGATACTAATAGATTCGGTATCAATATCATCTGTTGTCAAGAATGTAAGTACCACTTAAATTTACCAGATGGCGCGCAATGATATAGGCTCTGAAAATAATTATAGCAAAGGGTTTTTTGTGTAAACTTGATCCAAATCATAAGAGACGTTTCCAAGACACAGAAAATAAATATATATGTATATAACTAGCAATATATATATATATATATATATGAATGTATGTATATATGCACACAAGCATATACATATAATATACAAGAATTGATCGTTTAAAGTTATAAAATTTACTTTTCACTTATTTTCCATGATTTTCCAAAATGTTATCGAAAAAAGTAACTTATAAAAAATTTCAAAACTAATAGTTATTATGTCTATTGTACAATATCCGTCCACAATCCAACAACAATATGCCTAGGTAATTGAGTAAAAGTTCAGAATAACGTAAATTCTTATATAGTTTTCATTTTCCGGATATATTTGTTTCTTCTTTCGTTCTTGAGCCCCTCTCGTTAACGATGTCTCGGGAACAAAATCAGCTTTCACAATGATCTCAGAATTACAAAACAATCTGTCAAATCATTATGAAAACCAGTTTCGTAGTTCCTTATTTCTTCACCTTTGTTCTTGATAAGATTTCTATTCATCTTCTTTCTTGACAAATAATAATAGATACTTAAATGTTTATGAAATCTGAATGAGTAATAAGCAGTCGACAATGTTAAATAATTAATAGACGTACACGTTTTTATGAACATCAATTACGTTGGAATTGCAAGAATGTAATGTTTAACATAACGGTTAGCGGTAATGGAAGAATATGAATGGATTTGTCATCGCTCAATTGGTTGAAGTATGCGACGGGAATGGGACGCGCCGCACCGTGCCGCGCCAGGACGCTCCCATTACCCGCAACGCGGCATACCATAATATGACATCATGCTGACTCAGAGGGCGTTCACGTAGATACGCAATGCATTCCCCTTTCAATTCTTGATATGTCATCTGAAATACATGAAATTATTCTTTAAATAATTACTTATCGAGAAGTGGTGATTATACATTAAAATATCTATTTCTAGTTGATAGAAATAAATTTAAAATAGGTTAATATTAAAATGTATTATACTCTTTGTTATAGTAGTGAATTGACTAAAATAGTAATAAACGAAGGCGGTCGGGCGTAATATGCAACGCGGACTCACCCACACCGTAAGTCGGCACTAATTAGGTAAGGCTGAGATTGTGCCGCCGCTGGTGCCCACAAATGGTGCGGATAAGCACATTCGGCCTTGCCGGGGCGGCGTGGCCGTGCGGGAGTAACGACAACGCTATGATGCGACATATAATCTACGATACTTTGTATTCATATGTTCTAAATAATAATATATTATGTATATACACACATTGTTTCTGTCGTTGCTATAGTATCAGTGTATACATATATTCAAGAAGTGGTGTTGTTGATGGTTTAAACAATATTGTTATCTTCGGCGGTGGCGCAGGCGGCAGTGCTTCAGTGTGACGAAGGCGCAGGTGACGGTGACGTCACATCCGGCGCAGCGGCGCGGGAGCTCAATGGACGTACACTATGTGGGCCACACGTGTCAACGGATCCCCCGAGCCCCGCTGCGTCGCGCCCGCCGGCCCGCCCGCATGAGTCGCGTCTCGCCCCGCGTCCACATCCGTACCTACAAACGTTGCTGTAATTGCTGACAACTATGGGAAATAGCGCAAATGTGTTTATCGTGAAGTGTATTTACATTTGTGATAATGACGTATGTGGCATTTTAGATATATATTTTTTTATCGAAGCAATAGAATCGTAGTCTTAGGAATTCAATATATTTGATGAGACGGTAGAGCTAATTTAGAGACAGTAAAACAACAGAATTCTAGCGAACAACTTACTAATTATTATCTAAACTGCCATTAGGCCATTTACAACCTTATGATAGGAATGGGAATCGAAGAAATATAATTATTCAGTTATTCTAATTTTTGACAGAGCTCGATCGTGTCAGTAATAAATATTAGGTAATATTAGGTCAAATATGTAATGATATCGCTGAGCGATGCGGAGGACGTTTAGAGTTACTGCAGTTACGTCATTTGTAGTTAGGTCGGATGCGAAGGGTCGTCGTGTTGCGCGTTGCAGGCGAGAAACGAGCTTAAAAATGAAATTTAGCGCATGAGGTGACGAAATAAGCTACCGGCCGAGGCGGTAAACGTCGCGACAATTATGTGGGTTGACGAATCGACTTTTGATATCGTTGTGCAGCAATCAGCACTACGCTGTACTCCTCATGATTTTAAACTATATTAGCGAAAGGTTCATTTGCAAGAAACTGTGTAAAAGTCTACTTTATAAAGTCTACACTCACTATCCATTTCAGAATAATGTTTCCAAAGTCCCAATTTAATTCATGATCTCAATTTAAATTTTTAGATTGTTGGTGTTATTTCACGTGAATTACTTTATTATATTTGATAAACAATTACCAAGAATTATAAAATATTGAAAAAATATACTTCAAATTAAGAGTTTGAATTTTAAGTTAAACAATACATATGTATGGAATGACTGGAAATTAATTTAATTCTTGTCTGATTGTATTTGTTAAAATATTTGTATTAGTTTTGTTTAAACCTCACATATAAATAAATAAATAGTTAGGTTTTTAAACAATATGCTTTAGTAAAATTCGTATTATCTTGTATTTAATTAAATCAAAGTTTAGTACCACACCACCTATACACATGTGCACGCTTACACGCTGTTTTTCTTTTTCAGAGAAATAAACGACAAAGAGTTCTACCCTTAGGATTTTTTCCGACACAAAATACATATAGGAGTTGTTGAGGCACGCGTACACATACATGTTTCAATAACTCATATACGTATATCTAGACAGATTAGCTTATGTTCGCTCAGATAGGTCGCGATTTTTGTACAAAACAAGCGACAGTCCAAGCAGAGGTGTGCCGTGCACCCTTGAGTTAGTCGCCCAAACATCCCAAATCGACTGAGTTGCCTTTAGCGTTCGGCTAAATAGTTCGGTGAAGCTGTAAAGACCTTTCCAGGTCAACAGCGTTTTCATTTCGAAAAAAAAAAAGTTTTTACCTAACTTATAATGAATCGTTTTATACGCAACATAACTCAAATTAATTTTCTTAATGTCTGTATGAGTAAATGTTTGGGGTAAAATAACACTTTTAAGAAAATAAAGCACATAACGGTGTAGGAGTTTGAAATGTTATCGATGCAGTGGTATGGCGGCCAACTCTCTGTGCTAAATTGTAAATTAGAAACGTAGCCCGAGGCAGTAGTACCGCGGCACGGGCACCATGTCTCTATCTGTACAGATAGAACGGGCATTCCTATGGTCTAACGGTGAGTTATTTCGCCGACCACACAACGGGCGCGGCGTGAATGGCCGCAAGATGCAGCGGAGGCTGCAGTGCGGCTCCCCTCTCACCCTCCGCCCCGTGTGCATTCCGCACCGCACCGTGAAGCTAGTCGCTTGCGCAACCTTTGTCGCCGCATTCCATTGATAGCGACGCGCGACTCGACAAACAGCACTGCCCGCCAGCAACCGCTGCGGTTCTGTAACGGCGCGCGGCATGCCCTCTCCTTCCCGGAATGGTAAAACAAGCAAGGTTTTTTTTTAATTTTAGAGCGTTACGCCACATTTCTTCGTGAACGTCACGGCGTGGCGGTCGGTCGGTATAAATTCCATCGGACGTTGACCCCGCCGCCACTGCTTTCTCCGACTTGCTGTTTGCTATTGGAACGAATCTATTAATTGGAGAAACTCTGTTCACACATGAGCGTGGAAAGTAGACCGATGAGCTTTAACTATCCGAGTAATGGAGAGGTAAGCAACGTGACCATCATCACCCTTTCTCATTTTGGTAAAGTTTTTGCCTTTGAAAAACTACAATCTATCGTTTTTCTCATATCGTGATAAGCGTTCCTAATTAACAGACTAGGCATCAGAAAATATTCTTACGGAAGCTTGGCAGTCTTTCAGTGATTAACGACAGACTGATCACATAGGATAATCGTTAATTATGTCCAATGATATATAACTGCGGGATACGTGAAGTGAACATGTAATATGCAAAGTTCCAGACTGCTTGCAGGGTGTGCGGTCGAACGTCGGAGGCTGCACTCCTCTCTTCCCCGCCGCCTGCAGGTGAAATGTCACTAAACAGCATTCCGAAATATTTGAAACGACCTTTATGGTGCGAAAGAAAGTGGCGGCGGTGCGGGGTGAGGGGCGCGGGGCCTCGCGACCGTGGGACAGCGGCGCTCGCGCCAGTCGCACGGCGCCCCCCGCCCGCGCCGCATCGCCTCCCGCATTCCAGCGCGCCTCCCTCCGAATTTATTCAGCCGCGAGCCGACACTGCTGCGCAAAGCATTCTATGAGTACTACACTCCGCTCCCTCAACCATTAAATCCCTCACCCTACATTTTGTCATCATAACGAATATGTGACAAAAAATGTATAGTTGTTTTGCACGTTATTTGTAAACTAAATAATAGAGCCGAGCCGACTTGTCGCTAGACAAGTGAATAGGTACGGCACATGAATGATTTCATAAATCATTAATACAAAACCACAGATAGCTTATAATATGTATAAATTTTATTTCTGAAATTAAGTGGGCATCATGTTGGAAGGGAAACGGCAATAATCCTATTTGGTACAAAAGATTTCAACGCTCAATTGAATTGTAAATCTTGATTTGATGGGGTGTAAAGGGACAATATGATATTAGATGTGTGACGGAAAGCGAGCGTCAGGTGCGGGTGTTGGAGTGGAGGCGGCGCGGCGCGCGGTGTCGCAAATAGCCCGTGACGCGGCGGGCGCGGGCGCTGCACTTTCGCGCGGTCATGTGCCGGGCGCGGCGCCGCAGCCAGACGCTCGTAATCGTTCTTCTATTTAAAAACGTCGTTGGCGACGACTTCGGCGGCAGCGGCGGGGAATGTGCGGCGACAATACACGGGCGTCAACGACCGCTCGCAGCGGAAGTGACACACTTCCAGCCCGGAAACGTACGCCCGCGCCTTAAGGGACTGCCGACCGTCTATTTATAAACGCGTAGGGCGAATGTCATCGTCCGTGGGGGAGCGTGATGTAACAAGCTTATTTATGAACCGATCCCTTTTCAAATGTATACAATCGTACGTGAAGGCGAAATATGTTTAAAAACTATGGGCCGGATCCTGAAGTCAGTTGGAAAGCTTTTCTTTGTTGTTTCGTTTCACACATGAAATGTTTCTGTTTAATGCGTTTACTTCACGCCGCGTTGAAACGTATTACTGTATCAAAGGAAGTATGTAGGAAGTAGCAAGTGAATCAGTAGGGCGAGTGGCAGCGGCTTCTCATCGTGGTCCGTTCCGGTGTCGTGCGTCTCGCTCATTAACGAATAAGCAGTTAAAGAAAGCGCAAGGGCCCACCGGAGATAAGGTCAATAAATGCGCGGCTCTGTGGTTCATAATTAATAACTAGTCCACGATAAAATCTCGACGCAATTACTGAAATACATCGGTGTGCATACATACTCGTACGCATCACAAATTTCGACTTAGTTTTCAATTATTACGTTCATTATGCGTTAATAAATATGTCGGACGTGTTACCTTCTGCGAAACCTGTAATATATACTACTTCACCCGATTAGGCCTCCCACGGCAGCGACTCAAGCCTAGGTTCGATCCCTCGGTAGGGAGCCCTCGAGTGCGTTGCTTGCGCGATACGGTGACACACAAATATACATCACCGCTACAACACTAAACGATCACCCCCACACACGTGATCGCTACACGCTTACACATGAATGTGGAAGGGTTTACTTTCAGTATTTTACGGTTAGTATAAGGTATGTTCACACAAGAAAATCTGGATTAAATAGTAAATGATGAAATAATAGTCTAAATCAAAGTAATATATGAAAGGTTTGTTTCTCGTGGACCGCAGAGTTCCTCGGAGCAAATGGCTTATATGTGCCCGGAGTGACGCGTCTCGTTTTAATATAGTAGATTTAACACTTTTAACAGATAACGGATATGCACTCGGATGTAAATATAAGATGATTGATGTTCAATAATTATTGCGAGTTATGTGTTACGTAGAGAGGAAGAGGTGAAAGCATATATAGTTCAGTTCAGTATAAGTTCACTGGCCCACAACTGTACTGTATTGAAGGTGATGCTACGCGCCGCTACGGCCCGGCTACGAGACGCTGAACTACCGTGCTCTTCTTTATAGACTCTTCAATTATCAAACAATTATTTCATTCGGTAATATTTCTTAACATTTGTTATATTCATTGGTGTCGTAATATTGCTATATTCCGGTTTTCAGAAATTGTCACTCAACATTGTCAATTGACTAAAAAACAAAATTTTTAATATTGTTTCACGTTAAATTATGCAAATAATCTCTATTTATAAGAAAAAGTGCGATATGCGATATATTAAAATCGAAATTATTAAAGCCAATATGAAATATCGATTACCATTTTGTTTTATGGTATGAAGCCTGTACTAAACGAAAATTTAAGAAAAAAGTTATGAGTGAATAATAATTAGATAAGTAGATTTAACAATAATAAAACCAAAATAATAAAAATATTGATGGAACATCTGAAATCGCCAGTACTCAAAATATTGAAATTTGAATAGGTAATAATAGTATTAATGTAACAATACCAGTACTATATATTACGAGAGCCGGATCAGGCATAATATCGTTAAAAGAAATGTATTATTCGAAAGTTATCTTTTACCACAAAAGTGTCGGTAAATACAAACACAAAATGCTTTCACAACACACCAAACTGCGAACTCGTCGCATTCTCGAGCATTACGTACCTATGCATTACTGTATTCATTTACACAAAATAAGCATTCCTGTCGCAGATCATATAACTAATGTATCGTTTGCTTAATACGTAGACTAGCATTTATTTTCTCTAATAACCGTAACACGTTTTTAATGGAAGAATGTCAATAACCAATTACAACGACGGTGTATGTGAAATTTCTTCGTTTAGTTGATACAATTATGATAAGGTGCGAGCGTGTGACGATCGCGTTTTCTATAATTTCAGGCTAATCGGTAAAGTTTCAGGCATGCGTCCCCGAGAGGCCACCGGGTGTCGCGTCTAGGACCTAGATTCCGTCTATTGTTTTAACGGTAGCGGTGTGTGGCGCCAAGGCGAGGCGCGCGCGCTTCTCCATGTATTATTCAACGCAGCGAGGCCGCGACCCGCACGGTCCCCTGAATTTTGTTAGCCTCGCTGTGCCCCGTGTTGGCGCACATCTCTAATTACATATTATCGTGACCAACTTTACTGTCACATATATTAACTATTATTATTAGTTTGTATGTAAAACACTGTTATCTATTATAATACAACAGACGAACAGCACTTTCTTATGGTGCGCATAGTGCTTTCCAAAAAGGATGGCCATCCTCGATAGATTTACGATCCGTCGTCATTCATCCCCGTCACACCAGCCCGCAAGATTCTCAATAACTGGATATATTCTGAATAATCCCTAGAGGCATGAAAAGGAAAAAAAGGAAGCAAAAGTGAGTAGAGTCATTCGTGGTGATTGTGACTCAGCCCGGTCAATATTCTATAGCTCCGATTATTTAGTGGAATTACATAGATTGGATCCCGGAATACAACATCCTAAGCATTTCAATATCTTATGTACTACACTAGATGTATAGTGAACACAATTGCAATGTCTTCCCCCCATCCATCCAGCAAATGTTTGAACTAATCAGAATAATAAAATTACCGTTTTGCAATTAATTAGAAACACAATATGTGTGTCCTTATTTAGTATTTATATAATAAGGTATAAAGTGCAGGTCGGGGGTGGAGAGAGGGCGGTAGTTGATCGGATGTCAGCGACATTGGTCGCGAAATAGTCGATTGTGCGTTGCACGTATTGCGCGCCGGGTAAAGCGGTCAAGGTCTCGTTGGCGCCTACCTGATGTCCAGGTCGTTGCCTGCTTTTGTAACCTACACTCCGTTATCTAGCTACCATAAAATTATACAAAACTGTCATATAAATCGACTTCTAAAAGTGGCACTTCATCCTTAAAGAATAACATAAAGAGTTTTGATTTGGTATGCTCTTAATTCGCTAGTTAAGGTGAGTTATGGCTGCTTCACACTTGAGTATGGTTATATTGCGTATTAATTGTGAATGTAAATATTAAAGTAAACTGTTGCAATTGTACGCCTCTGTAAATTAGTGTATATAAATTAAACATAACGATTGTGATATGAGGCTCAGTTTAGGTGAAGGTGAATGACCGATAACGTCTACCACGAGTATTACTACCACCTGAGAGAGCATGATTGAGAATAAGTGACAAGTTCGCTATTCGCTGTTTTATATGTTGTATAGCGGAAACGTCTCTAAAATCCAAGATGTACTGAGGCCAAATTATGTTGTAGGTGGATATTGCGTATTTATTATATTAAGTACACTGTTTTTTGTTCATAAAAAACATCAAATTAGTTAATTAATTATATTCATATCAAACGGAGGTGATTCTACCGTCAACTAATGAGAAAATTTTGAGCAATTCGAGCATTTTTATTTGGTTACCAAATTAAAGCAACATACAAAAGTGATTTAGATATAGGTACTTAGTCATGAGACTACGAGTCTGGGCCAATTATTGGTATGTCACGAAACTATCATATCAATGAAAGGACGGTAGAAACGCGCCCGGACAGCTCACTATACCGCTTTGATGTGTAAATAAAAATGTATTACGTGCCTGCAATCATTTGTTAGTTAAAAAAATATTTTTTGCTGGATTCGAACAACGAACTCTGTCTATGTATATTCTATGTATATATAAGCTCATATACGACTTCCATTAACGATACAGGCTGGGAATATAACACCAAAAATGGCACGTATAAAGTAAAATGTATATTAAATTGTATATGCTTACTTTTAGAAACAATGTAATCTATAATATTGAAGCCGATATTTCGGCATTTATACATATACCATGGTAGCGGTACTGACTTTAACACTGTCATGTATGTTTCCGTATTCGTGATAAGATACACAATTTTTAATATTATTCCATATAGGTTGTATTCAAAATCTTATTTCATTTGGTGGCCATATTTGGAGATAATATAATTATATCATATGACGTTTTAGATAATATCATTCATAACATTTCACGCAACGATAAAT
Organism: Antheraea mylitta; assembly: GCA_014332785.1. NCBI lineage: Eukaryota > Metazoa > Arthropoda > Insecta > Lepidoptera > Saturniidae > Antheraea > Antheraea mylitta. The sequence goes on from JACEII010000001.1 coordinate 7,139,133, forward strand.
TTGTTCATGTTATGTTAGTATTGCTAATCTGTAAAGGTTTCCTCGCCGTAGTAAAGGTCCTCCTCCCAAGAGATAGTAAGGATATATGTATATGTATATATATATATAACCTTCCTAGATAAATTAGCTTTATAACACTGAAAGAATTTTTCAAATCGGATCGGTAGTTCCTGAGATTACCCCCTACAACGTCACAAACTTTACCTCTTTATAATATTATAATATTACTATAGAACTATGGATAGTTATTACAAGAATATTTTTCTGATTCAAATTTCCTCACGAAGTTTTCCTTCACCGCCAGCTGACAGTGTTATCAACAGAAATTAGGAAATGTACGTGAATTCCGAATAATTCTTTGATACAGTTTGATGTTCGAACCTGCGAACATAGAATCGATATTCCGTCAGTCAAAAAACCAAACCGCCGACAATTCGTATAAGTACATGTACATACACAATCGGTATTCTTGTTACATGATGCTACGTTTGATGTTTAGACGGTATTCCTAATGTTTTGGCTGCTTGTGGACGAGGGGGGAAACAGCAGAGCGGGACGAACTGTTCCTTATCGTACCATTGTTCGCGTCGATAGATTTATAATTTCCTTTTGCCCTAAATAAGGGCCCGTAACCTACGCACATGCACCTTAGAATTACATATTACGTATTACAATAATGTTGTATGTATCATAGAATAACAATCATTACATAGTATAAAACGAAGTCCCCTACCGAGTCTGTCTTGTCAGTTCGCTAATAAATTCAAAAACTATTAAATGGATTATAATGCAGTTTTCACCAGTGGAAAAGTGACTTATGGAGAAGGTTTTGGGATAAAATTTGTCAATGATTTTTTTTATAATCAGAGCGGGACAACGTCTGCCGGGCTTGCCAGTGCATAATAAAATATTAGGACAAAAATACTGAACTACATATTTCTTGTATTATTCTAACTAATTGATTTATTATTATTATTCAGAGAACTGAAATTTATGATCATGAAGCAAGATTATACAAAATTCAGTTATGTGCAAGGCAGAAACTCTTGTCTTGATAATAGGGCTTATATTCACTGCGCTATGAGCTTATATTTAAAATGGCTGTATTTATTATTATATTATTATCATAATAGTTTCACAATTGTTATCGAATTGCAGCTATACGCAATATATTTATATATGTATTATATGACGAGATAATATCTGTACTATTTACTATTTTTATCAAATTAATAACGATTGATTTAATTACTTACAAATTGAGTAAACTTAAACACAGCATCCGATTGCGTTTTACTGGGTGGTCTGGACGGTTTGGTCGAGTACAGCCAACGAAACCTATGAGTTTAAATTACGTACAATAATAATGGATAAAATAATTACATTGCAGACGATTATGATAACCCGAATATGCGCAATAACTTCATATACTGTCTACAAAATAACTCATTTATTAATTTACAAAGTAATTATATTACAATAGTTTTTGTGTTATAAGAACGATTTATGCGTACTGCTTTTTGCTGTTTAACTGAAGTTTTTCACACTAAAATGTTATTGAGCATCACTATATTAAGAGCAATTATCTATATAAAATAAATAGCTTTCTGCACTTCTCCGCCATATAAACTTTCAACTATGCCAAATTTCTAGTTCACCCGTTTACGCAGTTCGTTTAAAAAAGGGTACAAACTTTTTGCTTCACGTATTAATATATAAAAATGCATGTATGTAGGTATGTCTAAAATCGATAAATAGCAATATCTATTTACCGATCGTTAAGAAATATGGTAAACCTGTGTTTTTTTATTCATGGAGAGTATTTTTATTATACGTTGTACTATAACTAAAATATCCATTACTATTAATAATAAATCTAAAAAAAAAATTAATGGCAACAAATAATAAAAACTGCGTTCGTAATTATTCTAAATAGCTTCTAATTATGAATCTATGCGACTTAAATACTATGATATTATGAAAAAGATTACCTTCTGAATATATAGAAACAGGATCATTACATGTCATCACTTTGGTTGACTCAATTTTGAATTGCAGTGTAGTGGTGCAATATATATATATATATATATATATACCCTCTTATGATTGTGTCGACGCGATGCTGAAATCACAAGAAAAAAAACATTTTATAAAGCACCAAAACTTGCGAATATTAAAAACAATCAACGTTATTTATATGGGAATGATTGAGAATTTGGATTATTTTCCCAGCGGCGACTAAAACAATCTGTGGGAAATGACGTTTATAGCTGTTCCGACCGCACTAATGCGATGGTCAATCGAACCTTTGTTCTGTTAAAATATCGTACCAGATATTTATCTAGTTAATTACCACTAGTCGTGGGTATTTATCAAATTATAAATGTATCATTTAAAATATGCAGCATGTGTTTGACAACATTCAAACAATTTATATTTTTCAAATAATTTAGGAAGGAAAAAATTATCACGTTCTCTTTCAATATTCTTTTTATATTAATTAGAAATTGTACATTTGATTAAGCTATAAAATAACCATTGTTAAGAGTTCTTTTTATCATATTCAGATGAGACTAACATTAAGTTAATCTTAATAGTCTCATTTACCATAAAATTGTTATTTAGATAAAGTACACACAGAGTACTTCATAAACTTATTAATTCAAATTTCACTAAACATTATATGCCTCATAAAAAGCAAAAACATTGACAATATATTTTGAATGATTGTTTATTTTATTGAAAATATATGTTCCCAAATTTGATTTTAAATTAATGTCTGGTCCTATTGTTTATTAATTTATGTTTATTATTACCAGTACAAATAAAAAAAATATTTCTGTTAGATTGTGGACGTCATAAACGGTGACACTGATTATGTCACGTAGGTTGGTATGCGGCGCGTGGTATGTGCCCAGCTCGCGCATAACGGAGCGCGCGTTCCTTCCCAGGCTACGCGCGCGACCGATCGTCGCCCTCAGATAAGTCCCATTCTATACGAATCCCAAAAGCCATCGACTTGGAAATATGACAAGATAACCGCTCCCGTGAATAAAATGACCGAAGCGAAGCGAAAAAAAAGGGTCGTAAATAAGGTGGGAGCGCGAAATAAGAATGGTTCGAAGCTCGAATTCTGGGAAGGTTCGGCGCCGGTGCACCGTCTCTACACATCTTTTATAACGATTGTTTTTTTTTGTTGTACGACTCTTAATGTGTTATCGTGATGCTGAGAAGTGCTGGCATAGTTCTCACATCATGACTTATTAGGCGATACAGTCGCACGGAAAATGGGCGGTTAAAGTCATGTCTGTAAAAAATTACGTAGTGAATGGAGTTAGTTTAAAACGAAAACGATGAAAGACTTGCAGTTATTATTGCGGATACAATAATCAGTGACCAATTTAATAATATGACGTTATTGCTATATGGTTGTACATATAAAAGTCTACGATATAATTTTATTGGGTTCATCGTTCTGTCTATTTAGGGTATGACTTGGTGCCCCTCAATAAGAGGAAACGTGAGGAAGGAAATGCTTATGAAATATACACCCACATATGTATTTCGCCGGAAGAGGAGGCGCAGCGCACATCGTTTTTTATACTTTATTTTTTTTTATACAAGTCGGTCCATTAATGTAGGCAGTGTTTCTTGGTAGATAAATCTTACAATCAAATTCTAATGAATACTCGGATTGTTAAAGGGCGTGTATGGTGTGCTGATTGGTGGCTACGTCACCGAGAGATGCTGTGAGTCAGACGTGGTCGAGGGCACACGTGTCGTTGACGTCAGAAACACCTGACTCATCACGTACACTGTCAGAGCACTCTGGAGAAACATTGCAGCATGTTGCGTGTAACACAGAAAGTAGAAGTGACCCACAAATCATAAACCCCTAATAATACATGACCCACTGTGGCAATCGTCTTTCTTTTGAGCAAAGTGGAGAATGAATTATATTTTAGTGAAGTTTATTTTTGTTGAAACACTCTTATTTAGGAAAGTTAATTGTAGGTTATCAGGATTAATTATTAACGCTATCAACATGAATTCCAATTGAAAATTCTCGACAGAAACATTAATACTAATAACAAAATCTATATAAGTTTATTTTTTATTTAATTTAGATATTTTCCATAAACTGTCACTTAATTTTTTTCATATAAGTATATATTCCTGTTAATGTAAATGTAAATAAAATTAAAAATAAGAATGTTAAATATTGTTTTAAACGTTTACGTTTGAATTGTGTATTGTTTTTTTATATAAGGATTTATAATTTCTGTTCTATACACTTAAATGTATGTTTCATAAAATAGAATTCAAAATAAAATAATTTGCAACCCTATTAAAGTATGATGGAATACAAACTGGAGTAATGTTCAAGTTATTCATATAATTAAGCACAATGAGGGTAGCACCAAGTGAGTGACAGAGGGCAATGAACAGACAGGGGTTAAATGAGATTCGAGGAGAACAGCGATAGTGTGTGAGAGGGACGCATCGCTAGACGTCACGGTCTGGTGACGTACGTCCTGTCGACAACGTGCTCCCGATACAACTACATGTCTCATTGCTTCAATAATTAATAACTACGTATCTACCCGCATTTGGTAATTGTCTCATTCATACATTTTAGAGTTTTAGAATTTATTATAAGGATGAAACTTGTAATCATAATGCAGCTATGTTATAAGCACAATAAAATATCTAGAAAATTTTTGATGGAAATGTTTCAAAATTGATTACCTCCAAATTACTATATCATTTAAAAAAGTTATTTTCTGTTTTTATTTAAAATATATATAAACGTTAGGAACTACCGGGAAAATTAAAGTGCAGGTAAATCGTCAGTAAAAATACTTTCTAATCTTACTCTACTGGATGTAACACTCCATTAAGATAAACGGAAAATCACTAAATCACTGGACACTTAATTTCACAGTTCATTTTAAAAGAACACTTTTTTCCAGCACATTGCACTGTGCCCCGGCTCGGTTAGCGGCGTTCACTAAACAATCTGATAATACAAAAAGAAGTCAGAGGTTATACTGTTATCGAAGGAGACATGAATATTCGAAGACGTGAGGGTCACGAGTGAGCGGTTGCCGCGCCGGAGCATTGCGCCGAGCCGTGAATGGAACTCGACCGACATTTTATGAATCGAGAGCCGTCGCTCATTGACCTAAGCAGAGACGCGCCGCGCCGTACCGTGCCGTCGGAGCGCGCGCGCACCGGCAGCGCTACGGGACCCGCAGTAGCTCGAGCCGCACCGCGACGCGCCGGAACGGTTCCGGCACCGGCGGAAGTGACGTTCCGAACGAACATGGCGGCGCGCGCAGGAAGTGCGCAGCTTACCTATCGGGACGTCTCTGCCATCGGCGGGCAGCGCCCGATCGACGTTGTCGGGCCGCCGCATCGTCAACTGCACGAGAACCCGCATGCGTCGGTACCGATATCCGCAAATGTGCGCGCGATCACCACCTTGCGAATAAATTATTCACGCTGTTATCTAAAAATATTCGTGCGCGAGGCAGAGCCGCCACCGTCGCCGCGGCCCGCAGCCCGCAGCCCGGGTCGACACGGAGTTGCACACGCGAACCGCTTCCCCGCTGCGGGGAGACTGATGAGGGCAGGCCGCGCCGGCGCCGGCGGAGGCTCCGACGCACGCGCACACCGCCGCCCGTCCCTTTCGACTAGTGCGCCATCGCACCAGAGCGAACGGGACCACAATACCTCATTTACCACAGTGTCGACTCGTGAACACCAATAGACCGAGGAGTAGGGACAAAATATTCGACCTTCACTTTACGACGCACACGAGCGCACACGCTGATCGCGTCGCGACGAGTACCACACATGCGCGCGGTGCCTCGCGAATTACTCGCCGTCGCCGCCGCCGCCGCCGACTTTACTGCCGCGTACCCACTGTGCTAAATTTTTGACAATTTTTCCAGAAAACTGACATGCTCCGTCACCGTGAACGAAGCGCACCCACGTGCCACGTGGCCGTTCCACGAGGACTTTCTATTATATTACTTAAAGTAACTACACTATAATCATATTTATCACACAATTATATTTCAACAACTTCCTATCTGTACTTGACTCATCAATATTTAGGAACAGAGAAAGTATTAATTTTAAGTAATTTTCTTATTAAAGAAAGAGAACAATTACCTAACAGACATATTATTTTTCTATTTACCCACATAGGAGTAACATTGAAGAATAAAATAGATTTTTGCCAGTCATGACCATATATGAAGTGAAATATGCTTTTGAATTTGTGTGATATAATTAATTTTCTTTGTAGATGATTGGTAAAATATATTTTGTATATATGTAGTAAAAATTATAAAAAAAGTGGAAGCAGTAGAAAATTATTATAGAAATTATGATTTTAAAATACCTACTATAGATAAATATATTAAACTCTACAGTTACATTAGATGTACTTATATAAGTTCTTCAGTAAAATGACAAATGAATGTTGTATCTTTACAAAACTATTATTATTTTAAAATTTTTCAACTAAATTCTACCATTAGAGTTTTTAAAGTTAAATAAAATAAAAAAATATGGATTTTCAAATTATGTAGTAGTATTTTTTTTAATGTTTACAAAATGAATCCATTCCGTTTTTTGTTGAAGTTCTAACATGTTATTTCCATGATATACTTTACTTTTTGTATATTCTTGGTAAATATATTGCCACCTAAGAATCTAATACAAAAATACTAATTTAAAATTCAATATTATTTATTCCCACTTCAGTAAAGGTAACATATATTATTTCCTATATTATAATTTCATAGTTTATTCCACTGAAACTAATGATTAGGTATGTAGCTTTTCAGTTTTTCAATAATCTTTTAAACTTTTAAGTCTCACTTGTTAAATTTTTTTTGGCTTAAGTTATGATATATTTGTGAGAGTTAATTTATTAAAATTTTTATTATTATTTAAATCAATAATAAAATATACAATTTTGAAAGATACATGGAAATATAAAGTAATATACGTGATTATTACAAATAGTCAAAATTATTTGGAAATATCGGCCATTTTGACACACATAAAATAAAAATAATAATAAAAAAATTAAGTATATCTAATAAATGTTATAGTATTTTTAATAATCATAATTATTTAGTACATATAAATGAAAATAAAACAAATGATTACATTTGAAGTTTTGCGCGGTTCATATATTGATAAAAGTAGAAATGGGGTAAATATCACGTATTTAATAAAAAAAAATGTTTTTAAACATTTCATTATTCCAAGATATTATAAAAACCTATTCTATGTTATTTAGTTCTAAAATTGTTTTTAAAAATAAAGTTTGGCAGATTTATTTGGCTATATAATATCGCTAGTGCGGCTCGTACTGGGGTGAGCGAAAATGCTGTAAAAATATTAAAATTAAGGGAAACTGTGGTTTTTTTTGTTAATTTCTAATAGGCGCTGAGTTGTAGAGAGGGTAGGTGCATTAAAAGTATGCAGGAAGTGCGTGCTAGTGTTGCCATACGCACCGGTAAGTGTTCGCGGGAGTCGGTGATCGCGCGCACTTATTCGCGCCCGATCCTTTCTTATCTAACTTACTTACCTATTATTTTAAGGAATAATTTATAAATCTATTGTTTAACTTATTTGATTAAATATTAAGATTATTTTCAACTTATTAAACACGATTATTAATATTATTCCAACATTGCACATGAAAAATCAATCAAGTTTAGGCATTTATACTTCGAAAAGCGATTATACTATACAATTGATCTCTTATGAAATGAAAAACTCAATAAATAATTAATTTACATTGATTTATGAACATATTTTTTAAAGTTTTTTTTATTATTATTTATTATTGAAATGATTTCTGTTGTCATTATTAATATTGCATTAACCTAAATTCAGAATTACAAAAATACTGATGCATATAATATTATAACATATAGGTATAAACACTCAATTAAAATGCATATATAATTATACTCTATATATAACTTTTATATAATGATAATTCATCATTTTTAATGTTACCCAATAAGGAGTAAAGTAACATGGTGATTTTGTTAAGTATTTGAAAAAATTCTCGAATTCGAAAATTATTTTGGAATATCCGATATATTAGGTATATGGAAATAATGAGAATAAAACATAAAAATAACTTTTATTTACATATCTAAGTGAATAATGGTAATTTCTAACTTTTATTTTGCCCAAAATTGAGTGAGTACAAAATGGCAATCTTATAGAGTATTTGAAATATTTCCCGAATTCTAATATTAAGTATTTTGAAATATTCGATATATGAAATAGAAAGAATGAGAGTGAAACATAAAAGTAAGTTCTCATTTAGATATCTAAGAGAATAATGGTAATTTCTCTCTTTTATTTTACCCAAAATTGAGTGAGCATAAAATGGCAATTTTGTAGAGTATTTCAAATAATTCTCGATTTGTAATATTAGGCATTCTTAAATATTCGATATGTGATATAGAAAAAATGAGAACGAACCATAAAATTAAGTTTCATTTACATATCTAAGAGAATAATGGTAATTTCTATCTTTTATTTTGCCCAAAATTGAGTGAGTACAAAATGGCAATCTTATAGAGTATTTGAATTAATCTCGAATTCTAATATTAGGTATTCTGTAATATTCGATATATATTATAGAAAGAATGAGAACTAAACATAAAAGCAACTTTCATTTACATATTTAAGAGAATAATGGTAATTTCCAAATTTGTCTTATCCAAAATTGAGTGAGCATAAAATGGTAATTTTGTTAATTATTTGGAATAATTCTCGAATTCTAAAATATTCTTCTGAAATATTCCATATATTATACAAAAATAATGAGAATAGACCATAAAATTAACTTTCATTTACATATCTAGGTGAGTAATGGTAATTGCTAACTTCTATTATACCCAGAATTGAGTGAACACAAAATGGTAATCATGTTAATTATTTGAACTAATTCTCGAATTCGAATATTATTCTGACAAGTTCGATACATATTATATTAAAAAGGATGAGAATAAAACATAAAAGTAACTTTCACTAATAATTCCAAATGGGTAATGGTAATGGGTTCTAAGTAGGAATGAAAATAAAGTGGCACTGTGTCGTATTCAACATCGAAATCAATTTCAACTTCGAGAATTATTTTGGAACATTTGATATATTATATAGAGAGACCGAGAATATACCATAAAAGTAACTTTTTATTTTAGTAAAAAAAAGAGTAACAATAAAATGGTAATTTTGTAAGTATTCAAAATAATCTCAGAATTCCAAAATAATTTTAAAATAGCCGAGAAAAATGAGAATGGCATATAACAGAAAGGTATTTATTTAAATATGTGGTACAATGTATACCTAGAATGTTATGATGGTGTCCAAATGTGGGCCGTGTAAATGTTGGAATCCGACATCGTTATCATCACCTAGCTGTAGGGCTCTGCATATCTAATCTTCAACTCCCACTTTACCTTCTAGATAAACAAGTTACTTCTTATATGTAATTTAGCGATGCATTGTTTTGTTTGTTTTAGTTAATGATTGATTTTACTGTTTTAATGTAGAATAGCGATATTTATCAACTATTTTACTTTTATTTGAAGGATTTTTATTAAATAAGTAGGGGTTAAAAAGGAGGCGGGACACATTTTATTATTTGATTAATTTTCTGTTGGTAAAACTCGCATAAATACGCCAATAATTAGTTGTTCTATAAACAAAAAACGGGATGAGGTGATTAATATAATACTTAACACGTAATATTAAGTATTGCTTAAATACATGTTCTAAAATCAAGATCACAAATACAACTCTATTCAAAACAAATGAATGTAACTAGCTACTAAGTTAATTGCTTTGCATAGAATTTTTTTTACAAATAAAAATAATTTTATCAAACGGTCAAGTATGATTATAATATTTTTTTTTAATCTTTTGATAATCAAAATTTATTTTATTATTTATGTGCATATATATATTTATGTATAAATATTTCTTTATCAATTTTCTTTTGCTTTTTATTGGCATTACCTATAAAAGTTTTTGACATCAATACCGTTGGTTAGCTGGAAGAGAATGCCTCATGGCATTAAGCTCGCCAGTGTACAACCAAATGTGTGCAATAAAGAATTCATTCATTCATTCAAAAAGCTAAGTGACTCAACTGTAGTAAAACAAAAAATTATAAATTTAAAAAAATGTTTTTTTTTTTTCCTTATATGTTAATACTTTTGTTGTTTATTTACCATATAGGATACTGAAATGATACCAGATATGATTATTGATCTAATCTTTTTAGATTAGCATTGAATGGTTTACACACTATAATGCATTCTTTACAACTGATCAAGAATACCCGTTTTTAGAACATATATGTATGTGTATATATAAATGTATTTTTGATTCCGTCCAGTAACTTTATAACATGAACGTTTTTAAAGTAATGAAGACGTAGGTAGTTTACAATTACTGTTATGTAGGTACATATAAAAGAGTAACCCAGAATACGGACATGATAAAATATTAACTATTGCTCTTTTATAAAAACTGTTCAGTTACATAATTAATGGTATATTAGTTACTAGTAATAGTCAATCATCAGTTATCAAATGGAAAAACTGTAGGTACCTATTCATTATTCAGTTTAAACACAGCGTTTTAAAATTTCCTTCTTTATCTGATCTAAAACTATTTATACCGAATAAAAAAACTATACTTTATATTTACTATAGAAATTTAGTTTTTATACGAAATGTTATAATACCAAGTATATATTTAATGTAATAAAAATAACACATAGATATTTAAAAAAACCGCCATTAACACTAATTTTAAAATGAAAAAACTATTTTATTATTTTTATTGCAATGACGTACTTGAAAAATTATGAGTATATCGTTTTATATGTGAATTATGTAAATTTAATGAAAATATTTCTAATATAATGAATATGAGATGAAAATTTATAATTCAGTTAATATACGCGTTAATAGACTGATTGTAGATACTCCAAATATATAAACTAAACATAAACCTATAAAATATAATTTATTATGAAAGGAATTGATAAAGCATAATACAATATATTTAATAAATGCACCTTAAATAATAATAGTTAACTAGTTTAGAGAAGATATAAAATTGAATTTAGTTAAAGTAAACAGATCGGTCCGATCAGTAAGCACAGTAAAGCGTACGGGGTGGCGGGGTGGCGAGGGTGGCGAGGTGGCGAGGTGGCGCGGTGGCACTGTGTGACGTTCAGTAAGGATGTGGAATGGCGCGGGATAAGTGTGGAGTTAGACAGGCGCGAGGCGGAGGGTTGGCTGCCTGAGCGAGCGGCACTGTGCGGCGCACGGTGCTGCATTCGTCTTCTTTCAGCCGTGACGTCCGGCCGGGGTCAGCGAACGCAGGGCCGGTGATCACGTTCATGTACCCGAGAAACGACCCTCCGAGATATCTCATTCACGTGCTTCTCACTTCCTATACATTATAAAGGAATTACTAACTTGCTTATATTCCTCGTTTATGTATATCCGTGAAGTTGACTCTGCCATCATGTTCACACTGTTCAAATAAAATACGCATCGTAACACTCGCGTAACGAATAAGGATCACTTTAAACGTTAAGGATATTGTCTCGTTACAGGTAATTGTTGTGCGATAACATCACGTCTTCGGCGCGGGCGCAGCCATCAGCGCTAACAGATTAATCGTGGCAATGTATCACACGTGCAGTCCGCGCTAGCGGCCCTTCTATTTGTAAACCGGCGCCGAGGGCCGCGCATTCCTAGCGTGCCTCGTGCCCTGCGCGCCTCCGCCCCACGGCGCCTCTCCGCCTAAATCACCCGTCGCTAACATCGTTTACAATGCCACTCGGATCTTTCACTACATTTCTAATACCCTCTACAAATGCAGCAATGTACCGCGACTGTTACAATATAATCGTTCAATGAACTATGCGGGCTTGACTTTCAATTCTAAACTTATATTAAAAGGAATGTTACCGTAACTGTCAAATGCTCGATATATTTGAGTTCTCGTCAAATACGCTTCACGAAATCCGATTTACAATGATATTTTTAAACTAACATAGTAATTTTAACTTCTAAGCCAACCCGGTTCAATAGGTATTTGTTTATTATTCAAGTAAGTAGGTCTCTAAATTTAGAAAAATATTGATGACAAAAATAATGATATATATTTTCTCGCGAACTTTGAGATGTAGCTATGGAGTAATTTTTGAAAGATAAAAATTATGAATGAAATAAAGTAATAGTATTAAACGTAAACGAAGGGCAGGGACTGATAAATAGCGTCAGTACGGGGAAGAGGGGCTACGTAAAATGAGATTGGAAAGATTGCCTGTACGTACGCTAGCCTGCGACGAGCACTACATAGAAAAAATGCTTAGGGGAGAGTAGGGTAATTGAGAACGGCGGGTAATTGGGAATAGTTAGAGTAAATAGTACATCTCCCCGTACTACACTGTTGCGAACCTATTCTACGGCTGAATGCAGAGCCATTCATTGTATATGCGAAAGTGGGTTTGAAAGGACGCACTGTCACGGTAAGTGGAACAATTATTTTTGTATTTTTGATATAATTTTTATCATCAGTTATAACACATGTAAGTATCATATTTTTGAGTTCAAAGGTATTGTGTTTTTGCTCATATCATACACACAGTATCTGTTTTTAAATGCAACTTAGATTGAAGGTAATAAAAAATGCTTTTGAGAGTAGCGGCAATTTTTATGTATATTGACTGATTCGGGTAATTGGGAACGGCATTAGGTGAGTAATTTGAAACGTTCCCAATTACCCTTTACCCTCCTAATTACCCATAGTGTTGCTGGCTGATTGTGTAAACCTATTTAAACTTTACAAATTATTTCAGATGCCTCATAATTACGTAAGAAAGATCGATCCAACGTCTTTTCTAATTACCTCATACAATTTCCATTTCCCCAACGAGATGATCTCAATTACCCCATAGGGTATCGGGTAAACAGAAATGGCAGTGTTTTTTGTTTTAGTTTATATTTTTATTAAAACGTAAATTTAAAATAACGTTTTATGACTACTAAGGACATAGATAACAAAAGTTTATGTAGCAATAAAATTTGATTTAGTTTATAACTTTTTTCTATTAGTTTTTAGCGTTTGAAGTTAAGTGTTCCCAATTCCCTCACTCTCCTCAACATCTTTTAATATCGAGCTAGTACTATCTCATAGAATTCAATTGTATCTATGTTATAATAATAATGGACCCTTTAAATAATAAAACTGAGTAATAAGAACGTAAAGTGAAACATTCTATTTAACACGTATTATATTCACGCTTATTAACTTGATCAGAAGCCAAGTAGGCATAAATTACCTTCATTTTGTTGTTGATTTAAGAGAAATCAAGGTACTAATATTTTTTTATCTAAAATGTGTACTAAAGCTCCTGTAAACATTGTTAATTTCCATCTTTAGTTTAATCTGTAAATTGATAGTCCAAACAATGAAAAATATAAATGCAAATTACATGGGAGCTTTTATCAAAAACCATAAATCATTGTAATAAAGTATCCGACAAATCCTTTCAATTTCTTAAAGAAAAATGGTACGGATGTTTACTAAACTGTTGTTAAACTAAGATTTAAATTTAACATAACAACAGCAAATGAAAAGAATCATAAACTGAATAAATTAATACATATAAATATCAATTGTCGTATGTATGTAAACTTATCAATTCAAAATATTGCCGCACCTATTTGACTACTTCTGCTTTGTTGTACTTTTGTCAGGACAAGGTCTGCTTAAAGAAAAATATTTAAAAAATCGATTTAATCGTTTGGTTAAACATTTCTATATAAAAAAGTATAAAAGATAAATCAATTGTTCATTTGTCATTTAATTCCATTACATGGTCGTATTGTAAATGGAAAACTTAGCCTCATTTTTATTGTTAATATACACGCACGAATCCGGGCGAGTAGCTAGTACAATAGTAATAATAGGTATATAAAACCATGACAGTACATAATAAGAATGTAGAGTCTGGTATGCTGCAGAAGCATTTAAATATAACAACTTAACATAAACTAGATGCCATCCTTACAGGTGCTCCGTAGCGCTGGTTTCCAATTGTAGCGAACTGATGGGTTATAATATTTTAATTATAAAGTTTTGTTTATTAAAACTCTAACACTGTCTCTCTGATAGATAACGCACAACCCAACGTGGTTGTACTTGAAGTTTGAAATTTTACCCAAAAAATTCTTGTACACGTAAAAAGAGAAAGGATCGTTAAAAGTTTATTATGCAAGTCCTTAATGGGGAGAAATTTATGATCGGAAATTATGTTGGGTTAGTAATCAACAAAAGTATAAATATATATAAAGTAAGAATAGCAGAAAAGAAATTAGTAAGTAGTAAAGATGTTGACAGAAATTTTAACATTTCTAAGTCTGAACTTTTTCGTACAAAGGAAAAAGATAGAGCCTTTTAAATTAATGCTTATTCGTAGAGTATAGTTATCTCAACGCAGTGTAAAGAATCCAAATAAACTGTATTGAGCTAACTGGACCAAAAGCATAGATATGTCAGAAGGGAAGGAAACAAAAGGTGCTTAGGATTTAACGCGATACGTGCATTTTTTTTTTATACAAAAAGAAGCTAATAAAGTTAGGAAGTTAAGTATTTGTTATCTTTATTCAGGAAGTAAAAACTATTTTTTGTAAACAATGAATATTGTTTATATGTATATATAACAATTATTATCGTAAAGAATATTTTTCATTATTATTCTTACAAGATAATTTTCTTGTACCCATTAAAATACATAATTTACATATCTTGCTTATATATATATATATTAGATTACTAAGAAATCAAATATTTATCACATTAATATAAGTTGTTGTCGATATTGATTGCATTATCTTCAAACTAGATATGTATATCTCATTGTTTTACGTTCGATTGAAACACTGTGCAGTTTTATCTTATTCGTAACTTAAACTTAATTGCCTTAAGAGTGGTGGAAATATTTACAAGAGACGAGGTGTTATTTAGTCAAAAAGTTGTTTCTTAGATATTAACTCTACTACTATAACTCCTGGACATCTAGCTAAGTACAAGCATATGCACATTCCCAGAAGCAGTTTGTAAATACACTTATGAGGAATTAATAAATATTAAATTTACTGAATACTTTGAATCGTTTAAATGGAACCAATTAGTGGTGAATGCAAATATTACGCAGGGCTGATTTATGGAGGCTCATTATTTACTGGAATAAAAATGATTGTGGTGCACTGTTACACTCATGACTCATGACGATCTTTAAAACGGAGTTAGAACATGTTCTAATGGAATGCGGATGCTGACGACTTGCAATTATGATCTTTGATATAATGTTCTTTCCCACATCACATTGCCACTTTGGAAGACAACGGTTTACCTAAATGGTTTACACATTTTGTCAATCAGCATCTAATTAGCTAAACGAAAGACCTAAGAAAGTATTTAGTTAAATTAGGAACGAATTTTTAATGGAAAGAAAAGAGTCTGGTTTTAATAAGCAAGAATTAGCGCTCTTCGTTTACGTTATTGTTTTGTTTTATAATTTAGTAGTAAATATACAGTCAATACAGCTTCCTTTTTATATCATAGGAGGCAAACGCTCAGACGGGTCCCATGATGTTAAGTGATCACCGCCGTCCATAGACACTTGCAACACCAGTGGGGTCGCAAGTACGTTAGCAGCCTGTGTTTGGGGGAAATACAGGCACTGTTACTTCACGTCGATTTTCCGTGAGAGGATGATACTTCCCCGGGTGAGCCGACCCATTCATGCTGAAACCAATTATAGTTTCAACTTGGCTCTACCACCTTTTAAAATAATAAATGTGTGTGGTTTTAGAAAAAGTCATTGACACACGATAGAATTCGAACCTGCAGACGTTACTACTACAAAAACAAAAAATTATACGGAGATGAAACTATATGTACACATATGTATCTAGCTGAAAAAACTTGGACTGTGTGTCAAATTTATTACATTTAAATATACCAATCTATTCTGAATCTTATGTAAAAAATATATATATTCGCAAAGATACACGTAAATTGCAAATTATCTGCAGTAAATACGCAATTTGATCCGACATTTGACTAGCTTACGCGACAGAACTACCTGCTTGTTAGATTTGAGTACATAATACATACGCAAGCGATAAGTTTTGTAGCTACCTTATTTCTAACATAACTTATTCGTTCACCTTTACTTTGTCCAACAAAATCATGATGTTTAAGTTATTTCAATATAGTTCTCTATAATTACCTATAGTAACCGGTTGATATATATTTTTCTCCTTTGTTGGTTTCACACAGGAATCACTTGAAATTGGCAATATAAAGGGAGAGATGGGTGATCGCAATTTGATACGATTCACTACTCACTCCCTTGCATAAGCATAATAAAAAGTCATCAAGATTTAGATTTATATAAACAGACAGAGTTGTGGTTATTTCAAAATGGTTTAGATGCAAGTCAGAGAGTCGTGTTAATTTCAAAGTCCGTTAAACGTACTAAGATTAACATTCACATACTTCACAAAATTATCTAACGATTTGATAGCAGACTCCTTCTCCATCAACCTCAAAAGATACCAATTGATATTTACTTGGTAACGTTTTACGAATAGTGTTGAATTAACACATGTTGAAAAAGATTCAACGCTTTAAAATTAAAACACATTTTCAGAAGTAACCCCATGTCTTGGGGAAAAAAATCTTTACACGGCAAAAAAAAATTTTTACATATACTGGTACAGCAGGGTATGTTCGATGACACTTTGGTTATGCAGATTTATAAATCACACTTAGTTAATAGTAGCCTCTGCCCGTGATTTCGTCCGCATAGAATAGCTACTTCGGGCTAACGCTAACGCGCAGCGGAAGCACTCACGAGGAAAAAAGCCCGATTTTGAAATATTATTCATTGGTGCGCCGCTCATATTGGTCTTAGCGTGATAATATATAGCCTATAGCTGTCTTCAATAAATGAGCTATATAACACCGAAATATTTTTTCAAATCGGATCTCAGTTCCTGAGATTATCTCCTATAACGTCACAAACTCATAAGCTTTACCTCTTCATAATATTAGTATTTATGTGGCTATATAAAGTTAAAATTAAATTAAAAACCAAATTGTTCCTCGTACAACCTGTAATTGGTGGTTTAGATATCAATCTTTTACCAGATTAGGCCGCCCTCGGTAGCGACTCAAGCCTAGGTTTGATCCCTCGGTAGGGAGCCCTTGAGTGCGTTGCTTGCGCGATAAAGTGACATAAAAACCCTACACGATCACCCCCACACACGTGCACGCTTACACGCTAACACATAAAAGTGGAAGGGTTTTATTTTTCCCATATCGAACTGAAATAGTTTAGAAAAATTATCCGATACAAAATAGATATAAGATTTATCGAGGTATGTATACTTGGTACACATATATGTTTCAATAACTCATATAAGTATGAATATGTAGCTAAGCTTAGGTTAGCTCAGATAGGTCACGAATTGCATGTATCAGGCAACAGCCCAAGCCGAGGTGTGCAGTGCACCCTTGAGCTAGTTGCCCAAATAAAATCGGCTGAGTGCTGCAAGTGCTCGCCTTGTTAGTCCGCTGAAGCTGAATACCTTGCTAGGTCAATAGCGTAGTCAGTTCAAAAAAACAATATTATCAATCTTTTGTACATACTGTAGTCGGTTCGATGTGCTATGGAATCAACGTTTAGTGCAAATAATGTAATTAATAAATTAAGCAGCGAGGATCTATACGAAATGATAAAGAGATTACATTATTATTATTTTATACGCACTACCCTTTCAGCTATGTTATTTGCGGTGTAGAAGTTCGACAAGCGGTGTTGTGTTGTCCTTGTCCTCCATATGTCAGATTCGGGAATTCGGTAACAACACAAGCCGAGGTGTGCCGTGCACCCTTGCGCTAGTTACCTAAACAAAATCGGCTGTTTTAGCGCTCGCCTTAGTAGTCCGGTGAAGATGTAAAAACTTCACTTGGTCAATAGCGTAGTCAGTTTGAAAAAAAAAATGTCTTCTATACATAATAAATAAGATAATATATGACGCAGATGAAATGGCCGGGGTATCAGGAAATAATAAATATCACTGCAACTTATCGATATTGTGTCGTCTACGACGCTGGTCGATTGTAACACATTAACGGCATGAGATATTTGAATACTGTACTGGTTGAAGAACCGATGTCTTTGGAGTTCATGGCAGATGAATTCCATTATAGATGAGGTTCGCACCGTGCAGACGCGTCTGTGTTCCGACAAGACAATACACGAGTGACTGGCCGACGCTAGTGCCCGTGGTGACTAGTTTTACGAAACGAATAAAAACCCTCTAAAATTTGATATTTTCCACTGACAAAATCAATTAATTAGCTGTACAACATAAGTTTGCTGTTGCATCATATTGTAAAGAAGGTTACTTCTATGAAGTTTGAATTATTTTTAATGGTATAAAATAACAAACAGATATGTAATCCTAATGTCAAATGATGCTGCAGCCTTTTACGTTTAAATAACTTCAAAACGATCGCTGTCCTGAGTTATGGTTGGTTGCTATTCCTAAGGGATGAATGTGTCCAGTGTGGATTGAACCTTGTACAGATTCTACTAATCAGTTTATGATGGTGCGTCTATGCTTCTATAAGATATTTAAGTAAGCACTCCGCTTCTGTTTTTAATTGTCTTTATATACACATTGATTTTCAGATTATACCTTACTAGAAACTGCCTATGAATCTGTACGTGTTGATTACAAAATGATAAAAATAGAAACTTGCACCAGTTAAAGATAATATGTATTTCTATTAGTGAAATATTTTTTAAATGGATGGGTCTATATGGGTATATATTTCCTGAGATTACATCGTACAAACACACAAACTTCATCTTTTTATAACAATACTAATCTTAGCTAACAACAATGCTCACTTTAAAGTACATTTTTAAAATAAAATACAGACCATGTTGCTTGCTGATAACCTACAAGGGAAAGAATTTTTAAAATCGGTTACGAAATTTTTGTGTTTATCTATTACAAACATAAAATCAAGTCTTTTCTCTTTAAAATAGTAATAGTATAATATAGCATATATCATATAAATATATAGTATTATAATATAGCATAGTATATATAATTAATTCAAAGAAGTCCGAACCTTTTCTTCCCTGAATGTGTTAGGGCGGGAGCTAGGAACTAAACCGAGTTAAGAACTCGAGAGTAAACAATTTTTCAAACGATAGTATATAT
The DNA here is from genome assembly GCA_014332785.1 of Antheraea mylitta. NCBI lineage: Eukaryota > Metazoa > Arthropoda > Insecta > Lepidoptera > Saturniidae > Antheraea > Antheraea mylitta. The sequence continues at coordinate 7,158,521 of JACEII010000001.1, forward strand.
AATAATAAAAAATCAATAAGTGATAATCTATCTATTTATACTATAATAAAACTGTAACAAATCGAAATCTGTACATTAAATATTTTTTGAAAATTTTAATCAGGGTAGACTATGTTATCGATATAGAACCCAAAAATAATCTTTTTACAATTTTTGTCTGTCTGTCTGTCTGTCTATCTGTCTGTCTGTCTGTCCCTATGATCACGCATCACTCTGAAACTACTGAACCAATCTTGACGAAACTTGACATAGTGATAACTAATACTACGAGATTACATCAAATATACTTTTTGTCCCATAAAACGCAAAGGGTTCTCCAGGATAAAGGATTAAAGTCAAGAATCTAAACCCGTATTACTCTGAAAGTACTGAACCAATTTTAACAAAACTTAACACAGTAATAATTCATATTACAAGGCTACATCCAGGATACTTTATGTCCCATAAAACGCAAGGGGTTCTCCAGGATAACGAAAAACAAAAATTTTTAGTTAACGTAACTAGACTTTTTTGCGACACCTTAGTACAAGAGCCGGCAACGTTGAAAGAACATGAATTTTAGAATACCTGGTTCTTTAATATATCAATATATATTTTTTTGTATCATAGGAGGCAAACGAACAGGTGGGTCACGTGATGTTAAGTGACCACCATCATCTATAGACATTAGCAACACCGGGGTGTCGTAAATGCGTTGCCAACCTGTATATTAGAGGAGGGTAAGGGAAGGCTAAGGAGAAAAGGAGAAGAGAGGTGAGCCTCCGGCGCTCTTACTGACCAAACGAAACACTACGATGCAAGCACTGTTATTTCACGTCGGTTTTCTGTGAGAGGTTGGTATTAGCCCGAAAGGAAACTTGGTAGCCGGTTAACGATGTATTTTTAATGTGCATTTTGATTTAATTAATTTTGATTTATGAATAGTTTAGGAACATTTTTTTTTCAGTAACTTTTAAACACAATTAAAAGCATGAATTTATCACAGTCAGACACATTTTTCTATAAACAATCATATATATACCAACTGATATATTTAATAAATAAAAATGATAAATTTCAAACCAATTATTTTTTTTAGCAAAGAACAAATTTCATTTTATTAAACATTATTGATATTAAGATTTCACCATATACAATCAAACAACGATAAACGTAAATGTATGACTTGGGATTGACGCCATCTTAAATATATGCGTCGATTATCAGGCTACACGAAACCGAAATACCTTGGGCCGGCGAGGTGAAATATCTCGGCGTCACTTTAGATAAACACTTAAATTTCGATTCACACACATATAGAGTGCGAAACAAAGCCGTTGTGGTCTTGGGTCGTCTCTATCGTTTGCTTTGTCATAAGAGAAAAATGTCCCCCAGACATAAACTCACTTTATATAAAACTTGCATCCGTCCGATTATAACGTACGGTTGTTCGGTCTTTGCACATGCGCAAAATCGTATTCAAAAGTTGCAGGTTCTCCAGAACCGAGCCCTACGTAAAATCACCGGTGCCCCATGATACGTCCGGAATAAGGATCTCCACGGGGACTTCATATATAAAAAAAATCACTCACACGTAGTTATTTCGAATAAGCCGCGAATCATCCCAGCCCTTTAGTGGTTTCCGCCGCGAACTATGAACCCGTACCCAACGCTGCGCAGTATAGAAGACTACTGCGACACATTTTACCGACCCTCCTGATTCAGTCACGTCAGCGAAAGATCAGTACCAGCCTATCTCTTCAAACAAAGCGTGTTCACGCCCATGCCCGCATAACCACAGATCACGCCGCCGTGGTCTGGGGATAAATTTCGCTCCCGCACACCAGATTAGGCCCCACTCGGCAACGGCTCAAACCTAAGTCCGTTCCCTCGGCGGGGAGCCCTTGAGTACTCTGCTCACGCGATACAGTGCCACAAAACTTTACATCAATGCTACAACATCACACACATCACCTATACACACGTGCACGCCTACACGCTTACACGTTGTTTTTCTTTTTCAGAGAAATAGACGACAAAGAGTTCTACCCTTATTTTTCTACATTCTATCCTATCTTATATAGTTAAGAGAAATTTTTCCGATACAAAATACATACAGGAGTTGTTGAGGCACACATGCCCGGTACACATGCATGTTTCAATAACTTATATACGTATATCTAGATAGATTAGCTTAAGTTAGCTCAGATAGGACGAAATTTTTGCACAAAACAGGCAACAGCCCAAGCCGAGGTGTGCCGTGCACACTTGAGTTCGTCGCTCAAACATCTCAAGTCGGTTGAGTGCTTTCAGCGCTCGCCTCAATAGTTCGATGAAGCTTTAAAGACCATTCCAGGTCAACAGCGTATACATTTCGAAAAAAAAATGCGTCGATAACATACGCTGCCACAATTATCGCTATCTTTATCGTGCAGCCAGTAGTACTGCACTAAACTATACCTATAGCTATATTCTATACACATATTATTTTTATAGCAATAAATCGGTCTAAATATTGAGTTAATAACTGAATTTGTGTGAAAGATGAAATTTGTACTTATTTATATCTATATATAATAATAATAAAATTACTGCTATTCTAACATGGATTAAGATTACTTTTATTTTTATTTAAAAAAAATAGCATCAAGCACATTATTGTCAATACCATAAATGTCTTTCAATAATAATTCCATTTTAATAGCGTTTCAAAGTTAGTGAAAAAATACATCCTAAAGTTTTAGAATTAATATTTTTGTCTGTAAAGGTACGATATACACAAATAAACGCAACTCTTACCGGTGGCCAAGTAGCCCGTTGTTCGGATGAATATAATATATAAAACTGGCTTGATTGATTCTTTCCGGTATGGCCTCTGCCTATGTAGGTATTTTCGCCAATATCAAGTGTGACTAATACACGATATAAATTTAATGCCAAATATTTAGTGTAACAATTTAGAATAATCTATAATAGAAACATATCAACATGGATAAATTATCAAAAGGTGATAGGTACTATGTTATGAGTGGTACAGAGATTATTTATAAAAATATATTGGAAATATATTTAAAATACGTTTTCGAAACAGTTTATAACTCTTAGACAATAGTTTCAAGCAAGTGACAGTTGACGACGCTTCGGCGCGATGATTGACGCTTCGATACGGTGTTCATATATTTTTCTTTAATACAATGGAGTATAAAAAGGTTTTAATACAAGTTGAGAATAGTTATGATAAAGTAAGTGGTAGAGATGTTTATTTAGTTTTATGTGGGTTAGTTTTCATCTTAATTGATCCTGGTAGATGTTTTTTTTCTTCGAAATGACTACGCTATTGACCGAGCAAGGTCTTAACAGCTTTACCGGACTACAAACAATGAAGTGTTTGATGGTGCTACGAACGGGTACTAGGCTTATTAAAAAAAAATACATGTAATCTGGGTATATGTTTCAGTGAATCCGTGGATAGTTTGGATTCACAATTGGAAACGGTAGTTGTGGCTGCAATCGGGTATCAGTTTTATTAAATTTTTCGCGTTTAAAAATACAATGGAAACCAGTGATAACCAATTTGGTGCAAACGAAGTTGCACGGGTCAGCTAGTAAGATATAAAAGTATAAATATAGATTAAATCATTCATCTGTTGAAGGAAATACTGCAGTGGATAACATCTATAGGTTATTATGTCGTCTTTGCCAAGTTTATGTAACGATAAAACTCTTTAATAGTTTAAAAAACTGCATAACGCTATAATCTATTAGCGAGAAACTAAAATTTATAATTTCTTTTTAACAACATAATAATATAGAACAAATGTTTATTTTAATGTTACCATCTTTTAACTACCCACTTAGTAGCGCGTAAATGTTTTGGGTATGAATAGAAAACATGCAATATATACGAAATAGCTGCGTCATTTTTATAATTCTACTACCAATAATAGAAACACGGTTTTTATTGTCCATAAATTCAAAGCTTACATTTTGTAAAACAACAGTTTTAGACTTTTTTTTTCTCGAAATGACTACGCTATTGAGGTCTTAACAGCTTCACCGGACTACTAAGGCGAGCGCTTAAGGCAATCAGCCGATTTTATTATGGCAACCAGCTCAAGAGTGCACGGCACACCTCGGCTTGGCTGTTGCCTGTTGCATGCAAAATCGCGACCTATCTTAGCTAGCCTAGCTAACTATTCGTATATGTATGAGTTGTTGAACCGTATATGTGTACCAAGCATACTCTTCCATATATTTATTATCGGAAAATTGAGAGTTTTTTAGTTCGATAAGGAAAAAAAAAGTAAACCCTTCCACTTTCATGTGTAAGCGTGTAGGCGTGCACGTGTGTGGGGGTGATCGTGTAGTGTTGTAGCGGTGATGTATATTTGTGTTTATTTATTGTAGCAGGGCAAAGTGATTGCACTATGCCTGATGGTAAGCACAGTATATATACAGTATAGGTAGTATAGTGTCACCGTATCGCGCAAGCAACGCACTCAAGGGCTCCCTACCGAGGGATCGAACCTAGGCTTGAGCCGCTGCCGTGGGAGGTCTAATCGGGTGTGCGGGAGGCTTACGTGTTGAGGTTTTGAATCCAGTAATCCAGTTTTAGACGTTTTTAACCAACTGCCTTAGAACGAAAACATTGAGAAATTTAATTTTACCTTTATATTTTAAAAGAAATCTACTGTCTAAGTTTCATACCCTTATGATTATTAATAGGGCTTTGCGTATGAATGTAATAAGATGTGATATATATATCAACAGTTCATTACATGTTGCTAATATGTAGTGGAGTAAATAACCCTGTAATGCGCGTGGGAAGGAGGTTGCACCAAATTCAAAACCCCTCAAGTTCTAAGGATTAAGACAGGTGGTAAATAGCAGGACACTTATAATAACTTAGTCCGGTGAAGCTGTTAAGACCTTGCTGGGTCAATAGCGTAGTAGTCATTTCGAAAAAAAAAAAAACTTATAATAACATTATAACATGAGGGTGGGTGCATATAGGGTTGATTAAGACACTGTAATTATAAAAGACAAACCCGAAGAAATGATCAACAATTATTAGTATTTTGCGTGAAAGAGGGAAACAAGTAATGAACGTCCCGACACTAAATCTAAATAAGAATATAATATAGATGATTACTAAAAAGTTCTACAAATATTTTGGAATTGTTATAGCATTTGGGTTAACTCCAAATAAATGAGGACTAAGGCCAATCGTTATATATTAAAAACATAGACCTTAAATAACCAGATCTAGTACCAATATAAGTACTATCATTGGATCGAACCTGTTGACATGACAGCATTATTACTATGACAGAATACGATACCTGTCATATTAAGATATTTGTGTTAATTTAATATGGAATTTGAGAGTTTATATTGAAGACGAGGGTGGAGGTGGTTGTGCAACGGAACGGCGCGTGCTCGATGGGCAGGTGCGCCCGCGCAGCCGGCGAACTTGTTAGAGCGTCGCGGGAGAATTCTCCACCCGTTGTTAGTAATTACTATTTCTTTGTGGTTCCGCTCTATATAAGATCTTAATCTAAATTTTCCTTAGTATCAAAGCGTTCAAAACGACATGCGGGCTGCGAGTATTTTTCAATTATGTAAACAGGTAACATGTATACTTTTATCTACCCTTACTTTCGATATCAAAATTTGTTCGAACTCAGTAACGGAATACTTCTAGTGACAAACTGTTACAGCAGTGTCGCTTTTTTGAGTCATCAAATATTTCAGTGTAGTTTACTAAAATATCATAGTTTAATTACCTACGTGTTCACTTACTAGACATCAAACTTATTGTGCGATTATGGCACAGCACTAAGTGGTAAAGTCACGCTAAATGTATTATTGGTTTTAGCATGAATGGGTCGGTCCCTACCGGCTTAGGCACCCTCTCACAGAAAACCGACGTGAAGTAACAGTGCTTGCATTGTTGCGTTTCGTTCGATCCTGACGCCTGAAGTCTTTTAAGAGACCAAAAACGATAGTGTTTGTTTTATCACATTACAAGCTGATATCCGCCCCTTTCGCAGTGCATAAAAAAACCCAAAGGGACAATAGAATTCAAAGAATAAGTATCCTAGAACCATCTACAAAACATTCCGCATCGAATAATCATAATCCGATACCGTTATGTTCAGTAGTTTTGACTGATATGTTCTTGGGGGTTCTAAATTCCTAAAGTAAAATACAGATAAAAAGGACGGCCCTTGACTTATGAGATGTTTTTCATTATTCGAAAGAACATTACTATTTCGAGAATATGTAGTAGGAATCGAAATATCTATACTACGCGACAAACTACTTATATACCAAATTTACAGTGACCTTACTATGTTTTGTCCGCAACTTTATTCAATTGTCTTCGAAAATAAACTACACACGCGCCCCATCTTATAATATTCCTGTACGACTGTATTATTAGAATATTCTTTTTAATATACTTTGCACAGAAATTAAAACACCTGTTTTTTATATCATATAGGAGGCAAACGAACAGGCGGGTCACCTGTTGTTAGGGATTACCGCCGTCCACAGACAATAGCAACACCAGGGGAGTCGCAAGTGCATTGCCAGCCTGTGTTGGGGGAGGCTGGTTATGAGGGAGGGGGAAGAAGGGAAAAGGATAGGGGGAAGGTGAAGAGAGGTGGGCCTCCTGCGTTCTCACTGGCCGCACGATACGCAATAATGCAAGCACTGTTACTTCATGTCGCTTTTCTGGGAGAGGATGGTACTACCCTGGGCGAGTCGGCACATTCATGCTGAAACCAGTAATAGCTTCAGCGGGGCTCTACCACTAAAAAAAATTACTATCATGAAAAGCAATCAATACAACGTTGCAGAGCTGCAATAAATGTATTGCTCTAATATCTGCTTCATATTAGAAGCCCAAAGCTTGCTTATAATGAAGTGGAACGTTTAAAGGTAGCTTTTTTAATATATTTCAAATAATTCTACGAACTGTACCGTATGTAACAGATACCCAGATCTGTATGGATCTGAGTGCTGGGCTAAGAAAGAAATGGATGAGATTGGTTGTGGTAGAAATGCAAATGATAAGATGTGGTGTAACAGAAAAAGATAACATTAGTAAGAAGTATATCAAAGGAAGTTTAAAAATGGACAGTGACAGAGCAATTAAGGGGTAATAGGTTAGCATGGAATGGACACGTCATGAGCTGAGACGAAAGTCATGTAACCGGAGAGGTTTTAACTGTTAAAGTAGATAGATTTAGGAGTAGTGGACGACCGAAAATGTATGGATGGACTGTGTGAAGAATGATATGTGCATAATCGGTGTGAATGTTGAGGATATCAAAGGAAAGTAGAAGAGAAACACATATTGTGCCTTCACTACTTAGGTGGGATAAGGGAACGAAGATAATGGTGAGTGTCCGACCGATAGTTACATGTCCTTTTTTTGTTATAAATTTTAATACAAGGGGTAAAAGTCGGGCTTATATGTAATAACTCTTCCATGGAACTACTCAAATCCTCGACTTACAAGAGTATTTACTGTTTACAAGTTATAACCGACTTAAAAGCGAAATAAAATATGTATATTACGGGTGTTGCGGAACTCAAACAACATGAACACAACAAAGTAACATTTATATGTCGCAAAGTAATTTTTATCTGAATGCTTGTGGCATTCTTTTATGTACTAGTCTATCGAGTAAATAGACTAAATATCTATCGATTTAGCATGTTTTTTGAGGTGGTAGAGCCACGCTCAAGCTATTACTGGCTTGAACACGAATGGGTTAGCTCGCCCGGGGTACTATTACGCTCTCATAGAAAATCGACTTGAAGTAATAGTGCTTGCATTGTTGCGTTTCGTTTGGTCAGTGAGAGTACCGGAGGCCCACCTTTCCCCTCCCTCCCCCTCTCCTCTTCCCTTCCTCTCCACATCTCCCCAACATAGGCTGGTAACGCACTTGCGACTCCCCTCGTGTTGCAAATGTCTATGGACGATGGTGACCACTTAACATCAGGTGACCCACCTGTTCGTTTACTACCTATGATATAAAAAAAAATATATTAGTCGACATTGGCAAATCGGGAACGTATTGATAGTATGGTGGTTTATTTAACAGCAATCGAGTGGATAGCAAAACTTTGTACGTAGAAAACCAAGAATGCATCAATATTCAACGGTGTATTGTATTTAAATATTGTTTAATTTGCCTAGATTATACGCTTTCTCTTGATTGTAGAGTATGAAGTTCATATGATATATCAGTTTTCAATATTTTCGTAAATTCAGCATTTGATAAAATGTTACTCTTTGTTATTGTATTGTATTCTAACTTTTCATGGATTTACAGATACTACTTTAGTATGTTTTATTTGAGAGGTATATGATATTGAAATTATCTCACTAAATATCTTTCAATTTCTTATGCATGTACAATTTAAATTAAATAATCTTCGTATTATTGATTGGATGATTTTTTTTATTTCGTTAGGCATTTTATATCGAGGGCTACATAAATGCGCTACAGTGTCACTATTCTCAATTCGTTTATTTATTATGAAGTACTTGATATTTATTAGATTAATCATAACTTTAATTATTTAAAAGTTAAGTTGTTATCTAAAGGATAAAATTGCTGGGTGGAGCTACCTGCCATACAGCTTATAAGAATCGAAATGGAGATGCAAAGAGGAACGGCCGCACTGAAGCTATTGATAAGTCTAAGTCAACTCGGGCACAATGAAAGTGGAACAGGGTTTGTCAACACGGGCCGTCAGCTGGCCCCGACGATAGCGCTTATCGCCCGCGGGACATAGTCCGCTCATTCACAAGCCTGTCCATTCATGCGTCCGCTCCCACATCGACGAACAAAACAACTTGGACTTTAATTCGACGCTTTCAAGGTTTATATTAGGATGTGAATATAGTAGACATGGCGGGGCGAGGGGTAATGTAGATCGAGGATATCGCGGGGTCAGCGCGGATTGTAGGCGCCCGATAAATATCGATGGCATCCAACGACTAAACCAACCAACTTTACTACGTATTACACGTATACCCATCTAATATTCATACTCGATATATCCTGAGAGAATGCTACGATCAAATGGGCTGACATCGATCTAAACCATATATATTTTTTTTCTTTAATCTATATTTACATAAAGTAAATTTTCAAAAAAAAGTATTAACCGACTTCAATATTAATCACGAACCGATTTTGATGATTCTTTTTTTATTTGAAAGCTAGTGCTTCCCGTGTGGTCCCATTTTTTTTTGGTCCAGTTCTGTCAACGGCATCCAGTGCAAAACCGTATAAGTGTTAAATTTGCATTTAGTGTGTATACGACAAATGACGAATAACTCAATATCATGCCAACCGATTTCGATGATTGCTTTTTTATTGTAAAGGATGTTCTTCAAGGGTAGTTTGATGAGAGTTTGGTTAGGTTCTGATAATGGGATCCGTGACAAAGTAACACAACTTTCAAGAAACAAGCCTACTCCTTTCTTAAGGGCCGGCAACGCGTCTGTGATTCCTCTCATGTTGCAGGTATCCATGGGCGACGGTGATCACTTACCATCAGGTGAACCGCATGTTTTAGAAGAAAAAAATTATGTACACTAAAAATGAAAAAATAAAGTAAATTTTCAAAAAAAAGTATTAACCGACTTCAATATTAATCAGAGGCATAAAAGTAAGGCACTAAAAACCTCTACATCTAGGTACAAAGGCACCGACTTCCAATGCATCAAATGGGACCACACGGGAAGCACTAGCTTTCAAATAAAAAAAGAATCATCAAAATCGGTTCGGCCAGTCCAAAGTTATGAGGTAACAAACATAAAAAAAAAAAAAAAACATACAGTCGAATTGATAACCTCCTCCTTTTTTTGAAGTCGGTTAAAAAATACAAACATTAACTCATTAACTTTACTTTTTTTATTTTATGTATTATTACTTTTTTATTTTATGATTTATTCGTACAGCAATTGAGAATTACCCTAATAGTCATGTCATCCCAACATTGCTCTTTACTCGTTTGTTGTCGAACAGGTGTTGCGAGGAAATAATACTATTCCAAGCTTCTCTGAAACTATCTAACACTCTTTAAAACCAAACAATTTTTAATATATAGTCTTCAATATCTTGGCTTTTTATATATTTTTATTAGTAAAATTAATCTGTACGTTAATTAATTAATTGATACATTTCCGAGTGTTAGTTTGTGTTAACTAAGAAAATGATAATTTACAATTCGATCCTCGTTGACCAAATAGGTAAGCTGTTTAGCGTCTATACATTATAGACGATTCGACAAACTAACATTTAAAACTAAATTCTATTATATGCAATAAAGAACCGATATAAATAAAATTTATTCTCACAAAATAGATCAGAATGACTTTAACCATAGTCAGGAACCTAATTAGTCATAGATTGTCATAAATTTTTCAATATTTCAATCAAAACACATTTCTTATTTTCCTTTGCGGAGTGCCTCGCTGTATCTTAGAAACACAAAAACCAATGCTAATAATATTAAAACTGAACCCTCGTAGAAATATCCCCTTTTCAGTAAAAAAGTAATTCCCCATATCAGTTCCTAAATGACGAAGTTATGAAGTAACAAAGATAGTAAAGAAAAGTAATAGTAAAAAAAAGTAAAGAAAATACAACCAAACTTAGGACCTCCTTTGTGAAGTCGGTTAAAAATTTACGTTTTATTGCAATGTTTGGTACTTCACTTACAAGGCTAGAATTCTACAGATCTTCTTGATTAATTAAACATTCTGTAAGCATACATACCTCAATAACTACTATATATATTTCGTATCGGATAATTTTCTAAACTATTTCAATTCGCTAAGGGAACAAAATAAAACCCTTTCACTTTCATGCGTAAGCGTGTATGGTGCACGTGTGTGGAGGTGATATGTGTAATGTTGTCGCAGTGATGTAAGATTTTGTGTCACTGTATTACGCGAGCAGCGCACTCAAGGACTCCACGCCGAGTGGACGGACCTAGGAAATGTAAGGAAGTACCACAAAAGTGTGCGATTAAACTAAGAGTGAGGTGAAGGGTTCTACCCCTGCAAGGTCTGAAGAACATTCGTGTGATGAATAATGTAATTGTTGTTTAGCTGTTAAATGCTAACTAATATTATACAAGTGAAAAGTGAGCTTGTTTCTTTGTTTGCTTTTTTCACGCCTTAACAACATAATCGATCATAATAATAAAGAAAAAGCTTTACAGAAAAAAATCTATTCCAGTGGGATTCATCAAATCTACATTAATGGGAGTGAAATCGCGAGCAGGAGCTAGTATCTGTATATGTAAGCTCTTTGGTTTCGATAACACAAGTTGTTTTTGATTCGAAATCAATTAGCGTTTAATATAAAATGCTCATTATCATTGAATTGTCGCGTGAAAGTAAACATAATTTTGTTGATGTCGAAAGTGCCATCTTGTTTTATCATTTCCTAGTTCACGATTTTTATGTTCCATGGTGACCTTTAGCTGATAATTCGCTTCTAAACTAGGTTTGAACTATGAATGCTCATAATTTATCAAGTTCAAATGATATTAATTCGTTGTTATGTTTACAATTTATTATCTTATATACTAAATGATACAACAATGTTGGCATCATAATGCACCTTCAAGCTTCCGTTAGAAAAAAAAACCAAACTGACAAAAAAATACACCATAGTCAGGTTATCTGCCTGAACCTATTTAGTTTTAGATTGACATAACCCTACCAATATTTCAATCACTATATACTTAATATTTGATTTAGAGGAGTTTCCTGGTGTGTCTTCGTTATCCATTACTATTGAGACCCCCTGTTTTAGATATCCTCTTTCCATAACTATGACATATCACAGGGTTATTGTTTCTTTACGCCAGCCGATAATATATTTTGACTTTTTTAAAAGCCAGGAAGTCGATAGGTATGTCATCATCATTGACATATAAAAACCCAAGATGAACAGTCAACGTCTCAAACCCGTCCGCATAAGCTGAGTGCACAATTGAGAACTCTGAACTCATTTCAAATAGTGTCTAGTGACTCGCGTCTTTAGACTTTTTGTACACTACATTGTAAAAACAACATTAAATAATTCGCGTAAGATTGAATTTTCAAAAGCATAATTTTATAGTAAAACTATAACTACTTAGGTATATTGATGAGTTTTTGGGGACGGTTTTGAGCGTTACTTTTATTCGAGATTGTGCATCTTCGGTTTTTATATATCAATTGTCATCATCATCTAAGTAAGGTAACTAACCTAAGTAAGGTTGGCATAACATGTTCTTCTTTTCCACTCTCTTCTATCAGATATCATCTCAGTAGTTATACCATCTAGCCACTTATCATATTTTACACAATCCATCCATACCTTTTTGGCTCTTCCTCTAATCGTATGGATATACCTTCATGCTTAAAACTTTTTTAGTTACATGGCTTTCATCTCTCCCCATGACACGCCCATACCATGCTTACATATTACTCCTCAAATTCTCTGTCACTGGTGCTATTTTCAAATTTCCTCTGATATACTAATTCCTAATCTTATTCATTCTAGTTACACTACACATCCATCGATCTGTATATGTAATTAAAATCGATAGGATATCCTTAAGTCAGCAAGACAGCGTGAGCACTGTCATTGTGTGGCAGAAATAGGTGGAAATTACCACAAGTTTACTCTACATAAGCGTTTACGTGTCTTCACATGTCGTTTAGACTCGTAGAGGATTGTGTATAATTTTTGTATTTTTTAGATAACGAAGTCAAATATTAAGCACTTATTTCTCTTATTGATTTCAAACGAGAATCGAGTGTAGAGTGTCCTCCATAAATACTGCTACTGTCTAAACAGTCACCAAATTCACGAAGCTGCGGCTTTGCATCGATATTGCACATGAGCTTTTTATAATAACAAATAGCAGTTCTTTATCAAATTTCAATATATTCCAAGGCATGTTTGGTTGACAATGGATATACGAATACAGTGTACCATATAGGGTATATTTCATATAATAAATTTCTGGAGTCATTGTTAACGTTTACACTACAATTCTGAATTACAAATTATGCCTCTAACCTATCTTACATCTGATGTTCACACCATAAGTTTACCCTTTACTGTAACAATTATATAGCAATAGCATATTAAGTTGATTCCATTTTCTTTTACAAAGAATATTAGTATATCTAGTATTGAATTACATTTACAAATGTATATGTATATAACAGATATATTCTGTAACATGGAAAGTATACCGATGCTGATAATTCTATAAAAAAGAATTAATTATAAACGACTAAAATAATATTATTTCGTGACTAAAGTAAAGGAAACCGTATTAATATTTATTATTAACAGTTACACGAAACAACAAATAAATCTATTACTCACACAATATGTTCACAGGAATAATTGATCTGCCGCATTGATTCATTGATAGTGCGAAATCATGACACATAGTATGTTCATATCTTCTAAAACTTTACAGGACATATTCAACATTGTTTCATTATGAGTAATTTACAAATATGTCGTAAAAATGTTACTAATATATGTAGTCCATATATGGTGTGTTCTTAAACTATATTATATACAAGCTGTTACCCGCGACTTCGTCTGTCTTGTTTATTCGCTAACTAGCGACCCGGCCCAGCTTCGCACGGGTGCAATGTAAACACTAATATGGGGCAGTGTGAAGTGATTAATAATCCTATGATTAGTCAGGATGTTTTTGGGAATAATACTGTATTGTATAAAATAGCTTGGTAAAAAACATTTTATTTTTTAAAAGATAACAATAGTTACTGTGAGTTATCCTTTAAGGATAAATATATACCATTACGGATTTTTTTACTATCTTTTTAAGTTGTACAATTCCGTAGTACATTAATTTGATCTATCTCTTAAGGTTTAGACAGTATTTGCGATTTAAGCGCACATAAATATGTTTGTTATGACATCACATTACAAATCTTTGATTTTCTCGGCTTTTCTGTACTATAATATACGTGTATTATACTTATAAACCTTCTTCTTGAATCACTCTAGCTATTGCTGAAACTGTATTAAAATCTATTCAATAGTTTAAAAGGTCTAAACAATTAATATCATATTTTATGTATAAAAATGTAAAAAAGATTTAAAGCAAAAATAAATTAAAAGTAGAGTATTTGCTTACAAAACTTATTTATAAATAATTGTAATATGTTAGTTATACTTTTAATTCTACTTTTTTAGGCATACTCGTGGTGAATGTTGAACAAGCAGTGCTTATAAAAATAGTAGTATCTCAAAAATGTAATATTAAATCAAGCTATCGTGGTATAATTTAAGATAAGGGTTAAGAGTCCAAGAAGTACAAACTGATCGGAATCTATACAGTAATTTTTGCGTTATGACCGCACGCCACTAAATCTCAATCTTTTTACTTGTATAGAATTGAATTCTAAAATGTTCATGTATAGTTAATTTATCGATTGTATACAGTTATAGCTATAATATAAGTTAACGAACACAAGTGGGTAGTGTGAATATCGCCAATTACGTTTCGAAAACTGGGCAGAGGGCGGACTCTTTGTTCGACCTTTTATGTTATCAGTTATCACGGATGTAATTTTAATCCCTTAATTTATGTTTCCATTTATTATTTAATTACTAGTAGTTATTTGAAAGTTGACTAATATTTAAAGTCGTACCGTTTGTATGACCGAGTTTTTGTACAAAATCCTTAGTATTTTATCTGTTACTTTAAATACTAACTAGCAGACCCGTGCCCACTTTGTTGGGCGGTAAACATTTATAAGAAATTACTTCTGTGACTTAAATATAAAAGTTATACATATGCTGTCGTTGACTTTTTTGTAGGCATTTTCAAGCTCTACAACTTTTCTCTGGAACTCAATCATATACGTCCCATCGTTAAGGCAGCGTTCGTAAGAAACGTTTTGGTTCGAACGTTTTTTTGTCTGATTTTCTTTGCAAATCCGGCTACCACAAAAAAGTCTCTTCATTTTTCAGGTTAATGTATATACAGCCTATGACATTCACAAATAATGTGGTTTTCTATTGGGAAGAGAATTTTAAAAATCGATATAGTAGTTCCTGACATTACCCCCTACAACCTCACAAACTTTACCTCTTTATAATATTAGTATAGATTATTAATACAGTTTTGGTGTTTTTAGTTATTTCGTTAGTAGTATTAGTATAGTTAATAAAACGGCAAATAACTATCTAATTAGCTGTTTTATTTTAAGCTAGTGGATTCAGCAGACGTTGCTCACCCTGATAATAAGAAAAACTATACCTAAACCTTGTCCAAGAATTATTTTATATATTGGTGAAAATGCATGAAGATGCGTTCAGTAGTTTTTGATCTTATCGCGAACAAACATATAGACAGACGTGGAACAGGACTTTGTTTTACACTATGTAGTGATATGTGGTGAGGAATGTTACCCATCCATTCGTCCGTGTGAAATTGATCTAAAAATATGTTGTTCACGGTAAACGTACGCGCGAGACGTGCGCTGTACTGGACTTCAAGAATGAATATAATTGAAAGGCATGTTTTTATGTGATTTAAATTATAACAATGTTTATTAATAACCTAATTATATCGACAATATGGGCATATTATATTTATGTAATAAAATATTTAACACATATTGTTCGATAATGTATAGCTTAATATTTTCATTACTTTTTTAATTAGTGTAAGTGAGGACTGAGGGTAGTATAGTAGTATAGTAGTTTAAAGTTCCAGGTATGTGACTGTTGATAAATCCCATCCCATTCGACACATTGTCAGTATTCACATATTTAATGTACACGTTATGTGTTAAATATATTTGAAAAAGTATTTCTGTATTTACACATCTAATCACAATTTTATATTAAAAAACGCGTGCGAAGCCGCGGGTAACAGCTAGTGTGTAGATAAGGCAGTATGTAAAACTAAGACCATTTCTTAGATCATCAGAATTTCTTTTAATTCTATCTATAGCTATATATTCTTTTACTATACTATTTAATTGTTGTTATTATTCGTTATTCGAAAATATGTAAACATCATTTTTTTAAGCCATATATTCGAACAAAAATTCGATCTTTAATGAAATTATATCTTAATAGATAGATTTTACATGTGCGGAATAAATAAACATAATAAATAATAATAATTGTTTCATTTAAATAATTTTATGAATTATTCCAGAACCCGTATTATCTTGCCTTCACCTATGAATGAATGACACAGTTATGACGTCAACACGATGCTATTCGAAAACAACAAAATGTTATGCATAATAATATTGTATATATAAGACACAAACAGAATTGATAAAATGGAACGGATTGCGGCTTCGATGTCACCGCTTTGCACACAATCTGTAATATTCCTCAATATATATTGAATCAAATCATTGAAATATAAACTTGGATACAAAGACGTAAAGTTCAGAATTATCTGGTTGTGGATGCAGTACCGACTACGCGCAATTATTAATTAAGTATGGCTTGCATAAATTCTTTGTTTTGATTTAACCAGGCTACTGCGTAATAGGATATTTTCAAGTATTTTATTGACAAACTATTTTCAAACTAATATTACACTGAATCCTTGGCATTTAGACCAGCGAAAGTCTCGAAAGCCAGACAGAGTCTTCTTTTAAAATTACAAAAATGGACATAAACTGATTGATGAATACAGAGATAGAGTTCATTTTGAAAGGTCAGACTGCCTCTGAATCTTTCTTTTTTATGGCATAGGAGGCAAACGAACTGGTGGGTCATCTGATGTTACAGTAGACACGGGAAACGCAAGAGGAGTCGCAAGTGCGTTGCCAGCTTGGGTTGGTTGGGAGGGGAAGTAGAAGGGAGGGAGGAGGTGGGCCTCCGGCGCTCTTACTGTCCGAACGAAACGCAAAAATGCAAGCACTGTTACTTCACGTTGGTATTCTGTGAGAGAATGTTACCACCCCGGATGAGCCGACCCATTCATTTTGAAATGTTATAGCTTCAGCGTGGCTCTACCAGCTATTTGTACATAATCCAACATCGATTGCAGGATTTTGTTTTCTGTTGCTTAGCACCTAGTTCTTAATCAATCGTTTTATTCATCTTCATCATTATATCAACTTGTAGTAGCTATTGCGGAGAATTATAGTTAACTTTTGTACGTTACTCATATGGTTCCGGAGTTAATTATATCCAGGTCTGTTCCATGATTTTCACAACTCATTTACCGGCTTGTAGCCACCAATCTGCCGTCACTATTTCTTAAACTTGTCAACCTAACTTCATTTTAACTCCCGTATCTTGAGCCTTAAATCTTGTAGATAGGTCGCGAACATGGCAGCCTTTATAGAACTTTCTGTCATTAGCGTTCTATACACAGCCTCAACAGTGAGTGTTCATATTTCGACAATATTTGTCATAGTGTATAAGATACATCTATTTTAAATACGAGTCTTCTGGCATCGGACGGCAGTTAAGTGTATCTTCTAACTTGTTGTATCATTCCTGCCGGATCTCCTTTAACATCTCCTTCCTCTGAAGTTTTCTGTCAAAAGATAAATGCTCGATCTCTCTCTCTCATACATTTTTATCGTATAAGTACTAATACTTGTACTGTACCAGAATGTACTTAGAGTATAATATGATTCATCGTTTATTTATTGGCTATACCTTTATTGATTTTGTTTAAAAATTATACTTTGACCATAGTCTAACGATAATCTACGGTTATATAACTCGTTTCGTAGAATTTTTGTGTAAATTTATTTTCATTCAAAAATTAATAGTTTTTTTTTTGGAAAACGATTTTGATGTGAGACATCTATAGGCGAAGGGTAAACCTGATTGTTGGCGTGGCGACGCAAAACACAAACTTTGAACTATTAACGAAATACTCAAAAACATTTGCAACCCTATCTGTATTACCATCGGTCACTCGTTCGACTAATGTTACGCGCCAACATCTTAGTGCCCTTTGATAAATGCCGCCAAACACACCGCACCTATTGGAATTTTTCTATTAATAAAATTGAATATTTATGTAATACAATAAATAAACAGTCATTACTTTATGGAACAAATTTATAATGAATTATGTCATATCTAATTTCTGTCGTAATCTGTTCTTATGTACATATAACTTATACAAAAGAATTTCGATGTTTCACATCTGCCAAACGTCCCATGACGGCTCAATTTTTTTTATTTAATTTTCATTGTAACGCAGCAATATAAAGTGTAGGTATAAGTTTTTTTTATTTTAGAAATAGTCAACCTTTACTGTAATGATTATATCCTAGACATATAAGCATATAAATTCGCACATAAATGCTTATTCTACATACCTATACAGACTCTTTTACAATAATCATGTTATAGGAATATTTCCATATATTAATTCTCGTTCCTGGACGAAGTCGTCGGTACTCTAGCTTGTTATAAAACCTCTCGATAAAATATGATATCGATGACATCATACATCAAATAATGGTGGCTTGAAACCTGCAAGTTTTTATGTGCACAGTGTACAGGAAATTCTTTAATTGTTGACATTGCAAAGTCAAAATCGTTGGATTATGAATGACATCATACGTATAAAAGCAGAACGACGATCATTGAACGTAGCGAACACGAATTCCGGCGATGTTATGAAAGGAGCTGTTATCACCCCAACAGTACATGAACCGTCGTTTGTGCGAACGTCATAGGCGCCATCGCAGAAATGCTAACTAGTTATCAATATAAACGGTTTGTTTACACAGTTAACCGTAATCTTATCCGGTGACCTCCTTAGACTCTCCCGTTTCGAAATTGTATCGTCGGTATCGCTTGGTGTCCCTATTATAAGTCGGCGGAAGTACGCGCTCGAGTCGATCCGGCGAGCAAACGTTCCTTCATTCATGTTCTATGTATTTGTTTAGTGTCGGACTGTTGGGCCGCGACTGTACCGCCCGTACGCGACCGTGTGGCGCGACGGGACACGACACGACGCGCCATCGTCTACCTACCGCGCTCCTAAGCCGATAATGACGTTTCAACCACTTAACTATTACTTATCTATACTTGTGTTATATAGTTTTATGGTCACTGAATAGGGAAAGTTTCATTGAAGGATATTTTGTTTCTCTGTGTTAATCTTTCATTGCGTACAATTACGAGGAATATAACAAAATGTCACAGATCACATTTTATATACGTCTATTAGCTTGTAAATAATACTGAAATTACAAGTTAGATAGAACAGAAAAACTTATTCCTGCTCTTCATTATATGTAAGGTATAAATATAAATAATAATAATGAATTTTCTATTGCACAGAAGTTGAAAATATACAAAATTACACAGCAGTTTACAATATGTATACAGTTAGGCGGCCTTATCGCTTAGAGCGATCTCTGCCAGGCAAATCCAAGGAGATATATAATAGCAATATAAATAGACACAAAGACATTACAAAACTATATATAAAAGTAAAAAGGAAATGACGCAAATAGTGGTTCTATTACAACAGGGAGAGGTAATACCAGTGAAGATAATTTTTAAATAATGTCACAGATCTAGCCTGCCTAATATGACGAGGGAATGCGTTCCATATGCGTACAGCTTGAACCGCAAATGATATATAAGATGCAGGTGAAACGAGCTTGTTCATGTATCTTCTTAATATTTGGAGAATATGATAAGTTGTAGGTAATGGGTGAAGGTGCCGATGGAGGGACCGGAAGTGGCGAACAGAAGCGGGAGGAAAGGGTTGGTGCGGCAAGCTAATTGCCGGGAATTTCGGAGGTCGACCGATAACCCGCGTCTGCACCGGAACTCGATAGTGCTTTGATGTGTGTCGATGGCGTCCGCTCCCCTACAATACTTCTAACAACACTAACGAATATTATCCTTCATGTATTATTTATTAATTTTTTTTTAAACGTATAGAGGACCTGTATTGTAGAATCGCTTGAACCGGTCGAATTTAATTTTTTAAAGGAGATTCTAAAAATAAAGAAGAAATAAGTTATTGCAAAATTGAAGAATTACATAAAAAAAAATTTTTATATCATATAGGAGGCAAACGAACAGGCGGGTCACCTGATGTTAAGCGATCACCGCCATCCATGCAACACTAGGGGAGTCGCAATTGCGTTGACAGCCTGTGTTTTGGTGGAATGGGCGGAAAGGGGATGGGGAGGAGATGGAAGGGGGAAGAGAAAATGTGAGGGGAGAGGAGGGGAGATGGGCCTCCGGCACTCTTACTGGACCGAACGAAGCGCAACAATACAAGCACTGTTAATGCAAGTCGGTTTTCTGTGAGAGGGTGGTACTACCACGAGCGAGCCGACCCATTCGTGCTGAAACCAATAATAGTTTCAGCGTGGCTCTACCACCTACAAAACTGTTAATAAAAGATGAAATATGAGTTAATATGTTGACTCTCTCCAGTAAATCAATATGAAAGGCTCAACGCACGCCACAAATTATTTGTTTATAGAAGTAAAGCTACAGAAACAATTTTACAAGTACCTATGTAATACATTGATCTTTAATGTACTTGACTCATATAATTAGTATGACAAGTTATACGACATCCGCCATTTTTGTAATTGAATCATTTTTAATCATTAGATTTTAGAAAAATGCTAGTGAAACGGAAAGAGTATCTGTAGGAATTGTATGTAATTATGTCTTCTTAACAACCTGGTGGAAAAATAAAAGGAATATATGTGCGTAAACTTTTGTGTGAGATTACCAGAGGAAAGAAATAAAGTCGGGAGTTTTTGTCGGGGTTTTAGTCTGTCATCTAGTGGATTTTATATTTTATTCATAATCTTGTGTTATTTGACTCTATATTTTGTAAATTTGGTGGTGTTTTACGTAATATAATTAGTTTATTGTGCATAAGTGAAGTGAATGGAAAATAATACCACGGAGCACAAAATTCTGTGATTCCACAAAAACTCCCTGGAAGGTTTTAACAAGGGATCCATCAGCTTGTTAGAATATTGACTCACACGACGCAATATTGAAGTGATTGCACGACGCTTGTTATATTATTGACTACACGACAATGGCAGTAATAATCTGAAAGATTGATTAGCAAAAATACATTAAAAAAAAACAGTTCCACTAATGTTTATTTAATAGACGTATTACTCCATCAGAGTAGTTATTGATCCGTCTAGAAAATGTTTTTAATTTAGAAATGGAGTACTGCGATAACTTGTAGATATAATTTTTAAGCCGGACCAGACTAAGCAAATTAATACATTTTTCGTGCATATTCAGAATATTACACTTAAAATTTATATAATCTATACTAATATTATAAAGTTTGTGAGTTTGTGACGTTGTGACATTGTAGGGGGTAATCTCAGGAATTACTGGTCCGATTTGAATAATTCTTTCAGTGTTATATAGCTCATTCATCGAGAATGGTTATAGGCATATATCATCACGCTAAGATAAATAGGAGCGGAGCACAGATGACAAATGTTTCAAAATCGGGATGTTTTTTCCTTTTGAGAACTGCTGCGTGTTAGTGTATCTAAGCCAAGTTACGGGTAGAGGCTGGTTACTAATGATATAAAGAGGTGAAGTTTGCGAATTTGTGACGTTGTAGGAGGTAATATCAGGAACTATTAATCCGATTTGAAAAATTCAGTGTTATATAGCTCATTTATTCAGGAAGGTTATAGGTTATATCGTCATGCTAAGACCAATAGAAGCGGAGCACCAATGAAAAATGTTTCAAAATCGTTTTTTTTTTTGCTCTTGAGAGCTTCCACTACGTGTTAGTTAGCTCAAAGTAACTATTCCACGCGAACGAAGTCGCGGGCGGAGGCTATTTGTCTATAAATTTGATTAGTTAACCTTTCAGTTCCCTTGATGCGAAAGGCGAAACCCACTCTATTGTACAAATAAATGGAACAAATTCCAGAATATTATTATATTGAAAAGAAATGGTTTACTAGCGTTAATGTTATAATTCATAGTCAAAGATTTCTACTAAAATTAAGAAGGATTTGCATTATATGTGCCGTGATTAAGATGTTTCATAATTCAGTGTATATAGCTGTCAAAGGTGTTATAGTCAAAAGTTCTTTCACAGAAAACCGACGTGAAGTAACAGTGCTTGCATTGTTGCGTTTCGTTCGGTCAGTGAGAGCGCCGCAGGCCCAGCTCTCCTCCCCTTCCCCTCTCCTTTTCCCTTTCTTTCCCCACTCTCACCCACCCACACACAGGCTGGCAACGCATTTGTGACTCCCCTAGTGTTGTGTCTATGGACGGTGGTGATCACTTAACATCAGGTGACCCACGTGTTCGTTGCCCCATATGATATAAAAAAAATATAATCACAATATTACATGTTTCAAAACATATTGTTAATCAAACATCAAAGGAAATTAAACTTATTTAAAGTAATTGTTATCCATAATGGGGAAATACCTGCCATGTACTGGTTTTTACGCAAGGACTTTGTTTTATCCCATTAGATTAACACGCGTAAACAACGTTTTACAGCCATACGATTCAGCGTGATAATGATACTCTATGAAAAATTTATTGTGACAATGAATTTGTTGAATATACTTAGTTTCCATATGATAATTGGACATAAAATTCAGACGTGTTATTTCATAAGGGTGGCAGTTGGTAATGAGGAAACTACCGCTCCACTTTCTTCAAGTAAATTAAAATTCAGTTACACCGAAACCTGCCGCTAACTTTGATTTGTTTTAAGATGGATCCGTTTCCATGATCACCTTTTATTGTTCATTGCCAACTAGGTCAACATTTCCAGAACGAAAACTTTGAACGAATAAACAAAATGATACCTTGCTTTTTTACAGTACCTTCCTTATGCATATCATTAATCCCTGGAGCTCTTTGCAGCGCTTATGTTACGGTAGAACTCGTATTTTTTATATTATAGGAGGCAAACGAACAGGTGGGTCACCTGATGTTAAGAGATCACCACCGTTCATAGACACTTGCAACACCAGTGGAGTCGCAAATGCGATGCCAGCCTGTGTTGGAGGATGGTGGGGGGAAGGGAAGAGGAGATGGTGAAGGTGAGGAGAGGTGGGCCTCCGGCGCTCTCACTGACCGAACGAAACGCAACAATGCAAGCACTGTTACTTCACGTCGGTTTTCTGTGAGAGGGTGGTACTACCCCGAGCGAGCCGACCCATTCATACTGATGCCAGTAATAGCTTCATTTTGGCTCTACCACATACTAAAGTATTTTAACTTTAACTATTCGTATACAACGCGATAATTGAAGTTTTTCATTTTGTGAAAAGAACGATGTTAAAGAAAAATCAAATGGTGCGAAAACTCGAATCACTAAACTCGTAATAGACAGTAGTAGTAGTAATAACATTCGTCCAGTAGGACAGGCGAAGGAATTAATCCATACTGCCAATTTTGAAGTTGTCCTGTAATACAGAAGCTTAAAGCTGAAATAGATTTGAATTTCGAATTCTTAAGCAAACGCCAGATTTTTGAGATCAAAGTGGCCAGTATGATATGATAAAACGCCAAATCCATATGTAAGGATCTTATATATAGTGTCACAGATTTATTACACGTCGGTATTACTCAAAAAATAATCATACAGAAAAGCATTACTTAAAATTAGTTATCGCGATGACATAATTTGTACTAATAAGGGCTATTGTTTTTCAGGTCAAAAGTCTATGTAAACATAACCTAATAATCTTTCCGATATAAAAGTGGAATTTAAAGTATATTTAAAGTTAAATATTGTTACAACTGAATTATTTTCGTTTCTTTTGTTTTTTTTTTTAAATAATTTTTGTTCTATATTCTTCTAATTATTTGAATTTAACAGCCTTAGTCAACGAGCAGTAAGAATAAACATTGAAAGTAATTTTTGGTTTACTAATATCATCATTAAACATTAAATATTCTATAGTAAAATAATAATTCATACATCACTAAAGTCCTATTTAAAATTTAAAATCCAGACATGATTAACAGATTTTATCACAATTTTCGGAAATACATTACACGTACAAGCAAAATTAGAGATTTATCAATACTAGTGATCATTTAATGGTCAAAATTAGCTATAATTAACTAATTTTTCAAGAATGAAGGGAAGAAAACAAATTTTCTTCAAAGTTATTGATAATTCTCAAAGCTCCTCAATATCTACTAGATAAAAATGAAAATCGGATTAGAAACAGAAAGATTTTTCATTCTCATCTCTACGCGATTCTTATGTCATCTAGTGTATTCAAATATATGTTATAATACACAGCTGTTTTACCGACCCTCCTGATTCAAACTCGTCAGCGAACGATCAGTACCAGCCTGTCCCTCGAAACAGAGCGTGTTCACGCCCATGCCCGCATAAGCACAGATCACGCCGCCGTGGTCTGGGGGTTAATTTCGCTCCCGCACACCAGATTAGGCCTCCCACGGCAACGGCTCAAGCCTAGGTTCGATCCCTTGAGTGCGTTGCTTGCGCGATACGGTGACACACAAATATACATCACTGCTACAACACTACACGATCACCCCCACATACGTGCACGCCTACACGCTTACACATGAAAGTGGAAGGGTTTACTTTTTTTCCCTTATCGAACTGAAAAACTCTCAATTTTCCGATAATAGATATATGGAGGAGTTGTTGAGGCGTGTATGCTTGGTACATATATACGTTTCAACAACTCATACATATATGAATAGTTAGCTAGGTTAGCTAAGATAGGTCGCGATTTTGCATGCAACAGGCAACAGCCAAGCCGAGGTGTGCCGCGCACCCTTGAGTTGGTTGCCAAAACAAAATCAGCTGAGTGCCTTAAGTGCTCGCCTTAGTAGTCCGGTGAAGCTGTGAAGACCTTGCTGGATCAATAGCGTAGTCATTTCGAAAAAAAAAAAAATAAACAGCTGTACAGGATTTAAAACGACTACAAAATATATCTATGTATTCAAAATACTTAAGTGACTCGGATGAATGATTCTTGAGTCATAAGAAAACTAACAGACAGACAAAGAAATAATGTATTCTATGATGTGAAAGACTTGTTATATTTTATTATTGTTATAATTTCTCACCATTTAGGCAAGGAATATTTCCTGGTGATGACTTATGTTTTAACCTACTTTACTGATCTGTTCAACAGAAAACGTTTCATTGTTAAGTCAGTCAAAAATAGGATTAGGGTATATGCTACGCTTCACAAGTACACGATGAGTAGTACAGGACTATGTATTTTAAGGCTATTATAGAGTGGATCAATATGTGGACGATGGTGATGTCTGGAACGGACTCCTCTTTGGCATCCACTAAAAACGATTGCAACGTATAATGTGTTGGATATATGTATGTTAAAGATATGTACCCGATCGAGTTTCTTGCCGGTTCTTCTCGATGAACGAGTTGTTTTCCAAACCGATGCTTAGGTTAGCTCAGAGAGGTCAAGAATCGCATGTATCAGGCAACAGCCCAAGCCGAGGTTTGCCGTTCACCCTCGACCTAGTTGTTAAATAAAATCGGCTGTGTGCCTTAAGCGCTCGACTTAGTAGTCCGGTGAAGCTGTTAAGACCTTGATAGGTCAATAGGGTAGTCAGTTTAAAAAAAAATCAGAACCCGTGATAGTTTTGACGTTCATAACAGCGTTATTAGGTCCTGAACTGAATAAAGTATTTATTATGTAATATTATTTGAAAAAGTTATCAAAGAATACGTAGAGTTATAATATTTAAACCAATCAGTTATGTATAGGGAATAATCAGTATAAAAGCAAGAAGGTACATACTATGTAACTACATAACAAAACGTTGACGCAAATTCCGCAAACCGTCGTCAAAGAATTATTATTGACGTTAACACAACAGATAAGGTGGTTTGAGTAATGATTTTATAAGATTTCGTCACTTATTTAATGATAAAAAATT
The DNA here is from genome assembly GCA_014332785.1 of Antheraea mylitta. Taxonomy (NCBI): domain Eukaryota; kingdom Metazoa; phylum Arthropoda; class Insecta; order Lepidoptera; family Saturniidae; genus Antheraea; species Antheraea mylitta. Next base: position 7,184,476 of record JACEII010000001.1, read on the forward strand.
GATTTGTGTCAACGGGAGTCAGTGAGTAACCTTCATTATCATGTGCCGCTGTGTTCTGCTTCCTCATTAATAAAAAGTATTTAATTGAAATTGGATCAACATGGTATATATTGTTTCTATCATAAAACTTAGTTTAACTAAATAATAACTAACTAAATAATAGTAATACTAATATTAGGATCAATAGCAGCACACTGTGAAGATGATTCTTAACAAGAAATTGCATCGCCATCGGCCATTTTCGCTTTACCTAAAATTATTTGAGCAAACAACTTGGGTTGCCGTCCCTACTAAAATATATAGTATTGTACTACATTTCGGGTCGACGTAAATATACTGTTAAAGAAATATATAGTAAGTAAAGATACTATATTTTCAACACCGAACGAAATCTAACAAAAAATATTTAATTTAAAAATAATTAACGCGCCTTTTCATTAATTACATTTTGAATGAGGCGAGTTCGTGTAATCGAATTCCAGACTCCGAAAGCATTTACAATCTTTTGTCTTTGGCACCCATTGATCTCTGTTCTCCATACTTACTAGAGGTACTAGCAGCACGTCAAAGTTGTTAATATCAAACTAAAAATTGATTGTAATAAAGCATATGAGACTTTTATTTCAGATAAAATATTGTTAAAAAATGCAAGAAGTGCAAAGAAATATAGTTTTTTATAAAAAAAAGTATATCCTTGTCTATTTTTAATTTTTTTCTATAAAATACTATAGTTTTTAGAAGTGTACTATTTTTTTTATAACTTATTATGAAATATACTGTATTTCGCAGTAAAAATGTTGGCAACTCTATATATAACCGTAATTTAAACTATGTATATTTGCATTGGATTGTCACTAATAATTATGCAATAGGTATATGAGAGTATATGCTCGTCGTGTGAAACAAAGAATCCAGTGTCGTGTGTCAACTCGGATGTTTTTGTTTTGCGCGCTGTAATAAGAGTCATGTCTTACAATTTCCTTTAAGAATAGCTGACCCGCCACGCGTTCTGTGGTTCGGTTAGTATATCACTACATATTGATAAGAATTCAAAGGTGTTGTTGATAATATGACCAATAAACATCACTTAACGAACTAGCACGCAGTGGAAGCTCTCCAAAAGAAAAAAAAAACTCTATTTCGAAACATTCTTCATTGGTGCTCCGCTCCCATTGGTCTTAGCATGATGATATATCGCCTATAACCTTCCTCTATAAATGAGCTGTATAACACAGAAAGAATTTTATAAATCGGACCAGTAGTTCTTCAGATTATTCCTTACAACGTCACAAACTCATAAACTTTATCTCTTTATAATGTTAGCATAGAAGTATAGATTGTAATGTGTTATAGGGATGTTAAAAAATAATCGATTTTTAATTAAATCGATTTTTATTTTATTATAATCGATTTTTTATTGTCGATGTTTATTTTCATATTAATCGATTTTTTGAAAATCGATTATATAAATTACGCATTTTAATCGATTTTTATAAACATCTATGCGACGGATGAAAAAAAACTCAAAATAAGTTAATTATTATTTACAATTGAAGAGTGAGCATAGTGAGATAATATGTTTGTAAAAATTTAAAATGTTTCCTTGCCGCAAAACACCTAAAAGCGGCTGGCGAAAGTATTTTATAACGAAAAAGAATAATACCATAGTAGTATGCATGTCCTGTTCGATAGAATGAAAAATTTTGTAGTGAAACTACAAATTTAAAAAGAACATAGAATGAAAACATCCCACTGTCTTACAAGTAACATGAGTTACTATATGATATAATGATTGTTGTGGTTCTTATGACAGCCAAATACCGCTCTCTGTAAAATTAAAACTTTCAATAAAACTAAAAAGGTCTGTCATACGAGTACAACATGTTTATTAAAAATGTCTTATGGTAAACTCGACATCGATAAGTTTACAAAACTATAAATTATTATTGAAATTATTCAATAAAAAAAAAATTCTTTAATTTTAATTTTCTCAGTCACACTATGATTAATATGAAAATTTAAAAGAGAACTTCATTGTTTTGAATTTTACAGTTAGAATTAATAATGTTGTCATTTTGTTAGGATGTTTATCATTTCATTTTTATTATGATATAATGTTTAATAGTACTGAAAATTTCTATGGTATTAATTTCTATATTCTTTACCTTGAAAGTTTAAAGGAACATTCACTTTTATTTTGTTTTGAACTGGTTTTATTTTGATACGTAGAATTTTATGTGATTCTTAATCTGATAAATTGTTATTTGAAATCTTTAAGTTTATTATAGGAATATGGAAAGCATGTCTATTTTTAAATATTATAAAAATCGATTTTTGAAAAAAATCGATTAATTATTTTCAATAAAATCGATTTTTAACAAATCGATTATTATTTTAAAAAAGAAAAATCGATTCCTAATTAATCGATTTTTTTCATTAAACTCACATCCCTAATGTGTTATAGGCAGTTACCTAATTCCATCCGGTATATAATATGGCATAAATATTATCAAACAGCTACATAAAGATAGGAATACAGAAATCTCTGTTCAATCCAATATTTTTAAGTGTTATCTATTCGAGTTGTTATACTTTAAACAAATAGTGATAAGGGCGGGCGGTGACTTCTATCTATAGTCACGAAATTCCAACCGGATGTAAGGCAGTGCTCCTAATGAAAATTACTTCTCATGGAGGTTGATATCGCACCTTGATGTATTCGAATTTGATTCTTATTACGTCGTACGAATGTCGATAATAGAATGTACGTTACCGGCATAAAGTTGTTAGAAGTTATCTCGCTACCAGTTACAGTATATATGAGTCACGAAAATAATTTCACCCGGACGTCGTGTGACCTGAACACATCACGAACCTTTCTCCGGATATATCGAAATATTTAGTATTAATTAAGGTATTTAGTTAGTATTCTATATTTAAGTCAAATCGTACTTCACAACATGACAAGTAATATGTTGTGCTGACCCTAATTAAGTGGGATAAGGGTAATGATGATGATGATATCGAAATATTTAGTATCGTTTTAAGAAAGTTTCATAATATATGTTGTCCAGGCCATATTCTATATAGTTGGGAAGTTTGCAAATTTAAATTTGAAATCAATATCCAAACTATTTGTAATCGTAATAATTGACCTACTATTTACATATGTGTAACGAATCTATACCCTATTACAACGACATAAGGGGTAAATTCAACTAAAGTAAATACGAAAAAGTTATTGTCACTAGTTTATTTATAAACTTCATTTAATAACATTCAGGTTAGACGTTGTTTTTTCTATTTAGAGAAGATTATATGAAAAGTAGTTATACGTGGTGTTAAAGATGTGTCTTGTGTTGTCTTGATTTTAGTGCGGCCTGCGACGCCCAATAGTCAACCAAAGTCGAATTGAGAAGTGAGAATGACATGCAACGCCGCGGTGCTTCGCTAGTATCAGCATACACTCGTATCACACTTATCGGCGACCTATTTCGGGTACGCATAATTAGTAAAATAGGTACAACATACATTTCAATTGATCAACTAACTGTTTTATTTATTGTATAATATAATAAATTACTCAGACTAACATTTTTATTATGTTTCCTTGTTTATAGACTTAATCAATTTCCAGTTTTAATAATAGTAAATTTCATATGTATATTAAATTATTATTAGAACTTGTGGTCGAACATAATTAATTAAGTTTAAAAGTTTGAGTGTTATTGAGAGTCTTTTTTGAAAGAATATATAAATGAATTGTCAAAGAGTATATAAATTAATATAGGAATGAATTCTATACAGATAATCTATGCTCCGTGCGACTATTCAGTTAATATGACTTCGATATTAACAGATTTAAATCATTCCCATTTTTATTTCAATGGAAGAATTTTTATAAATAATCTAAATAACTTTCCTCTTAGAGTGGCTCTCACTACGGAATGAAATTAGTTACAAATATTCTACTCTGCGTTCACTTCTGATTAACTTCGCTATTTTTTTACATTTCATAAACACAAGCAATGAATATTTTTATTACATTTATTTGATGCTTTTGTATTACATATTATGTTTATAAAATGTATATCATATATAATTTATATCTTTCAGCATTCTTTCCTCATATGACTATTTCTAATCTCACAACTCTGCGTGCACGCAATATGGTTGAAAAGGAGTACAAAGTCTTTTCTTTACGTATTAATATAATAGATATTGAAACGTATTTACGAAACAAGTGTGGTAAATGGCTAATGCGTACAACACCGCAGACAGTTCATGCCTTATACTTATGTAAAACCTTGGGCATCGCAGACCTGGACAAACAAACACGAGCGAAACTTATTTGCAAATGTGTTCAAGGATCTCGATGTTCTAGATATACGGAGTGCGCGGCAGAGTTTTTAATGGCGTTCATGCATCGAAGTATTGAAAGTCGGGCCCCGATCAATGCTCCAGAAGGCAGTGGAAGCGGGGCGCCAGGCAGACAGTTTACAATTAATCGATTACAATAACTGAAGTACGTGATGACGTAGTGACAGGTGCGCGAGGCAGCGCCGCGACGTACCGTGGCGAGGCGGCTGTGTGCGCAGGTGTCGTACTCGCTGCTTGACGCGCTCTTTGAGAAAATCAAAGGAAAACCCACGCGCTCGTCTCGCAGCGCAATCGACACGTTTTCATTTGCAAAATATTGGTGTTACCACCTGTAATCCGGTTATAATAATGTATTCTGTGCTTGCTGAGGCGCCGAGTTTGTTAAACTTTTTTTTAACGAACATGACGTGAATTGTACGCAAATTATATCAGTGACATTGAATTTTTAGAAACTGGGTATCTAGGTTGTGTTAAAATATCTAATCGGCGACGTGGTTTATATGTGACGGATTGTTATACAAATTAATTTATTGCCCTTAAAATATAGAATGGCTTTTGTAATATTTAAACAATAAACTGTTGATCGTTATTGAGATTTTGTTACTACGATTTAAGATTAAATAGTATTAGTAATACAATTCCTGGTATTATGTAATTCGTCGTAAAACGATATCGATAGACGCGTAATGATTATTAAAACTTTCTTACTCGTTGAAATAGAATAATAATTGTAATCAACTAAATAGTATAAGCTATGGTTTCTTCAATAAATTAACAAACTTATATAGTTTTAAAATGGTTTTCGTTTTATTTTAGGTAGTGATAAACTTCGATTCATACCAATATTGATATAAATAACTCATTGGTCGGTTCGCTACGGAGGAGGTAACATTAATGTCTTGGCTCATAAGAGTTGCAAGACGCATGTTCGTAAACAAATAACTATGCCATTTTTACAACATTTTCAGTCAATCTATCCTTTCGTCTGGTTTCATCTGAAGTAAATTTATTCACGATGAAATAAAATCAGGTTAGATTTTAGACACATTAATTTCTCTACATCAGACAAGTAAGATGACGTCAAAATTAATATACATTTTCTTTGGGCTCTGTTGATACTTTTTCTTTTCTGAAAATTGTTTGTATACCTATGCAGATAATTAAGCAATGATAATACTGCAAGATATTAAGTTGTAGACATCATTTTAAATGATTAAAAGTCATCACATGCATAACACATTTATCGGGTATATGGGAAGTCAGTTTGTTAAAATTTAATCACAGTAGATCAATTAGTAGTTATTCCTAATTGTAAAATTTGTGACTTTCTTTTTCAGCTGGTGATTGTGGCAGTCAGACATTAGAAGTGGTTACAGTATAAAAGATACAGTCTATTTTCTTTGGATTATCTCTTTCTTCCTTGTTATAAATAAAAAAAAAACAGCAAATAGGTTTCTGATGTCGATTAACATGTCACTACAGCATAGAACTATCTGTAAACAACTTCAAACATGACCGCAGTTCTAACCGAGCTGAGTCAATAATAGGTTGGTGACCCCTGAGGATTCAGATGGTACGACTTGTATGCCAGTGTGTATTGGCAACCACATTCTTCCTACCTGAATACGACAGCGCGAGTACTTTGCGGTAGAAATATGTGTCGCAGTGGTGCTTCCGCAATCAAATATTGCATAGATTTTAGCAATTTAACCAACTTTTTTGCTTCTATTATGATCTACTACAGCTTAATTAATTTTGAAGAAAACATCTGTAGGTCGATGTTTTACGTAGATATAATTTGTTACTCTAAAAATTATTCGTTAACTTAACGATCTTTATAAACTCGTGAAGAGTGGATACAAGAGGTCTGATGAAATGGAATGAAGTCTATATATATTTCTTTCATTTATACAGTTCAAGAAGACAGTTCAACATAAAAAACATCATAAGATATTTTTGCTTTATCGAGTTATGCTTTCGAATATATAGGTCCTGCTATGTATTACTCCATACTAGTGCTACTAATCTTTTTAACACGTAAGGAAACGTAAGGAAACTTTTTCTAAGGAATATTCATAGTGATGATATAGAAATTTGTAATGACAACTGAATTAAACTGAGAGCATTCGTAATTACTTCTCATACGATTAACATAGGAACTGTTAAAGGTGTGAAAACAGTATAGAAGATCAATTTCAAAGCCACTATAGCTCGGTGTTGTGCAGGATCTAATACAAGAATTGTAAAATGAAGTGCTTGCACTTGTGATTAGGTACACCACACCGCATAGCATCATTCGAGGCGACCTATAATTTTGGCTGTATGTTTGCCATATGATCTTATAGGCAGAGCTCTTGAGACACGAGCTTAAACGGGACTACCTAAATCAAATTCGCGTGGATACTTTTTTTCTCAAAACTAACTATGCTATTGACCTAGCAAGGTCTTAACAGCTACACCGGACTACTCGAGGATGCAAAAGAGTAGAACCAAAGACTTATTCGGATGCGGCGATTGTCGAGTGTATCTCGCCCACGATATTGATATAGTTTTATAAGTGATTGAAATGTTAAATCTTCCGATTATCTTAGAGACGTTTGCATAAGAAACTCTTGTTACATCGATTGAGTGCAGGTGTTAAAATGCCACTAATATGTCTACGTTGGAATCTGATATCCCGTTAGTAACTATTTCTAACTAGATTGCGAGTGAGTACCAGTAACATTTTGGCGACGTGTTTTTTGAGTACGTAATGATTACGGAAGTAAAGAGTGATAAATTATTACTATGATTCTCCCTTCATATACTCGACTCACGGTGCAGCGTACAACAGGACAACCACTGACCGATGTAGTTAGGTCTATCAATGACTATGTCTGTGCATTAAGGACGCCTTTCCAATGATTTATCTCAAGTTGCCATTCCCCAGGCCACGAGGATTGGCAGAATAGAGACAGAATCTATTTAGTTCAAAAGATATGCTTTGAGTTGGTAGAATCTATTATAATATAATAGTAGTTGCAGAGTAGCTAACGGGTAACCGTGTATGGATGGCTATTTCAAAATAAAAAAGGAACAACTCATTGTGGTTTGTTATTTAGTTATTAATTATGTTTTCAAGAATTAGAGTTCTCGTTTTCTTGAATAATTTGATGTTTCATACTATCATTAGTTGTTTTGATCTATAGGAGCCAGATAGGGTGGGTCAAAAAAATCAACTATTTTTTTTTTTACAATTAATACGGAAAAATGGGTTACTAGGCACCTTAAAAAAATTCTCACCAAATATGAACTCTTAATTTTAATAGGAAGATCCTCCGCATCGCAGTTTTTCATTTTTTTCTCAGTCCAATAGAAAAAAATTCATTCCTCATCATTAATTGGTCGTACAGAAAAATTTTTTTTAAGAATTTTGTAGGAAATTTAATGCTCTACAAAAAAGGTATCTTATGTTTTTTCCGTAAACCTCACCATTTCACTAATATTGAAGATTTAAGATTGATTATTTTAAGTCAAATGTCACTTTTGTTTATGAATTTTATAACTCGACAAGAAATGGCTATTATTGAATGGGCAATAGAAATTTTTGTGGCAAATTAACTGCTCTATAAAAATGGTATCTTATGTTTTGGCGATTAAATTAAGCGTTCAAAAGATATTCATCATCAAACTTTCATGTATACCGATTTTAAGAGTTTTTGATTAAATAATCGAAAAATTTCAATTTAATCTATCAGTTTTGAGAAAATTTCATTAAAGAATTAATTTGGTTACCATGTCGCCATCATATTTATGAGATCATTTTAAGGAGTGCATTCGAAGTCTATTGGCCAGTATCATCCGGACCAAATGTTCCAATATTTGGCAGATTCAAAAAATTTTGGGACACATTCGATAAAACGAAGTATAAATCTGGTGTTGAAGATAGTATTGTTGCTTATATTATTACGAATGAAAAAAATAATCTATCTTCATTTATTAAGCGATACTTACAGGTATTATTTAAATACAATTTTAAGTGTAGAGGATAATTTTTGATTTTTTACGAATAATTGATTACTTTTAAGTTTGATGATGAATATCTTTTGAACAATTAATTTAATCGCCAAAACATAAGATACCATTTTTATAGAGCAGTTAATTTGCTACAAAAATTTCTATTGCCCATTCAATAATAGCCATTTCTTGTCGAGTTATAAAATTCATAAACAAAAGTGACATTTGACTTAAAATAATCAATCTTAAATCTTCAATATTAGTGAAATGGTGAAGTTTACGGAAAAAACATAAGATACCTTTTTTGTAGAGCATTAAATTTCCTACAAAATTCTTAAAAAAATTTTTTCTGTACGACCAATTAATGATGAGGAATGAATTTTTTTCTATTGGACTGAGAAAAAAATGAAAAACTGCGATGCGGAGGATCTTCCTATTAAAATTAAGAGTTTATATTTGGTGAGAATTTTTTTAAGGTGCCTAGTAACCCATTTATCAGTATTAATTGTAAAAAAAAAAATAGTTGATTTTTTTAACCCACCCTAACTGGAGCCTATTTAGATAAGGTAAAAATATTGACTTACGGTAAGTGACTATCGATAATAAATAAATATATTGTTTAAATAGAAAAAACTACTTATTTCATTGAAATAATTTAATTACCTCTGTTCGGGAATAACAAATGTCAAATATTTATTAAATGTGAGAACTTATCGAGAAATGGTGGTTACTTAGGTAATGAAGCGTAATGACATGTTTTGCCTTAGCGTAAATTTTGTTTTATCAGAATTCTAGAAAATGACTGTGATTCTATGATTTTCAATTATATTGAGATTATATATGTATATGTATGTAGGAGTGTATATATGATATGTGTTTGTGAGTTTATATATAAGATCTATATATAAATATATATTCAAAATTAATAGAGATAATTAAATGATACATATTTGTTTCTTTTAAACACCTGCATATAATGTTTCGATATTATATCTATTTTATTTAACTAGATTTATTTTGACAGTGATATAAAAAATAATTATTTCATACGCGTAATTATATTTTTCATTAAATATATACAAAAGTTATATAATTTGTAATTGTGATGATTTTATTTGAATACATCGCAATTTCTTTAATAAATTAAGCGATAAAAATATGTGACGTGGAGTGCAGGTTGCGGTGTGTGATCGTGGCGCGTTGCGGCTGTGTGCGCGCGCCGGCGTGCATGTGTGAGCGCGCGGCATGCGGCATGGCAGCGCGACGCGCAGCGCGCGGTAGGTATAGCGAGAGGCCGAGCGGGGGCGCGCACGCACACTACCGCGCGCCGGCCAATCACCGAACGGCGCGCACGCACACTACCGCATACATACCATGCCAAAAACCTAGTTTTCTTACGGAAAACGTGGTCATTTTGTGCACGTTTAGGGTGTGTGCGACCCCGCGCACACTATCCGCCCTCGGAATGAAAATATTTTACACAGTCGTGCCCTCGGAAATCACAGAAAAAAATTGATAAATTTTCGCACCCGCCGCAAAGCCCGCTCGACTTCGTCGAATTTTCAGGGTGTCCCTTCTTAAGTTTTTTTTTATGCTATTAACGTTGATTGAAAGTAGTTGAAACGCGCTATATAATGATAATAATTTCATAGAAAACAATAACATGGCGAGCGTGCTATGCGACTTTGAAGTTGCAGTCCCTTCGGCGAGGTCCATCTCTGGTGTAGTACGAAAATAACGGATTTTTATGAATTATAATATTAGACAACATCCTTAGAAATCTCTAGTCGCATTAAAGATAGGATAAATTAATATCTATGACGATAAAGAAAAAGGCGCGTTGAGCCGCCCAAGCGGCGGAGGCGCGGGCGCGGGGCGGTGGCTCTTCTGCGCCCTCGCACTAATATACTAGTGTTAAAAAAAACATCACAACCCGAATCTTTTGCTTTCAATGCACAGGCGCAAGCCTAATTATCATTAATATATATAAAAAGGAGAAAAATATAGGCTCGTTTTTTTAGGAAAATTGAGTAAATTTTTCCGACTGTATTGTCACTGTCGCATCAAGCCTGTAACTTTGTTGGTCTTAATTATATGAAAATTGTCATAAAACGTTTGTGCAATTTTAAATTTACAAATTAATTAAAAAAAAACGGGGATTTTTAATCAAAATGCCAATGTACAGCATAAAAACGCATAACGAAAAATAAATAGCTATTCGACGGATTGTATTGTATATTAGATCTAATAAACTCTAGTTGTAATATAATGTTTACGAATAATACTTACATCAAAAATGCTTATAATGTGTAGATATGTCGAAGAAAATATTATTAATATAAAAAAAGATAGTGTAAGGATATCTGCGGAATAGACCCGATGTTTAGAATTCCTTCAATGCTTATAAACTTGTACAATAAAAAAACAATTTGTAAAAATTATTTTATAGAACTTTTAAATGATTATCTTAAAATAAAAAGTAATTTAATCTGGTCTATTTAATTTTCACCTATATATAAGGAGACAAAAAAACAACGCATCAATTACCTAAGTATATAAAATAATTGCGAAACGAAAAATAATACGTTTATTAATATTTAAATATGATTATTTAGAAGTGTTTTTTCACAATTCACGTATGAAATATTGTTTAATTTAAAGTAAGTAATATCTATAAGATAATGTTTTAGAAATAAAACATTGTATTTCGAACAATACGTTCGAATAATCACATTTAGAAACGTTTTAGTTCAAGTAAAAGAATTTTATCAGTAAAGTTGCCGTTAGGTTACTGTGGGCACATGAATTCCCGGAATTCCGGGAACTAATCCTAGAGGTAGAGAGCTGCCACACACTGTCAACGCGGGCTCAACATGCCAACAACACTTCAAACACAAATAATACACGTTTAGAAACTTCCATTCATTATACCCATACACGAGTTCGCTCCTTAAGTTTCTTTTAGACAACGAATATTTTAATTTCGCTATGATAATAATTATAACGAGTGTAGTTTATATTTACAGTTTATTAATTTATTTTATTTTTGGTAAAAGAAAATAATTGATAAAAGGTGATAATTATTTTTTGATTCAGTTTTTATAAGTTATTCGGTATAATCAATTCACTTACTTTTTTATCAATATTTGACTTGATCCGTTTTATGTTTTTAACTTTGAAATAATAATAATGTAAATAAATTTTGATTTAAGGTTTTTTTTTAAAGCGACTAACAAAAATTAGAAATTAAAAAGGATTATTTATCTGTCACTTTTTCGGTTAAAATAATTATCAAAATTAATTGACATATTTGTTTACCTCTCTTCACACTTGCGATCATTTTAAATAGGTATTTATATTGATGCTTAGTGAGTCAAAAACACCATCGTCAGTTTAGAACTTTTTAATTAATATTAAAAGGTAAGAACATTTTAAATAGAACTAATGTAAAACAATTAATTTATTTAAAAATTAAATAAAAAAAAAACTCTATTTTTATAGTATTAACTTTAAAAAGATTATATAAGCCTTGGTATAATGGACAAATTTAATAGTATGAAAATAATTAATCAAACAAAATTGTAATATGTAGACATAGAATAGTCAAGTAATAAAAAGAACCATTCATGTAATCAATAGATAGGATAGGAAAAGGTTTATTCATATTATACTTAAAATTATACGTAGAATGTGAGTTTGTTTGTAACGCTTTCACACCTCAACTATTCAACTGAATGTCATGAACTTTTACATATCCCACGTCGTAGGGAACCAATGATCCAAAAAAAGTGTTCTCGTGGTGGTTATATCAGATCTTCATTAGCGCATGCGAAACCACGAGCAAAAGCTATTCTAAAACAAATGTATCACAATTATAATTTCCCAAAAGTTACCATAATTTCTAAGTAAGGAATAAGTATTAGAAAGAAAAATTATTTAATCAGATATACTTAATATTAATTTTTAATTCCTAAATTAGATATATAAATATCTACTTAATATATGTTTTTTAAACCCTATTTAAGATTCGGCGCTATTCAATCGATCTGCATACAGTAAAGTGTATGTGGGCTAGAGGAAGGCAGTCTAAAACACATTTTTTTTTAATTTTTCAATTGCCTTAATTTAGTATATTTATTCCTTGTATGATATTTTGCCTGACGTATAGTCCGTCCATATTCGCTTTTGTATGTATTTTCTTCGTTTGTCTATATTCTGGTCGATTTAATATCTATTAACAAAGCTAAACTTTAACATAACACAATACCTAACAGTAATTATGTAAATATATATTTATTTATTTAAGGCATGACATGCCTAATATGGAAGAACAAAATTATGTAATTAATATTATAAAGGAAGTCTTCCATGACTAACTCGACACTGGCGGAATTATCTACGAGACTCCATTATTTTTTCTTCTATTTTATATTTGGTAACCAGTCTTCTAGGAGTCTATTACTGCCATTGTCAAGAGATGAACGATATTACAAGATTCTTGATATAATTTCAATGAACTAACAAGATGGTGGCCGTCTTGTTAGAACTTTCCTGGGAGTTTTTATGGCAAGTCAGAATGCTCCGTGGTATTATTTCCGATCCACTTTACTTGTGCACAATAACCAAACTATATTACTTAAAGCACCACCAACATTACACAGTGTAGAGCCAAATAACACAAGATTACGGATAAAATGTAAAGACCACTACATCGTATACTTCCCGCCAAAAACTCGACGCCATTATTTAAAAAGTTGAAGCGTATGTAAAATCAAAATAAACCGAATAAATCTATTATATGAATAACCATAAGAGTTATAATTAAATACGTTGAACTTGGAACACTTGTGTAAGTAGTGGATAAGTTAATTATTATACGATGGGGAGAAGAAAGGGGGTGCACAGTTCAACGACCCCGGAATGCGCCTAGACGCGCGGATGTTACCATTGTTTTCATATATTATACGCAGGTGCTACGGACGATTTTAAACTTTTAACGGAAATTACCAACTGGTTTAATTAATTTCGTAATTTATATTGGGTCAAGTATTTATTTTTCTACGGGTGCTTACTTAATTATGATGTAAATATTGACCTAGTTAAGTAGTTACTAATGAATACAATTAAAAATATCAGCTTTATCTAAACTCATACGTTATTGTAAATATAATTTTTGAATGATAATCGTTGTTACAAATAAAGGCTTTTTAATATGATGAGTTTATGCTGTTTTCTGGTATTTAGTTATGGTTTGCTAATATTTTTTCAGGTTGATTAAAGGTTTTTTTTTCTTGAACTGACCTAGCAAGGTCTTAACAGCTTCACCGGACTACAGTATGATTATAAGATTTTTCCGAATATAGCCAAATACAATATGTAATATATATATAATACACCTCAAAAAATTACTATATATAAGTAAAATAAATTATGAAAAGAGATAAAGTTGTAATATAATTTATAAAACTTCCTTTGCACTTTTTGCATATTATAACATTTTCTGGTTTATAATAAAAGTATAATAAGTGTACAGTCCTCGCCAAACTGTTTGACATTGCTGAATATAGTTGCGCAAAACCATTTTTTTCTCGAACTGAATACGCTATGGACCTAGCAAGTTCTTAATAGCTTCACCGAACTACAACGCAGAAACCGTATTTTTTATATCATATGAGGCAAACGAATAGGTTGGTTACCTGATGTTAAGTGATCACCACCGTCCATAGACACTTTCGACACCAAGGGATTTGGAAGTGCGTTACCAGCCAATGTTTGGGGAGGGGTGAATAGAGAAGGAGGAGTAGGGGAGGGGCGAGATAAGAGAGAGGAGGGATCTCTACCTCTTCTCCCGCATCTCCCCTCCCTCGGAGGTGATCTTCCGGCGCTCTTACTGACCGAACGAAACGCAACAATGCAAACATTGTTACTTTACGTCGGTCTTTCTGTGGGTCAGGTGGTACTACCTCGGGCGAGACGACCTATTTATGCTGAAACCAGTAATAGCTCCAGCGTGGCTTTACCACCTATGTATTGTGCACATCTCGAGCTCGAAGGAGATTGTTAGGGCCCTTGATAAGTGGAGACATTCCAAATTCATCATCATTTTCTTTCATCAGTTCATTGTAACCTCCGATGAGAAAACTGGGGCAAGACAGAAAAAGACATGCTTTAGGTAGATATTATCGTTTCATTAACTTGGTTTATGTAGGAAAGCGTGATGCAAATCAAGAATGGATTCAGGGAAGTTCGAGATATAACAATAAGTGAGCATAAGAAACGAAGAAAATCCAAGAGAGATGAGAAACATAGTCTTACACACGACTTTTGTTTATGAAATTTGGAACATGACCCTATGTGTTAAAGTTGTTTAGTGATAATTGTAAATTTTTTTTAAATCTAGTTCAAAAAGGTAGAAGTTATATAAAGGCGTTAAAAAAGAATAGAGTTAGAGATACTTTATTGCTATAATAACATTCGTGGTGGAGGATTAGCAATGTTTTCGAGTGGGGGATATGTTTGAGAGTCCGTACGGAAGGTAGGTAGGTAGGTGGTGATAAAAAACTGAATATAGATGGCTAAATGAAAGAAATTTTAGAATATGTCGTCCTGTTCGTCGCTTTTATTTATGACTAGCCCCTGCCCGCCACTTCGTTCGCGTAGTAATAGTTACTTTGGGCTAACGCTAACACGTAAGTAGCTCTCAAGAGGAAAAAAATCCCGATTTTGAAACATTTTTCATTGGTGCTCCGCTCCTATTGGTCTTAGCGTGATGATATATTCTTCCTCGATAAATTATCTATATAACATTGAAATAATTTTTCAAATTGGGCTAGTAGTTCCTAAGATTACCCCCTACATCGTCACAAACTCACAAACTTTACCTCTTTATAATATTAGTATAGAAGTATAGACAAGCTCGTTTTGATGCAGGGTAATGCTCGGCTGCATAAAGCTTGCTCAATTCAAGCTGATCTTCACAATATTAATATCGGAGATGTGGAATGGCCGGTGAGATTATTGAATACTTGCTTTTGATTCACTGGCGTTTATGTAGATTTTGCTTATCTCTCGGGAATATTACTGTTTTTTCAATAGGAATGGTAGCCTATGTCATTTTCTGTATCCCTTGCAACGTGGTTGCAAAGTTTCACGATGACCGGTTGAATAGTTAAAGTTAAAGTTAAGGTCGTTAAAGTGTAACCAACAAAGAGAGGAGCTCACGTTTGAATCTATAATATTATCTAAGATAAATCCGATGGAACATATCTGAGATACATTGAAATGAGGAATAAGTTGCAGATCCCAGCTCTTGTCAACATTGATGAACTGACAATCACGGTAATTAAGTAATGGTAACGATTAGAACAGGAGACATTCACGATCCCTTGCCGCCCCAACATCACGGTCTGTCGATACACCGTGGGGTTTTTGTCCGTGCGGGTCGGACATAACCCATCCTCTCCCCCGGGAGGGTGTATCCATAAGGGATTTCCCCACGTAAAGAAAAAAAGGAGACAATAATCATACTTATCATGAGTTAGCGGGTAGAAATAATTAGATAAGAAATAAGTAGAAAAAATCTTAATTTTAATTAAAAAAAAAATACAATACTTAATTAAAAAGAAATGTTTAAATGCTAGATTTTAAAATTAAATGGTATATTTTACGTATTTGGGCCTTTTTTACTTTGCATTCAGTTTGCCGATGTCATCATGACATCTTTATATATTAGCCCAAGCCGAGGTGTGCCGTGTATCCTTGAGCTAGTTGCCCAAATAAAATCGGCTGAGTGCCGCAAGCGCTCGCCTTACTAGACCGGTGAAGCAGTTAAGACCTTGCTAGGTCAATAGCGTAGTCAGTTCGAAAAAACAAGTATTAGTACAGTTGACAACCCCACTTTTAGTCCATATTGTTAAACATTATAATATTAGTTTTTCTATAAAAGGTTTAGAATGTATGAGTTGAAATTTATTTATTGCTCTAACAATGAACTCACGTGTTATTTTATTAAGTACCACAAAATGGCTACGTTAAATGTACATTCTGTTAAACGAGGAAGGTTCGGTACGCTGAACTCAAATAGAAATTAAATATGGTGGTTTTCTTAAGGTTAATTATTTTACTTGAATTATAACGATAGCTTGATTAAGTAAGACTTTTATTACTGTCCTTGTGTGGGGCCGAGGGAACGAAGGGCGGAAGTACAGTTTACGCACACGTGTGCCGAATACGATGATAACGAGAGTCGAGTACCTATTGCCAAATATTTGCAGGGTTCGTTTCGCCGGAACAATACTGTGCCTTAACGAGACGTGTTAAAGCTCAAAGTAAACACATAAACTGTTAACAGAGCGTTAAGTTAAATGAATCAATAGTTTTATATGTCAAAGGAAAAATATACGATCATCGTAATCGCACAATCGCCGGAAAATGACACCGTTGGTAAGTATTCGTGTATTGCACGTGGAAGGTAATGCCAAGTAATGCTTTTACTAAAAAAATATACCTAGGTTGTGAATATTTGCGTACGTAGTCCATCGGTCACTGGGCGACATATAAAATTATTAATAACGTTGCTAACAATAGAATTTGTAATATTTTCCTTATTCTATTCAAGTCATTGTGTTTTTAATTATACATATTTTTAATACATACATTAGGCTATGTATTTATTATTATAACATTTCTTATATAATCGATGTTGTTACAAAAAAGTTAAATACGTATATACTTATAAAGACTTGCTTTAGAAAGGTTTCGTACTAAATGCACCGCGCTCGCCCGAGGCAAGTTCGCGTTATCCTTTTTTCGCAAGTCTAACCTAACCAAAGCGAGACAAAAGAGCAAGATGGCGAAAATTCAGCGAGCGCGGTGCATTTAAAGTGTAACCTTTTTAAAGCAAGTATTCAATACGTATTTAACTTTTTATATACCACTGAATAAGTTTGAAAAATTGTGATATAAGTTCAAGTGAAAACCATTATCTAGATCGAGTATTTTAATTTAAATAGAATGCATAGATATTGTAATATAAACCGCGCAAACTTTGTTTTTAATTTTGTGTGTTATTTTTCATATATTCTTGTAAATAGCTTCCGTTTAGTATTTAAAGCATGTAATGTGTAAAGTGAAAGTTAACACGTTATTAAAAAGTTAGAGACGTTATTTCATTGTTTTGTTAATTTTAGTTATTTTTATTGTCTGTACATGACTCGTTTCAATATAAACCGGGTTTATCAGAATGTTTAATAATCACAGCGTGACCAAACGGCCACTTAGGTATAGGAAAATACGTCACTGACGTATATTAATAATTGTTAATTAACTTATATCCAACACATTTGTTTTCCTGTCTGACGATTACAAAGGAGAGCGAATTGTAAACGCAAAACTAGCATTAAATATGACTTGTTAAATGAATCTATCCAGTAAATTACGCACCATCCAAAGTTAATGTTTTTGATATATAATTGATAAACTCAAAAAAAAAACAACCGATTGTAAAAAATATTTCAACTATAGTGGGAGTTCATATTAGTGAATAATATAAACTATATTTTATGTTCAAAACCTGCAATAATACGAGCGAAGACGCAAGCAATAGGCTAGTGTTGTATATTTGATTTAAATTGTTACACTCAAAAATGTCTAAAAACACAAGAAGAAGTTTCTTTAAATGAAACTTTATAAAGCTATATTACTAAAAGCTTTATAATTAGTTAAGAAAGGTGAAAATAATAAAACTCGTATCTCTTTTTCGGGACAATCTCATTGTATATATTTAATAGATTTTTCACGCGCAGCATACTGTATGAATGTACAGCGTATAAATGAATCTAATCATGTACACCGCAATGTACGTAAAAAGTAAAATTTCTTGATTCGGTTAAAAGTATAAATATTTGATTACCAAACAAAGTAAATCCTTTATCAAAACCAGAATAATGGAAACATTCTGTATGTATTACAGTGAACTAAAACTAATGTTGTTTCTTTCTAATACACGTGAGTTAGTATCTGTTTTTCCTTTCAAACATCTTGTCATCCGTGACCCTGTCGCGTGACCTTTTCGATGCCGTTTTTATATACATGTTGTTCTAAAAAGATTTTATACAAATGTAGAAAACGTCTTCAATATATACGCTATATATTCTGATGGAAACATAAACTATATAAAAGTCCAAGATCACTGTAAAACAAAATGTAACTGGATAAAATGTAAACTTTTTAATTTATCTCAATGAAATAATAGATTTGATACAAAGAAAATTAATAGTAAATTTAGGTAGCTTTTAATAAGGTATATTATCACCTCGTGCCTTCATTTAATCGACTAGATTTTTTGGCAGCATCATTCGCGTTAATGTAAATGTGATCTCTCTCTTGGGAATATTACGTTTTTTCTGGATGCCATATCCTATGCCCTTTTATATAAGCCTGACAAACAAAATTTCACGATAGTCGGTTAAGTACTTAAGACGTGAAATTAACAAATAAACAAAATCACATTCACATCTATATCTATACTAATATTATAAAGCTGGAGGAGAGTTTATTTGCTTGAACTCGCTAATCTTGGGAACTACTGGTCTGATTTGAAAAATTCTTTCATTGTTAGATACCTCGTTAATCGAGGAAGACTATCATCACGTTAAAGTCAGTGGGAGCGGAGCATTAATGAAGAATGTTTCAAAATCGGGCTTAACGTAACGTACGGGCGTAACGTAAAAATATTTCCACCTTCTTCGTAAACAAAGTCGCGAGTTAAAGTTAGCCCAAAGTAACTATTCCACGCAGACGAAGTCGCGGGCAGAAGCTTGTTTATAATATTAGTTTGAACTAGATAAGACTGTAGATAGTTCTTTAAACATAATTAACTTATTTACTATTCTGAGCACTACAATTGTTGTGGGAATAGATTTTTTGTAAGTACTCCTTTAAAAAAAATCTATAGTGCATGATCAAACGGAATAAGTTTCAATATGCATAGTTATTGCTTCATGTTGCATATTCTTCACAAAGGGTATAATTATAGAACTATTGGCGCGTCGTGAGGTCGAGCGTTACCTTATACTTTAGTTTACTACAAATCCAATACGGGGTATTAAATAAGAGTCTGAAATCTCGGCTGTACGGTGATCTAAAATTAAACCACGTCTTCTACGACTCTGTGGAACCAGGGCAATGATCACAAATTCGCACGAAGACTCTTTTAACGATATACGAAATCTCCCCAGAAGGACCACGCTTCTAAATGCGACTTTGAGCATATCTTACCTCACTAGATGCGACAATCTCCATTGTATAGACATGTCCTACACTCATTAGCAAATAATTAAGAAAGCCCAATATATTTCAGCCCGATTTAAATGTACACTTGTACGTAATGTGGTTCTACTTGTTGTCCTTAAATGTGGAACTTCACACTTCTTTAATAGTTTTCTAAATTAAAGACTACACACAGCATCTTCTCCGCTCTTGTTTAATTTTATTGACGTTAAAAATGTGGGAATTCTCGTGGAGCTTGTTATAATAAAGTTGTCATCGCGAGGGGTAGTTCCTTGTACTCTATCCACCTCAAATCTTGTGATATATTCTGTCTCTGTAATCCGTAGACTGGTTTACATTTAAATTTCCAGCAATTGCTCGTTGATTCAAGCTTTACTATATAAAAGTCATCATTTCTTAGTCGATACATAAATGTCTCTACAGATAAATGTTTTTATTTTTTTCTAATACAGACGGCATCAAGACATGGAAGTTATTCAACAATAATTCAACTCGCAGAGACAAAATAAATTAATAACTATAAGTTTAAAATGTTACCGTAAAAACGTGTTAATTTCAAATTACGAGTAAATGTTCTTTTTGTGGTAATAATTACATAGTATAAACAAGTCCTCTGCCACGTTTGCCTGTCTGTTCGCGATAAACTCAAAAACTACCCGATCGGATTCTCATGCGGTTTTCACCAGTAGATAGAACGATTCACGAGGAAGGTTTAACAATAATTTGTTAAGTTTTTTTATTAACAGGGTGGGACAACGTCCGCCGGGACCACTAGTATATTATAAATCAGTAATGTGACTGTTTCACTTTAAAATTGTTGAAGTTATACTTCTTTTGGCGCGTTAGGGAAAAATGATGAGAGTAAATTCTACGATGCGCGCGGACACCGTCGCGAAAAACCGACACCCTGAAGTTAGCAATAGTCAGTATTTTGTTTCTTTGTATTTGTTGTTTGTATTTCTTTATATTAAAACTTTCATTGTATTAAATACCGTTAGTTAGTGTCGTTTTTTCTACAAACGTAGAATAAGGCGAAAATTAAAATTTTTGAAAAGATTTTTACCTTGTTACGCCAAAGAAGTATAACTTCTAATGTGTGTACATAAGTACACACACACAATTTTTTTTTAGTTATAGTAATATATCAGTCTTTATTTTTATACTGAAAAATTTTATAATTTGTAAATATATTTTCTTGCATCCTCTACTTTGATACAGTTTATATCTCTGTGAATGTAGGTACGGATTACCTTAAAATGTAACAATATGTTGCTAAGTTTATGTTTTATATATTATTCAATAATTTAAATAAAACAGGATGAAATTCAACTGAACACGAAGATAACACTTTTTACATTTTTTTCCTCCATTATCCACAGTATATTTATTTATCAAAAGTATGATTTCCTTACAGCACGAGACTGTATACGAATTAATATGATAATATAATAAAGAATATCATAAATAACATTTAAACAAGGTACTTAAATATAAAAATATTTTGTATACATGATTAAAAATTCTGGTGAGAATGGTTTTGAGATTATCAGATATTCTTAATCTATTATCAAGGCAACAGGTGGTAGATAGGTATAAACTGTTTATCAGTGAATAAATTCGATAAAAACAAACGTAATCAGTAAATGAATTTATATACAGATTATATACTTTCCGCCCTCCCGGTATCTATAATAAATAGATAGGTATATACATACTTGCGTATATTTAAATACCTATTGTTATAAAGGAAGAGGTATACATTAATTTAATTTCCATATTTTCATTCATAATGTGGCTGTTAAAATGCTAAAGTTCTTACAAAATAATGTTTAATAAACTAAACCTTGACTTCAAAAGGAAAGATCAAGCGTGAAGAAAAGTGAAAAAGCTTTTCAATTTTGTAAAAGTATAAAAATAATCAACATGAAGAATACCTACTACATAGGTACTGTACTGTCGTCCAAGTGAAAAATGGTGCATTTGACGTTACTTACAATATTAAGTTTTATGTATATACACATACTACTCGAAAAATCTTAAAAAACCTAAAACCCGATTACAGCGGTAGTGCCTAGTCCGGTGAAGCTGTTAAGACCTTGCTAGATCAGTAACGTCAGTAAGAAAAAAGCCGATTACAGCGACTCGCATCGGTTCCAGTTGTGAACCCATATAATTCAGGGACTCACTCAAACACATACCTAGTTGGTTTAGTGAATGTCTTACGCATGTGTGGAAGAAATTTCGATGAGACGGACGTAGCGCCATCTGCTATTCAGTGACATCAATAATTTCGTTTTGTTGGAGATACGGACGTCCGTTGAATCATTTGGATATTGTTCATATAATAATACTAAGATTGGGAATAAAAACTGGAATGGTGGAGTACGGAAGGTAAAAATTTGGGGTTATGGGTATTGATGAAAATTAAAAAAAATACAAAAAATATATTTTTTTTAGATGGTGAAAAAATCTAGAAATGGTACCCTAATCACCTAGAGGTATAATATATAATTTACGACCTATTCTCATAGCTACCAAATAAACATATTCGTTGTTATTACAAAAAATTAAATACGTGCTTTAAAAAGGTTTCGTACTAAATGTACCGCGTTCGCCCGCGGCAAGTTCGCGTTATCCTTTTTTCGCAAGTCTAATCTCACCTAACCAAAGTAAGAGAAAAGAGGAAGATAGCAAACATTCAGCGAGCGCGGTGCATTTAAAACTTAGCCTTTTTAAAGCAAGTATTCAATACTTTTTTGTAATAACACCGATAAAATTTCATAAAAAATACCGTGACACGAGAATTTATATATTGGAATATTTCGCATCGGGAAAAAAGGTGTAATAGGTCTAATAGTCTAAAAGGGTCATAGGTAATAGTAAAAAGGTCTAATAGTTTTTTTTTTGTATATATAGGCTACTGCTCACAAATTGCCCTTAATTAAAAGACGAGTTACACGTATCTACTTCGCTAAACTCCGTCCGATTATGACGTAGGTACAGTTGTCCGGTCTTTGCACACGCGCAAAACCGTATTCATAAGTTGCAGGTTTTCCAGAACCGAGCCCTACGTAAAATCACCGGTGCCCCATGGTACGTCCGGAATAAGGATCTCTACAGCGACCTGGAGATGCCTTCTATCTGGGCGTATATAAAATCACTCATGCGTAGTTATTTCGAAAAAGCCGCGAATCATCCCAGCCCGTTAGTGGTATCCGCCGCGAACTATGAACCCGTACCCAACGCTGCGCAGTAGGTATAGATGACGACCGCGAACACATTTTTACCGACCCTCCTGATTTAATCATGTCAGTGAATGATCAGTACCAGCCTGTCTCTTCAAACAGAGCGTGTTCACGCCCACGCCAGATCACGCCGCCCTGGTCTGGGGGTAAATTTCGCTCCCACACATAAAATTAGGCCCCCCTCGGCAGCGGCTCAAGCCTAGGTCCGTTCCCTCGGCGTGGAGCCCTTGAGTACGCTGCTCACGCGATACAGTGACACAAAACATTACATCACTGCTACAACATCACACACATCAAAATCAAATCAAAATTAAAATATCCTTTATTCAATTTAGGCCCTGAGAAGGCGCTTATGAAAGTCAATTAGTGGATGTGCAGAGAGGAGCGTCATTTCCAGACGTCACAATCGTTCACATACTGGTCCACTCTATAATAGCCTTTAGATATTAAAGCCCGCTTGACATGGCTCTTGAACTCACTATCCGTTGAATCGGTAACTTCAACACACTCCGTCAAATCACTTATACACACGTGCACGCTTACAAGCTTACACGCTGTTTTTCTTTTTCAGAGAAATAAACGACAAAGAGTTCTACCCTTATTTTTCCTTATCCTATTCTATCCTACATAGTTTTGAGGAATTTTTCCGACACAAAATACATATAGGAGTTGTTGAGGCACGCATGCTTGGTACACACGCATGTTTCAATAACTCATATACGTATATCTAGATAGCTTCGCTTAGGTTATCTCAGATAGGTCGCGATTTTTGCACATAACAGGCGATAGCCCAAGCCGAGGTATGCCGTGCACCCTTGAGTTAGTCGCCCAAACATCCCAAATCGGCTGAGTGCCTTTAGCGCTCGTTTCAATAGTTCGGTGAAGCTGTGAAGACCATTCCAGGTCAACATCGTTTTCATTTCGAAAAAAAAAAAACTTCGCTAAAGGCACAGGCTACAGATTTTTCGACTTTTCTTCGATTTGTGTTTTAGTACGATGCACCCGTTTTTATTACGTCGGCACTATACTATTTAAAAAACCATTTGATATTATCGGATGATAATTAACTGTTTTTTTTACATACTTTAAGCATGTTCATAATAGTACGTATAGAGACATTCTGTATATGAAATGTATAGATGTGGTTTATTAATTGTTATGTAATAGTACCCACAATAACAGTAATAGTACACACAGGGGGAATTAAAAATTAACGCTTCGTCCTCCTTCAATCCCACTATTGAGCATAATGGGCTTTACGCCATAAGTTTTATTTGAATGTTCGTAGCTATATAGTTAGTTGACTTTTTATTCAGTATCTTGGAAGCTTGGTGTGTTATACTAAGTATAGATTGAGTTGGACAAATTTATTAACACATATTTAAAGATAGATTAACTATTACTACTGTTACAATGTATAAATAATATAAGTATTCATAAAATAGATTTGACATTCCATTTATCCCTGCCAAGTTAATGTTCCCGAGACAGACCAAGAACTAATTGGTAAAGTGTAGTGCCAAAGGATATGAGGAACTGCATACAGTTTGAGGATAGTGTCGAGGACAGAGCAACGTGGAGTAGAAAAGAACAACACGAAAGTCTGAACCCATAACCAGACCTAAAAGGGAAAAAGAGAGGGTGAGAAAGATAAAATAGGTTTGAAGTAAAAATGTTGATGCAAATTAGATCGTCATTGAAAATGGTTCTCGAAAAGTTCAAACACGCACACGTGTTTTAAACATCCATATTACATACGTATATTACACACACATAGTGTTCACTCATGGTGCTTACACGTATGTGTACACGCCCCGTAGGTATATTTCTGCCATTTTGAGGATCACGGACATTTCTGAAGAATGTTCTATAGATTGCGCTAAATGTTCGGCGCTTTGAAATAATACTTTAACGTAACCGGTAATGTATCATAAGAATACGGTTAAAATGTCGGTTACCAAGACTCTAAGTGCATAGGACGTCGTGTGCGTCAGATCTATTAAAATGGTGCGTGCGTGTACGCAACGCAAGGCCCACCAACGAGGTTATCAATTTATGAATCGTAAAGTGAAAAAAAATGCGCGTAAATGCGCGTTACGTTCATGAATTTTCTGTGGTCATGTATCTAAAATATTTATTACAGGCCGTGACGTAAATAGATCACAAATATTATACAAATTCATAAAAGCATAATTTTAGAATATTTATTTTAGTTTCGTTAGTTAATTCATTTGATATAATTAAAGTTGGGTGAATAAAACGAACATTGTTTTTTTTTTTGATAAATAAAGCCATTTAAAACTTCACACAGAAGTGTTTGAAGTATATAGTTATATAATCTACAATAAAATTACTCTTTCGACTGCGCATATATAAGATACATTAGACGACATTCTAGTTCATGTCTTATTAAATTTGAAATACATGTTATATATTCAGCTGTACTATGACATAATCTCCTTGAATATCTGATGATACCACTCGATTATTCTATTTTACTATATTACTTTGGTAAGGATATTTGAAACGAACTTTGAATAAAGAGCAATGGACGCGTAATAAATTACTCTTAGAAGCTATTTGTTTAAAAATGTACATGCAATATTATTTTGTAGACTTGGGAAAATATATTATTTCATCTTTGCGTGGCATGCATAGATAAATTTTATTACTGGGGTCTATAGACTATAATGTCAACATTTTTTGTTCAAACGTTAAACAACATTGCTTTTATAAGTAGTCACGATAATTAGAAACCAAAAAAGGTCAATGATTAAAAACGAGTTAAGAATGCTTACTGATAAGATGCAAGAATGGCGAGCGGTCGAGATGTCAGTTGCGTTGAGCGCTTTCATAAAAAATAACTGCTTACAAAGTGATCGAGTGTAGTGCATAAATGCAGATACGATTAGAGGTTGCATCAGTAGGAATGCAGAGCGTGCAGAGCGCGGGCGGCAGCGGGCGTACGGCGCGATTGCGACGACCGCCGAAGGAATGCGACAGGTAACCAATTCCAGGAAGGCCGCGGCCCGTTACCGCGCCGAATATCTCCGGCAGTCAAACGCGCCGACAAGTGCGGCGGCCACTTGCGACAACACCGGCCGATGCGCCCGCAGCCGCTCCGCCCGACCGCCCGCCCTCCCGCTGCATTCCAGCCGACATTGAGGTTAGAAACCAGTCGAACCAACTCGCCGCATTCTATCTGCAAAGCCTGCTGCACGCACCCGGACTTCTTTTATCGGTGCTTCGCCTAAAAACACAATCGCTAAGGTATTTATTGTTCACTCCATACCTACGCCGTATTATCATTACAAATGCAAATATAAATAATATGTATCCTCCCCACACAAAGAATTTAACGAGAATCTTGATTTTTGTTTGAAAATGTACAATTTATTTTTAGGTTTCATATCTTATATGTTTACTCTTTGTTTCTGGTACCGATACAAGAGGAATATAATTTCTTCTAATCTTCAAGAAATTTATGTTTCAATACCTGGTACAAACTATAACGTGGTATATTTTACAAATGATAATACATTACACATGTCGATGGAGTAGCATATTCAATAAATGCAATAGATATGGGACATTTAAAATATAGATAGATAATCTACAAGCAGGACTATCCTACAACTGGAATCTAAAGAAGCCCAAGTATCTAAGTAAGTAGGACGCATACATTTGACATGTTGATGACAATATAGGATATGTAGAAGATTTAAAATACGTTGAGATTTTAATTATCCTAATATACATTTAGAACAAGGCCGTAAATCGTTAATTTTTAAAAGTTTTACATATTTCTTTAAGTTGAATTTACTACTGTAAATTTCACATTCTAACATATTTTCTTCTTTCGCGATTAACCTCATATGATTATAATGCAATTCAGGTTTAAGATTAACAAGAATTATGCAATAAAGTATAGAATAAGTACAACTACCATGGCTTTTTCAAGTCTAGCAAAGGATCTTTACAAAACAATACATTCAATATTTTCCACTTTTTTTCGAAGACAATATCTGTTCTTGATGAGATGTAATATTACAACCTTTTTACACTGAACCATATTCTAGGCTATTCTTTATTTTTAATGATATCTATGAATTTAACAAAAGCTGCGTAAGTCGTAGGTTTACACTTTAATGCTTTATGCATTAAAAATGTATGTTAAGAGAAGTTGGTAATAACTAAGAATAAACATTATAGATTTTTTTTTTCTCGAACTGTTTACGCTATTGACCTAGCAAGGTCTTTACAGCTTCACCGGACTACTACGGCGAGCGCTTAAGGCACTCAGCCGATTTTATATTGGCAACCAGCTCAAGGGTGCACGGCACACCTCAGCTTGGCTGTTGCCCGTTGCATGCAAAATCGCGACCTATCTTAGCAAACCTAGCTAACTATTCATATATGTTTGAGTTGTTGAAACGTATATGTGTACCAAGCATATCCGCCTCAACAACTCCTCCATGTATTTTTGTCGGAAAAATTGGGAGTTTTTCAGTTCGATAAGGGAAAAAAATTTAACATAAATAATCCTTCCACCAAGATGTGTAGCGTGTAGTCGTGCACGTGTGTGGAGGTGATCGTGTAGTGTTATGGCAGTGATGTATGGGTGTGTCACCGTATCGCGTAAGCGACGCACTCAAGGGCTCCCTACCGAGGGATCGAGCCTAGGCTTGAGCCACTGCCGTGGGAGGCCTAATCGGGTGTGCGGGAGCGAAATTAACCCCCAGACCGCGGCGGCGCGATCTGTGGTTACGCGAGCGTGGGTGTGAGCACGCTCTGTTTCGAGGGACAGGCTGGTACTGATCGTTCGCTGACTTGATATCGTCGGGAGGATCGGTAAAAATATGTCGCGGACGTCTTCTATACCGCCCAGCGGGTACGGGTTCGTAATTAGCTGCGGATACCACTAACGGACTAGGATGAATCGCGGCTCGCTCGAAATAACTACTAGTAAGTGATTTAATATACGCCCAGATGGACGGCATCTCCAGGTCCCTGTGGAGATCCGCCTTTCGGACGAACCAAGGAGCACCGGTGATTTTACGCAGAACCCGGGTCTGCAAAACCTGAAGCTTATCGAGGTTATTCGCGTGGGCGAGGACCGGACAACTATAAGTCATAATTAGACGAATACAGACTTTATATATTGTGAGCTTATGAATGAGGGACAGTTTGCTCTTCTGACAGAGTAAATAATGGAGGTGACCCAAGACCATAGCGGCTTTGTCTCGCACTCTCTTAATATGTGGCTCAAACGTTAAATGATTGTCTAATGTGACGCCGAGATACTTGACCTCGGTGGTCCAAGGTATCTGGGTTTTGTATAGCCTTATGGGCTTTAACTTGTTATCGCGATATATAGGATCGAAGAGTATCGCGGCACTCTTATCGGGGTTAATACTTATACGCCATCGAAGAAACCAATCACCGAGTGTGCTAACGGCTTCTTCGATGCGATCTCTGAGAACACTCGGCCGCCAGCCAGAGGCGTCGATGACTGTATCATCAGCATAACAACCTACCTCGACTCCCGGGAGCTTAGGTAGGTCGCTGATGAACAGGTTGAAGAGGGTGGGCGCGAGTATTGAGCCTTGTGGCACACCTGAGCGTATCGGACGGGTCGATGAGAGTTCGCCGTCTACTCTAAAACGGAAGGTTCTATCGGCGAGATAATCACGAATTATGTGAACTAACCTATCGGGTATATCGGCTTGATTTAACTTGTATATGAGCCCTTTGTGCCAGACCTTGTCGAAGGCCTTGGCGACATCGAAAAAGACAGCTATTGTGCGTTTCGGATTAGTGTTTTTCACGGGTGGATCCGGCTCCGGATGCGGATCTTTATTGAAATTAGAAAACACGTACTCCGTGAGGCGGAGTACTTGATCTGGACAAGAATGTTTGGCGCGAAATCCAAACTGCTCAGGCGGTATTAAACTAAGGTCGGAAATCTTAACTTGGAGACGGTTCAGAAGGAGCCGCTCGTAAAGTTTGCCTAGAGTGTCTAGTAAACTGATCGGGCGATAGCTATCGGGAAGCGTAGCTTTCTTACCGGGCTTGTGAATCCCTATCACTACGGCCCTCTTCCAGACGGCTGGAAAATGACCCTGGGACATGGCCGCATTGAAGATGCAGACCAATAGAGCTATGATGCGGTCAGGAAGGAGCTTCAGAACCTCGTTCCTGATCCCATCGGGACCTGGGGACTTCCTAGGCTTGAGACGCTTGATGGCGGCCGAGACTTCGTCAAACGTTATCGGGGTTAGGGTATCTGCCGGAGGAGACGCGAGTGCATGCTCTACAGCTGTTTCGATAGACTCTATGATGGAAGGGTCAGTATTATCAGTGTTTGGCGAACACTGTTTCTCTAAACTCGCGGCGAGACATTCTGCTTTGTCAGTGTTATCGAACGCGGGAGGCAACCCGGGGCCTCTGTCGAGAGGGGGCAATGGAATGACCGTATCGGACTTAAACTTTTATGTGAGAGTCCAGAATGACAGGTGAGACGCTGGAGATCCTCCAGAAACCTGTCCCACCTGTCACACCGGATTTCAGAACTACGAGACTTAACTGCTTTACGCAAGGAACGTAAGCGTTCGCGGTTTTCTGCGGTCGGGTAAGCGTCGTGAGCACGAGTCGCGGCGTTCTTTTCCGTGATCAATGCTCTCACGTCATCAGGGAGTATAAAACGGCGCTCATTCGCCGCTTGTACCTCTTTCGAGGTCTCTCTGACGGCGGTCTGGAGATAATTAACCAGGGAATCGATGGCCGAATCTGCGTCGGCTTTAGACACCAACACGTCCGGAATCCTATCTAAACTGCTAGACGATGGACTATTTTTAAGATATTCGCTAAGTTTCGCGTAATCGGCCACTCTGATCGGCGACGGGCTAAAATTAGAATTCTGTCCTAATTGTAATACAACCGGGCGATGATCCGAGTCGAGTTCGTGTACGACTGATATGAGTCATACAGGAAGCGCGACATTTTTTAACAGAGCTACATCTAAAACTGACGGTCGGCAGTGATCTTGATAGTGTGTGGGTTCCGGAGGGACTATGACGTCAAATGCGAGAGCCTCACCTAGTTCGTCGAGTATCCTCCCGTCACGAGAGGTACACGGACTGTTCCAGATGACGTTCCCGCTGTTGAGGTCCCCCGCTATAATGACTGAGTCACCTAAGCTAAATAGCGCCTGCAAATCGGATTTAAGTAACTCCTTGTTCGGTGATAGGTACGCGGAGACAAGAATAATATCAGAGTGGCCCGTCATACCTACACGACATACTAACACTTCCATATGAGTAAGCGCGGGCGGATCTAGCGGCATGCAATATAGCGAACGCCTAAAATAAATTAAGGTGCACCCCCGCGGGTGACACGGTCGTTTCTTGCAGTAGTTCTCGATTCTCGGATTACGCATACTCGGTTTTAACATCGTTTCCTGGATGAGGAAAACGTCAATCTGTCTATCGCGAAAAAAGTCAGCTACTAGATCGCGCTGTGTCCGAAGGGATCTCGCGTTGAAAAACGAGAGACATAGACCGCGCGGTTTAACTTTATTTATTCCCGTGAATTTTAAAACTTATTTAAACGACGGTGAACGGGCAAGGCGCTGAATTGTGGCTCCGATAGCCGGAAAACGCGCTATAGCGGTGAGAAGACCGCAACCTTCTTCTACCTCGACTATGGCATGGAAGGCGATAACCTCCTGAATGTCGTGTTCTCTGAGTAAGTGCTCCATCCAGTCGAATTTACCTGAGAGAGATGATGGAGCATAAGTCGCCTGAGGCCTAGAAGAGGCCTGAGGCTGAGGTCGAGGGGCCCAGGGGGCCATAGAGACCCGCCCGGGTTGGGTCGCGCGCGACACAGAGGGTGGCGAGCGCGGTGAGGTCGTGGGTGCGGGTGCAACCGGGGCGCGGGAGGCGCCCGGCAGGCCCGGGAAGGCCTCCACGGACATGAGAGGTGGAGGCGGGGGGCGGGCGGCGGCTGCAGGCGCCCTGGACGCCTGCCTCGCCTGATGGGGACGTTGTGTGCGCGGTGCGCGGGGACAACCGCGATAATTCGCGGGGTGACACGTGTTACCGCAGAGCACACAGCTGGGAGGATCAGGAGTGCCAGGAGTGCGCTCGCACTCCTTCGTGACGTGGTCTCCCAGGCACTTGATGCACCTGGGACGAAGATGACAATTCTTCGCGGAGTGCCCATAACTCTGGCAGTTATGGCACTGCGAAGGAATGTGGGTATTGCGTGGGGGCTCAACGGTGACCCCGTTGAGATCACACACCGAAGTGAGTCAGAAGATGGCCTTGCCCTTCTGCGACCGGTCGAGGAGAACGAGAACCATATTGTAAGGAGCGCAGGTGCGTGGGTGGTACATACGGTGTACCTCACGCACCGGGTAGTTTTTCTCCTTAAGGGAGAGGGTAACGTCCTCGACCGAGATTTCGGCCGGGACACGGCGTAACACGACACGCAGGAGGCGCTCGTCTTCTAACGCGTAAGTAAAGTACGCGAGTTTCGATTCAGTAAGAAATCGTATAAGAGCGCGATGGTCGTCGGAGATGGGACACTTAACATGGATGCCCGCCGGAGTGCTAAGTGCAGACGTGTAATTGACCTTAAGGGTCTTAAGTCGGTTGGAAATCGCGGTCTATTTGAATTTATCTTGAATCGTAACAAGAGGCGGGGGACGCGGCTTCCTAACTGCGGAACCCTGCGTGAGCGGGACGGAGCTATTTTGGCTTGCGTTTGGCTTACGTGACGGTATAGCCAAGGTCGACGGCACACGAGCGCCCCCTATGTTGGCGACTTTCATTGGGCCTACGGAACCCGATTCCGTCGGGCTGGCCGGACGACGCTTTTTATGTGAGACGGTTGTATACCCGTCTTTATCTAATTGCGCAGAAGGCGCGGGAGTCGCGGTCGCGGTCGCGGTCGCGGTCGGCTCGGCGGACGCCGTTACGTCTAGCTCCATATCGGAGCCGGTCTCCGAGCTGGAGCTCGAAATCAGGGCCTCAAGTAGGCCTTTATCGCACGCATCGAAAGGCGATTGCGACGATAGAGTCGCGAAAGAGTTCGCGGTCGGAATATTAGACGCGAAACGGCCCTCGGCGGCCTGCGACATAACATTGTTGTAAATTGAAATTACAAACATTATAAAACTTATGTCAATAAAATAAATAATCATAAAAAAGTAATGCACAACAAACGTAAAACACTAAAGTGGATGACATCGGTGTGTGTATGGGTCAATTCAAATGGTGTGGTGCACGTCACTTGGTCAGATGGCAGATGAGGTAGATTTCTAACCCAGTAGTAATCAACAGAGGGCAGGCGGAACGTAGGAACATCAATGACAAGATGGCTTAACGATATTGCATATTTTGTCGGAAAAACCTGAACTAGAGTGGTCCAAAATAGAAAATAATGGCGTAAAAGAGAAGAAAAAAGCTGTCCATGATGGTAACAGCTACATCTAACTGGGAATAAGCGCTGCATTATGATAATGACTTTCCCATTACTGTGTGCAACATAAGAAATTATTTTTTCCAAACGAAGGTATCTTTACCGTCATCCGATCGTGTCACTAATTTAATTGGTACAAGTGTTGTTAGTACAAATAGATTAGTAGACATAAGAATCATGAAATATGACGAATAGAGATTTATATTAGGTCTTTACATATCAATGTTGTCGAACTGGCCACTTTAATCTGAAATATCTGGCGTTTGGTTAGGAATTATAAATTCAATTTTTTTTTAGAATTTAGAACTAGGAAATGGAAACCTTAAAATATCACGTTATTTATGAATACGAATTTCAGCGTGTCATCTGCGCTCCAGGAATAACTCAAAGGTTACTGTAGCTACTGTAAAAGAAAGCACGGTACGTTTTCGGTTTAAACGTTTTATTTCTGGAAAATTTGACCTATGGAACAAAGCCTGTGGACGGTTGGAGACCCTAGACGACAATGAAAACTTTAAGAGGATTGTAGAAATGGATCCATCGCACACCACGTTAGAGTTCGCGGCGGCTTCGGGGTGCACAATAAAACAAGTTTAATTTACTTAAAACAAATTGAAAAAGTGAAAGAGCGCGAGCAATGTGTATCGTATGAATTGACTGAAACACACTAATAAAAATGCACCGAATACTGCGCTACATTACTCATCCGTCACAATAATGAGGGAATTTTGAATAGTATCATTACGAAAAATGGATCCTTTACGACAATTGGAAACGCTTATCAACGTGGTTAAACCTAGAAAATCCGGCCTAATCCTGTCCCAAGTGAAAGTTTACTCAGAAAAAGGTACTGGAAAATGTTTGGCGGAGCAGTGTTGTTGTCATACACTACAATTTCTTTATATCTCACTAGACCATTACAGTGGATCTGTATTGTCATTAATTGCATACCACGATGGTAAAGCTAGCCGTTAAACAACAAAAATTAGTTAATATCTCTAGCACCCTGGTGCTCCAGAATAGCGCTAGATCACATACTTCACGACAGACGGCCACTATATTCGAGAAACTGCGTTTGCAATATCTACGACACTGACGATATTCCCCGGACCTTACCACTTTTTTGGGAATTTGGACAATTACTGTCAAGGAAAAATAATCAATTTCGATCAGATTAAAATTACAGAACGTATACGAATTCCAAAGAAATCATCATACACACAAAAGATTGAATCTGTGGACATTGAATCATTTTTTTACTGGTCCAACTGTTTGGTTATCGTGGCTTTCGACTATATTACCATTTCAATATATCTTCATTCATAAATATACCTTGAAATACTTATTGTTAACGTATATTATTTCTAGAGTATAATTGTGGACAATTATTTTCATGTGAGTGATATGACTTTTGTCGGTCGGTGCCTCGTCACTGTGAATATATTGGGCACAGTATTATGACGTAACACTTTAATAATAAAATCCCCGTGATCTTTACTACTATGTTGTTCTTCAGAAAATAGTATGAGCACTAGATCTTATTGTCAACTTTATTGTTATCTTTCATTAGTCATCTTTGCTTTATTAATTTTATCTGTTTAGTTATAAAACAGAAAGGAAATGTATTTATATGTTTTTGAAGTGAAACTTCTAATGCGACTTCCAAAAAGGTTGCGTTAAATGTTTAACGCCACGATGGAGGGGGTATGAAAGCACTGTTGCGTCAAACGTTCAACGCTCCTGGGGAGGAGAAATAGAAAGAGACAGAGCGACAGTGAATGCGTGGCACTCGAACGCATGCGCGTAGTGTACCTGTATACATACATGTATTTATTTATATCAATTTCTAACCCTTCCTATTTTTATTTCCACATTACGAAGTTTCACTTCTTCCGCGTGAAGGGACTCCAGCACTATTTTTTTAATTAATTTATCTTAAAGCGAGAGTTTTGGCGAATTAAGTTAATGGACCAAATTTGTATATTTTTACTTACAATTTTTGTTGAAATGAGTTTCGTAAGGGTTAAAGAAAAAAATAATTGTTATTTGGCAGTCTTCTGTTTACTCACTCAAAATCAATTAATATTCGTTAAAAAGATTTCAATACACAATTATAAAAGCACGGATGCAATGTAGATATCCATTTTAATGAAATGCTGTCAAGAGCAGTTTTGCTCTAAATGACATGTACAATATATGTAATCTATTTAATTATATAAGGAATAATACTTTATTGTATAAAATAGCTTGGTAAATAACACATAATTATTTTTGAAGAAAGGTATTAATGGTTACCGTGGGTTATCCTTTAAAGATAAATATATACCATCTTTATTATTGATCTTTTTATGGTATACATTTCCGTAGTACATAAATTTGATCTATCTTCTAAGGTTTAGCCAGCGTATGCGATCTAAGCGCACAAAAATGTGACGACATCAAATTACAAATCTTCGAATTTTACGGCTTTTCTGTACTGTAATTTGTAAGTATTATACATTTAAACATTCCTCTCGAATCACTCTATCTATTGCATAAAACTGAATTTAAATCCGTTGAATAGCTTAAAAGAACAGACAGCGGAAGCGACTTCATTTTATACTATGTAAAGATAAAAGTGAGTCCTGTAAAATAAAAGCAGGGCTGTTATATAATTTGGTATTTGAAAAAATACTTTAATCGGATTTGTTATGGACCGGGTGATTAATTAGAGCACTATTCAAATTGTCTATCATGTCATTCATATTGCAAGCATTTATTGTGGAGAAAATTCAAACCTTATTTAGGAGAAATTCTTTTATCTTCAATTTTTAGTAAAGAGCTAGCTGATGCTACTGCTTTATAGTAAAAATAGGTATGTCGACGATGCTTCCTCAGTCGATCGTTACACAGGTTCTACTACCTTTATATCATGAATCAAGAAACCAAAACAATAACCTCAGATACCTACTAATATACAAAAAAAATTGGTTAGATTAGATTAGAACTGCAATTAGTCGCGCAATTAGCGACCGAAAAGGTATATTTTTCAGTTACTGGTATAAATAAATATAGCCTCAAAATTGAAAAAAAAAAAAAATTCTCCATAATAAGGAAAGAGCTTTTCAACTATGTCCTTAAAAATCGCTAACTATGATGTCTGGTTTTGGAACTACGCTTTTATTGATTTATTATACCTCTTTGATTGGTTATACCTAGCTGCAGTGAACACTTAATATGACCTGATGATGAACACTTGGACTGCACGCCTGTATGTTTCTTTATAACATAAAAAAAACTTACAAGGTAAAAAAGAAACATTCTCGTTTAGGCAATGGATTAAGTACATTAAATTCTGGCATCACTCGGATAGGGACCAAAGATTTACAATTCGATCAACATACTATCAGAAATACTTTAAAGCTAAAAGATAGCAAAAAGGGATTATCATCAATATGATTAAAATTTGTTTTGTGTTTCGAATTAAATAAAAAATGGCGCATCTATTTTATAAACAAGAAGTGTCCTATTTCGCAATTTATTGATATGTTATTAAAATTGTCAATGATTTCACAAATCGCAAAAACATTTACAGTATATTTTTTTAATTCTCAACTAATTTTCATCAACTTTTTTATAGGCGAAGTATATATCATTCAAAATTCATGATGATATATATAAATATGAATCATTATTTCAGAAATCATACTAATGGAGGTCAAAATATAATAAATTACGAGACTAAATAATTTCTACCATTTGGCAATTTCATTTAATGTTTTGCCTCTTCAAAATGTACGACAATTTTATGTTAATGAGTTTTCCACCGTTAATATTCGTCAAGAAGGATCAATTCAAAAAGAAAATAAAGAATATATTAGTGTTTGGTAACGCCAACAAACTTATATATCTTTAGGTTTTCCGTTAACGTGAGAAAAAACGAGAATATAACTTTCTTTTTTTTTTCGAACTGACTACGCTAATGACCCAGCAAGGTCTTAACAGCTTCACCGGACTACTGAGAATATAACTTAAGTGTTCAGATTTCCTTGCGTTATATTTTCTCAACATAAAAGGACAGCTATCCTAAAGACTTAGATAATAGCAGCCTATATATGTCCCACAGTAGGGCAAAATAAAAAGAACGGGCATACACACTGCAGTTCATTACTTCATTTGAAACTCCGAGTATCCCACAGTCAAGTCATTCATGTAAGGTTGAATTTACAAAATCATAAGCTTATCGCATAACTATAACCATCTATGTATATTGGAAAGATTTTGCGGTTGGTTTTAAGCGCTACTATTGTTCGAGACTGTACGTCTCGTGTTTTTATATGTCAATGCTTATAAAGTATAAAAAAACACAGGGAGATCTCGAAAATCGACATGCCTAGACGAGCCACGACGATGTGTGTTGCAGTTGATGTATGAATGTGACAAACTCGGAAACCATTGCCATGTCCTATTATTCGGTCAATGGCGATAATAATAACGTTAAAAATTTGAGCCATCACGGGACGCCTGGCAGATGCGAAACATCAAAATTGTTTTGTATACGTTGTATGCATAAAAGAACAGATTACGACAGGAATTAGTTATGGCATAATGAAAAGATAAAGCTAAAAATATTACCAATTAGTTCCATAAAATAATGACTGTTTATTTATTTATTTTAATATATAAATAGTCATTTTTATTAAATGCAAAAATTCAACAAGGCGCTGGCGCGGTGTTTTTGGCGATATTTATCAAAGGGCGCTAGGTCGTCGGCGCATGCCACGTACTACTAGTAGAACAAGTGGCCTACAAGATAGGGTTGCAAATGGTTTTGAGTATTTCCTTTGTGTCGCCACGCCAACAATCAGGTCTACCCTCTGCCTATAGACGTTTCACATCAAAAAATGTATTTTGAATACTTTATAGGTTTTCGTATTTAACTGCAATCTAATCTCATGTTCAATAACGGTCTAAGTTGGTGAACACGCTAAACTTAGACGGGGCCTAACTATCAAGTTTATTTGCCGGAACCAATAGGTGCTTGGTAACAGAGTTTCTGATATCTACACTGTTAAATATAAATAATTTTATACAATTAAAAGATTGAAAATCCAACGATTCTATTTAACGTTAAATCATAATTACTACTTTTATTACACAAAGAAAAAAAAGAAGCCTGTGTTTACAAAGACTGTTGACCTGTAAGACAATAGTACGTCGTGAAAATAACTTGTTTCGGCGTAATAAATACTTAATATAAGCACATTTTAAGTTAAGTAATGTTCGTTACTGTAAATACTTACTTTACAAATAATAAACGCGTCCATTGTACAACCAAATATTCAGTTTTATGTAAACTATATTTTAATTTTTCATAAAATTTGTTAAATAAATTATAAACATGTCTATCCGGAATAAATATAAATCTCGATGTGTTTAACTAACGCCATATTTAATTCAATATAAATACTTTATGTAAATATTTGCAGAACTACGCTAAAGCTATTACTGGTTTCAGCATGAATGGGTCGGCTCGCCCCCGGTCCTACCGCTCGCCCCACAGAAACACCGTCGTGAAGTAATAGTGTTTGCATTTTTGTATTTCGTTTGGTCAGTGACAGCGCCGGAGGCCCACCTTTCCTTCTGCAAATATATATGATAGCCTTCCTCGGTAAATTAGCTATATAACACTGAAAGAATTTTTGAAATCGGACCAGTAGTTCCCGAGATTAATGCGTTTATCCAAACAAACAAACCTTTTAGCTTTTTTTTTTCGATATGATTACGCTATTGACCTAACAAGGTCTTAACAGCTTCACCGGACTACTAAGGCGAGCGTTTAAGGCACTCAACCGATTTTATTTGACAACTACCTCAAGGGTGCACGGCACACTTCCGCCTGGGCTGTTGCCTGATACATGCAATTCGCGACCTATCTGAGCTAACCTAATCCAGCTTTCTATTTTGTGTTATGTATGTAAGTAGAGCCACATGCCACATAGAGCTGACAGTTAAAAGAAGGAACACTGACGTGTTACGTGTGTCTGTGTTATTTCTTTGTTCGTTTTAAATTTTGTATTATAATATGACCGACTGAACGTCCGTGTATCATCATATAGGCTCCTATCGAAAATCAGCGCTGCAGTACTTGCACATTTTTGCTGAATGGGTTCGCCAATTGTTGGACATTATTTTTTTTTTATTTTCAAATGTATTGTTTTTCTGTATAATTAGTTTGTGTAATTTAATTTAATTGAAGGGATGTTTAACAATAAAGTTTCTTTCTTTCTACTAACCACGACCGCAATACGAAACGTCTGAATATCAGCTAATGAAGTGCAATATTGTTATTAATCTACAAATTAAAGTATTTTGTATCAATGATGAAAGTGTTTATTGTGTTCGGACACAGTGTTAATTAAAGTAGGTTCGAATCCTTGCAAATAAGCCGAAGCATTCGGACAAAAGAAAACGTCACGGTTACGCCACAGCAAAGTGCTAGGGTTTTAACCAACGACATCACTTGCTATCTATATCACTCAAATTGAAAATCTGTGCATAAACACTTATGGATGTGTTTCGGCACCTGCATTTGAGAGCCAGTCCCTCTAGGTTTAAATATGACTAGTCTCTGCCCGCGACTTCGTTCGTGTAGTAATAGTTCCTTTGGGATAACGCTAACATGCAGCGAAAGCTCTCAAGAGGATTAAAAATCCCGATTTTGAAAAATTTTTCATTGGTGCTCCGTTCCTATTGGTCTTATTATATTAATTAAATAAATCTTATAATTAGTAAATTGAAATTATTATTATTATTCTTGATTTCACGTCTATTACTCCGAACATTAATTATATACATTTTTTATAATGAATATATGAAGGAAGCACAATCGCAAAGCAAAATATCACTATTAAGCCGCGCAAGCACAGTGCGTTCGGTCACGTTTACTAGCATGTCATGACGCAAAATATTAATTTATCTCCTGCCGAAAATACCGCTCAACATGCCTAAAGAAGTTTTCACTTCAAAATTGGTGTTAAATTGAACCGAGTTAACATTTCGAAATTACGATGTATTTGTACGTACGTACGTATGTATTTGTACGATGTATTGTATGTATTGTATTGTATTTATGTATTTTTCTATGAGCCGATTTTAATATAATAAAGAATATATGAAGCTCGAAGCAGCACTCACATCACCTGTGAAAACCTTATGAAATTCGTTTGGCAATCTTGGAGATGGGTGTGTTCAAACAGACAAACAAACACACAAACAGGC
This sequence comes from Antheraea mylitta, assembly GCA_014332785.1. Classification (NCBI taxonomy): domain Eukaryota; kingdom Metazoa; phylum Arthropoda; class Insecta; order Lepidoptera; family Saturniidae; genus Antheraea; species Antheraea mylitta. The sequence continues at coordinate 7,224,129 of JACEII010000001.1, forward strand.
AGTAATTTAAAATATAGATTCTATTCTGTTATACTCTCAACATTAATTGGTAATAAATTTTGTCCTATATTTTTATAAACCGATGCAACACAGTTCACAGTTCTGTTATAGGTGTAATTTATAGTATAGATAAAAGATTATACATTCTATTTCAATAAGATCTTAGTCGGTGAGGCACTATATCAAGTAAAAAGTTGGTACCTTTAATGTAAGATAATTGAATTTTGTAAATAATACCTAATATGCTAAGTACGTATTTAATTTATTTCGGAGTTATAAATTACAACAAACAACAAAATTTCGTATGTATTTCCTGAAACTATCTCAACAAAATGACTATCAACAATGATTCAATTTTTACCAAATATCCGAAGTATCAGTGTAATAGGTACCTATATTAAGTACTAGCCTCTGACCGCGACTTCGTTCGCGTGAAATAGATACACTAACACGCAGCAGTTCTCCAAAGGAAAAAACATCCCGATTTTGAAACATTTTTTATCTGTGCTCCGCTCCTATTGATCTTAGCGTGATAATATACAGCCTATAACCATTCTCGATGAATGAGCTATATAAAATTGAAAGAATTATTCAAATCGGACCAGTAGTTCCTGAGATTATCCCCTACAACGCCACAACGTCACAAACTCACAAACTTTACCTCTTTATAATATTAGTATAGATTTACTACATCTCGGCATATAATTCCAAATCAAGGTTTATACTGAGTATTATTTTACTCATATTATCTTCTTCTATCTAAATAAAATAATATAAGGGGACCGTTTTGTGTGCATCACTCAAAAACTACTGAATAGATCTGATTGTGACCATTTTTTATGTTTTACTTCTTAGTCACTTGGTCCTTATCTAAATAGAGTTTATCACAACAGTTTCAATGAGTATTTATTAAAGCTTTAAGAACCTACGGATATTTATAAACAATACGTATAGCGATGTGTGTTTTCTTGCTATAGCAAGATAGGGCAAGCGGTGTGGTACTTTTGGTTTTTTCTCTGTACATCAAATACACTTTTAATAAGCTAAGCGACGTAAATGAAGACGCGAGTTTTTTTATATCATATACATGGCAAACGAACATGCGGGTCACCTGTTGTTAAGCGATCACCGCCGTCC
>JACEII010000001.1:7230265-7270945 GCA_014332785.1 Antheraea mylitta
CAGCCGAAACGGAACTCCAAGGGGAGATGGGTCTCCGGCGCTCTCACTGACCGAATGAAACGCAACAATGCAAGCACTGTTTCTTCACGTCGGTTTTCTGTGAGAGGGTGGTACTACACCGGACGAGCTGACCCATTCATACTGAGACCAATAATAGCTTCAGCGTGGCTCTACCACCTACTAAGCTTATCTTACTTATCAGTTCTAAATAATATCACAATTTCGCTCTCACTTCGAAAACCAACTTACATATTTAGCTTATAAATATGTAGTAACGAACCCCGTAGCATACGTGAGTTGTTTTAAAAATAGAAATAAAGTTAAGATGGTAATGATATTTCTGTTTTGTTAACAGGGAGTCGCAGACACCCCGGATTTAAAAATATTATAATGACACGTGCAAGATCGACGGTTGCCACGTGTTGGTGTTAGAGACCGCTTAAACCGGAAATATCAACGCGATATATTTCGAGTGGAGCGCCCCCTGCGATGCGGCTCAATCATCCACTAATAAGCAGACGGAAGGGAAGTAATTTAGACAAAAGTTTAAAAATAAGTCAGTCGAGAATAGATCGAAAGGTGAGCTAGAGCGCGCCGGCCGCGGCCCCACCGAGTTAAAAATACTTCGATGTAGCGGCGTCGCGGTGCGGCACTGCCTACGCGCGCCCTAACCGACACTACCCGTATCACCAATCAACACATTACACACTATCATCCTTTATTATTCTCTTATATTCCTTACTTGTGTGTAACACCAAACAAGTCTTTGAATTTTATAACCGTTGAAAAAATACAGCCACAATTTTCGCCGTACGATGATATCTTTACACATTTATTCTTTCTGTGCGAGTGTCAGTTAACTTAAATATTTTGCAACCAATTTCTTACATTTTCAGAACATCCTGTGCCTTATATATAAGCCACTCGATCGATAATAACTTGTTCTGGTTCTTAAGCTAATAATAAATAATATTTAAAAAAAAAAACAAAACAATCGCGTAACTATACTCGTATCAATTTTGCTACTGAAGATTTTTTTTTCATATGTCCTTTCAATTTCGCGTGTAAATTTATTAATTGCCGAACAAAGTAATAAGTGATTAATTTTGTAAGTCACTGTAGTGAATAAACAAAAAAACGATGATTCAAAAATAGAAAACAATGATAAATACAATCCTCGCAAAACATTTTTGGCCGCTTTTAATATAAATGCACAGAACAGAAGTTTAGGTATAACTAAGTAATATATTGTATGTATAATTTTGTTACAAACTAAGAATACATTTCATTTTAGGTCCCTAAAATAATGTTATTTCGTTTTGTGTTAAACTCTTAATTATATTTTGCGCAAACCCAAACTTATGGTTATATTAAGAGCAGCCAATAAGATTGACGAGGACTTTAGTTGGCAACAACAATTGGCGAACTTCAACTAGCAAATTCAGTACTACAAAATGTTCTACCATCTCAATGGATTTAAATACGAAACGAATTTTCCTTCCTCGAAAGCACAGCGTCGTAACATTCCTATGTATATAATTCAAAAGTTCAGCCCATTATTTATGTAAGAATGTTATTTGTAAAACCTTCATGTCGTATTATGATTGAAATATGTATGTTTGAACTGTCTAAATAAAAAGAAATTATAACAAACATTTCTTTTCCCAAATTAAATCCAAGCAATAAAATGTTTATGGTGATGTGAACAGATTAGTTTAAATATCTTCATCCGATGTAATACAAACTATTATGATGTGCTGGTAACGAATACCCTCCACACATCAAAGTGATACAATCACCCTCGATAGGTTCAAAGTAGCAATAAAGTTATTTTTATCCAAATAGTATTAATTGTCGGTGGGGAAACATACTAAATTACAGTTTTTTCGTGACTAATTTTAACTAATATGATAACATTCATTTCTTTTTAAATTTTACTTTGTTTATAGCTTTTATTCCACAGAACATATCAGTCCTGTTGTCCCTCAATCTTTCTAGCTATATCTTGAAAGTCGCTGATGAGATATCATTACCAGGTCATACAGCATCTTAGCTTCACTCAAAAAGGGTTCAGCCAAAGTGCTATGACAAATACCTATGTTCTGGCAACTACTCATCAATGACTCTCGATGCGGTTCTTAGCACACTCCATCATCAAGTGATGCACATCCTCAATATGATGCAATTTCAAGTTGTAATATTACAAACTCATTAAAATATTTTGCATGGCTACGGAAACAATAAATTTGGCGGTATTATAGTAACTAGTGGGCTACCAGTGGTCGACATTCGACCATAGTTATTTGTTTTTTTTTTTTTCAGTTTGAACTTTATTAGAGTTCTTTTGTCAAAGGGCTCTTCTATAATCAAAGGTTTTCATCATGGCTACTCAGTTATTTGCCATTTGCCATGATCTTTATCATATAATCATTAAAAAAAATCTATGTGTAAATGAAATTGAAAATTAATTATAAATTGGAAACAAAAACCACGTGGTAAAACTCAAATTTTAACCAAACATAACTTTCCGAAAATAAAGAAATTTGTCGCAAATCATGACACAGTTTCCAATTAATTTTACACGACACCATGGTGTGGTATTTCTGGGTGATAATGAATTAAATGTAGTCTGTTCATTATGAGAAATAGTGATATGCCCAGTATCATCGTTTGGAAAAGTAATGGATGCGCAATACATTCAAATGGTGAATCCAAGACAAAGATGGTTTTAATACTACCATTAGCTTTTGAAAATAAATTCTTTTTTGTTGATACGTGAGGTTGAATTGCAACATTGTAACCGCGGAGGTCTAAGTCTTGGATTACTTTTATGAACAAAATCCTTATTTTGATTATACAGAGTATTATTTGGCTCATTTTTTTTATTAATTCATCATTTGAAGTGAGTTCACCATAAAAATAATAAACATTACAATAATAGTTATATTTTATAATAGCATTGTTGAATGTAGGATATAAAATGGTAATTGGAACGTAAGAGTTAAAAAATACATATAGTCGACGATAGCAACTTCCTTCATAATATTTTTTTGAAGTTCGTAATTATCGACAGCTGTCAAAATGTCTTTTTTATTTAGTGTGTATATGTTGTGTAGAATTCGAGTAGTAGTGAGAGTAGTACATATTTTAATTAATTTAATGTACTTCTAAAGCATTTTATATAAAATAAACAGCTTTCTGCTCTTCTCCGTCATATAAACTTTAACTATGCCTAATTTCAAGTTCACCCGTTGACGGCAAGTAAGTTAAAAAGGGATACAAAAAATTTGCTTCACGTATTAATATATAGATTTATACTGACTATTATCTAGATGTAAGGCTCATTTAATTTTGGTTTAACTCTTATACAAAAAGTTTTACCACTGAAATCAAACTAGAATATATAAATCTACTTTACGAAAATACTAGTAATATGCAGAATGAAATTACACTCCCTAAAAATAGAGATGAGTTTTGCTACAGTGGACACAATACCACAAACAGTACCAACGCAAAATAGAAACAAGAGTTACAGCTGATATATATTCGGTTACTTGTTAGGAAACAAAGTAATATGAAAATATTACACCAATAATACTTTCCATGACTTACATTAGTCAATGTAAGCAAAATTATGTCCTATGTGAGTTCCACACGGCGTGAAATCCTCATAAATGTTAACCTTATTTGTTAACTTTATTGGTTCTTACTAAGTTATATAATTAATTCTAATACAAACTTTACACTATACTAGTATTTGAATTGAGAAATTTTGCGCTTCTGCCAGTTTCCCCTTTTTTTTCGAACTGACTACGCTATTGACACAGCAAGGTCTTAACAGCTTCACCGGACTACGAGTTTCGCCTTGATATCTTCTATACATATAATAAGAATGTAAATCTAACGTATCTGTACTTTTTCGATTTTCGTAAAAAAAATTGTTGCAGATGTCTAGGAATAAGTAATAGAACACCTTTCAATTATTTTTAGAAATGTCTGTCTGTCTGTCTGGCTGGCTGTTTGTATAAATATGCATCACTGTTTTTTTTTTTCGAAGTGACTACGCTATTGACCCAGCAAGGTGTTAACAGCTTCACCGAATTACTAAGGCGAGTGCTTAAGGCACTCAGCCGATTTTATTTGGGCAACTAGCTCAAGGGTGCACGGCACACCTCGGCTTGGCTGTTGCCTGTTACATGCAAACTCGCGACCTAACTTAGCTAACTATTCATATATGTTTGAGTTGTTGAGACGCATATGTGTACCAAGCATACACATCTCAACAACCCCTCCATATATTTTTTTTATCGGAAAATTAGAGTTTTTTCAGTTCATTAAGGGAAAAAATAAATAAACCCCTTCCACTTCCATATGTAAGCGTATAGGCGTGCACGTGTGTGGGGGTGATCGTGTAGTGTTGTAGCAGTGATGTAAATTTTTTGTGTCACTGTATCGCGCGAGCATCGCACTCAAGGGCTCCACACCGAAGGAACGGACCTAGGCTTGAGTCGCTGCCGAGGGGGGCCTAATCTGGTGTGCGGGAGCGAAATTTACCTCCAGACCACGGCGGCGTGATCTGTGGTTACGCGGGCGTGGGCGTGAACACGCTCTGTTTAGAGAGACAGGCTGGTACTGATCGTTCGCTGCCGTTATATCATCGGGAGGATCGGTAAAAATATGTCGCGGGCGTCTTTTGTAGCGAGCAGCGTTAGGTACGGTTTCGTATTTTGCAGCGGATACCACTAACGGACTGGGATGATTCGCGGCTTTTTCGAAGTAACTACTAGTAAGGGATTTAATGTACGCCCAGATAGAAGGCGTCTCCAGATCCTTGTGAAGATCCTTATTCCGGACGTACCATGGGGCACCGGTAACTTTACGTAGAACGCGGTTCTGGAGAACCTGTAACTTTTGAAAATTATCTTTTGACATATGTGCAAAAACGGGACTGCTATATGTCATCACGGGACGGATACATGTCTTATACAAGGTGAGCTTGTGTGTGAGGGACATCTTACTCTTATAACAAAGCAAAGGATGGAGGCGACCCAAGACCATAGCGGCTTTGTTTCGCACTCTATCTATATGAGATTTGAACTTTAAATGCTTATCTAATGTAACACCGAGATATTTGACCTCGCCGGCCCACGGTATATCGGCTTCATATAGCCTGATGGGCTCAAGGTTATTACTACGTCGCGAAGGGTCGAAAAGTATCGCGGCACTCATATCAGGATTAACTTCTATCCGCCATCGACGAAACCATTCACCGAGTTTGCAAACGGCTTTTTCGATGCGCTTCCTAAGAAAGTCCGACCGCCAGCTGGAAGTGTAAATAACTGTATCGTCAGCATAACAACCTACCTCGACCCCCGGAGATCGAGGTAGATCGCTGATGTACAGGTTGAATAGTGAGGGCGCGAGTATGGAGCCCTGTGGCACACCTGGGCGTATAGGGTGGGGCGGAGATAGTTTGTATCACTGCTAAACTACTACCTATCTAATACCTTTGATCGAGCAATTATTGTATATTTGTATATATTCAGGATCTCGGAAACGGCGTCAGCTATTTCCGTGAAACTTAGTATGTAGCTAGTTTCGGGGGCGATAAATCGATCTAGCAAGATTTTATTAATAGAAAACTTTTTTAACTGAAATTTCAGGCAATGAAAAAATATAGCTAGAATATGACGGTAAATTTGGCCACTGCTGTCAAAACAAAAATAGCTCAGATAGAAATTGGTTGCTTCGAAAATCAATGTAACCCCAGTTCGAGGTCGAGTGTATATATTTTTTTTTTTGTAGAAAATGATAATTTTGTAAGGAAAACCTAACAATTTATTTTAATTAAATAAATGATTTTATTATTATAATTATAAGAAAGATATCTTTTTTGATGTGAAAAAATGCTATTTTGTGAAGCAAACCTAACAGCTTATTTTAAATTACAAATGTTTTTTTAAGAACCGAACTAGGCTCGGTCGCCCCGGTACTGTTCACAATAAGACCTTATAAAGAAAATCATAAAGCATAACCTCGAGAGTAATTCAGTCTTTGTGTCATTACGCTAAAATCAATAGGAGCAGGGCATCAACAAATGTTTCAAAATCGGATTTTTTCCTTTTTAGAGCGTCCGCTTTGTATTAGCGTTAACCCAAAGTAACTACTACGCGAACGAAGTAGTGGAGAGAAATTAGTTTTATCCAAATTAGTTTTTAATCACCACAATAACAATGACCACAATTTCGTCTGATTCTAAATTATGGTTTAAGATGATAAACAGGCTAAAACTAGAGAAGGACTGTCTTTTAAATACAGCTGCCGGAACACAGCGACAGGTAATTGGCGACACATTTTTAACTTGAGGTTGGTAGCTAGTCAGGCCAACTTAAATAAAACCTTACCACATGCAATAAATACGTTGTTATTACAAAAGAGTTAAAAATGTATCGAATACTTTATTTAAAAAGGTTAGTTACGTTTTAAATGCACCGCGCTTGCTGAATGTTCGCCATCTTGCTCTTTTGTCTCGCCTTAGTCAGGTTAAGTTAGGCTTGCGAAAAAAGGGTAACGCGAACTTGCCTCGTGCGAGCGCGGTACATTTAGTGTGAAACTTTCTTAAAGCAACTTTTCAATACGTTTTTAACTTTTTTGTAATAGCACCGATAATGTTTATCAGGAGGTTGTTGTATACAACTTTGTAAACGTATGCAGCTTGGTGAAATCGGTCATCAATTACTGGTTAAAAAGCAAAGAATTAAGATCTCTATTTTCGAACAGATACAGAAAAGCGCATTGTTTTGCGAGAAGTTACAAACACAGTGGTAATATCGTGCATCGTATATAAAATGATTGTGTGCTAACTGATACTAAAAATGTAAAAAATTGAGCCCTCACGGGACGCTTGGCAAATGTGAAACATCGAAATTGTTTTGTATAATTAGTTTATATAACAGATTACGACAGGAATCAGCTATGGCTATATAAAATAATGATTGTTTATTTATTATATTACATAAATATTAATTTTTATTAAATACACAAATTCACCTAAGCGCCTGTTTTTGGCGGCATTTATCAAAGGGCGCTAGATCGTCGGCGCGTGCCGCGTAACTCTAGTATAACAACTGGTCCACAAAACAATTTGAATCTTATGTATATGCAGATAGGGTTGCAAATGTTTTTGAGTATTTCATTAAATGTACAAAGTTCGTATTTTGCGTCGCCACGTCGCTAACCCAACAATCACGTTTACTCGCGCCTATGGATGTGTTACATAATTTTTTTTTTTACTTTGTATCGCAAATAGTCGCCCCATAATGTTTTAAAGTATTTCGTTAAAAGTGCCAAGTTCGTGTTTTACGTCGCCACGTCGCTAAGCGAACAATCAGGTTTACCCACGCCTATAGATGTGTCACATATTTTTTTTTTACTTCGTATCGCAAATAGTCAACCCATCAAATATAGTTAAAAATGACAAATCGGATATAAACACGTTGTGCGTACAACATTAAAACATTTTGAGAACATTATTTGTTTATATGGCCATAAAAATAGAGATAACTAAAAATAATAATATAGCGTAAGTAATTATTACATTTTAAACTTATCTAAAATTATAGACGATAATACCCTCCCATGGTATAAATGAAATAATACTAAAATGTAATAGTGCGACATAAAGTTATTAAGGTCAATTAAGCTACGTAATGCAGTGTTGTGTAACTATTAGGAGACGTACAGTAATGAGGAATGCATTTGTTATGTTTTTCATTAATAAATTAAGTAATAATGATGTTGTTTACTATGCGTATGTACCATTATGTTCATTGCGTACGTATATTGTATAAAATTAGGACAACTGCGTACGTATTTGAACGCAGTAAGATTGTTTTATAGGTCGAGTTTAGTTTGATGTTTTTAAATAGATAATAACATACATCTCGGCGTGTTTATTATGTTTTTTTTTATAAACGATTTTGTTATAATTGAGAAATGTTCTTTTGGATAGCATTGAGTTTTTAAAGAAAGGTGCATTGAATCAATATTTACGTTGTTTTCATCGAATTATAATGAATAGCCAAATTAATTAAAGAGTATAATTAAAAGCAAAAAAGCCAAACGTTTAGTTAATATACGGAAGGAATCATAGTTTTTTTTTTTAACTAACTACACTATATAGTAAGGTCTTCACAGCTTCATCGGACTACTAAGGCGAGCGCTTAAGGTACTCAGCCGATTTTATTTTGACAACTAGCTCAAGGGTGCGCTGCACGCCTCGCCTTGGGCTGTTGCTTGATATATGCAATTTGCGACCTATCTGAGCTAACCTAAGCTAAGTCTCATATTCATACTTATATGAGTTGTTGAAACATATATGTGTACCAAACATACATACTTCAACAACTCTTATATGTATATCATGTTTAAAAGACACATTCATCTATAATATCAAACGCTTCTCGTATTCCGTCCCAAGATGAGCTATAGTAGAATGAAATAATATTCCAGATAACCAGTAGGTTTTTGTACTTATTGGCCAACAAAACAACAGAGCTGTCGCCGAATATTTGAGTTTAGCTTGTCGAGCTTCTTCTATTTATGATTATTTATAGAGTAATAATCTTACTCGTACATCGAAATCAATACTAATATTATAAAGAGATAAAGTTTGTGAGATTGTTGGGGGTAATCTTAGGAACTAATAAACCGATTTTAAAAATTATTTTACCAATAAGAAGCCACGTTATTTGTAAGTGTCCAAGACCGTATATTAACCCGAAAAATAAAAAGACTTTTTTGTGGTAGTCGGATTTGCAAGGTAAGTCGGAGAAAAAACGGTCAAACGAAAATGTTTCTTACGAATGCTGCCTTAACGATGAGAGATATGTATATGATTAAGGTTTAGAGAAAAGTTGTAGAGCTTGATGATGCACACTAAATAGGCAGTACTAACTGAATCACACTCATAAATTTATCATAATTAAAAACGTTTACCGCCCAACGAAATGCGCATGGGTAAACTATAGTTTAAACGTCCCGATCAGAAATTTCAACTCCAACACTACAGTTTGCAGTTTCCCAACCACAGACGCAAGAACTGAGATGTTGGAAAAAGTAATAGAAACCAAGAACATTTGATCGACTCGCCCTTAATATGGATTCCGTAACACATGTTTGCTACTACAGCACGGCGGTTCGATAGTGGACGTTTCGTTCACTAGACTTTTTTGGAATTGAACAATCTTGGAGTACATGAAGACAATTTCCTATCACCTTTATAAACGTTCCCACATCTTAGGCCCACTGGTTCCAAAAATGTCTAAAGAAAACTGTTCACGATAGGTTCTGTAATGTCTAGAATGTAGTCTATTCTCCAGTTCACGCTAACACTGGCTAAGCATTAAGTACAAAAAAGGGAACAGTTTCTTGAGATGTTAAACCGCCTCTGAGGGCGTCCATAGCATTTGCTACATTGTAAATTTAATGAATGAGCCCGCCTGGTAATGCATAGTTGTAGCTATAGTGTCAGGGGAAAGTTGCAAACTTTCTGCCTTCTGCAAGGGAGGGCCTGCTCCTGCATAAAGTAAAGTGATGTGGGAAACGTGAATGTCATATAAAACTGAAAGTTGACATCCTATTTGGCCGCGCCCTACGCTCTATACGCCCCTGAATTCAGAAGTCATTACAAGCATACAAATTTGCCACATAACACACGTGAGATCGGATTTTGCAGCGAATATGTTACGTTTTAATATACTTGCTTTCAGTAATTTTAATTAATGATTACATACATGATGACCTAATGAAAGAAACTGCGGTAAAATTCAGTTGATTGTTCATAATCTAAAATAAGGAAGTATTCGGAAATTATGCGGAGTAGTTACGCTTTCCTTCATAGACGTTTTGGTCATGCCAATACCAATTTCGTCGTTCAATAACTAACTTTACGTTAAGGTAGGTACTTGAAATTTTGGGCATACTTTGTTATTTATAGTATTTTGTATTTAAGGTTATAATTTAGATTTTAATCAATGAAAATTACGAAGAATATTACTTAATATAAACATAAGCTATATACATCCATATATCTCGTTAATAACCAGGTAATATGAAGCCTGAAATAAAATACGTATAGCTAATTGTATAAAAAGTTTTAGAAACTTTGTAATAGGTAGTTAACATGCCAAATATTGTTTTGGATTTTAAGATACAAGCGCCAGTTATTATCTCGTGACGCCATTTGGGATTATTCTGATAAATGTCTTAGCGATTCAAAAGTTTGCGAGATCAAGTGGTTCTAGTTTTGCAGCTCATGTTTTTAGCGGAATGGGGAGACCATTTGAAAGCATTAAATTAGTTTCACAAATACAACCATAATTTGAGTTATTCGATTTATGGAAATTAGTATTCGATATCCAGATCCCAGTGCTTATATATTAGAGAGTACGTATCTTACGTTATTTAGTACCATAAATGTTGAATTAACACAGTTACGTGATGTATATATTGATTTCAATTATCATCACATATTTATATGTTGATTCTCATAAGGACTCGATTAAGGAAATAGGTGTTAAAGAAGGTATTCATGACACTAGATGCGGTTACACAGTGTCACATGTCATCGAAGTATTGACATATTTGCGCTTGTTCAAAGAAATCCTGGTGTCACCTTCCAGCCGACGTTCTTGTTTTGTTTTCATTCTTGGATTTTTGATCATAGTAAAGCGTAAATGTTTTATTTGTACGGACCTTTACAACTGTGCGCGAAAAAGTATTATAAGATTTTCTAATGCAAATTTCTAATTTCAAAAATTTAATAAATAAATTAATAAAAAATAAATAAAATTTCTAATACAAAATTTGTATACATTAAGAGAAAAACATGGAACATAAAACCTTAGAAATGTAGAGTATAATTATTCGGGTTGGAAAAATTTAAGTAATACCTCTCAAGTCACTATTCTTTTTTCGGATTATTTCTTTAAGTAAAACTTCTTTAAGCGCGATTAGGAGGTAAATGGACGACAATGTAACGGAAGTCCGTTACGCCAATATACGCCACGTTTCTGTACCATCCGGTTTTTAAATATTTATGATTCGTCAATAAAAAGTTTATAAACAAATCAATCAACAATTTTTGAAAATAATATTGTATACTAATAAAGTCGTACAATAGAAATATGTATATACGACCGTGCTGCCATCTGGTTTCAATATAAGTAAGTAACGAATTAAATCAAAACTTCATTCATCTATCAGCTAATTCGTAATTAAATAACACAGGATATGTTAATCATAGGATAAAAATCATAGAATTAAAAGGTTTTACTTCAATCTTGTCTGACGGTCACACGCACTCATTTTTTTGGATAAATTGGCAAAGGCTTAACCTTAATCATACCTGAATGGAAAAGTAGACTGAAACTACAGTGCATTATTGTAGAAAATAAATATTGCTTAAACAATTTCATATTGCATGTTACAGGACACAGATGCAGCCGCTGTTTATTCCTTACTATTTATATTTTCCACTCCTAGAGTATAAATACATAGTTGATATAATATGTTTAATGAGATTTAGTAAACGGTTTAACTAACCTTTAAACAAAACTTTTTATTGAAATGAAGTTTCATTTGCTAACGAATATTTTCGCGCATAACACTAAAATCAGTTTCTATCGAATAAAGACAATTTTTAGAGCGACTTAGGGTCTGAGAAAGATGTTACGGGCAGTGTAAGCTGCAATCATATTTACAAATTGTCTTCATTCAACCGAATTAAAAAAAGAAAAAATTCTCAGTTAAATTGTATTTTTTTATATATGTTGCCTCAAAACTTCGTGGCTCATATATAAATTGGTCTAGGATTTTTTTAAATACTATAAAGCATGTTTTAGTTTAAATTAATTATCATTTAGAACATACATCAGGTAACTCCTCAAATTGCATAAAAAATGTATAGTTATTGTGATATTGGTAGTTTCATGACAACTGATGCTAGATACGTAGGTACCTAACTATGATCAAAGACGTGTTGCATTTCTTATGGAACAGTCTTTCTTAAAATCGCTTTTATTTTTTTGTTAAAATTTTCTTGTCTGTAGTTAGTAGCACTGTATAATAATGTTCGTAATCTGTAATTTTGGTTTTTAATACATACTATATACGAATACAAAAAATGAATGTTGGTATATATATTTATGTATGAAATTGTTAATTATAACATTCGACGGTTCCCCATAAAATTTGGCAAACTTAAGTATTTTCCATATAAAAGGTTTTTTGTTACTCATCCTAACTAATAATATTAATGGGAATGATAGTTTGTATATTACGCTTTCACGTCTTAACTGTTCAACTGATCATCATAAAATTTTGCAGTAACACATATTGTCAAGGCTATAGAAAAGCGTATAGAGTATACATCATTCATGCAGAAAAAAATACTGTTACCGAGGAATAAGGGCCCGCGAGGAAGCTTTTCTTCGACAAAGGAGGTTTGGTTGGAATGGGAGGCGGCACGTCCGACTCCTCCTGCTACCGTAGTCGAGCCTGAACGGATGAACAGGCGGTCTAATGTCCTCATTGTACAGGTACGGCTGATGAGGGCAGGCTGGCTATGTAACCAGCTGACCTCGCTATTAAAATGGAGCCTGGTGACCACTAATTGTAAGGCTGCCGCAGAGGTGGTTCTCAGGAAGATAACAGGAGCGATCCCTGGCCGCCCCTACAATGCGTCGGACAGTACACCGTTTGGTTTTAATCCGTGCGAGTCGAAAATAACTCACTTTCCACCCCGAAAGTGGGTAGCCGTTGGGGGATTTATAACGTGAGGACGTTAATAAAAAAACTCTATATTTATAGTAGTAGTATAGTGCTATAATTTCCTGCACGTTGATTAATTGTTTTAACTATTTATAGTTAATCGTTGACCACATTATTATCTGATAGTAAAAACGACGTGACCGAAGATAATCAAAGTCTAGACTTTGAATGAGGATGTTTCTGCCGGAACACATTGATATGTGCTTGCTTATAGGTACATATATTCTTATCTTAAAGTTAAGCTAATGCCAGCTTTGTATAGAAATGATCCTCTATTATACTATGCCTTCTTCACGATATCTTCCTGCATCGTAAAGGATATTGAATGGTTCAATTCATATATATATCTCATGAAAGATCGACGCCAGCGTAGTCCGGTGTAGCTGTTAAGACCTTACTGGGTCAATAGCGTAGACATTTCGAAAAAAAAAAATCGACGCCAGTTCGTGTTATGGTTAGTTTCCTTACAGTACCTACTTACAGTTACTTACTTACATTTAATTTCTTTCATCCACTTTAGGATAATTTTTGTGTACAAATAAAACATTACAAAAACACGTCTAAACTTTTATACATTTAGCATTTTTTGTGTAGGAATGAAACTAGAAACTTGAACTCGTGTTCGGACGATAAGAAGACGAATTCGATCCGATATTCATCAATGCACGTGAAGTCGTTAACTTTGGCTCATTCTGTTTTGATCTAGCGTATCGATTTGGCATAGCTAAAGAAAATTACGTTTCGATACGGTGCATTCCTTTATACTTTAATGGACGATTTAAATTTTTATTTAGAAATCAAAGATTTAGATTTTTCGCATGTCACGGCGCATATTTTTATACGAAGGTAAAGGATATAAATTATTCTCTAGATTTTGAAAGTTTTAGGCATCACTCATGACTTAGTCGAAATCATTGTAATATTTTTAAAAAGATCAAATCGATGACTTCAAAACTTTATAAATTATATTGTCACCATAAAAATAGAGTATTGAGATATGTTATAGAACATATGGAATCGAATATAGATGACAGTTTTATTTTGTCTAGGTCGTAAGCTATGAACATGATTATAACACTGTTTAATGTACTGTTTACAAACAATACAACGTTCCGATTACACGTATCTAATGGTGCAGAAGCTCGATCGTATAATCGAAGCATAAGGTTTTAACAACGTTACTTCTGACATATTTTTTCGTAGAAATGTACGTAAAATTAACGTTTATCGCAAACGTTAAAAAAATAAAAAGGTCTTTCAAATTAATAAAATTGCAAAATGTATTTTAAGTTTAAATAGCAATTTTGAAAATTCAGCTATTACTAAATTTTGTGTTTTGTTTAACCTGGCGTGATATTTTTTTCATAAAGACTAATTTCAATACAATGCTAAATGCAAAATTTTAAATGCTAAAACAGATAAGAGAGACTTTCAAATAGAGTTGGCTTGGACTTAACCGTCAGTGAAGGAATTCATTGCGATGCAAACCAGAATCCTTTTCTAATGCTTCTAATAGCTATCATTTGCTGGAAATTGGCCGCTAAGTATAAGTAGATGTTCTGATATCTGCACTCGAGAGTCTCTTCTCTAAACGCTAAAACCTAATAAAAGACACCTAACAAGTCACTTAATTACATGTTGTAAAAAAAGGTTTCATATAAATATTAGGTACATAGCATTAATATTGGTATTATACTACCTTAATAAAATTCAAAATTAAAATTCTTTAAAATTTACTCATTAAAGATACAACAAAAACTGTACTTAATGTTGGACATAAAATTTATTGAGCTGTTTATTTACGTATTTAATCCAAAAAAAAAAACATATAAATAATATTGAAATGTATACACAGTAGGTACTCATAGTAGACATGGTATGAAACACCAGGTTTTCTATCTAAAGAGTTTTAATGCAACTGATTAGACCGTAATTCTTTATCTGTAAATATATCTTTATTATAATTCTAGACTACGAATATAAAGTACATCATCAACATGCTAAAATAAGTTAATAACTATTTGTTTGCATACATAAATAAATATATATATATATATATAGATAATTCTTTTCAAGGTATGTATGAAAGAGGCACTTATGCTAAAACCAAGACATTAATCTCATAAGACAAGCGCATGAAATGTTAAGTATTCAGTTCTCACGGAAACCGAGTCCCACACAAAAGGTATGATTTCCAAAATGTAAGTCAAGGATGTGTATTACGATGTGCCTTAAGAACCGTGGGAGAGTTAGTCATCGCACGGCGCTATGTGACTAATACATACCAAGTCTGCTAGAAAAATCTACGTTGACACCTAAATCTCAGCAACCTGTGATATATAAGAAATATAATTAATAATCGTATGTGGTTGGGTCGAGCCTGGAAAAACGCAACCCGAGCACCGCCCCGCGCACCCACTAATAATTTATACACATTTCATTCATTTTAATCCAACATAAACGAGATTTTGTCCGTCTTTGTTTGTGTGTGGCTCTCTGCATTTTGATGTCTTTTTTATATTCGATCCTATATCCATTATATTAGACGATACATTTCATGAAATAATTAAAGTGTTGAGTTACGAGTTTGTGTGGACATCGATGGATATATCGCGAACTCTGTCTCAACGTGAACTCAGATGCAGATAAGGAAATTAACACATCCATTTATGCTAATATTTTTATCAGAAGCATAATTATTAAGTAAAATTAGCAATTTATAATTCTGAATTTTACCGTTCGACTCATATTCAATGAACTTATGTGAATGTAGTTGAAGAAGAGCAGTACGGATGTAAACAGTCTTAGTGAAGTTCATTCAATTAGTGTGGGGACATTGGGAGTGGGAGTCAGGGGACGTCATTGAAGGGCCTATGTTGGCGACGCGCGGTCGCGGGGGTGCGGGCGCGGGGCTTGCGGGGGGTGTCCGGGAGAAGGAATATTCAAAGCGTGAGAACGGTGCTCGACCCGCATGCCGCGCCGCGAGTTCACATATCTCACGCGCAACCTCCACTCGTACAGTTCATCCGAAATACGACTATACTCGACTGGTGTAGAGCTGGAAATACTTTTAATTCGGTTCGTGGTTATCGGTCGGAACATCGAGGACAATACTTTTCTAGTTTAGGTACAGCGTGGTATGGCAATGTCTGTTGGCATTGGCCCGGATAGTGTCGACGAGTGCGCACGTCCACTTGCCGTTCACAGGCGCTGACGAGTCTTAATTCATTTCTGGAATGTCACTACAACGGTCTAGGAAATATACTCTCGCTAGTAGTTGTTGATTTCCTATCTAATTGTTCCGGTATTCTCACTTATTGTTAGCACCGTGTTTTTAGTATCACTTGTTAAAATTAGATTCTTACTCATACTGATGCCTGATCTACCGCAAACGCAAAAGTCATGTG
Organism: Antheraea mylitta; assembly: GCA_014332785.1. Taxonomy (NCBI): domain Eukaryota; kingdom Metazoa; phylum Arthropoda; class Insecta; order Lepidoptera; family Saturniidae; genus Antheraea; species Antheraea mylitta. The sequence continues at coordinate 7,246,504 of JACEII010000001.1, forward strand.
ATCACGTGGGTGATGAAGGACCCACGTCAAGATAACAAAGGTCGACAATAACGATAGTTTTATTGGTGGAACAACGTCTTTAACGAGATCGCGCACGGTAGGCGCGTCGTAAAAGATTTTCTTTCGGTACCGAATAACTGAGTTAATCGTTTATTCTTGCGGTGAACTAAATATTCCTGGAAGACGTATTGCGAAGGTCACGAGACCGGCGCGTCGGAGTGTCTCCGTACCGTTGCCGTCGCGGCAGTGGTCGCTGCAGTCGTACCGCGACTCTGCGCTCACCTTGAGACATCGACACCATATATTAAATATAGACACCGGATTACGTATGAGACCGGCTTGACAGATGATGCGACATAGCGCGCGATGCAACGGCGTAAAATTTGTGAAATTATATTTATCTGTAAAAATTGGAGAAATAGTTGTCGGGTCAGGGGTGTGGGGTGGCGCGGTGCGGGTAGCGGGGGACAGAATTCGGCGGGCCCCGCGGCCGTCGACCTCGTGAAAGGCGCGCGGCGGTGCGGCGGTCCCGCGCGCGCCGACCGATCGCCTTTTTACGCGCTCTTTCCCGCGCCGCCGCCGCCGCCGCCAACCCCGCGGGCCCCCGGCGCGGTCGCCGCCCGCAGATAGCGACCCAGGTGATACCAACCGATTCAATGTCTGCGCCGCATTCTTATAATAATATTTTACTTTTACATTTTGTTAATTTCAATCCATAATAACTTGTGCCTATTTTATAATATATTATAGATATGACGAGTATTATTATTTATTTATGTAATGAGATCGTTAAAGTTTTCCGATATTTTTTTTTCTCGAAATTACTACGCTATTCACCTAGCAAGGCCTTACCAGCTTCACCGGACTACAATAATATAATGTTAAATATATCTTTGTATGTTACAAACTATTGTAACTCCTATAGTGTACCGATCTATAGTATAAAATATACTGTTCTATACAATCATTAATTGCTATTATTTGGTAGCAGACGTAACATCAGCTTTATCCGTCCATGTTTACTTCATTTTATAAACTGATTTTTTAACAAAGAGTTCAACAAAGTAATCTATTAGATAATTTGTAAATCGCATAATAGGTGTGTAGGTTCACTTAAATAATTGATATAATGCGTATAAAGATAATTGTCATTACTAGTTATTTGTAATAGGTGAGTATTGTAATTTAGAAAACGGTTCGTGAGTTATTACGTAAGATGTAGGGTTGCTTTACTGTAGGTACATGAATACTCCATTTTATAATAGTGTATTTTGCATTATCTATGAAATCAATTATAAGCATAGAAATATAATATTATTTTAAACGGAGACTTTTCTTAAGGAAAATGTATTGCTCGAAACAAACCTCATCAAACCTAAACCTAAACAACTCTCAAATAAAGTAATTAATACAAAACATTATAGTGTAACTAACTTCAGTTTAAAATATTTATAATGTTATAGTATATACTAGTAAAACTAAAATATGTACATACGAGAATATATGAATGCGGACCGCAAGTTGGTGTCTTCTGGCCGCCGCTCCGCCGCCGCTTCGCCCTAATTAAACAATAATCGAAAAACTACAATGAACGGGCGCACGGCTCTGCGTTCTCGGTGTCGCACACCGCACGGCCCCCTCGCCGCACTCCCACACCCCGCACCACTCGGCGATCACACTCCGACGTGACGTCACCATTGCACTCCTCATTATCGCCTCTCGAGTCGAAGACGCACTCACTAATAGATCTGACCAAAATACCCAGACTGGTTTTTTGTCCGATTTTGTCTGTGAACTCGCAACGCGAGACTAGCATGTCGCGGTCGGCGCGCAACGCGGCAGAGAACGCCACTTCTATGCGCCCGCGCAGTCTATAGCGGCGGAACAGCCGGAGGTTGCAGGCAAATAATAAAATCAGAACATTGACTATATTATGTTTCACGATTTAGACTAAAATATCGAGAATATTGGCAAATAATTATGAAAGTTGTAGATGAATAACTGTTTCCGCGATATTGTGTCATTCAATAAACTATACTTATTAGCAAACAAATTTACATTATGTTTATCAAAATAGGCATAGTTTTCTATAGCAACTCTAACAGTCTTCTGTGGAGGAATATTAAATGGCGCAATTTATCAGGTAAAAAATAATAAAACAAATAAAAGAGGGAGGTCAGTCTAGAGTTTGTATGTGATATCCTAAACATAAATTAAACATAAATTTTTAAGGCACTCAATGGCCATCCTTCGTGACGGGATAAGGAGGACTAAAATTTACTTAAAATAATGTAATTCTCATTTTTTTTAAAATAACCATGTTCTCTATTTCTTTTTGTAGAGTAAATATGTACTTAATGTCTGCTAGCGTGTTATATTGACAATTATAAGACCTCGGCTAAAGTACATAATTTATCGCTGGGATATCCCAACTACTTTAGTTTGTCTAGGAATTCTATGATGTCAACAAGTACAATCAAAGATAATATTTGCACAGTTTACTGTTAGTTCTCGAATTACACTTCGTCAAGAGGTAGTATAATAATTCGTTATTTATAAGGTTATATTAATTTTTTACCGATTTCGTTGTTTGCTTTCAACGTCTGGTACACCTATTGCGGATCGCAAAGATGTCTCAAGTTACGTGGGAATGTGCTGAAACTTTTTACTCGTTTTCTGCACGATTTACTACAAATCTCAGTAGTTATACTGAAAATACTTTTCATAAATACATTAATAACCAGTGTCGTAAGCGATAATTTAGCATAAATGTAATTTTAATAAGTTCACCGCAAGCAAGAAACGTTATGTAAACGTTATATTATAAACCAGTATGGTAGGTACCTACACCAATTTGTTTGTTAATTTATTATTACATTAAAGTAAATTTTCAACCAAAAGAAATGTAAGTATATTTAGGTAATAAAATACTGCGATAATATTAAATATCCGACATTGTCTAAAAATTACATTCAACCTTCAATAAAATTCATCTCGACTGTTTAATCTGGCGCCGACGCATACATATACTGTTGTAATATTAACCGAGTAACTTAAAGATAAAAAATAATCAACTTTATCTTTAATATATAGAGAGTTCATTTTAGATTGTCACAGTTTTAACGTGAAAAAAGCGTGGATTCTCGTGTCAAATTCTAACTAATTGCATAGTTACAGGGTGGCAACTATGTACATATATTATAATTATTATAACAGTATTAAATATATATGATATGTACTTCACGTTTTCTCAATAACTTATTATAGATAACGTATATCGCAGTGCTTCCCGACATGGGGCCCTCGCCCCACAGGGAGGCAATTTGATAGTTAAGAGGGGCAACTACAAAATGGATTTGACTTTAACTTTCGCTTTGGGTTATTTAAATGCAATGTTAAATATCGGTCACAAATTTAACAAAAAAGGCAAATTCTTAGAAAAAAATGCTATAAATAATTATTAGGTATAATATTGTTTGACGCTACTAAAATATCAACCGCGTAACTGACGTCAGGTCAAGTAAGTTTTTCATTGTATGTTTTGAAATTTTACTTACGATGTTTTGATAATAATTCCATAGTGATTTCTTCCTAAAACTTATCATTTATATTTGTTAAGGAAATAAAACAATTTTTAAAGGTTAAAAATTATGTATTATTATTAGGGGCCATAAAAATTTTAAAATGTTAAGGTGGGGCATGGTCTAAAAAGTTTTTGAAACACTGGTATATCGTTTATAGTTAGATCCAAATGTAATATAAATTCACAGGGCGAAAAACAATAAATAATACTATAATTGAAAAAAAAATATATTTATAGCAAAATGAATAGGATGAAAATATTCTGTGTTCACTATCTACTGTTGTGACTTTCATGGAGATCGATCGAACGATATAGAAATCGCTCTTCTGCTTCCTAGTAACGAGTTATGGTAAAATGTGTATCATAAAAGCCTGTTCAATTAAAAAAATAGTTCAGTCTTCAAGCTTACATGATGAACCGTCACATGCTGTTGGAGTAATGTAGTTTAATTGACTTTGTATTATAATGTAATTGTATATTTAAAGAAATTAAGCCGTCATGGGATGCCTGGCATATGTGAAACATCGTAATTGTTCGAATCGATGGAATCTCTAATTCTAAAATTACACTATATAAGAGAGATTGTGCACGGTCGCTTGCAAATGCGATCGTCGCGTCGTCGCCACGCCAATAATTAGGTTTACTCGCGTCTAAAGATGTTTCACATCAAATATTATAAAGTAAACTATTTTGTTCATGCGTGAATGAAATAATAGCCATATTTAGATGTTTGTCTGTATTATTGATTCTGCATAAAACTTTAGAAAATGATTTTTAAAATTATTATTATTAGTGCCGCAATCAGACGCCAATTTCTTGAAAAAAATATCTTACTACGACATAACATCGTTTGCCACCAATGGTATAAAAAAATAATTAAAAGTTGAGTATGAATCACTATAAAAATCGCAGCTTTTAAAACACGCGTTAATAAGGAAGAAGTCTCACGTTAAAACTGCTTTTACTTGTTAACAAATACACGACTTGTCATTAGTTTATTAGAATCTTTCTGTAGCAGACGTTGAAAAAGCAACGTTGTGTACGAGGACTTAGAGACGAACTTGGTAGTTTAATTTTATATTTATTTACGAGGCAACGCGGCGCGAGTGTATGAAGTATGGATTTTTTGTGTGTAGCTCTCTAATGACGTTCTTTTTAACAGCCACTGATCCTATTGCTGTATGATTATAAATTATTTAATTGTATTAATTTATTCTATATATGGAAAAACTAACATATAACAGAAGAAAAAGAATAAAAGAATAATTAAAAAATGTGCCGGGCTGAACAACCTGTTGAGATATGAATAGAACTGGCATTATAATAAAAAAAGTAAGAAATACATAATCAGTAAAAACATCTGAATTAATTACAAAATGACCTTTGATTCGAGAATAATAAAACTGAAATTTGGTACTCCGATGAAAGTGCCTTGTTTCAAACGACTGTTTATACAAGCAATTATATGAAGCGATGTGTTTTTACGCCACAATTATTCTTTCACGCCCGCGTAACCACAGATGGCGCCGCAGTGGTCTGGAGGTAAATTTCGCTCCCGCACACCAGACTAGGCCCCCTTGGCAGCGGCTCAAGCCTCGGTCCGTTCCCTCGACGTGGAACGCGCTACTCGCGCGATACATTGACACAAAATCTTACATCACTGCAACAACATTACACATATGAAAGTGGAAGGGTTTGTTTCTTTCCCTTATCGAACTGACATAGTTTAGAAAATTATCCGATACGAAATATATATAAGAGTTGTTGAAGTATGTATGCTTGGTACACACATATGTTCCAACAACTCATATATATATATGAATAGTTAGCTTAGGTCAGCTCAGATAGATCGCGAATTGCACGCATCAGGCAACAGCCCAAGCCGTGGTGTGCCGTGCACCCTTGAGCTAGTTGTCAAATAAAATCGGCTGAGTGCCCTAAGCACTCGCCTTAGTAGTCCGGTGAAGCTGTTAAGACCTTGCTGGGTCAATAGCGTAGTCAGTTCGGAAAAAAATATTCTCATGTTTCGTTCGAACCATTTGAACAAGTTAGACGGATATGCCCCTATGATTATTGCTACCCCACTAACTGGCTGATTGTGTATTAGCCCTTTTACGTTCTGTCACGCTGTGAATGGCTTCTGAGCTCCCATTTCATGTTCATTTTTAATAGACCATCATTACAATTTATTATAGATGGCAATAAGAGTTATACATCAATAATGAATTTAGCTGTTGTGATAATTTAGAATAATTGTTCTTATAAACTGATGTTAGTTGTTCTGCTTTTGGGTGGTTTGTTGTTTTGTGTCGTATATCTTGACTTTGAGTGTGAATAGCGTGAAGACTTTCAGTCTCTACCTTTCACACTTATTGGCGATCATATAATGCTTGTTTATATGAACGTTGCGATAACACGGGCCGATTATTGTCATATAAATAATAATAATGAAGAACATGATATTGACAAAAATTGACTGAAAAATATTTAGTTATTAATGCATTAGGTACGTTATCAGTAGCATAAAAGACTACTTACAACATGATCTCCCTTTTTTAACTTGCCCTTTTAAAGCCATCTTGTTTCTTGCATAGTGCCATCTATTGGCACTAACAAATAACTAGAATCGAAAGTAATCTTAAAGGTAAGAAACATAATCTTATAAAAACTAGTGATCGTCTATTGGTCGAAATTCCACTATATTTTAATTAATTTTTCAAGTTCAAGTTTCCTTATTTAATATACTTGTGCGAAGCCGGGACCGATAGCTAGTACAAATCATTTTCGATTTCTCTTTTATACGCCAAGCTAACTACCGTCCTCAAGTTAAAGCAGTTTACGTGTGCTTCGGCAACTGCATTCTAGATTTAAAATGCTTCCATCTTAGGATACATTACCATTAAACATCATATAAGATTGCGTTAAAATGCTGCTACTAAATTTGTACCCAATGTTACTGCAAATGCAAAGATTTAATACTCAAAATCAAAATAAAAAATACTTTATTCAGTTTAGGCCCTAATAAGGCTTAAAAACTACACCGGTTCGGAAACAGCCCAGTCATCGAGAAGAACCGGCAAGAAACTCGATAGGGTACATTTTTTTAACATATATTTCCAATACATCATACAATAACTTTTAGTGGATGCACAGAGAGGATTCAATTCCAAACATCACTATCGATCACATACTGATCCACTCTATAATATCCTTTTGACATTAAAAACCCGCTTGATGTGGCGCTTAAATTTACAGTCCGGCAAATCGGAAACATGCTTTGGGACTTAATTGTAGAACCCATCACTATTACCTAAAAAACTATTACTGGTTTTGCTAAGTCTGAAACATGAGACGACCAGTTTATTACAGTTTCTAGTATTTAGATTATGCTGGTCTTTTAGTAAATTCAGTTTTTCAAAGTTTTTTCGTACATGCAATAAATTATCAAGAATGTTTTGGTAGAGTAGAGTTAAGATACCGAATTCCTGGAACTTCGTTTTTGATGATTCGCGAGGTCACATACTGATCATGACTTCTATTCATTTATATTATCGATCTCTTTGATTTTAGAATATTTCTATTAAAAACATGGTAGTTATTGTACCGAGGTAGTACAATATAGGCTGATTGTTTTACAATACAACTGTTTGAGTTCGGTGTGGTGCGGGAACAGTTTAAGATTTAAAAAATTAAATTAAAATGTTAAAAATTTAAAACATTAACATTAAAAATGTGGCCAGACATGAACGCGCGTGCATTTGCGACAACAAAGACTTTAGAGGCTGCCACCAGCGGTGACATCACTTGACGTCTGTAACCTCGCTCAGAGCATTGATCTACATCTAATAGATGCCTAAACAGTACATAGATATCTAATTATGTACACGGGGCTACGTATATATGACGCAAATTATACGTAAATACGTGCGCAACGATCCAAAGTCTATTGTGTACATTACCACCCATATCTTAACGCCTCTTTGGAGTATATTACTGTTCTAGATTGTTGTGTAGAACATGTTTCTTTTCTGGAGAAATGAGGAGGATATGAGAATCCTTAGGAGGGACGTAATAATGATCTTTGTATTTACAACGTTCTTAATCACTTTACCATTCGGTATTTTAATTTTCTTACTAATAGTTGCTATATTTTTATGTTTAAATGAAATATTTATTTCTAATATATCTTCTCTTTATTATCTGTCGTTTAATCTGTAAATTGTTACATTGTGAGTACTACTTAATCTCTATAACTCTTATCGATTCTCACTATTACTGTAAATGTGAATGTGAGTTTGTTTGTAACGCTTTAACATCTCAAATACTCAACGCATCATTATGAAGTTTAGCGATTGTTAGCGAAAAGGACATAAGGTGACTTAAATCCAAACAAAAATTGTGTTCTCGAAGTGTAGTAGTAGGTAAAATTACACTGTAACGAGCAAAGCCGCGAGCATCAGTAAAAGTTTTTAACTTGTTATTTCAGAGTTATAAAGCCTACGTAAGGTACGATACCACCACTGTCAAACCTGTCTCTGACTTAATATAATAATGTTTATCCTATCGCAGTGCGTTTTGGAGGGAGTGGCTGGTAATACGTACGGCCTTACAAAACAGTTGGCAGGTGTAGCAACTTCGGAGGAGCAGACGTAGTGCCGATTGGGCAGTTCCTGCTCCCCGGCCAAAATGTATAAGAAAGTGCCATGGCTATTTAGTTCGTGTGATTCGGGCATATCCATACTCTACTGCCCGGCGGGACTAGTGAGTTCCCCATGAAAAAAAAAAAATAAAGAAGGGGTAGCAACTTAGGAATATATGTGACAGATCTTGGATTATGTTGCGGTTACTTTTGTTGTGGTCAGAAGTTACTTATTTAAGTTCCTTAGATACTAAGCTCTTATATATACCTTTTTAGGGCCTAAATTGAATAAAGTATTATTGATTTTGACTTTTTAATTCAATGGGTCGTATCCACAATTCATAGCTAACACTCGTTACCGTTTCACGTTTAGACGTATTGCTTTTGAGGATAAACCGATCTGTATCCAGCAGTCGAGATGCTTGTAAATCGACATTACAGCGACGGATTACTGACCTATCGGTTGACACTATTGTTCTTGGATTGTATTGTGCTCTGCTATACTACTATAATAAAATAATTACGTGCTACAGTATAACGGGATATAATGGCGGAATTTCTAAAGCCTAACCTGGCAATTTAGATTTTAGAGAATTTTTCAAAATGTTGCATCCAAAATAAAAACAGAATAGTATCGTTGACAGTGTAAAAAACTGCAAGCTAGCCAATAAACAGTATTATGACATTATTACAGCTCTAATAATAAGAGCTGAGAGCGAATGGGAATCATCGGAATTTAAATATTGTCTATACTAATATTATAAAGAGGTAAAGTTTGCGAGTTTGTGATGTTGTAGGAGGTAATCTCAGCAGCTACTAGACTGAAAGAAAAAAAATTCAGTGTTATATAGCTCATTTATCGAGGAAGTTTATATATATCATTACGCTAAGACCAATAGGAACGGAGCAACAACGACGCGTGTTAGTGTTAGTCCAAAGTAAATATTACAACGCTAACGAAGTCACGGACAGGTGCTATTAGGATATAAAGTCTAATAATACCTTCCAGATAACAAAACATTGTCAATTTGCAGCTTATAATTTTTGTAGGTTTGAAATACTTTCTTTATTTTGTCTATTAATACTTAGTGAAAACTATCAGAAACCTGGATCTGACTACGCTATTGACATAGAAAGGTCTTAACAGCTTTACCGGACTACTAAAAAACTATCAGAAAACTAAATACACCTACCCATATACTCGTATAATGCATGTATCTTTAGTATGTAAACTGGAATGGAAGTTAGGTTCAACTCGCGTAATTTCATGGGCGACAACAACCCAAGGTGGTGTTATAGCCTTTTTAGTATCCTTATGCTAGTTGCCATTTCGGCTCAGTATTTTTGTGGTCGCCACCAGGTACTGTGAAGTTGTCAAGACACCAGATGAGTAGATTATTTAAGCAATGGCTTCAAAGTAACTATGCCTCAATAAGAACCAGAATATTATTAAAAAACGAGTGTTGACCTGGAGACAGTGGCAAATACGTTTATGTTGAAAGCTCAAAGTTTGATAAACTACGAACTAGTTTTAGATTTTAAATTAATTCCTCTGTTTCTATGCTGATATTCTTTTAAATATGAAAATTTGTCTATTTGTTTCTTACCGTTTCACGATCAACTAACTCTAAACCGATTACAACGTTATTTGGCATAAACGTAGCCAAAGGCGTGAAAATAGATAAAAGATACTTTTTAGTTACATATTTTAAAAGACCCACCCATTGTAACGAGCGGACAGCAGCTACAAACAAAATGACTATATTGTTCGAAACATAAGGAGCCTTTCAAGTGTTAAATAAGGAGGATTCTTGTAATTTCTGACCACCCTCTCCACCTGATTTATATAAGTAAGCAATGCTCTTACCCCTTCTTCCATGCTGACGTAAATATTTATATAAGCATCTTTAAATTTATTTTAGATTCCTTATTGATTCTGGGACAGTTGAAGCTATAACTAATTTCAGTATGAACGGATCGGCTCGTTCGGTATAGTACCACCTTCTCACAGAAAACCGACGTGAAGTAACAGTACTTGCATTGTCGTGTTTCGTTCGTTCAAAATCAAAATCAAAATCAAAATTTCTTTATTCAGTTTAGGCCCTAATAAGGCACTTATGAACGTCAAAAACTACCACCGGTTCGGAGACAACCCAGCCATCGAGAAGAACCGGCAAGAAACTCGACCGGGAATATTTTTTTTTACATACATTTAAATACATCATACAGCTTATAGTGGATGCACAGAGAGGAGTCAATTCTAGACATCACTATCGTTCATATACTGATCCACTCTATAATATCCTTTTGACACTAACACCCGCTTGACATGGCGCTTAAATTTACAGTCCGGCAAATCGGTAACATGTTTTGGGACTTTATTGTAAAACCTAACACTGTTACCTAAGAAACTATTACTGGTTTTACTGAGTCTGAAACATGGGACGACCAGTTTATTACAGTTTCTAATATTAACATTATGCCGGTCTTTTACTAAATTCAGTATTTCAAAGTTTTTACGAACATACATCAAATTATCAAGAATGTATTGGGAGGGTAGAGTTAAGATATGGAATTTCATTTTTAATGATTTGCGAGGTCCCATATTATATATTGCTCGAACTGCCCGTTTTTGTAATAAAAATATGGTGTCTACCTCAGCAGCCGTACCCCACAGCAGAATACCGTAAGACATTATGCTATGGAAGTAAGCGAAGTAGACTAACCTAGCAGTGGCAATATCTGTAAGCTGGCGAATTTTTCGTATTGCGAATGCAGCAGAACTTAATCTGCTCGCCATTTTTTTTATGTGAGGGCCCCATTGTAATTTGGAATCTAATGTAATTCCCAAGAATACAGTATTGTCAACTAACCCTACTAGTTTCCTTCGATCTTGATTCTACTATCAACCTGTCTAACATTGGGTAAAGTAAATCTTATAGATACATTTCGTTTTATCTGCATTTAACAATAGATCATTCAACGCAAACCAATGACAAATTTCATTTAAAGTATTATTCAGATGTCCAATCTCTGAATCGTTCAGTGAAAGAGCCGGAGGCCTACCTCTCCTCACCTTTTCCCTTGCCTCCCTCTCCCAACACAGGTTGACAGGTGACCCCCGTGTTCGTTTACCTCCTATGATATAAAAAAATGGTTAACGATTAGGATATAGTATATAATAAGGATATTGGAAAGTTTAAATAAATAGCATGTTATATGATCGCATTAATTTAGTTTTAGCTGATTTTTAAATGTAACGAATCAAGTGACTTATAGTGGTTCGCTATTAGGAAGATGATAACCCAGGATAAGATCGCGCGCCTCACTTATCAGATCTACACTACTTATAGAAAATCTCTAAGGACTAAGTATTAACAAAAAAAACCAAAACTGAATACAATAATTTATTAACGTTATCTTCTTATACTAATAAAGATACGTAGACGCCGTGAAAAACGAATGATGAGTTATCACACAAAAGTGTAAACGCGAATTTGTCGTTGCAAATTGATCAAGGACTCATTCAATACCACTGATACCCCGTAGGTACAGTTGACAGCATGTTTGAGTTATTGAATATTCGCTCTTATAAACAAAGCTTTAAGAACTATAGAAGTTGTATGGGTGCAGATATTAACACGCCTATTCGTTGCGTGTCTCATTAACACCTCTTATAGTTTTTAGCGCGGCGTCTATGCAGAGGCCCAGGTTGTTGGTTTGTATGATTTCAGTCGTCAAAACATACCTACAATTAATTACAAATGGATTAATCGTACAACTGTGTTATTTGCATTAAGAATTTTAATTTTATATAAAACCGTTTAACAAAGCTAGATTATATTCAATTCAAGAGTACCTTAAAGTTTCGATTTTCTAGTCCGGTAGAGGTGTTAAGGTGCATTGCTAGACCAATAGCGTAGTCAGTTAGAAAAAAAGTTCGATTTTTTTTATATTTACTCAATACTCAGTTTAATATATCATGGTACCTGGATTGTCTGCTCTAGAATTGACAAGTTAAATATTTTAAGCGACAATTATTGAGGAAAAGGAGCATTATGTACTTCCAGACAATATTTTGAGATAACTTCAACCAATGATGACATTAATGTCTCCTTTTATCCGCAATAATATATTTACAAAATCCGCTTGCACTAAAAAATTAAAACCTATTTTGGCTTAAAGTTTACTTTAGTCGTATCAAAGTATATAGAACTATCAATTATAAACCTGGTATAAAGATCTAAATTTGAATGGAAATTTTTGGTGAAAGTCACCTTTTTTATGTTTCGGATTTGTGAGGAAAAAGTAATAGGTTTTTATGTAGATGTTTCCTTGATTTGATAAATATTCATTTTTATTTTATTAATAGTTTATTTATTCTATTAATTTGTCTAGACATTTATTCTTACACCAGAATGTCCAAAGTCCATTTTGAAAGTACTTATATGTCTGAATATGGGACGCATCTATATATTTAATAAGAATATAGGTTGAGCTCTAGGCTATTTATTTTTCGATTAGATTGACCCTTTTTCATTATTTTAAATACCCTAAGAAATGGTCGCGAATTAGCGAGTAAGTTAATAACATTCGACGATTGTATCTAATTTGTCGCATAAGATTAAATTTGTATGGGTACATTACAATATTATGGTATAAAATATAAAATTGTAAAAAAAATTGCGTAGAAGTCTTTTGCTCTGATGATGTTTTGAAATATTATGAATCCCTGCTTTGAAAACTTATAGGAATAATAACGAGCATATATTACAGACAGATAATTTCTATGTCGATTTTCTTTGTAAGTACCGTCGAGTAATATATCTATTAAATATAAAAGTTAAACACATCTGCATACGTTATATTTTCCTAAAAATAACAGAGGTAATGAGAACCACAAGTTTCAAATAGGTAATAAATAATAGGGTGCACGTGCACAGCTAAATACCAGCCACCATTCGGACACTGAGCTCGATAAACTTCAACTCTTTGGGTTTTCTGAAAGCCAGTGAACGATGACGTTCTTTTACGGATACTCATCTATCGGTGGTTATTTTGTAAGCTATTAAAAATAATTTAGCTCAATTAGGTCAAAAAAGTTTATTTATTGGTAAGTTATTTATACTTATATACACTTATAATAGTTTTATAATGTAAGTGGAGAACGTTGACAACTAATTGTATAAGTCCAATCGTAAGCTAAAATACATAAAATATACAACAATATACATAAAACATACAAGACAAGAATGTATTATTATGGGATTGTTGGTGTTTGTGTCAATCTCTAAAGTATATCAAGCTGAAAATATACAAAAGGTAAATTCTCGAGGGGTGGGCGATAGTGTGCGTTGATGGGCAGGTGTACCGTGGTGTACGACAGTTGAACCCCTCGCCAACTACGGACATTCGAGTAACATGAGTCGCAACTCATTTTCGACCCTGTGCTGTGGTTACATAAAGACTATTATCGCTTGCCAACAGCCAGCACGTGCATCCATCAGATTAACGGCTTTCGATTTACTTAATAATGAAGCGATTTAAATTGATTAGTCTTGAGACAAACAGAAACAAAGTTATAATAGTCATTGATTAGATGCAACGTTATGAAATATAATATTATCCGGAACGATGCACCAAGGAGCCGGCGCGCGGTGCGACGCAATATGTAAATAAACAAACGAGCGGTGCGTCGAATGAAGCGCATTGTGAAATGCGCACACGGGACCTGGTATCACATGCATAACTTACCTACGTGTTTGTACGTAGGCGACTTCACGTAAACAAAACTCTATAGCCAATTGGTCGGCGAGTACAGGGGACTCTGCACCCTACTCGATGCGGCATAATGGTAGCGCCGATACGGTGCTGCGCGAACTTTAATTTTAATCTCGAGTTCGTAAGGCTTGCAATATACCGTTCGAAAGATACTGGGTAGGATGTAGCGCGTACGCACGATGTGGTGCGGTGCATACAGCTGCATGCGGTATGCAGCGTGCGCGGGACGCGGGCGCACAGACTTGACTGCAGCCACACGAGGCACCCCGCCGACCGGCCGTGGCGCGCCCTCTGACTTGCCACCGTCCCCATGCCGTGTCAACAGATACCTAAACAATGGAAATTAGACCAGACAGTTCCAACGCCACACATACTTAGAACAAGAAGAACGTTTTGAGGATTCAGTGTCGTTTGTCGCTAAAAATACTAAACTAAAATTCAACTAGATTGTTTCCTAAGTTAATTTGAATGTTTTAATTGCATTTTTCACAGAATGTAATGATAATCTACCGTTCGTTTAACATGATTTTATACGAAAAGGATCTACTAGTAAACAACCATGCTGTCAACTACACGTTAATTGATAATTGTAGTCCATCTACAATTAAGTTTAAACGGAATAACCAAAAAGTTTGCTTACATACTAGACAGCTAGTATTATGTGAACACCGGGACGTACAACAGTAATTTATTAAATAGAGTAATTATAAGTAAGATACATCAGAAACTCGCGAACCCCGAACGCTTGTACAAAACTCATCGAATTATCATAAGGACAATTTCAAATTAGTTTATTCTGTTGATTTAATTGATTTTTTACTTCGATTTAAAACGAATGCATAATATTTTTACGTGATGGAATGGACACAAACAATTTTCATAACTGATTAGTAAATTCGCTCTAATTATGCAAATTTTCGGGTAAATAGCAATATCTTCTCCCCTATAAAAGATTTGAATCAATTTCCACTTTGTAATGTACAGCAGTTGCGGTAATGTGACATTAATAACAATAATAAATCCTATGGAATACTTAAAATCAGGTACTCATCGCTTTTACAATGGAAACTCATAATTGATGAGTATCGTTAAAAAATTGTTCGAAAGTAATTTTTATTGATAGCAACGATAAGTGGTGTACGCCCACGGGATAGTACTGTACATGATTACCGTATTGAGAGTGTAAGTGTGTAGCTACGGTTCCAGCCAGAAGTAATCCTTCATAACAAACGAGTAGAGGCGCGCGTGCCGCGGCCGCCCGGTTAGTCGGCGTTTGTAAAGAGCAGACGCGACGCAAGAGTACATATAAGCATGCCTCGGATTCCATTCAGAGGGTTTTGTCGGTGGCGGCGATGAGAGGAACTGCGTACGCGCAACTATTCGGCTGTTTGGGAACGGAGCGCCGCGCCGCGCCTCGCCGGGTAAGAAGAGGTCGTCGACCACGTAGCGCCGAGTGCCCTTCTCACAATTTTTCTAATATGATCCATAACTGTCTAGATACCATGTCGTTATTGTAGCTTTATTAAAGTCTTACTACTTAATTGAATTATCTTAGTCATTATAGATTTAACTACACTCTCGGTTGAAATATTTTATAAAGTGTCAAGGTGGAATTGAAACTGTAAACGTAACGGGTTGGATGTCTGGTAGGGAATGGTAGTGTACCATAAGTATAGACTTGAAAGGGTATATAAAAAACCGTACCGCGAAGGAAGGAAGGGAGACACCAGAGAAGAACCAGATCGAGTTTCTTGCTGGTTCTTCTCGATGACTGGGTTGTTTTCCGAACCAGTGGTAGATTTGACGTTCATAAATACCCTCTCAGGGCCGAAATGGAGTAAAGTATATTTTCATATTTAACCAGGCTGGTATGGCGATCTAGACTGAATATGCTCTCTGGTTTTTCTATCGTGCACTACAGTGCTGAATAATTTTCATTGCGGTAGTGGGAAGGAGAGGAATGAAGAGTGTGGGAGGCATTTTAAACATTTCACTCTAACTAATCAGGTACAAAAATTCTAGTTTTTTGTTTTAGTTAGCAATTATGGAATGTTACAAATAATAGATCTTTACCTATGAAATTGCCGTTCTGCAGTACTGGCCATTTCAAATCAAAATAATTTTTGTTTGGCTAAGAATTCTAATTTCAAATTAATTTTATTTTAAAAACATGGAATTCTTTTTCCAAAAGTAGTCATTTGTTTATTGATTAGTGTTATATTTTCATCGCATTTCATTCTATTTTGTCATCATGGATACGTTAAAAACTCGAGTAATTATGGAATATGAGTACCGTTGTGGCAGCAACGCGGCACGAGCGGCACGCACATCAACGACGTTTACGGAGCTAACATCACAGACCAACGCACCACCTGTTATTGGTTTGCTAACTTCCGTTCTGGGAATTTCGACCTGAAAAATGAAACTCGTAGTCGTCCGAAAACTTTGGTCAACAATGACGACCGCAATTGATAACCGCAAGCGCTCAGCAAGTTTGTTGGATCCTGGTTCAGCATCTAAACAACGCCCTAAACGAAAACTTACCCCTAGAAAAGTGATGGTCACTGCTTGGTGGTCTAGCGCCGGTGTGATTCATCACAGCTTCTTACCGAACGGGGTGAGCTGCACCTAGGGGTGAACTGCTGGTACTGCAGATGTGTACTGTGAAAAACTGAACACAATAATGGAGAAGCTGGCACATCTCCAACCAACATTGGTCAATCGCTCGTCTCCGCTGCTCCTGCACGACAACGCGCGACCTCATAGTGCACAGCAGACGGTCTCCAAGTTGCAAGAACTGGGGTTGGAAGTTCTCCGTCATCCGTCCTACTCACCAGACCTTGCGCCTACAGACTAATACTTTTTCCAGAATTTGGATAACTCCTTGGCGGGAAAACAATTCAATACCCGAAAGGCAGTACAAAAAGTCTTTAAAGAATTTGTTGCCTCCCGTCCTACTGATGTCTTTAAGAAGGGCATCAATAAACTGCCACTGCGTTGGCAAAGATGCATTGATTGCATGGGTGATTACTTCGATAATACAAATAAAAAATACATGAAAAAAAATCGTTTAATTTTTTTCATACAAAACGGCAATTTCGTAGGTAAAGAGCTAATATATAGACAGTGTGTCAGTATATCAAACCACCGATCGCGCCGTCTTAGACGTTCTATAAAGATTTTTTTAACAGTTAGTCTTAGTCAAAATTGCTAGATTAAATATATGAAACGCATATGTGCCTCACCAACGGTATCCGAGCTTGATACGTGATGTTGAATATAAGGCAACAGATCAAATCGAAGCGCGGGCATTTCGGCTGAGTGCCTTAGGCACATTAGGCGAACAGCGGTTTGTCAGTTCGAAAAGATTATCACATTTTGAGCTAATAATCCTAAACGCGTCTCTGTGGTGCGATTCATTTGTTTAAAAGTTTAATTGATCAAAATAATTTGCGCAATAATACCATTTTAAGACTTCAATATTTCTTAGCAGCTAATTTGACTCACAATCCTGCCGTTCGCTTAATTTGGCATATAACTGCAGTCTTCCACGAGCCATGACTTGTATCTTGCGTGGAGGGGTATTATTGATATGCCACATTTCTTACCTCACCTTAAAAACTCTTACTCTGTTGGTATTTTCGTGCAATTAGGCAAATATTAATAACTAGCCTCTGCCAGCGACTTCGTTCGCGTGGAATAGATACACTAACATGCAGAAGACGTTCCCAAAAGGAAAAAACATCCTGATTTTGAAACATTTTGCATCTGCTTCTATTAGCGTATTAGCGTGATGATATATAGCCTACAACCATTTTCGATGAATAAGCTATATAACACTGAAAGAATTATTCAAATCGGACCAGTAGTTCCTGAGATTACCCCCTACAACGTCACAACATCACAACGTCACAAACTCACAAACTTTACCTCTTTATAATATTATTATTTATATTAGTATATTAGTATTAGTATAAATATACAGGATTATCAATATACTTTGATCGATCGTATCAAGTGAGTTTGAAAGATATGCGTACCTTTTTCATAGAAATAGAGAGTTATAATAATTTAACACTATACTGGAATGAAGGCAGAGTATGGTATTTGCGATAGGCATAAAGGTTTATAGGTCATTTTATTGATCTTAACACAAATTATTTATACTTCATTTAAATTGAAGTAACTGATCGAGTTTAAATTGGTTGATATAATTTACATCGTAACATGAGAACGGTCCCAGTAAGTAGTTTTGTTATAAATTCATCGTAAACACGTCGTTTCTCGGAATTTTGATAAAATGTATATAAGCATTAAACAATACACGCTCTGTTGTTATAAATACCTCATTAGACATATTTAGATAGATATTGAATGTAAGTGTTTACTGATTATTGTAATAATGAGCAATTTTTAATGATTCAGAACATTCCGAAGAAATGAAACGTAGTATATAATGAAACAGTCTATGCAAGTATATGATACAATATTTGTGTTATATTTTTTTATATCATAGGAGGGCAAACGAACATGTGGGTCACTTGATATTAAATGATCACCACCGTCCATTGACACCAGTAACACCAGAGGAATCACAAGTGCGTTGCCAGCCGGTGTTGATGGGGATGGGGGAGAGAAAGGAATAGGGATAGAAGGAAGAGGGGGAGGTGGGTCTCCAATGCTCTCACTGACCGAACGAAACGCAATAATGCAAGCACTGTTACTTCACGTTTTAATCTATGCCAGATAGCTTTTTGTGATATGAAATAAAGCGTCTTATATAGATTCTTCTGTATAATAACATTCTTCAACGATTGAAACTTTAAATTTTCGTTATATATTGAATCGTCTATTTTATTTCGGACGTGTAGGAGTGCCAGGAACGAATATGTACATAGCCACGTTTCAATACACTTACGAAACTTTTTTTTGGTGTGAATATCCTTGACAGGATATCCACTCTCGGCCGGGCAGTGATAAGTTGGTTACGCCTGACTTTCAATGGCTAAAACTCTACATGGAAAAAAAGAGTTTCGTGATTTAATTCAACCAAAGCTATTTCTATTCATCCAAGCGATTTTATTATCTTGAATTTATTCTTCACAAGGAAAGCAATGCAATTTTAAAACAATATCTAAGTTTTTGAAACAAATTAATCATCTTTTTCACTAAATACGTTTAACTTTTCTCCTCTTGAACAAATTTTATTCATTTTGATGTAATGCACGTTTTCGGTCAAAGAAACTTTCATAAATTGCGTCAATACACTGATTTATTCGTCATAAAAAATATTTCATCGACTCAATACATCTAAATTCTATTCTATTCTATATATAATCATTCATTGTTTCAGATTAAATGTTTAAATAATTGTTTTAGTTTAACACGAAGAAATATGAATTATATTTCAGGGAGTGAATATATACATTTGTCTGATTAATCAATACCTATAGAATATAAACTTGTAAACCATACTTTATAGGTATATATTTTATTTCACTGTATTGGTTTAATTCATTGTAATTAAGAAGCGTCACTTCTGATTATATTTATCTAGGTCGGAGTCCGCTCTGAAGCGCTGTAAAAAGCAATTTACATAATACCTACCTCTGCAGCTGACAGTTAACTTAAAGTTGCAATGTATGTATAAGCAAACTGATAATATGTGTAATGTCAACTAACTTTATTTTTGTATGTAAATTATCTTGTATAGCTTAGTTTGTGATGTGTGATTTAATTTTTTTTCTTGTATATAATTATTTAAACTTTGATTCAAATATTTTTACCAATGGCACATTCAGATATATCTTGGAATATTTTATCGGTATATTTAAAATCTTTGCTACAATAATTGAAATGTAGAACCTACTAAGGTTGTTTGCATTAACTAATACAAACTTCCAAGTAGGTTTTATTTTTCAGTTATTATAGCAAAGCTTAGATACCCTGGTAATATTTTCCAGGGTATATACCTGAATGTGCCACCGGTGAATGTATTTGAGTCAATTTATTATCACCTTGCTTCAGTACATTTGTATTATTTGGATTGATAATATATTTTCTTAATTTAAAATAATATTCTTTCCTCAAAAGATAATATTAGATTATAACAAGAAAAAAATATCTATTGCGTAAATTATACAATCTCAAATCAATATCATCGATGTCTCTGTACAAATTAAAAATAGTTTGCATCAATACATTATACTATTCAATGCAAGTAAGCGATGACATCAACACAAACTAATACTTACTCAAACGTAAAAAGAAACTCTTGATTTTAAAAACAAAGATCATACATGAAATTTTTACCATGTTGCCTACAAATGTGTTTACCTTCGTCTAAAGTTACTTTCTCTTGAACCAATAGTATTAAATTTTCGATTAACCTTGGTCGTACATCAACGATCCTTGATCGAATACCATTTGGTATCAGTTTAAGCACCCTGTCCTTAAATAGAAAGTACAAATAATTGGACTAAGAATTACATTTTCTTGAGTTAAAACACAGAATTGCTTCAAGCTAGTATAATACAAAAGCTATCGGCCAAGAATACGAAATGTTTTAATTTAAGAAAAAAAATATTCTTGTTTTTATATGATAATACCTTAACACGATAGAGTATATGTTTTTTTGGAATAGATGGTATTTACTTACTTTAGGTTAATATTATTTTAAATTCTCAAGATAATTTTTATCTTACAATGAGAAAATATTTCATGGTGCATATATGAAATTATATTATCTTGGATGAACGAATCCTTTTTCCCCGTGTATGGTATTGCTAAAACCCCATGAGGCGGTGTTCATCCTCCTTTGTTTAAGGAGCGGGAATTGCTTTCACAATTCATCCGTTTAAAGTAGTAGGTGCGGGTCTATCATAGAGGCCTCCTTTTGCAATCTGAGACTTGAATAGTCGACGCACATGGAACAGGTACGCGTCCCCTCTCGGACCTGTGTATTTGGTGTAAGGATGGCGAACTTGTCCGCGTCCATCCCTCGCTAGCTCATTGTACGGCGTCTATAGTTGACTGAGTAAAAACATGTAAACTATTGGCCATCATTTCTTGCAAACTACGATGAATCTATAACCTTTTCTTTTTCAAAATATTCCAAAACTGTGTACATCGTTCTATCGCATGATTAAGACAAGTTATAAAATCCCTTGTTTGCAGTTTCAAATCTTGGAATTGGCTAACGAAATTTTCTAAAATGATGTACGTTTACCAAATAAAAAATTTAAGTAATTAAATTGTGTCTACTATACCGACGTGACTGATGACGTGGTTAGTAGGTTCATCCATCGGACCGTGGACGCCCCGGCGCGGGACATTGCGGATTATAACCTAAAGATGGCCATAAAGGACCAGAATGAAACCACCATAAAAGGAACAACGTTCTTAAAAAATCCGTCCTTAAATAGTTAATAGTTAAATGAAATCACAAAAATAAACAAATAAGTATATAAAAGCAAAAAAAGGTGCGAACTAAGAGTCTGCAGAATATAAAAAAAACCCCACGGTATAATGAGTACTGACTGACCGTATTTGTTGGTGCGGCAAAGACCGTACTCGCTACTCAACCTTGGATAACCGCTCCAACAGTACACAGACAGAGTGTGCTGCATGGTGTTCTCATCAGCGCTGCACACGTGGTATGCTGCGCTCTTTTACCTGCCAGTGATCTGGTACAGTCACCACCCGAAACAATTATGTCCGGTGTGTGCTTGCAGCGGTCGTAACAACAGGGAGCGTCACTCCCTATTTTCCCACTTTGGCAGTACCTGGTGGACGGCGAAAATTGTGTAACGGCCGTAACGCGCGTCCGCCAGGTCCTGCCTCCACCGCCCCATCGTCGTCTCCCACTCACTTCTCGTCAACCTTCCAAGAAGCCGAAAGCTTCTTAAGTTGCTTCCAGGGCAGGGAGCCGGCGAGCGCAAAAGCCGCCACGAAGGCCACAGTCCGGTATCACACTTAGTGCCACTCGCACATTACTCGGCACCGGGGCCCCGTTAACAGCTATCGCCCGCACAATTCCTATATAGAGGCGGCGCGACTCGGTCCCCTTATATTGGGGAGCAACCGACAGAGTGCGGCCCCGAACCAATTTTTTTTTCTCGAACTGACTACGCTATTGACCTAGCAAAATCTTAACAGCTTTACTAGGCTACCCCCCTCCTCCCACCCCAAACAAGCATATGTACGAATAAAGAATAATAAAATTAACCAAATCTAATTTAAATAAAGTTCATTCGTACTTTCTTGCCTTTACTTCTCTCTCAGAATAACACACTTATGTTTTTAAATTAACTAAGGAATTATTAATATTGTCTAATAGATCGTATTTAGATATATACGTGTTATATATGTCGTTATGTTTACATATCGGAGTTAACTTTGAAATATGGTTAAAAAATTGATTTACCGTATGAAGTACACATAGTAAACTCACCTTTTAACAAGAATTCTAATAACACAATATATAGTCATAGAATAAATATTCATTAATATATTTAAATAACTTCTAATAAGTAATACTATTATACGTATTATTATGTATATTACACTACTACAGACTCAAGAAGCGTAACAGAAAATGAAAGTATAAAAAGACAATACGTAAAAATATTTCGAGGAATACGTTCAGATATTAAAACAAACGTCTAGCCGTTTTATGGCATAACGTGGGTGAAACCGTGAGCTTAACGTTGTAAATCAGCGACGAATTTTATATTTAGCTTTCACTATTGACTTTGGGCGCTTTTGTAAATTTATTTAACGCGAAATAGTTTAGATTAATTACCGTATCGTAATCGTTTTTATGTATCGTAATTATACGTTTTACACAATTATAATAGTTGGTTAGATGCATTATTTAGTTGCCCTCTACTCATTGATGAAGCCCTGTAACTGCAAGAATCATTGCAGCGGCAGTGGTTAAAACGATTTAAATTGAATCTACCGTATTCATGCACGGTGATCTATACCTCTATATCTATACTAATGTTATAAAGCGGTAAAATTTGTGAGTTTGTAGGGGATAATCTCATGGTATACTAAACTGATTTTGAAAATTCTTTTGCCATTAAAAATCCACGTTATTTGTGATTGTAATAATACTTATTATACCGAAAATTGTTACGCCGTGTGTGTGCCGGTTTAGAGTAGCACCACCCCCTCTCTTCCCGTGGGTGTAGTTAAAGGCGACTAAGGGTAATAGCTGATGGCGGTATAATCTATCCAACTTAATAACTCAAGCTAACTTACTATGGTATGGCTTACTATGGTAGAAGAGACCTTTGTTTCTGATGCCATGCGGGGTACTTATTGCTGAGCAATGAGATATGCCTTTAATTGGTGCCAATCGGGGATCAAAATGGAAAGCAGTCAACTCACTGCATCCTGACTATCACCGGTCGTATCGGGCAACTGGTCCATCGGGTTCTAATGGAACTGGACGAAAGAGTGGGTTTGCATGAGCGCAAATGCTTAATCACTTAAATCAATTCACTCGCAGTTGAACCTTGGACATAACAAGGTTCGCTGTTGACGGACACGTCAAGGAGGACGTCATCATCATCATAAAAATAAAAATACTTTTTTTTTCGTAATTGGATTTGCGAAGTAAGACGGAGAAAAACATTTCTTACGAACGCTGCTTTAACGGTAAGTGAATACGATAGAATGCTAGAGAAAAGTTGTAGAGTTTGATAATGTCTACAAAAAAGTTACCGATAGCATATGTCTAACTTTTATACATAAGTTAGAAAAAGTAGTTTCTTATAAATGTTTATCGCTCAACGAAGTGGACACGTGTCGGTTAGTCATAGATATAATTCATTTTCTGTTCCTAAAAATATAGGATTACATATCACACGGTTCTTAATGTATTTTAGCACTAGTAGTTATCAAAGTATCCTAAATAGTCTTTCGGTTTGTTAGTAGGAAACGCTACAAATCCATCGCTTGGTAAGTCAGAATGGTTTTGCAGAGATACTACCTACATATACTATATGTACGTGATATCACGGAGTAGTCCGGTGAAACTTTAAAGGCCTAGCCAGGCTAACAGTGTAGTCAGTTAAAAAAAGGTGCTATCACGGACTAACTTGATTGTATACTTATGTATGTTACTGTAAATATTTACATATTGGTAATCTTAAGTGTAGTACTTAAGGGTAATCCGGTGAAGCTGTTAAGACCTTGCTGGGTCAATAGCGTAGTCATTTCGAAAAAAAAAAAGTAATCTTAAGTTCTATTAGGAAATCTTAGGATTTATATAAAACCCTGCGCTTTTTAGAGTTTTTATAATTATAACTTGGTAAACGTTGGTTTCATATAAAACAATAAATAAATGTCGATTCTACTTTTATTTCAAATCATAAATAAATGCCAACTCGCGTAGGTATATCCTAAAATTTACAAGTAAAATATAAGAT
>JACEII010000001.1:7270955-7313125 GCA_014332785.1 Antheraea mylitta
TTAATTTTTAGTTCGAGAGTCAGAGGTGATTTTTATGTTTTGGTCTATAGACGTGGCCTGAAATCTCTGAGAATAAGTCAAGAGATTTCGGTGAAGCAAAAACAACGCGATGAAAATATAGCATTGCTTTTCTAAGGCTAGTTGCCATCCTTAAACTGAACATCTATCGCCCAGCATTTATGGGAGTCTTCTGTTAGCTGCACTTGAGAGCCGCCCCTTCTAGGTTCAGCTTGTTTACCATTTTGGACTATATCGTAATTTAACATCAGGTAGGTATGTAAAAGAGGGCCGAATAAGTTACAATTTGGACTCGTTTTATTAGGATGTAGGTACCTTGTTCTACTTTTATTGCTAAGTGCAGAATATGATATATTTAAAATATAGTTTTTTTGTTCTTGTGACTCTTAGTCTGCACTTTTTTGCGTTCGTTTTATTTATTGTGTACGTAAAAAAGTCTTATCTGTGAGCAATTATTGAGTGTTTTTTATTTATTATTATTTTATATATTTTTTTACGATATCACTTAACCATTAACTAATTTTAGGACGATTCTTTTTTATATTATAGGAGGCAAATGAAAAGATGGGTCACTTGATGTTAATTGATCACACGTGTAGTGTCCATAGACACTAGCAACACCACGGGAATTGCAAGTGCGTTGTCAGCCTATGTTTGGGGGGAGAGTGGGATAGGAGAGGGGAAAGAGAATTGCGAAGTGGGCCTCCGGCGCTCTCACTGATCGAACGAAACGCAACAAAGCAAGCACTGTTATTTCACGTCGGTTTTCTGTGAGAGGGTGGTACTAAACCGGACAAGCCGACCCATTCATGCTGAAATAAGTAATAGCGTCAGCGTTTTTAATGACGTTATTGCCTTTAATATAGTTTGTGAAACAGGTCGCTTAATTTCAATCAATATTATAATGACCTGTATTGGTGTAATAGGTAGCCCAAACATGAAAGGCAGAAAACGATGGTAACCGCTAACTTTGTTAAATCTATTACAATGATATAAATTATACGCATCAAGTCCGGGAAGTAGGTGCTATAATCGAACGTGTCATATCACATATATATGAACAATTCGTGACAAAGTTCCACTGATATTATTGTTACATCATCCTCGCGTCTCGTATCATCGCTCGATTGATCTCCTACTCTAAACGTTCGGGAATTTCCGTTCGAACATGACATGTTCACATAACATTTTATGACATTCCTAGAGACCTAGTCATTTTAATGACGGATATATATGTATTCCGTCCAGATAAAGAATATTTCTAGTATTTCTTTATTACAAAACTGTGTTAGTTTTTTTCACAATTACATTTCCAAAAGCTCAATCCCTGTAAAGTGCATATAATTTTCAATGCTCAAACATTTCCTTAAACCACATATGAATTCCTCAATGAAGAATCTCAATACATTTCGAAATCATAAAAAACATGAAAGACGAATGTTTTGAAGTTTTTCTATATCTAAATTTTTACTCTTTGATCAGTATTCTGTATAGTCGTTAAAATTTATACAAGTTTTAACTTAAATTGTTATTTAATAGGAGAAATTAAACACATTATTCTTATGTAATTTATGCGTAAAACATAGTGTCTAATGATAAATCAACTGTATACAAAATAAACTACAACATCAATATACCACTATAAAATCCAGACTTATTGTAAACGTGGGACAAAAGTAGCTAGATAACTAACGGAATGTAGAAGACAGCGTACTTCCGTTGTAAAATAATCTGTAGATCTCCGACTAAAGTAATTCTACGCCCAAAAATTCACAGTAACGGAAAACTATCAATAGACGAAATTGGCCACTAACTCTTTATCATGCGGCATTTGGTTCAATGAATTTAGTGATATAAACTTTTTTTTAGTGATAACACGTATGTAGTTACAAGTTTATTAAAGACCCAGTAGGGCCCCGGTTATCGGCGTTCCCGTTCCATTTACATTCGATAAGGGAAATTTCTGTTGCGCAGCAAAACGATGATGTAACAGGCTCGCCATATTCAACGGTTATGTTGACTTTAGATTATTTATTTTTCACTTTTTTAAATGTACATTATACATAAGTATATTATCGAAACATTTGTTTAATTTATTGATTGATTCATAATATCTGTATACATGTTTTTGGGTTAAAACAATTCAGTACAATTTTCTTCTGATTCATAACTCCTTTTTTTGTTGAATAACTGTTGATGAGCTCTACCGTTATCAATAAAAATATATAGAAAATTCTTTTCTTACAAGACTCTATTCGACATTATTCATAATCGATACGTTTAGTAATCTTCAATATTTGTACGCTATTTTGGTTACCTTGTTAAATGGAAACTCCATAGTCGTACAAACAAGGAAATTAAGTAAAACTATGAAGGAAAGTTACTGCATACTTATGAGAATTAAGTACTTGCTCTAAGAAATAATTGTTAATCACTATAAAACGAAGCAAGCAGTAATTCCATGATATGATTTTGATCGTATTGGAACTCTACATTGATGAATTAAAACGGGGTTGTCGAGCGCAAGTTTCATATTGAACAGACGGATATACAAAATATCTATATGAAATGACATTTACTCATGCTGATCTTCTATGACCAGTTACTTCTATGATCTTGTCAGCATAAATCTATTTAACAACGCTATTGGTAGTATTTGTATTAGATAGTGCAATCGATGTAGCTTTGATTTCAGTGTTAAACGATCTTGGTGTTCTCGGCTGCAACCGATTTGTGGGTAGATTGGTTATTACTTGGTATGCATATTTAAGATTGTGTTTATTCCTCGCTCTTAATACCGCAAATATCTAAATCGAGAACGTTAATATTCCTAATTTAGACATATAAAACTAAGTTGCATTTCGTGTCTGTGTGTTACATTATTTCTTCTCAAATGCGCAACGAATTGCGATACGGTTTTCACCAACATTTAAAAAATTTCTTTCGGAATATTTATACATATACGTGTATATTACATTTATATAGTGTGAAAATTATGTATTCCAATGAAGTTGTAAGAAGAGGTTTTCGGAAACTCTACTTATGGTATCAAAAAATGGTACTCAACCTATTTTTTAAAGAGGCCACAAATACGTTTCACTCATGGAATGGCGGGATCAAAATATTTAGGTTTTAAATAAAAAAAAAACGTAATTTCAAATAAACCACGTACTAATGTAGTGAAAAATGGGATCTATTTAATTTACTAAGTGTGCTCATAGTTTTTCTGATGGGCATGAAATTTAAATTAATTGGCAATAAAGTATTATCTATATTATGTATAAAGTATGATCAGTTGCGGTTATCAAACAGAATCCATTTTTCATCGCAGGTAAATGCCCGATTAGGCCTCCCACGGCAACGGCTCAAGCCTAGGTTCGATCCCTCGGTAGGGAGCCCTTGAGTTCGTTGCTTGCGCGATACGGTGACACACAAATATACATCACTGCTACAACACTACACAATCACCCCCACACACGTGCACGCCTACACGCTTACACATGAAAGTGGAAAGGCTTACTTTTTTTTCCTTATCGAACTGAAAAACTCTCAATTTTCCAATAATAAATATATGGAGGAGTTGTTGAGGCGTGTATGCTTGGTACACATATACGTTTCAACAACTCATACATACATGAATAGTTAGCTAGGTTAACTAAGATAGATCGCGATTTTGCATGCAACAGGCAACAGCCAAGCCGAGGTGTGCCGTGCACTCCTGAGATGGTTGCCAAGATAAAATCGGCTGAGTGCCTTAAGCGCTCGCCTTAGTAGTCCGGTGAAGCTGTTAAGACCTTGCTGGGTCAATAGCGTAGTCATTTCGAAAAAAAAATCGCAGGTAACAATGCGGTTCAAAATTCCTTCATTTGTGTATGTTGAGCAGTGCAAGGCACGTCTCGATGCGTACTTCGTGCTGGCGATCATTGAGTTCGTGGGACACCCATTTGTCTAGCTTTTTTTACCTTGCCAATATGACGCAAATGGACCAATATCGTCTTGACGCTAATGTCGAAAGTTGCTGCTAATTCAGCCGTAGATTATGTATAATCAGATTCTACAATCGCTTTTAATTCGTCATTGTTGACCAAGGACTTCGGACGACCTTCGGCTGTTCATTTTTCAGGTCGAAATTCCCAGAACGGAAGCGAGCAAACCAATAACAGGTGGTGCATTGGTTTGTAGTGTTAGCTCCGTAAACGTCGTTGATGTTGCGTGACGCTTGTGTCGCGTTGCTGCCACGACGGTACTCATATTCCATAATTATTCGAATTTTTAACGTATCCATGATTACAAAAAAGATTGAAATGCGATGAAAATGTAATACTAATCAATAAATAAATGACTACTTTTGGAAAAAGAATTCTATGTTTTAAAATAAAATTAATTTGAAATTAGATTTCTTAGCCGAACAAAAATTATTTTGATTTGAAATGGCCAGTACTGCAGAACGGCAATTTCATCGGTCTTCTTATAATTGAATTTAGTTTCATTGGGCATTTGATTTAAATGAAAATTGCTCTTTACAAGTATATCATTTCAGTGAATATCTTTGAAGATATCAGAGATTGAAAATTAGACACATGAAAAAAGCTGTGCGCAAATTCTTATGTAGCTTCTATGATTTTGACAAACTGTAAATATCAAAAGCCCAAAAAATGAATCTACATTGTTTAAACATGCCTGACAGGGAGGGAAGGTAGTATATATTAACCTGTTAATACACCTCTAAAAGTATGTAGACATTCGTAATAAAAAAAGATTTTAATTAAGAAACTTGTCTTAAATATATATAATTTTGTATTTTTATCCTTTTTCAAATGTTCACCAACATTAATATAACATCGCCAAGTCGAGTAAAAAGTCAGCACGGCCGTACTATCGTTTTCTCGAAGCAATTCGAGCCATTTTCGACCCCCTATAAGTTCACTGTGGATAAAACTAGAAGCCTGAATATTGACTTGGCAGTCTAACTAAACGATCTTGTTTAATATAATATGAATTTATTACTTGTGAGATACATCGCGTTTTCGTGTGATGGCCAAGTCAAACTATTTTATTTAAAACATAAAAGATTTTGAATATTGATATGGTCACTATAACATGTTGTTGGGTTATCTAATTACGTAATAACTTTAGATGAGCTTTTTTATTGTGAGGAAGTCCTTTATGGATACCAACCTTCCCGGAGGAGAGACCGTTATTGTTGGGGCGGCAAGAGATCGAACAAGCTAATCAACCTTGTAGAGCCGTCCCAATGGTCTGCCCAGCGGAACATCACGGCGGTCATCTCACTCCACCCCCTCTTGTGGGCGGACGAGGGAACTGGTCAAGGCATATTGCCTTCTACAGTGGCCATTCATTCGCGACTCATAAATATGGGTCGGTCTTTGGGTGCTATGTAGCGATGGGTGATTCATCAAAGGCTGCTTATTTGAATTCCTCTGGCATCGGTCGTACTTTGTACTGTGCGTCTAGGCATATTTCAATAAACTCCTCCAGGAGAAAACGGTCCTTAGGAGTTTTAGCTTCGGCTAATTGCTTTTCAAAGTCAGCAAGGCACTCTCGGCGCCACTCAGGGAGAGCCAGTCGCTGGGCCTCTGTGATCTCCTTTGCGGCTTTCTTCGTGTTTTTACACGGGGGTGTTTTTCTGCCTCCTCGAGGCTTGGGGTCGTTGGCGGGGGCCATTAGGCTCGCCGCTGCTGTCTCCACAACTGTATTGTGCTGCTGGGTGTATGCAGTCGTCTTGCGCCCGGTATCACCCGTCCGGGCGACGGTGCTCGCCCTGCGGTTGCGTGCCTCGCGTCGGAACACGGGGCATTGTTTAGAATTGTTCGATGGGTGAGGGCCCCCGCAGTTCACGCAGGTTGCCGGTTCACTCATCGGGCGTTCACACTGATGAGCGGGGTGTGGCCCCCCGCACCTCACGCAGGCGATCGTGCGGTGGCATTTGTGGGAGGAGTGCCGGAATTGTTGGCAGCGATGACATTGCGCCGGCCCTCTCTTCCCACGCCACCCTTCAATTCTGACTTTCATCAGAAGAAGCTCCTCCACTTGATAAATTGCTTCTGTTAAGCCTGGCGTTCTCTTAAGTGCGCAATGGAAGATGCACCCTGCTCTTCCCTGTCTTCCATGGATCGCTCTTGCGTAGAGCGGTTGGAATCCCTTTTCCTCTAGGGCGGCTATCACCTCTTCTGAGGGGGTGTTTACGAGGAGGCCGCGGATTGCGACCTTGAGACTGCGTTCGTCGGGGAGTGAATATGTGAACCAATTCACTCCCTCATCACTCTCTAATATAGAGAGGTAATCAATAATTATCCCGTGCTCTTCTTGGCTCTGAGGGATAAAGCGAACCCCTCTGCCAAAAGGGCGTGCGTTCGGCGCGCGCCCCAGCGTCTCTGCCAACCGTCGGATGTGTAAGGTCCAGTTGGGAAGACTCTCAACAACGATGGGCGGAAAGCGTGGCCGTCGCTCGGAATTAGGGTTCCGCAGGGCTTCTGTGTCTTGCGGAGGTGATCTTGTGTGGCTGGCTTGTGGTTCCAGCGGCGGCGCTGTGATCGCGGCGTACGATGGCTGCTTACGGGCAACCTCTCGCGACGGCGCATGAGCGCGGCGTCTTGAGTCTTCGTCCTCTTCGGGTCCGGAGACTGGATATCGGGAGTGTTGGCTGCTGATTGAACCTCTGGCGTCGTGGCCGGGCCGGTTTCGGTGTCGCTGCGCTTGCGGCGCAGCGCGCGTCCGATGGGCCCGATCTGGCTGTCGGGAATCTTCGGGGGTTTCAGTTCCCCTTTGGCAGCGCGTTCAAGCGCCGCGGAGTCCTCGGCTGAAGGCTTCTTCTTTTCGTCTGCTGCCTCTTGGAGTCGCAAGTACAGCGCCATCCAGCGGGTCATCCCCACCGACAGCGTCCGAGCTGAAATGAGCTCGGCGAGAGTGCTGATATCACTCTCGTACACGCGTGTCGGTGAGGACCCCCCGCCGGGCGACCTTTGTCGCGTCTCCGCGGGCTGCGGACGAGTAGCAGGCGCAGTGGCACGTAGTCCAGTGAGCGATGCGGTGGTCAACGGGTGAGATTCGGCGGAGTCCGAAGGCAGGCGTGAAGTTGTTGGTTTCGACGTGGCGGCGTCGAGGTGGCTCTGAAAAGGACCTTTCTTGTTTCCCCCCGCTGCCGTTGCCGGACGGGGAGCGGCAGCGCTGGTGCGGCGCATCGTCGCGCAGGACGGGCGATAGTCGACTGGGCGACTCGCGGAGCTCCGGTAAGACGTCCTCGCGCGCGTGACGACGGAGCGAGTCCTCCTGCCCAGCGGAAAGTGGCCGCCGGGCTTTTACATATAGAGAGGCAGACTGGGTACATACCACCCAAGACAACCGTGTCCGGTGAGTACCTGCACCAACCAGAGAGCCCCACTTTCTCCCAATTCATTCCCGCAGGACCAGGCGGACGGCGTCCACGGTGTAGGTCCCTAAGCGCGCGGTCCCTTAAGTAGGGACATAATAGAGTATCCAACTTGGTATTATATGGATCTCACAACTTTTTACGGTAAAAGAACTGAGTTACGAGACTAGGCTTCTTTTACAAATTTTGTTTTCAATGGCATACTTGGGAAACTAAATCCCAATACTATTAATAGTGTAAGTTGTATCGATTTGATAAAGCCTTGTCTCCGAAATCGGACGAATACGTAATCAGCTGTTTGTTAGAAAGTATACTGGTGTATAGGTATTTATCATCTATGTACAACAGCGAATATCTGTACTCGTATAATTTGTGTATATAGTGTTTTCCTGAATAACCTACATGTATTGTAATATAATAAAAATATTTAATAAAAGAAAAAAAATTGTTTTCTTATCGGCCACCACGCTCAAAAAGTGTAACTTGAATTAATATCAAAGAAAAAGAAAATGCTGCATAAATAAATAGTTATAACTGCATAAGTTATTAAAAAATGGTATGCCATAGCTTTACCGCGGCAGTGCCCGAGTGCCACATTTTTTAAATAGGTGTAGTTGCTTATAAACTTTCAGGTGGTAAAGCCATGCTGAAGCTATTACTGGTATAGCATGAATGGGTCGGCGATAACCGGGGTAGTACCACCCTCACACAGAAAATCGACGTGAAGTAACAGTGCTTGCGTTGTTACGTTTCGTTCGGTCAGTGATAGCGCCAGAGGACCACTTCCCCTCCCCTTCCTCCAAACACAGGCTGGCATCGCACTTGCGACTTCCCTGATGTTGAAAGTGTTTATGGACGGTGGTGATCACTTTTTATATCATATACGAGGCAAACGAACAGGCGAGTCACCTGTTGTTAAGCGATCACCGCCGTCTATAGAAACTAGCAACTCCAGAGGATTCGCAAGTGTGTTGCTAACCTGTGTTTAGGGGAATGGAGAGGGATTAGAGTAGAGGGGAAGGAAGAAGACAGGAGGGATATGGGGCTCTGACGCTCTCAATACACATACTTCACGTCGGTTTCCTGTGAGAGGGTGGCACCACCACGGGCGAGCTGACCCATTCGTACTAATTCCGATAATCTTCATACTCACTTAACATCAGGTGACCTGTCTGTTCGTTTACCTCCTAGAACATAAAAAAAATATCCATTTATTATGTCTAAAGAGGCCAGACGATAAAGGTTGGATTAAAAAAAGAACACCAAAAATTTTGCTATATTTTATAATCTATAAAACAACTAAAATAAATCTTATACAATTATAATATCACTAAGAGCGTTTTCACATTACACGATATGATAATAATAGAACATAATCGGATATTTGTGAACGTAAAATATATGAAAAACATCTCCACCCTCAAAATAGCATCAGATAATGTGGAAGCGCCCTTATTTGTATCTTAAAAAATTGCCAGTTTGAGCATAGAAACAACACATTAAATGCAAAATTTCAAATGCAACATAGACAACGATTGCACAATTTATCGATATATTTTGATTCAAACAATATAAAAAATTGAAGATTTGTATTTCTGAAACATTCACATAGATTCAGTAATTGAAAAATCCAAATTGACAATCGATTGCGTTAGATTTATAGCTACGTATTAATGGAGGACAAAAATACAAAGAAACTTATAGCTTGAAATCCATTATATATGTCAAAAAGGTTTATTACTTTTAACAATAAAGGTCTCAAATGTAAATATAGATTTTGCGTTAAATTTGAGCACGTTCTATAAAAAAGTCTATCTAAAGCCTATGTCAGATAAAACGCTTGGTAATTTTCTAATGTATATAATGTATGCTACATGGATTAAAATATTAAATTATTTTCAATGGTATATACAAAACCATATATATATCAATGCGTATTTTACACTTATACAATATACATAGTACTGAAAAATGTACGCAGAACCATTCTGTTATATTGCATTCTATGTAAAATACTTGTCAATATCAAATTCATATATATATTATAATATTTTGTGAAAACAGAATTTTCACAAAATATTATAATAAATAATCATCAAATATATAAAAAATAAAATATTTTCGTCAAACGACTAAATTAAAAATGTGTTTTAAACTCATTTTTTATAAATCATTGTATCTATGTTTAAATTGTATTATATTCTGTCAGCATAAGTGGTAATAACATATTGTATTGAATTAAAATAGGTATATAATGATATATTAAACGGTGAAAAATATGATATATAATTAAAATCACAATAAACAACAAAAAAAATATTAAACTAAAATAAAATAATGTGATAAACATTTCAAAGCCATAATCATGTTCTATATGGTCAGACATAATGTCCTATTTTTTAACCTGAAAATAAAAACATATTTTTTCAGACGATTTCTCATTTATTTCTTTCCTATAGATTAGTTCAAATTAAGATTGTGTTCCAAGATGCACCGCCCTTGTTTCTTCCCGCAGTTGAGTGTAATTTATATTCGTCCAATTGTTTGAAATAAATAAAATTTATATACATAGTTTTTATGTAATTCAACTAATTACTTCTATCTATTAATATTCAGATATAAAACAAATAAGTTTTCTATTTATACCGCAAAGCGAAATAGTCAACTGGTGAAGTAAACCAATATGTACAAATGACATATGAGGTGTTATTACAAAAAACTTAAATACGTTAAACGTATTGAATATGTACTTGCTTAAAAATTTTTGGGTACTTTCGTATTAAATGTACCGCGCTTGTCGAACCTTCGACATCTTGCTTTTGTATCTCGCTTTGGTTAGATTAGGTTAGACTTACGAAAAAGCATAACGCGAACTTGCCTCGCCAGCGGTCGGCGAGCGCGATGCATTTAATACGTAAGTATCCAAACTTTTTTAAAACAAGTAAATCAATACGTATTTAACTTTTTTGTAATATCGCGGTAAGTGTCTATTGGTTAATTACTAAACTTGAATTTTCTCTATTCGCGTCGTCATTTTGTATATATACTTATAAAATTGTGGCGTGTCCGAAAAATCAATACAATAAATGAAATTATATTATTTAAAAATGTAAGCCCCTCCTAATAATTCCACAAGATTACTGATTATTATGCCCCTCTCCCCCTTAAGTCCCTCGAACGAAGAATTTTCATTTTATTCAGAATAAACAGTCAATCCTTTTTAATAATTACCATTTTTAATCATTCTATTCAAATACATACATAATATTTATATTAATATTAGATAATTATTTAATTTGCAATAATAATGCTAATATACTTTAAGTACATTATCTTTGTTGCATTGAAATCATGGCTTATTCTAATAAAAATATTTATTAAATAATTTAAAAATATATTAAAATTTTCATACAACATTCATATTGCTCTAGTTTAATACTGAAATCTTTTTTAAACTTCAGTAAGCATGAATTCCACGCTTTAATTCCAGATTCACGTATGATTTTTAGTCTATTTTTGGCTTTTAATTATTAGAACATACTTTGGTAACTGCGGACACAGCTATTCTTCTTGAGTTATATCTCAACTCGGATATGTATTTGATCTATCAGCTTCTTAAAACTAGACAAATCCTATACTCGAGTCATCTAAATACCGAATGCGACTGTTGCGTTGACGTAGCGTGTGTGATTGGAAGTGAAGGAGGCTGTTCAAATAATAGAAAAAAACACTGAAAGATATAAAAAGCTATAGAACCTGTAAACATTACATTGAAAATCTATGTATAAAGAAAAAAATAAAAATCATATGCTATTTCATTTTAAAATATGGCTAACGAATATGTATTATGTAAAAATTAACAGGGGTTAATAAAACACTGAAATTATATGTTTTTTGTCATAATAATATTTTTTATAATGCTGTAACAAAGACAATATTCAATCCATTCTTGCTATAACAAGCTAGAGTGAAGAAAAGTCGCAGACAGTTCGAAATTGTAGACAAAGAAAATAAATCAATCTTTCTTGTTCGTGATTCTCTTGATCTCACACGGTCGGATATGTTTAAACTATGTAACACTTTATCAACTTAGAACCGGAGTCATTTTTGGCATATTTAAGTACATACGCTATTTTTAAATTACACGGGAATCTAAATTCATCTTCATGTCAAATCTTAAAATCTAAGATAAAATACATAATTTAGTCTTTTTTTATCAATTATCTAATAACTACAGTACGAAATATCGAATTCAGCATAGCAGAATCAGAGGCGCCATTGGGTAGATAGTGTGTGTGCGGAGGCGCGCAGTCAAAACATTTAACCGAGACCCACGTCGAGACACATCATTACCACGAATCCGATTATACAGCCCCAAGTCGCCAGCTTTCCATTGCCACTGTAAACAATGTTACATGTTAAAATTAAGTTTTTCTTTCCTACCGAGAGAAGATACTAGTCCTTTATGTCTTAAGATGAATACTACTAGTTAATTCTTACAACCCTTTTAAGTTAAATTGTCCGATACGAAATATATATACGAGTTGTTGAAGTATATATGCTTGATTCACATATATGTTTCATTAACTCATATATGTATGAATAGTTAGCTTAGACTAGATCAGATAGGTCGCGAATTGCACTTATTAGGCAACAGCCGAAGCCGAGGTGTGCCGTGCACCCTTGAGATAGTTGTCAAATAAAATCGGCTGAGTACCCTAAGCGCTCGCCTTAGTAGTCCGGTGAAGCTGTTAAGACCTTGCTAGGTCAGTAGCGTAGTCAGTTCGAGAAAAAAAACACCCTTTAAGTTACTTCTAATAAATTATGTCATTACTTTTTAGAACTTGAGAAAAGCGTGACGACGTGTAGCCGACATAATGTTATAATAGTTTTCTTCAGTAGAAGTTTCGTCGATATCGGTTTAATCCTTCCGGAAATTCGCACAACAACAAACGCTTCCATTCTATTTACATATCGGTATAGAACAACTTTAACTGTCTTTTTCCTAAACGATCTAGTTATACGTATTTTTAAGGTCTTATACAGATCACAGAACATACCGATTGCATTTTGCCAAGTTTCCTAAGCGCCAATTATATTACTTAATAGCGTTGCACCAGAATCAGTAGTTTCGATGCGTAGGCTTCGTTTTGGTGAAATTAAATAGCCTAGTATTCAAAATGTTGCTCTTTTAATTTGTTTACTAGCAGAGTACTTTCATAAATCTTACTTACCAGTAGGAATACAGTAATAGTCTCTAGGAAGATTGACTATCGAATTTTACTTTTTCGTGTCTCTTTTTTGCTTATATCTTTGTTAGTCTTATAGTAGATTGTCACTATTAGCGTTTATACTTAACAAATTGTTAATATGTTTAAATAATATTAAAGAAAGTACTAAGGTTTACCACCATAACTTGTCTCTTCTTTATATTGGAGCTATTGATTGTCAATCGACTTTAACAAAGCTAAATTTACACAAAAGTCTATTACATATTAGCTATCGATCGATCAATATTAAAGTACAGCACATTATAACTGAGCTACGGTTACATAACGTTTGAATGCGTAATTAGCAATCACATATAAAATGTCGACAAAGTTAAAAAATATGTGTAAACGAAACTGTATCTAATATGTAACGGGCTTTAGGCTTGCTATAAAAAATATTTCTCAGATACCAACTGGGTATAACTTTGGAGTCCCTGGATAGTTTAGATCCACAATTGAAAACGGTAGATGTCGCTGCATTCGGGTTTATTAAGAATTTTCGTGTTTAAAAATACAATAAAGACCGGTAATAATCGAGTTGGTGCAGACGAAGTTGCACGGCACAGCTAGTTCCAAATAAAAGCATTAGGAGGATCAGGAACGAAGCTGTTGTTGCTTCGCCTGCTACTCAAAAATTTAGGGCCCGGGGGAAACACGTCCCAAGGGAAAGACTAAGGAACCGAATCACATCTACTTGTATACTATTAGAAACGAAGCCATGAGCTGTAAATGATCAAGGAAGAATTCCCCACCCTAAATAAATTGTTTGTGAAATTATGACATTGATTACAAGTATAATGATATTACACTTTGGAAGGTATTATGACAGGTTGAATTTAAATACAAAAAAGTGGCTCAAAAGGGAAGTCACTGAGAAACTGATTCTCAATTTGTCAGAAAAGTCTATAATCGTTTTATATCCCGTCATAACATAGTGTACCTATTATTAAGACACCTATTAGAAATTCTACAAAAACCCAAAAATAGGAATGGATTAAGAGCCAAGGACTGGCATATTCGCCTACGCTGATATAAGTAGAACTTTTTAAATTTATAATGGAACATAGCAAAGCGACAATTTAATAGGCCCTTTAGCGTCTGACACAGCTTTTCCCCTGTGCCCTTGCACCGTGGATAGAATGTAATCTAAACTAAAGAACATACAGATGAGTTCTATAAAAATGTGATTTGTCAAAAACTGTGAAGGTAACTCATGATTTAGATCAATTCATTGAATTGTAATGAATCTGAATCGGACAGTACAGGAGACTCGTACTAATGACAACAGTGATGTTTTTAATATAAAACCTTTGGATTACTGCAAGTTGTTTGTTTTTATTATTGTAAAAATAAAGGATATGTTGAATAAACGTTTTTTTTACGCCCTGCTTTACGCGTGGGAGTTGACACGAGTCCGAACTGAATTTATTTATTTATGGGAGCAAAATTTTCTTATAAATTGACAAATCTTTCACGACTATTTTGATTTCTCATACTAAACGATGACCTTTTTTGACATAAATATGATTGAGACATATTAAGAAAGTAACAGCAGAAATAGAAATTAAATAGAGTTTTCGAGTTATTTAACATTTCGTTCAATCAATATTTTTTTTTGCTAAAGTTGAATTCCATCCTGCACAACTTTTAGGTTTTTATGTTTATTGTAGGGACTTTTTTTTCCGCTAGGACAATGGTTATGCAAACAAATATTTATAATGTTTATGGCATTTTCTCTGTAAAATAAGTATGAATTTACATTAGAAATATATAAATATTCTATCAGTTATCTGATTTGCATAGTATAAATACTGAAGTTGCTTCTAATAAGAATAATCTATACTAATATATAAAGCTGAAGAGTTTGTTTGTTTAGTTGAACGCGCGTTTCTTTTAGTGTTAGATAGCGCATTTATCGAGGATGGCTATAGGATACATATCATCACGTTAAAACCAATAGGAGCTGAGCACTAAAGAACAATGTCTCAAAATCGGGCTATTTTGGAAGCTTCCGCTGCGTATTAATGTCAGTATTATATGCGTTGCCATGGTAACGCGATAACATTCTATCGCAAATATTTTCATGGTTTATTTTGTGTTCCTACCAAAAAGTTTATTCTACGTTAGTTATGTTTCCAATTTTTTATTATACGTTGTGCGTTTATATCGCAAGCATTCCCAAAGTTTATTTTGTGTTGTTATTCAAATAGTTTAGTAGTAATAATATTCGTCCAATAAGACTGGCGAAGGAATTGATCCATACTGACAATTCTGAAGTTGTCAATATAAGTAGTTATTATGTATTCTTTCGCCAGTTTTCTTTTATGTCCAAGTTAATGAAAAGGTATAAGCGCCAAATCCTCTATATAATATTTCGTAAATTTTTATCTTCTTAATTTTCAAGACCACAGAATTCATGCGTCGTGGTATTATTTTTCATTCATTTCACTTATACACAATAAACGAACCATATTACACAAAACGCCACCAATTTAACATAATATAGAGTTAAGTAATACAAGATTATGAATAAAATATAAAATCCACTGCATGATAACTTGAAATCCCACCATAAATTCCTCAAAAAGTTTATTGTACAGGTGGATTTCCGCAAAGTAACGCCTTCTCCAGTCAAATAGTTTATTGTACGTTAGTTTTGTTCCCAATTTTTGATTTGTGATATATTACGTATTATAAAAATAAAGTGTGTGTATGTAATATTAAAATAAATACTTTTTGGTGAATACATATATCTGCAGTGCTACAAATATCAACATTTTTTTTTGTTCTGTCGATATGTCTGTTTGTTTATTTGTTCCGAGTAATCTCCAAAACGGCTAGACCTATTTGAACGTCTTTTTTCTTCGAAATGATAACGCTATTGACCTAGCAAGGTCTTAACAGCTTCACCGGACTACAAGTAATTTTTGAACGGGAATTTTACGGTCAAATAACTAATTAATTAGCCGTTTTATTTTAAGCTAGCGGGTTTAGCAGACATTGCCCGCCCTGACAATAAGACAAACTATACCTAAACCTTGCTCAAGAATCATTTTGTATATTAGTGAAAACGGCATGAAGATGCGTTCTGTAGTTTTTGATCTTATTGCGAACAGACATAGAGAGACGTGGCAGAGGACTTTATTGTAAACTATGTAGTGATGAACTGTTACCCGTGCATCTGTCTGTGTGGAATTCATTCAAAATATGTTGTTCATTGTAAACATGCGCGTGAGACGTGTGCTGTCCTGGACTCCAAGAATAAATATAATTGAAAGTCAAATGTTTATTTGTGATTTAAAATATAGCAACGTATATCAATAACCTAATCATATCGACAATATGGGCATTTATATCTATACAGTAAAAGATTTAAAACTTGTTCGATAATGTATAGCTTAATATTTTTAATACTTTCTAATATAGTGTAACTGAGCATTGAGGATGGTATATAGTAGTTTAAAGTTTCAGGTATGTAGCTGATGATAAATCCCATCCCATTCGACACACTGTTACTATTCACATATGTAAGGTACATGTTACCTGTTACAGTATATGATGTGCGTGTCGTACTTACAAATATTATTGAGAGAGTATTTCTGTAATTTACACATGTAACCATAATTTTACATTTATTTAATAGATTTCAAAAACGCGTGCGAAGCCGCGGTTAACAGCTAGTCTTTTAATATATCTAATCACAGTGCTATAAATAACAATAATCTTTAAAAATAAAAACTATATTTCTGATATAAATATTGCAGTCGTTTCTTCGATAAATAATTTTGTTTTTAAATTATATCAGTACGTAAATAATAAAATATACGAGCCCGTTATAAATACTGTCGTCCTACAATATGAGCAATTGAGAAATAACGAATAAACGACATCTGAATATCAATTCGGTAAAATTACGATATCGGAAAGACCGCCGTGCTGTCCCTATGACGCTTGCGTCTCACGCACTTGGATTTAGAGAAATCAACCGACAGGAATACACTAACTGGTATTACGAGCCATTACATTTAAATGTTTCCCGGTACTTGTTTAGGTACCAGGTAATCACATTTTTTTTATGTACATATCAAATTTTACTGGAAACCTAAACAGGCATTTTTTAACGTTTCAATTTTTTTTTTGCGACAATGAAGTCTTATTTATAACTTAAAACGGTATAAGTCTACAGATAAGTTAGTGTTTATGGCGTTGAGGTCCGACATAGATTACAAATCAAGGCATATTTTCTCGAAAACGATTTAATATATGCAAAACGCAGATAGGCAAAGCTATATCTCCTCGAATATTCATGATGTAACTTCAATAATGCGCAACAGTAGTCACACGTCTAATTGTCTCTGTTGCCATGTAAAATGTCTAGACGGTGAAATAAAATACACTTTTGATAATCTTTTAACAAGACAGTATGTGGCATTGTTGAAATTTAAGACTAAAATTGAAATTATACTTATTACTAGCTTCTGCCCGTGACTTCGTTCGCGTGGAATAGTTACTTTAGACTAACACTAACAAGCAGCGGAATGTCTTAGAAGAAAAAAAAAAACCTATTTTGAATTATACTTCATTGTTGCTCCGCTCCTATTGGTCCTAGCGTGATAACCTATAGTCTTCTTCGTTAAATGAGCTATCTAACACTGAAAGATTTTTTTAAATCGAACCAATAGGACTAAACAAAAAAACCCGCCAGCTTTATAATACTTGTATAGATTAATACTCTTCTCTCGTACTTAACTCCAGTCGTCATTCAAATTACAATAACTTTTGATAGAGTGGACCGATTTTAATTTTATTTAATTTTAATGAAATAAAAAAATAGTTACTCTTGATGACATGATTTATGATTTTCTCATTGAGGTTTTATTGTGAACTCAGTACTATAGCAGTGATGCGTGGTCATACAAACAGACAGACATACAGACATTCATAAAAATGATTGACATGTATCTATTACTTATTCCTAGACATCTGCAACAATTTTTTTTTCCACGAAAAACGAAAAAGTACAGACACGTTACATTAACATTCTTATTATATATATAGGTATTTCTCGAATTACGATTTCTAATAAATACTATAGATATAATAATATATTTTCCAAAATGTTTGCGTAGTTAATATCTATTTATAAATCTATACTAATATTATAAAGAGGTAAAGTTTGTGAGTTTGTGACGTTGTGAATTGTGACGTTGTAGGGGGTAATCTCAGGAACTACTGATCCGATTTGGAAAATTCTTTCAATGTTATATAGGTCATTTATCCAGGATGGTTATAGGCTATATATCATCACGCTAAGACCAATAGGAGCGGAGCAACAATGAAGAATGATTAAAAATCGGAATGTTTTTTCTTCTTGAGCTTTCGCTGCATATTAGCTAGACCAAATTAACTATGTCCATGCGAACGAAGTCGCGGGCAGAGGCTAGTAATGAATAAAGAATGTGAATAAAAGTTGTCTGCACTTTATAGATTTTTGTTAAAAAAATGTTACATGTGTCTAGGAATAAGCAATAAAATACATTTCGATCATTTTTAGGAATGTCAATCGGTATGTTTATTTGTCTATCTGCTTTTTAATACCCGATTTAAAGTACTGCGTTCACGATAAAAAGTCATCAAGAAAATCATAAAGTCTTCATCGAGTACTCGAGTATCCCGAGTAACATTTAGTTTTGATTTCATTAAAATCGGTTCATTCTATTAAAAGTTATTATAATTTTAACGACGACGCGATTTAAGTACGAGAGAAAAGTAGATAAGTAAATGGACTTAATACATTCAGATGATTTTATTAGTCACTATTTTTTTAATTTATTTATTAGACATGAGGTTTCGAGCGGACGGATCCGAGGAGACAGCTAGTTTACAAAATTAAAATGTCACTGCTTACTCTGATGTCTGTTATATTGTGTTAATAAACTCAAACTCAGTTGACAATTTTTTTTCTACCACGATGGAAGCAAACATGCTTGCGGGCCGCCTGATGTTAAGTAGTTACCGTAGCCTTTAGACTTTTGTAACACCGGCGGTGTCACAAGCGCGTTGCCGACGCTTCAACATCCTATTTACTCTCCTCTGGAACCGGATCCTCCGAAACCATTTCGGTTCCAAGGTGTGAGGTGAAATCTAAGTCGATGACGAGCGGTACGATGGTGGAAAGTAGCCACAGGCATAAACGCATCAAATAAACGCGTAAAGTAGATGTATGTTGTAGATTTCGCGTATTCCTCGGGAACAATATAGTTTTTTTTGTCATAGGAGGCAAAGGAACAGGCGGGTCACCTGACGTTACCTGATCACCGCCGTTCACCGCAACACCAGGTGAGTCGCAAGTGTGTTGCCGGCCTGTTTTTGGGGAAAGGGAAGTATGAGAAGGAGGAAAAAGGGGGGAGGGGAGAGAAAGTGGGCCTCCGGAGCTCTTTTGTGGATAAAAGATAGCTTATTTTCTTTTCTGTATCTATGAGAATGTACATACAATAATTCCTGATAATCGGTCTAGTAGTTAACACTTTAGACTGCTACGCTGGTCATATATGACCAGACACGGTTTCTTTTGTGACGACACCGTGGTTATTGGTGACCGGAGGGCCAAATTCATTTTATAATTGTAAAAAATCATACGTGGCGGCCTAGAAGAAACGTGTGATTACTGCATGGAAGCCAAAGTGTTTAGGCGTGCGAGCATAACGAACAAACAACTCAATTTCGTATTTATAATATTAGTTACGATTAGGATACACGTAAAAAAATTTAATACTACTATTGTGTAAAAACATATGCAATATTAGTTTATATGCAGAACATGGCGATTTGTTTAGAAGGCAAAACCTAATGTTTGCCCAATCTCTACGATGGTTTTACCAACGAATTACGACAGTTACATTCGGCAGTTACATTTGTCGTTTTGACATCCGCTTCGTGACGAGGTGAAGCGATGGAGTATGCCTTGTTAACGAGTATGACACTATGATCCATTACGCGTATTATTCCGGTCACGTGCCGTGGGGAACCCCGACTGGACACACGACGTGCACCTAAATACCACAGTTGACATCACACCAAAAAAGCGAAGAATGTTGAAGACGCACGAGTTTTGAGACTGATTCGTATCTTTTAGCAGTACTGCCTTTATAAGCATCGACATTCCTTTTTGATGCTTAAGCACATGGACCGGTTGGTTTAATCAAACTAAGATCGTTTCACACAATGTGTATAATAGTTTTTTAAATGTAATGTTAATAATATTTTACCACATCACAATATATTAATACGTGAAGCAAAAAAATTGTACCCCTTTTTAACCTATTTCCCGTCAACGGGCGAACTTGAAATTTGGCATAGTTAAAGTTTATATGGCGGAGAAGTGCAGAAAGCTGTTTATTTTATATAAAATGCATTAGAAGTACATTAAATTAATTAAAATATGCACTACTCACACTACTACTCGAATTTTACACAACATATACACACTTGTAAATAAAAAAGACATTTTGACAGCCGTCAATAATTACTAAGTTCAAAAGAGGTTGTGAAGGAGGTTGCTATGCTCGACTATATGTATTTTTTAATTCTTACGTTCCAATTACCATTTCTCATCCTACATTCAACAATGAACTTATACAATATAACTATTACTATAATGTTTATTATTTTTTATGGTGAACTCACTTCAAATGATGATTTAATAAAAAAATGAGCCAAATAATACTTTGTATAATCAAAATATGAATTTTGTTCATAAAAGTAATCCACGACTTAAACTTCCGCGGTTACAATGTTGCAATTT
This sequence comes from Antheraea mylitta, assembly GCA_014332785.1. NCBI lineage: Eukaryota > Metazoa > Arthropoda > Insecta > Lepidoptera > Saturniidae > Antheraea > Antheraea mylitta. The sequence goes on from JACEII010000001.1 coordinate 7,291,438, forward strand.
AACCTCATGTAGCAACAAAAAAGAATTTATTTTCAGAAGCTAATGGTAGTATTAAAACACTCACCATTTGATTGTATTACGCATCCATTACTTTTCCAAACGATGATACTGGGCATATCACTATTTCTCATAATGAACAGACTACATTTAATTCAATGTCACCCAGAAATACCACCAACCCATGGTGTAGTGTAAAATTAATTGAAAATTGTGTCATGGGTTGCGATAAATTTCTTTATTTTCGTAAAGTTATGTTTGTTATAATTAATTTCAATTTTTATTTACGCATAGATTTTTTATGTTTATATAATTAAAGATCATGGCAAATGGCAAATAACTGAGTAGCCCATGATTTAATCCTTTGATTATAGAATTATACCCTTTGACAAAAGAACCCTAATAAAGTTCAAACTTTAAAAAATCAATTAACTATGGTCGAATGTCGACCACTGGGCGCCCACTAGTTCATATAAATGTGTAAAAAAACGCCAATTATCAGTGCCACATCGACTTAAAAATAGTAATAAATATGGACACACCATTACACGTATAACTATTTAAATTATTTTAAATCCAAATTAAGCATTGTTTGTATTGTAACTAAATAGCTGATACACGTATTTACATATGTACACATAGATATATCTATGTATACAATTATACTATTTACAGAATATTCAGTAATGAGATGGGATCAGCAGTAAGGATTCTTACTAATGGTCAAAATCTCTGACAAAAGCACTGCTATCTAAAAATTACGAAACGAAAATTGAATTTCAAAACAATAAAAATTATTTATTTATGTTAAAAGATTCATCTCTGTATAAATATGTGCTGTCAGAATTTTTAGAGAGAGAGTAGGGTAAGTTGCAGTAGAAGATCTAGATCTAGCAGTCATAATACGATGAGCGGTGGATGAAATAAAGTTTAAAAACGCATAGTCGATTGTAAAGTTGCGTGAAGGGCTGTAGTTAACGGCGTCCACCCGGGATATGGATTTGCGGTATCTGGAGGTAGGTCAGGGAGTCTTGAATAGCGGCGCGCTGGATTCCCAGACGATGACGTCAGTGCATAGACAAACTAGATCGGCGTCACTGACTTTATCCCGGCAACAAACGTGTTATTTTATAATATATAATTTATTGTTATTGACAGCGGCGAGACGGTGACAAGCCCACGCGCGACGCGACGAATTTACTTCGAAATGTGCGAGCTTGAGCACCGCCCGCCCACTGCACGCCGCCCGCCCACTGCACCCCGCGCGTCCGTTGCAAATAGCCGCGTTATACTGAAAATGCTAACTCTGCTAATATATGGTTAATAATATATTTAAAAATTGTTCCCCCTTAATTGAATACTGTTCAGTATTAAATAGCTACTGATTTCAGGTTTGACATGAATAATAGGTGTGTTAGTCTTATCTTACTGTCATAATTGACTGATCGTCATAAACTGTTTTAGTTATGACTAGCTGACCCGTGCAACTTCGTTTGCACCAAATTGGTTATCACGCGAAAAAATTGTTTCTTTTTTTTATCGTAGCACGGCAAAATGCCTGCACTATGCCTGATGGTAAGCACAGTACAATCCAAAAACAATAGCGACCACCGAGTGACACACTATCCATCGCTGGTCGCCACTATCATGCCGGCCTACAAAAAGCTGGATATGCACAGGCTGATCTCGAAACGCGACGCGCAGAAGCGAATCACTATTACCGATTTTTTCGTCATGTACATGGTGGTTGTGACCCAGTCAGGCTGTAAAGCCCTACCACCCCGCAAATAAAACTGATACCCGATTGCAGCCACAACTACCGTTTCCAATTGTTAATCCAAACTATCCACGGATTCACTTAAACATATACCCAGATTACATGTATTTATTTTTTAAATAAACCTAGTACCCATTCGTAGCGTCATCTACCAGGATCAATTAAAATAAAAACTAACCTACATAAAACTGAATAAACATCTCTACCACTTACTTTATCATAACTATCTTCGACTTGTATTAAAACCTTTTTATACTCCATTGTATTAAAGAAAAATATATGAACACCATATCGAAGCGTCAAACATCCCGCCGAAAACGTCAAATGTCACTTGCTTGAAACTATTGTCTAAGAGTTATAAACTGTTTCAAAAACGTATTTGAAATATATTTCCAATATATTTTTATAAATAATCTCTGTACCACTCACAACATAGTACCTATCACCTTCAAACCAAGCCAGTTTTATACATCAGGTTCAATCCCTCGGTAAGGATCCCTTGAGTGCGTTGCTTGCGCGATACGGTGACACACAAATATACATCACTGCTACAACACTACACGATCACCCCCACACACGTGAAACACATGAAACACTGAATGATGATGAATGAAACACATGAAAGTGGAAGGGTTTACTTTTTTCCTTATCGAACTAAAAAACTCTCAATTTTCCGATAATAAATATATGCAGGAGTTGTTGAGGCGTGTATGCTTGGTATACATATACGTTTCAACAACTCATACATATATGAATAGTTAGTAAGATTAGTTAAGATAGGTCGCGATTTTGCATGCAACAGGCAACAGCCAAGCCGAGGTGTGCCGTGTACCCTTGAACTGGTTGCCTAAATAAAATCGGCTGAGTGCCTTAAGCGCTCGTCTTAGTAGTCCGGTAACTTATATACGTATATAAGTTATTGAAACATGCATGTGTACCAAGCATGCGTGCCTCAACAACTTCTATATGTATTTTGTGTAGGAAAAAATCCTCTAAACTATGTAGGATAGGATAACGAAAAATAAGGGTAGAACTCTTGTGTCACTGTATCACGTGAGCAGCGTACTCAAGGGCTCCACGCCCAGGGAACAGATCTAGGCTTGAGCCGTTGCCGAGAAGGGCCTAATTTGGTGTACGGGAGCGAAATTTAGTCCCAGACCACGGCGGCGTGATCTGCGGTTATGCGGGCGTGGGTGAGAACACGCTCTGTTTGAAGAGACAGGCTGGTACTGATCGTTCGCTGACGTGATTGAATCAGGAGGGTCGGTAAAAATGTGTCGCGGTCGTCTTCTATACTGCGCAGCGTTGGGTACAGGTTCATCGTTCGCGGCGGATACCACTAACGGGCTGGGATGATTCGCGGCTTTTTCGAAATAACTACCTGTAAGTGATTTTATATACGCTCAGACAGAAAGCATCTCCAGGTCCTGTGGAGATCCTTATTCCGGACGTACCATGGGGCACCGGTGATTTTACGTAGGGCTCAGTTCTGGAGAACCTGCAACTTTTGAATACGATTTTGCGCATGTGCAAAGACCGAACAACTGTACGTCATAATCGGACGGATGCAAGTTTTGTATAAAGTGAGTTTGTCTGGGGGATATTTTACTCTTATGACAAAGCAAATGATAGAAACGACCTAAGACCATACGGCTTTGTTTCGCACTCTTTCTGTGTGTGAATCGAAATTTAAGTGTTTATCTAAAGTAACACCAGATATTTCACCTCGCCGGCCCAAGGTATTTCGGCTTTGTATAGCCTGATGGTCGACGACGCATATATTTGAGATGGCGTCAATCCCAAGTCATACGTTTACGTTTATCGTTGTATATGGTGGTCAATAATGTTTAATAAAATGAAATTGGTTCTTTGCTATGAAAAAAAATAATTGATTTGAAATTTATTATTGGAACGAAGTTCCTTATGGCAGGCTTGGAGGAGATAGAGATTTTGCTGCGCGACCGAACTGAAAAAAATGTGATAGTAAAACTGTAACGAAAAGTGCATGGAATAAAACAGTTAAATGAGACGTGCGCAGGCGCGACAGTCGTATACATAAGCGATTAGTGTATAATATCTTTTTCTTTCTCCTTTTTTGTAATTATTTCTATTTCTATGTAATTTTATGTTGTCAAACAAAAATAAAGAGACATATTTTGTTATTTTAATTGATAATTTGAATTACGATTACATAAAATTGAGTACGATTTTTTTTTTCCAAATAGTGTCGATTCTACATTAGCCGAAAGAACTTCGTTCCTACCTGGTGTCCCACGACACCACATTCTTTTTTTTATTTATAAAATATATCAGCGGGTATATATATGATTGTTTATAAAAAATGTGTCTGAATGTTTAATTGCGTTTAAAAGTTACTGAAAAAAATGTTCCTAAACTTATTATTGATTAATCATAAATCAAAATGCCTATTAAAAATACAACGTTAACCCGCTACCAAGTGTCTTAAATTCTGTCTATTGATATATTGATAATTTCTGTAGGTGGTAGAGCCACGCTGAAGCTATTACTGGTTTCAGCATGAATGGGTCGGCTCGTTCGGGCTAATACTGCCAGAATACTTACAGAAAACCGACGTCAAATAACAGTGCTTGCATTGTAATGTTTCGTTCGGTCAGTGAGAGTGCCGGAGGTTCCCTTACACTCTCCCATATACAGGTTGGAAACGCACTTACAAATCCCCTGATGTTGCTAGTGTCTATAGACGGTGGTGGTCACTAAACATCACGTGACCCACCTGTTCGTTTGCCTCTTATGATATAAAAAAAAATATATTGATGTATTAAAGAACCAGGTATTCTAAAATTCTTGTTCTTTTAACGTTGCCGGCTCTTGTACTAAGGTGTCGCAAAAAAGTCTAGTTACGTAAACTGCAAATTTTTGTTTTTCGTTATTCTGGAGAACTCATTGCGTTTTATGGGACAAAGAGTATCCTGGATGTAGTCTTCTAATATTAGTTATCACCGTGTCAAATTTCGTTAAAATTGGTTCAGTACTTTCAGAGTAATTCGGGTTTATATTCTAGACTTTAATCCCTTATCCTGGAGAACCCTTTGCGTTTTATGAGACAAAAAGTATATTTGATGTAATCTCGTAATATTAGTTATCACTATGTCAAGTTTCATCAAGATTGGTTCAGTACTTTCAGAGTGATGCGTGTGCATAGGGACAGACAGACAGACAGACAGACAGACAGACAGACAGACAGACAGACAGACAGACAGACAGACAGACAAAAATTGTAAAAAGATTATTTTTGGCTTCTATATCGATAACATAGTCTACCCTGATTAAAATTTTCAAAAAATATTTAATGTACAGATTTCGACTTGTTACAGTTTTATTATAGTATAGATTTACATCATCATATCAGCCTGTAAGAGACCCATTGTAGGGTCATAAAACTCTTTCCGAAGGAAGATATGGGCATATTCACCACGCCAGCCCCCCAAGTATTGATAATATTAAGCTCCGAGAAATTCACAGTTCTATATCTTCCTACATACGGTCGTACTACACTCAGCGTTAACAATTTGGAATAAATCAATGCACACGAATTCCGAAAACTTCATCGAATTGACATTTCATCGGTCAAATACTCGGTTATTAGAGCCTATCTCGTGATTACCGCTTAGGAGTGTTACAAATATAAAAAAAACTCATTGGACAACTAACATGAAAAGAATGCAAACAACACGCACATTTAGAGATACTTAATAAAACTTTGAATTTGCATGTGGTAAATTACACAATGTTACGCAACACATGTGGACTTGTGGAACAATGGGTCAGAATAGCACTGGTACTCAACTAAAAGTGGCTGAGCTTCTGCAAAGATTGCATGCAGAAGCACCTCTTGCACATCTAATTATGCTGCATAGCAGTAGTGATCTGAAGAATTTAGCTGACTAGATGCATCTGTGCATGAGGCGTGTCGACTTAGACTTCAAAAGTAGCAACCATCCTATTATATCTGACTTCAGAACTGTGGTCTTTTTAATGTTTGTTGTACATAGCTATAAGCTGAAGGAAGACTGCATACTATGTCAATATTATAAAAAAGAGAATGACGTACATTTCCAACATAAATAATAATTTAGTTGGTCGCCATTTTGGAATCATTCAATTTGTGTTTATTTTTCTTAAAAATCTTTGTCGAGATGTGAAGTCGAATTAACGAGGTTGTCGATTGTTGATAAATATTTTTATTGTGTTTTGGCGGTAGTTCTTGTATCCTATAGTTATATTAAACTAGTCGCAATCGCAGAATTAGTAAGCCAAAATATGGTAGTAGCAAAATTCTTAAATACATAATGCATTTATTATCGAAAACACCAACGGAGTAATTTAAAAAGTTCAAATATTACAAGTCGTATCTTACTAAATGTAGTTACAATTATTTGATTTGATTCATTCAAATTTCTGTATCTTCGTTTACTTGTTTCCTTCTAGTACTTATACTTACTTGTTAGTAAGTAAATCATTAATTGAGTAAATCCTTAACATCAATTGTGAGATTGATCAAACTATAGCTTACAAAATAAAAAATTTCGAGTGATTTTTTTTTTTATTTATTTAAGGCTTAGTCGGCCTCGTGACTATATCGCCTAAGTGACATACAACTCTATAATAATAACAATAATATTAATTTAACAATATCTTACATTAATCTTGTACAATTCCCTGCCATCTTTCGAGGTGGGGTCAGACAATAAGGAATTATACATACCGATATGGAACGAACCAGAAGCATTAAGCCGGGATCTAATACCTTCGCTTCGAACACACTCTGCCAGGATGTGGTGCACATCATCGATGAGCCCGCAACTCTGGTAGAGTGGTGATAGTACTTTACGCATCATATGGGTGAAATTTTTACTTGGGATGTGTTCTGAGCGTAATCTCATTCCTGTGATTGCCTCCCGACGGCTATGTCATCTATCCATGGTGACTTTAGGGGATGTGGCTGAATCGTTCTGTACCATATTCCTTTTGTTTTAGAACGCTCATCAAAGTATTCCTTCCAATTCGAGTAACAGCTATTTTTAAATACTGAACATACATCCATGTAAGTAGACAAAATATTAATAGGAACACCTTCAGAAGATCCTTCTCTAGTTAAGTGATCAGCTCTTTCATTCCCAGATATACTTGTATGAGAAGGAATCCATTGTAAAACAATTACTTTATTCTTTGCTTCTAAATCTAGTAATTTCTTCAAAATAGGCTGCTAGGTGTAGGCTATCGGTATTCTTCGAAAAGTCGATGTACAGGTTGAAAGCACTTTTTGAGTCGGAAAAAATAACAACCTTACTAAACTCTGTTGAGTGCAAATGATGAGGTTTCAGCAATTGCTATCAATTCAGTGTGCATAATTGAAATTTTTTCATGAATTTGAAATTTCATAAAAGTATTGGAATTAGACTAAAAAAATGCAACTCCTAAATAATTACCATCTTTAGATCCGTCAGTGTATATTTTAACGAAATTTTTATAATGATTATCTATATATTGAAGACGAATATTTATCTTTTATTTTAACTATATTGTATTTACGCTTTGGCTTCAAAATACCATCTACATTTAGTTTATAATTATAAGTTTACAATTATACTTATTGTGCAAAACAATACTATCTCCCCAAGTGTGTAAAGTGAACATGCCATGTTTTATACTTGTTTGAATTAAAGTACATATTTTTATATTGAGAAAAAATTGAGGCTAATAATGGTTTTTTTCTATGATGCCAATACTGAGATTGGAAAGAGGATGACAATTCATCTAATATATTAGTAAGGTTAGTTTTTTCAAATAAGAAAGAAAGAAATATTTTATTCATAATGTTTATTTATAAGTATACAACAGTGGAAAAACAAATATGCATGTGTCAACATTACGAAACGGAATCCAGCTCAGCATATGCTAAAGTGTTATGAGAAACACTTAGCGCTGATTTTCAGCTGGAACCCAATGCAAGTCACGGAACGATATCAATTAAAAGTATGAAATATAATATATATAACGAAAACAAGTAACGTAAAAAATAATATCATACACTGGGGAAATAAATAAATAAAATTAGTAACATGTATAAAACAACATATAAGCAATTGCAGGCGTGACTCATGTCCTCAAACTCAAACTCATGACTCAAATAACCTAAATTTAAATAGAAATTCTCCAGCTAAGTATTGTCTTCTAAGATGCAATGGACATATTGTCAACTAGCTTTCCATAACATTCATTGGAGTACTTTTAATGAAGCCCCTGATAATTCTCATAATTTTCAACAATTCATCAGCTTACGTGATTGGCGCCATTCCCGTAAACTCTCAATCTTCCAATACTACAATATCAATATAAATAGTCAAACATTATACAAGATAAACGGCTCACACAGAATTATTAATATCCAATGCAATTTTGTCCTTAAATAATTAATCTAGATACATTTTTAATGACCCAACAAAAAATATCAATCCTGCATTAGGATAGTAACAATGATATTTTATTACTTACTTAAGAACCAATCTATCTTACCACTAAATAAGTATATTTCCATTTCAAAACTATAATTTCTAGATTCTGATAATGTACATAAATATTCGGCACAGCTATGGCGAAATACAATATCGAGATATCTGAGTAATGGTTATTCCAGAAACCCTTATAATAAAATTTATAGTAATATACATACCTGCTCTTCAGAATAGTATATTGTATATGTACATGTGGACCTAGCTTGAGTGTATATAGGATATTACTTTACAGCTCATCTTAGAGTTTGTGTAGTTCGTGTATGTAAGGTAAGTTGATATGGTAAATGCAATTAGATAAATATTATTTGAACGTGTATAACATATATTTGAATATGTTCGTAGGGCGATAAATGTCATGAGGGTAACGCGAGAGACGGCGGCGGCGTCGCGTCCGGGGTGTTAGACGGCGCGTCGCTATTTCGGGCGGGGTATTTGCGTCGGCTACAATCCGCATGCCGCGGCCGCGCACCCGCCCGCCTGCACCGCGATACCGATCTTATCTCTCTACCTCTCGTCGATATTATCTTATTGTGAACGCGTTTCTTGTAAGTCTTATCATATCATTATGATGTTAACATATAATGCGATGCAAAATTGCGTGTCAAAATGTAGACGATATTTTTTATTACAACTGCTATTACTTCCATTGTAACATGTAAAAACGAAATAAATAATTCAATAGAGAAACCCATTTTCCTGATTCCCTTAATAAGGGGTCGTTCAAGTATCACGTAAGCACTAAAAATAAGGGCGGGAGGTCTTTGATTTGTTTATATGTGATGACATAAGGGATGGGGGATCGGAATGTGTAAGTCTGATATGACAGCCGCGTTGTATTATCCACTGGTCTAGTCTGGTCTGGTAGTGAACCACTACAAGTTAATTCCTCTACAAACTATAAATTCCATATTTCTAGACTTATTAACTGCTACCCACGAATTAATAAGGAAACCAGAACAGATTAAAAAATACTTATATAAATGTTTACGTAAACACTGGGAGGGGGGTGAGGGGGTTAAGAGCTTTGCTTACTATTACTGACTAGGGGGAGCGGGCGAACAGAAATTAGAAAAAATCTGTTTACGTATCACTTGTATGGCCCCTATTATTATAAATGCAAATGCATGTTTATTTGTTTATGAGAGAGAGTTCCGATTATCACGTTTTCATGCCGTAACTACTGAATGGATTATCACCACGTTGGCAGATATAAAGAAAAAGACACAGGTGAGTTATTAATCACAAAAAATGTACTGCCCCTGTTAAGAAATTAAGTTATAACAATATCTGTTAGCTGGCGAATCTTATGTACTGCGAATGTAGCACAACTTACTCTGGTCGCCAATTTTTTTAATGTGAGGTGTAATTTAGAATCATGTTTAATTCCCAAGTATACAGCATTGTCAACTAACCCTACTAAATTCCCTTCGATCTCGATTCTCATATCAGCTGTCGAACATTATGTAAAGAAAATTTCAAAAATTGGTTTATTTGCATCTAGCAATAGGTTATTTAACGCAAACCAATGATAAATTTCATTTAAAGTATTATTCAGATGCTCAACTTTTGAATCCATACTTTTAACTTTAAATTTAAGTGAAGTATCGTCTATAAAAAGAACCATGTCCGCACAGTTATTAACCTGTAGTGGCATATCATTTATATATTAGGTACCTATGAAATTGCCGTTTTGTATGAAAAAATTTAAACGAATTTTTTTCATGTATTTTTTATTTGTATTAATCGAAGTAATCACCCATGCAATCAATGCATCTTTGCCAACGCAGTGGCCGTTTATTGATGCCCTTCTTAAAGAAATCAGCTGGACAAGAGCCAACTAAATGTTCAAAGGCATTTTGTACTGCCTTTTAGGTATTGAATTTTTTTCCCTCTAAGGAATTATTCGAATTCTGGAAAAAGTAGTAGTCTGTAGGCGCAAGGTCTGGTGAGTTGGGCGGATGACGGAGAACTTCCAACCCCAGTTCTTGCAACTTGGAGACCATCTGCTCTGCAGTATGAGGTCGCGCGATGTCGTGCAGGAGCAGCGGAGACGAGCGATTGACCAATGCTGGTTGGAGATGTGCCAGTTTGTCCATCATTATGTTTAGTTCTTCACAGTACACATCTGCAGTAATGCTCACCCCGTTTGGTAAGAAGCTGTGATGAATCACACCGGAACTAGACCACCAAACAGTGACCATCACTTTTGTAGGGGTAAGTTTTCGTTTAGGGCATTGTTTAGGTGCTGAACTAGGATCTAACCAACTTTTTGAGCGCTTGCGGTTATCAAACAGAATTCATTTTTCATGGCAGGTAACAATGGGGTTCAAAATTCCCTCATTTGTGTGTCTTGAGCAGCGCAAGGCACGTCTCGACGCGTACTTCGCGCTGGCGATCATTAAGTTCGTGGAGCACCCATTTGTCAAGTTTTTTATCTTGCCAATTTGACGCAAATGAACCAATATTCTTTTGACGCTAACGTCGAAAGCTGCTGCTAATTCAGCCGTAGATTGTGTATCATCAGCTTCCACAATCGCCTTTAATTAGTCATTGTCGACCAAAGTCTTCGGACGACCGCGAGGTTCATTTTTCAGGTCGGAATTCCCAGAACTGAAGCGAGCAAACCAATAACAGGTGGTGCGTTGGTTTGTAGTGTTAGCTCCGTAAACGTCTTTGATGTTGCGTGCTGCTTGTGCCGCGTTGCTGCCACGACAGTACTCATATTCCATAATTACACGAATTTTTAACGTATCCATGATGACAAAAAGGATTGAAATGCGATGGAAATGTAACACTACTCAATAGACAAATGACTACTTTTGGAAAATTTGCGCAAATGATCCTACAAAGTTTACCCAATGTATGCTAACTTTCTAATAGCGATTTTTTAAATACGAGCTTAGAAAGTCGAGAGAAGCTCCACAAATACAATAGCGTTTTAATTTAAGAATTAGTATCGTCAACGCAATCAAAGGCATTAGACAGATTGCAGAACACAATAATTACATCCTACGAATCCTTCTGGCCTCCAATATAGAACTTAAGAGCGCTGCACCAGCGTCAGTAGTAGATTTCGATTTTGTGAATCGAAACTGTCGATCATTCAGAAATTTTTGTACTCTAAAATATTGTAAGAATTATTATAGCATATTCTTTTCAAAAATTCGACTTATCGACGGGAGTACTGAAATAGATCTATAATTTCTCTCGCTTGCGACTTATTTGGGTACAAACTGTAACTTGATTACGGTATATATAACGGCTGACCTCGGATCACTACACGTTTAAACAAGCCACTATGGCGAATCTGACACCTGGTGAATTGTGGTTGCGATCACGTAGGACATAACCGCCATATCCTACTAGATGACTGATACAGACGTTTGCTGCAAAGAGTGAACTTTTGCCATTTATTTCTAGGCTGAAGTACAAAAGAAATCTTTCAAAATCTATCTATATAGATAAAAATCAATTGACAACACATTTTTTTTGAAGAAAAAACAAATCGACTGCGCCATCACAGCATGCATGGTCTGATACAGCTATACTGTATTAAATAGACGATTAATTATGTGACCATCACTAAGTCTTATTGAACTCGGTTGAGTACTTTCGGAGGGGAGCCCGGAGACACTTAATTTTATTTATGCGTATAGATATCGAGTCGTCTAGAGTGACATATTGAAACTGAAATATGACTGTCAAAACAAATCGAAAAAATGGCATAACTCACTTCCCTGAAATATAGTAATGGTGCTGAAATTATGTGTTCTTTAATCAATTCTTTTTATTTTGAACTGTTAATGATTAGATTATTGAAAGTAAAAGGTTAATGTTTCTCAGATATCAAGCGCACATATTGAAAATTCTACGTTAATTGAGATCGTGATAAGTTTTATACACTGTCTATAGTTACTTTTTTTCGAACTGACTACGCTATTGGTCTTGCAAGGCCTCTACAGCTTCACCGGACTATAATAGTTTGGACGTGTTCTACATATACTAGACTATTATATAGGATTTTGACCACATTTGCACCTGAGGTTAAATGACGATGTGACCCAAGTTAAGGAAAACATGAAACCTAGAGGGAAAGGCTCTCAAGGGCGACAGATTTTCAACTTGAGGGTGGTAAAACTAGCCAGGTGGGTTTAGAAAAAGTCCTACCACCACGCTATGGTTTCCTCATCATGTGTTTCTTAGCTGAAACTTCCAGATAAATCTCAAGAACTTTCCAACAGACTAAGATCTCAACCATAATCCAATAAGAACATTAACGCATGCTATGTACATTCAGGTACTCAGAAAAGTATAATAAAAGAGAATTGAATGGAATATGTTCTTGTAATTTGTATAAGGCATGTTATTAATACTTGAAATTTATGTTGAAATAAAAATCATTACACATGTAAATTTTTCTCACTATAAACGCCTATAAAACAAAAGAATGTATTTTAAAGTTTTCAGTAAGACCGAAGTATCTCGAAAATTATAAAATGATGTCGACTTTCTAACACGTCCGAGGTGTATGTAGACTGAAGTAGCAAACTCAATACACATATAAATGCTCTTATTCATAAAAGCTATGGTTAGGCTGAGGGTTTTAATGTGATTTTTTTTTTTCTCGAACTGACTACGCTATTGACCTAGCAAGGTCTTAACAGCTTCACCGGACTACTAAGGCGAGCGCTTAAGGCACTCAGCCGATTACATTATAATGTGATGTTCTGCTATTGTTATAGAGTTTTACATACTAACTACCAGATTCCGGCCCGTTTCGCGTAGTATTCAAAAAGTAGCAAAGGATTAATCGAATCCAAAAATAAGTAGCCTAAATCAATCTACGAAAAATTCCGCGTCGAATTAGCCAACGATATGTTTAGTAATTTTGACATGATTGAGTCTCAAGAGAACTGTATTTATATGTATTTTCCCTATACCTAAACATATATAAAAATTAACACAAAGAAATCTACTAACAGTTGCTAATATGTAAGTTTTTTTTTCGAACTACGCTATTGACCTAGCAAGATTTTAACAGCTTCACCGGACTACAAAATATGTAAGTATAGATTTAATGTAGTCGTTTAATATTCTTTGACCTCAGTAATAGCAGGTTGTGTGTGTGTTGTGGTCTCAAAGTGTGGTAATATAACAATTACAAGCGAGCAGATCTGCTAGTACAAACTACTTAATAGTAATTCGTTGAAACGTTGAACCCTGTCTAAAATGATTCCACGTACTCATCGCTTATTACTTCTACACATTAATTTCGTTTTCCGTTTACATGTGATTGTATTTAAATCAACGTAATTGATATGCATATGTACATAGGTCGTTTGTTACAGCACCAAATTGAAATAAATAGTAACGGTATTTCTGAGAACAAATAGGATACTTATTTTAAAATGGCATGTGAAAATTTAATCTTTGTACGATCCCAGAGCGATGTTAACAATGACTTCGTAACGTATATGGAAATACTGGATTTTGTACGGAAGGGAAACCGGACCGGTCTCGGTCAATAAGCAAGACGTTACAATAGCGGCTCTAAAGCCGCGCTTCGGAGGGAGCGGGAAGCCCGGAAGTGTCTACATAGCTTTCGTCCTTTACACTCACCCTAACTTCTACAACAAGCTGTCAAATTCAATTCTGTTTGCAAACATGAATGGGTACAATTAAGGGACCCTTGTTAATTTCATAATAACGGGAACTTATTGATATTGAAAGTCTCTAAGAAATATAGTAGACATTTTTAGATAATAAAAATGGACACCGTCACAACTGTTAATTACGTTACAACCGCACATTCATTTAGGAAGCTCATAGCTGCCAACTTTTTCCCAAAACAGAAATAATTCAAGTATACCAGTATCACTAGTTTAAAGAGATTTGCCACAATTTTTCAAAATGTTACATTTATCCAAATTTGTATTCGAAATCCCATTTGTGTTCGGAATAGAAAAGCTTTAAGCAGACATTGTATGCTCGTTATAAAGTTTCAACTTGTTAAGTAAAAGATGTTATCATATCTAACCAGGAGGGCTACGTCTTGCTGGGGTTTAACAAAGTCGTGGTTTTGGCAGGGTTATTTGGGTCACTTCAGGGTCGAACAGCTATTACGCAGTTTTTAAGAGGGGGAACTTTTAACATTAATCTATTTGTTATAAACATGTTCTCATGTTTGTGTTTGTTAACAACCTAAATTCATGTGGATATCACTATAAAAAAATAAACACTCACGTAAATACAAACTAAAAGGGCTTATTGTATTCAATATCATAAAAATTCTCTCTCAATAGTTAAAGTTATATAGTATTACTTAAGATCATAAGACTAAGTAAAAGGAACTTACGATGCATTAGCTTCTGGAATAATATCATCTGCGACCACATATATCATAGCTCCTGCAGCAAAGGCGAGCGCATAAGGTAGGGCGGGTTTTGCTGCCGCCACCGCTACAGCTCCGAGAACGCCGAATACTGGTTCCACCATGCCCGATAATTGGCCATACCTGACAATAAAAACGTTGTTATGATTTACCAAAATATTACCTTAATTATTTACATTTCTTTAAGTTTCTGCATATATTTCTATTTCCGTAATTTATTTTTATGTTTTGCAGATTGCGTGTGCAGGGGATAGAAAAACACCAATTAATAAAGATATCTTTGTTCAAGAAAGAAATGTGACAAAAGAAATTGAATAAGTCAATATTTGAAAACAAAATTGAAGTACTAAGTGAAATTATCATATTATCTATATCGATATTTTAAAGAGGTAAAATATGTGAATATGCTTGTAGGAGGTCATTTCTGAAACTACTGATTCGATTCTAAAAATTTCTTGACTTTTGAAAAGTTAGGTTGAGGCTGATGGTTTATTCTTATTAATCTTTATATTGTAATGAATAGATACGTATTCGTAGGTTTTCGTTAGTCTTAGTCGTAAATAATTAACAACTTGTTTTATATATTCTAGTTCGAACGAACGAAAGTTTTTAACAAAAACTAACAGGCAATAGGCTCGTAACATTATATAAAAATAACAGCTTTATTTTCTTAATAATGTATAAAATTGATTTACACAAGTTAATTTTCAACAAGGCAGATGGATGAAAGCAATTTCTGAAAATCATTAGTGAGTATATCATAAATCTAGTTCAAGTAAAGACTTTTGTAAAGGTATGTTGTAATACAAAATTTTCTAACGTAAGTATTACGACCAATTCAAAAATACCAGTGAAAGGTGGCCCCAAAAATATTTATATTGAAATTGGAAAGAATTGAATATTTTTAAAACATAAGAGGCACTTTGGAATTAATTCGTTTAGAAAATATTACAAATAAAAGTAAGCTTCGCGTTTCAGTGCTTTCACATTGTGTAAACATTAATTTTACGCATGAGTACAAAATAAGCAATATTATAAGCAGTGAATGAAGTTTCTACACATACTCAAAAAGAAAGAAAATAAATCTCTTAAGTAGTAATAGTAAATACACGTAGATAAAAACGAGTTCATTTACAACATGATGCGTTGCGAGACGGGTTAACGTACGTACGAAAGTAACATTTTCCTCATTTCTATTTTAGCTCCAAAGTGTTTTGAGTTCGTAACTGAACAATCTTAAATAATTTAATGTCGGATCGAGCAGTTATTCGTCCATTTAGAGATGACCTTGTGCTAGTTGCTACTATAATATTCGATGACGATGCAAAGGTTTTATTTCATATCCTAACATCTAAAGAGCCTTTCAAAAATTGATTATAATTGGTTTATTGCTATACACTTTATATTAACCTGGAAACGTTATGAAATAAAAAATATTCCAATCTTCTACTTATTACTTTATCGCCCGGACATTGAGGTAACTTGTGATTCCCCAAGTCACTGCTTGGTTATTTCTAAGAACAGATGTAAGCTAATCAATAACATAGAAGCTATATATATATATATAATTTTATATGTACTTCGTATTATATTATTAATTTTAAACGTTGGATATTTAAGCAGGTTATATTTTACTTTTTGCGTCTAATAGTAAGGCTGATAATAATAGTAACGAGTTTAAATCTTTGAACTCTCATTGGTTTTAAACTATATAATAGATTTCCTTATAATCTTATTGCTCAAAAAAGTGATATAGATAGCAGTTGTTTTCAATATGTATCAGTACACAGAGGTGTGTACCGCATCATGGTCTATATATTGATCAACCATTTAAGTTTAAAAAATACATATGGAATTAAGATGTATGAGTAAGTTCTATTTAATACGATATATTGTTGCTCTTAACATTCCATAATTGCAACAATATTTGTAAAAATGTACATCAATCAATATTATAAAAGCTCTTCCCGCATAGCAGTATTAACTTTTTACAAATCTGTATTCTATCTGTAATCTGGATTCTGTAACTAATTATAAACCTACATTTATAATATACCACAGAAACCATATAACCGTGTGCTTTCACCCAACTGTTGCCGTTAAACTTAAATATAGTGTAGTTCAAGATTCATACGAAGGTTGCTGTTTGTATACTTTTAGAGATATGTGATATTGTAGTGAATGATCTCTTAGAATTGTGTCGGATAAAAAAGTGCTGATCACAGCGTTAGGCATTGGTGTGTTGGTAATTTTTACATATGCGGGTGGAGGCTAGGTGGTATAGCGGGGTGAGGTGTGCGGTGCCATGCCGAAAGAGGCCGCTAACGAATTGTTTTGGTGAAAGTGCGGGCCGGTGCCGCGACCACATTCCGACGAACTGGTCGAGGAGCCGTCGCTGTGGGAAACGCCGCCACAGGGCCACCCCACACGACGAACAGCCCATATCTGACTGCCACTGACGTCGGCGCACAATCAACCGTATACCTAATCGATGGGTTTTTTCCAAGCCCTACGTAAATAATCAATAAAACCGCATTTTCTAAAGTCGATATTAAAATATATGGCCATCATGATTATCACTAATAAAGGGAACCTACAATTACAACATACATAAGAGTAAACTTGGTTATGTGACGATATGATAACAGGTGTATCTGTGTGCAATTGAATATTTGATAACAATGAGGCAGCAGTGATATCTAGGCGGAACATGAGAGGGAACGAGTTTGGCGATGATGGCGGGAGGCGCGGGGCGGCGACGGGTGCGCGACGTGATGTTATGTTATCGCATGCATTATTCAGCGGGTGGCGAAAGCGGCAATTTGCGACAATATCCACTGATTCGCAGAATCGCCGACTGTTCAACTGCCGACAATGTATAACGCAGAATACCTGTCACTCAATAACTACAATGAATTTAAATATAATCTTTTATATACAAACATGTTTATTTTTAATTTTTTATCATTCTTAAGGCATAGTTAAGAGGCTACTGAAATCTCAAGCAGATTAAATCGTTACTGATAAAAGTGCTTCTGAACTCAAACATAGCAAAGTAACACGTGATCGTAAATGAGATCAATATGTTATTTACACGATATTTTATTTTTCAACAGGCTTGTTCGTTAATTAGGGCTAATTTTCAAAGTTAGTTATTATTTGCAATAATCCATTCTCCAATAAAATCAGCTGTAAATTACACAAACACGTAAACAAATATATTTGTATCAATGTTCTTGATACACAAGTGAACGTTATTTGTATTTCATAAGATAATTTATTGGAAAAGTTTTCAACGCGATCCCCTGTTAATAAGAACAGCATGTTGAGATATTAGTCCCCGAAGCTTAGGCGAAGTGAAAGGGCGTGGTATAAAACGTTACTATCGAATATCATGCATCTGAGCCTATCATCTCCGAGCCAATCTGTAGTCATCAAATTGTATCATAAACGTTCTGGTTTTTGACAAGAGAATGTAAGCTGGAAAACAATGAATATTGCTACACGAGACATTTGGTAACAGAAGCATATATAATAAACCAGCAGCGCCCGCGAACTCCGTTCCGCCTAAAGTATATTAAAATATACGTTTTTTTTATAAGAACCTCTGCTGGCAATATCAAACACAACAAAAGAAGAATTAACGAGATCGGTTCTGCTGTTCTCTAGATTTGCGCTTAGCAACACATTCAGCGATTCATTTTTATATTATAGAAGATAGTCGTTTAAAGAGGGTGATCATAGATTAGACTAATTCTTTTCTATTTTACTTCGAATAGAAAACAATATGGCAGTGCTTTAAAAAAACTTGCTACAAATATTGGAAAACGTCATTCAAAAAATAAAAATAGTTTAAATTTTTTGAGAAATGTTCTACGTACCGTATTTTGAATGTTTATCAGTGTGTTTTAGCTAAGTATTTTATTAACGAATGTAAGTTCTAATCAGAGTTCCAACACTCTAACTTTATTTAAAAACTAGCAGCCATTCGCCTCTTTGTCCGCTTTTTCTATCTTTATGTAAAGGATTATATTGGCGCGAAAACGTATTAACATAGTAAAAAGTTACCCCGAAATTACTCCTTATAACTTCAGCTATTTGCTAATGAAAGTCCCGTTAAAATCGGTCTAATTGATCCGGAGATTAGACGGAACAAACAAACAGAAAAACAAAATTTAAAAAAATATATATTGTTATTAGTTCCGTACACACTTTCAGATCTATTTAGTAAATAAAAACTGTTATCTTGGTATTACAATTGACGCTTTTATTAGCAAATACAAATACAAATTAGCAAGATCTCTATGACCCTAACACATCTTGATACATGTGCTATATAATTTCATTTTTAATAAATTAGCAGTTATCGCGGATATTGGGTTTCAAATGTGTTTATTTATAAGAATACTTAAAATTTCATGGTTTAAATGTAATTTCCTTAATATTTTATCTGGAACAGTCTGTTGACTGTAACAATTTTATATTTTCAAATTCTTATGAAGTTACTAAATCTTACGTTTTTATGGAGATTTTGTGACTCGGTTAAGTAAAACATTTTAGTAATTATTATTATTTTATAGCTGTAGTGTTTGATAATGCCACCTAATTCTATATGTAATGCAAATATAGCTATTGTGAGGTTCCTTCAAGCCAAAACTAACGAACGTATCAGCATAGGACTGTGCCCATTCGATGCGAACTCTTTCGTAGATGGTTCTAGAATGCTTAATTTCGAGATTTGATTGACCCTTTGCAAGTTTCTACGGCTTAATGAAGCAGGCGGGATCAGCTGGTAGATAAAAAGTCCGAAGATGGTAACATACTAAGTAATAAGAATCTAGCTGTCAAGTGCAGTTGCCATTACACATACATTTTCAGCTCGAAGATGATAGTTAAATGGATAACAGAAAATGCACTACCAACCTAACAAGATCTATGTTTATCGTTTTAATTACGTTAACTTGACTAAAATTCGATTTTTAATCTTGCCGTTCTTTTGTAAATGTATACAATTGTTTTCCCCTACATCTATTGAATTAAAGCCTCCGTGTAATGTGCCGTATTAAAGCGGGTAAAGTTATTTAATATATTTTGCATAAAAATCATATGACGGTTACATAAATAACAAGCATATGAATGCTGATGGTTTTCTTCATGAAAATATCAATAAGTTCATTGTTACAGTCGGCTTGTTAATAAGATTTAAAAAAAATCCCATGATATATATTGCGAATTACAATGCATATATAATGCACAATACTTATAACAAAGAAACATAGTCGTGAGTGAATTAATATATATATGTATAGCATAAATGTTCTGTTTTAAGAATAAAAAACATATTCAATAAAAGATCAGGAAAAAAGGTCACAGAATTGAATGTACACGAATCGTTACCGATCTCAGAGTTAAGGAAGTAAGAAACATAGGTATTTAATTGCGTTAATAATATAAATAGACCTTTAAAATAATCTTTATGAGATCTTATTTATATCTAACATATCAAATAAGTCCTTAATCCTTCTGAATTTTACCATATTAGTGATATATACATCTATTTTTCAAACAAAGAAACATCTTTCCGCTTTTGAGTGAACGACTACAGCTATTATTTATAGTATAGGTAATTAGTGAACTATAATTTGTTTGCAGATTAGCCTCGTGTGGCTTTTTGTTTCATATTAGTCAAGAAACTCGAGGAGGCATCTGAGACTATTATAGGTGCGGCAACAATATGCGCAAAAGAAACCGGCTTCGATTGCGCAGAATAGCGCCATCAAGGCTAGCAGCGCCTTCCGCGACTGCTTCTTCGGAGGCCAACGCTTCGGCGGTGGCGGCGACGGTGACGGCAATGGCGGTAGTGAGGACGGTGTCGGCGGCGAGCGCAGCGGCCACGGCGTCGCTTTCACGATTTAATTATTTAACTGTGAAGGCCGATCGCCCGGGGCGGGCAGCGGACGGTGCACTGCGACTGGTTGGACGGGTGCGGTCCGGAAGAACGCGCAGACAGCGCGCCGCCGCCCGTGCGCCGCTCGCACCACCAGACTCCACGGCACCGTAGCGACACATCGCACACCAAGCTCACGCAACACTATCATTTCGAAATAGACGACTTTCTCTAGTTCACTGCATGATGGCCATCTCACCAAATAATCACATCTAAAACGGCACGTAGACACGCTGGCTCGCACAACGGAACCCAGCTGTCGATTCACATTGAAGCACCTGCTACCGATAGTACATACTTATAAATATTTGTCAATGATAGTTAAATACTATACTTGACTAATATTATAAAGAGGTAAAGTTTGTGAGTTTGTGACGTTGTAGGAGGTAATCTCAGGAACTACTAGTCCGATTTGAAAAAATCTTTCAATGTTATATAGTTTATTTATCGAGAATGGTTATAGGTTATATATCATCACGCTAAGACCAATGGAAGCGGAGCACCAAGGGAGAATGTTCAAAAATTGGGCTTTGTTTTCCTCTTGAGAGCTTCCGTTGAGTGTTAGCGTTAGCCCAAAGTGTCTATTCCATGCGAACAAAGTCGCGGGCAGAGGCTAGTCCCTGATATTTTAGCATCATTATTTAACGCGAAAGGTAATAAATAACCAAATGTATAACGTTCAAAGAAATATAGACTGTTAAATTAGTATACACTTTTCTATGAAAGTTTTCTAAGGTAAAAGGGAACCTATATAAGGCTATTCATAAGCATGTCGTAACGTCACTGTGAGTCATTTGCCATGCGGTGAAATCCGTTGACTAGACGCGAAGTCTACAACAATGATCACCAACACTTTGATCTCATTACATCATCTAATCTATATCTATATCTATATATCTATACTATAATAAAACTGTAACAAGTCGAAATCTGTACATTAAATATTTTTTGAAAATTTTAATCAGGGTAGACTATGTTATCGATATAGAAGCCAAAAATAATCTTTTTACAATTTTTGT
>JACEII010000001.1:7313135-7390587 GCA_014332785.1 Antheraea mylitta
ATATAGAAGCCAAAAATAATCTTTTTACAATTTTTGTCTGTCTGTCTTTCTGTCTGTCTGTCTGTCTGTCTGTCCCTATGAACACGCATCACTCTGAAACTACTGAACCAATCTTGACGAAACTTGACATAGTGATAACTAATATTACGAGATTACATCAAATATACTTTTTGTCCCATAAAACGCAAAGGGTTCTCCAGGATAAAGGATTAAGGCCTAGAATCTAAACCCGTATTACTCTGAAATTACTGAACCAATTTTAACGAAACTTAACACAGTAATAATTGATATTACAAGGCTACATCCAGGATTCTTTTTGTCCCATAAAACGCAAGGGGTTCTCCAGGATACAGAAAAACAAAAAATTGTAGTTAACGTAACTAGACTTTTTTGCGACACCTTAGTATAAAAGCCAGCAACGACTAAAGAACAAGAATTTTAGAATACCTGGTTCTTTAATATATCAATTTATACTTTTTTTTATCATAGGAGGCAAACGAACAGGTGGGTCACGTGATGTTAAGTGACCACCACCCTCTATGGACACTAACAACACCAGGCGTATCACAAGTGCGTTGCCAACCTGTATATGGGGGAGGCTAAGGGAAGGCAAAGCAGGAAAGGAGAAGAGAGGTGGACCTCCGGCGCTCTCACTTACCAAACGAAACACTACAATGCAAGCACTGTTATTTCACGTCGGTTTTCTGTGAGAGGGTGGTATTAGCCCGAAAGGACACTTGGTAGCCGATTAATGTTGTATTTTCAATGCGGATTTTGATTTATGAATAGGTTTAGGAACATTTTTTTTTCAGTAACTTTTAAACGCAATTAAAAGCATGAATTTATCACAGTCAGACACGTTTCTTTATAAAAATCATATATATACCCGCTGATATATTTTATAAATAAAAATAATAAATTTGAAACCAATTTTTTTTTTCATAGCAAAGAACAAATGTTATTAAACATTATTCATATTAAGATTTCACCATATAAACTGAAACAACGATAAACGTAAACGTATGACTTGGGGTTGACGCCATCTTAAATATATGCGTCGTCGACCATCGGGCTATATGAAACCGAAATATCTAAATAAATAAATGGGGGTAAATTTCACTCCCGCATACCAGATTAGGTCCCGCTCGGCAACGGCACAAGCCTAGGTCCGTTCCTTCGGCGGGGAGCCCTTGAATACGATGCTCACGCGATACAGTGACACACAACTTTACATCACTGCTACAACATCACATACATCACCTATACACACGTGCACGCCTACACGCGTTCACGCTGTTTTTCTTTTGGAGAGAAATAAACGACAAAGAGTTCTACTCTTATTTTTCCCTATCCTATCTTATACAGTTTGGAGAAAATTTTCCGACACAAAATACATATAGGAGTTGTTGAGGCACGCATGCTCGGTACACATGCATGTTTCAATAACTTATTTGCGTATATCTATATAGCTTCGCTTAGGTTAGCTTAGATAGGTCGCGATTTTTGCACAAAACAGACGTCAGCCCAAGCCGAGGTGTGCCGTGTACCCTTGAGTTGGTCGCCCAAACATCCCAAGTCGGTTGAGCTGTAAAGACCTTTCCAGGTCAACAAAAAAAAAAAAAACAATCATCGCTATCTTTATCGTGCAGCCAGTGCTGCACTAAACTATACCTATAGATATATTCGATACACATATTATTTATATAGCAATAAATCGATCTAAATATTGAGTTAATAACTGAATTAGTGTGAAAGATGAAATTTGTAATTATTTATATCTAAATATAATAATAATAAAATTACTGCTATTCTAACATGGGTTAAGATTACTTTTATTTTTATTTCCAAAAAATAGCATCAAGCACATTACTGTCAGTACCAAAAATGTCTTTCAATAATGATTCCATTTTAATAACGTTTCAAAGTTAGTGAAAAAAAAAAACATCCTATAATTATTTAAAAATCAATATTTTTGTCTGTAAAGGTACGATATGCACAGATAAACGCAACTCTTACCGGCAGCCAGGTAGCCCGTTGTTCGAATGAATATAATATATAAAACTGGCTTGATTGATTCTTTCCGGTATGGCCTCTGCCTATGTAGGTAATTTCGCCTATATCAAGTGTGACAAATTATAAATATTTACGTTATAAATTTAATGCCAAATATTTTGTGTAACAACATAGAATAACCTACAATAGAAACATATCGACATGGATAAATTACCAAAAGTTACTATATTGTGAGTGGTAAAAAGATTATTTATAAAAATATTTTGGAAATATATTTAAAATACGTTTTCGAAACAATTTATAACTCTTAGACAATAGTTTCAAGCAAGTGACATTTGAACATTTGACGCTTCGTCGCGATGTTTGACGCTTGGATACGGTGTTCATATATTTTTCTTTAATACAATGGAGTATAAAAAGGTTTTAATACAAGTTGAAGATACCGAGAAAGTAAGCGGTAGAGATATTTATTTAGTTTTATGTAGGTTACTTTTTATCTTAATTGATCCTGGTAGGTGATTATTTTTTTCTCGAAATGACTACGCTATTGACCGAGCAAGATCTTAACAGCTTCACCGGACTACAAACAACGGAATGGTAGATGATGCTACGAACGGGTACTAGGCTTATTTAAAAAAAAAATCACATGTAATCTGGGTATATGTTTCAGTGAATCCGTGGATAGTTTGGATTCACAATTGGAAACGGTAGTCGTGGCTGCAATCGGGTATCAGTTTTATTCAATTTTTTTACGTTTAAAAATACAATTGAAACCAGTGATAACCAATTTGGTGCAGACGAAGTTGCACGGGTCAACTAGTGGAACAATAAAATATGAGTTTGAAATTATAGACTGTTGAAATTTATTTAACTGTCTGACAAAACTACACATCAGATATACTTAATTTACATTATTCCCAAAATATCGTTATTATAGATCTTCCAAAACTGAAACCACATTAACAAGAAACTGCTGTTGTAAAAATGTAGCTGTTAAGGACGCGCTCTCAAATTTTAGAAGTTCAATTTCGGCTTCGAGTTCTACTAGACGCGTATAGCTCACTCACACAGACACAAAAACTGATAAGCGCTGCGGTAATACCGCACTATAAACGACTTTGATACTTTTATAAAAATATTACAATATTTACTTATTATTTATGTTCTACTTTTTGTTGTATTTGATGCAATAGTACCAAAATAAATTATAGTTTCTCAAGGTCATACTCACTCAAAAACAGTATAACTAAACTTAAATATGTATACGTAATAGACAGATACATCGAATTTGTCTTCAAATATTTAGCCCCTTTGTGCCTGATCAAGGCTTAATTTCTCAACATTTTCATGAAGAGTAGTATTGTGGTAACTGGATCATAGTTTAGGTAATAGCTAGAAACATCAAGATGTGCCTAGATGTTTAGTCTCCTAGTGTAGGAGCAAGGTTTCAATTTTTTAAAGTTTGGTGAAAACAGTATATATGATAATCTTAGTATAGTACTAATAGTTAGAAACATTGAGTTTGCACACAAAGGCTTAGTGTCAGCCAAATGTTTCATATCTTAGGACCAGATGAGAGCTATTTCGTGATTTTTTTTAAATATTAATAATAGCTATACCTACACATGAAGATTGCGCTCTGATGTTGAGTTTTGTCGTATCAGCTAAGAGTATAATTTCTCATAGACCAAGTGAGGAGCTGAATCATGATAACAGAATTTTGGTACTGATAGTCACTAGAAACCTAAACTTTGCGATCAGTGTTCTAGTCTCATAGAGTCAGATCAACGTTTTATTTTATGGATCAGATGAGTAGCTATATCATGAGAATTGAACTGTAGTATTCAAAGTAGCTACAAACATCAGGTTTGGGTTCAGATGTTTAGTCTCACTCTATCTGATGAAAGTTTCATTTCTCATGCGTAGATGCGCTAGCTGCGTAAGGGTGTCTTTGTCGTGATATCAAAATTTTTTTATAGTATAGAGTAACTAGAAATATAAAGTTTATGCTGAAAAGTATCATAGTGTCTTATTAATGTTTAATTCCTCATGGGCTAGACAAGTGGCTATATCGTGATAACTGAATTTTAGTACATATATATATTAGCTACAAATATGAGTATGTGCTCAGAGATTTAGATAGCAGAATTTTTAACTTAGCTTTTGCTTTTATATCAAAAATAATTCTGTGAAAAACACACTACAAAACACCTGAATTGTAAGTTGTAATACTGATAGTACAACGGGCAGCATATGACGGCCTTTGTGTAAAACGAACCCTAATTCCACCGACAAACTTTGCATCTCTAGCTTAGATACACTTTTCACCAAATGATTCGTTTCATTATAAACAAGACTTGAGAGACCATGTTCTCATAAAGAATAAGCGTTATATTTGATTCTTTTGAAAGATTACATTTGTTTGTAAATTCTGCAGCGTGTTTATGATATTATTATATATTTTCTGAATAGATAATAAAAATTAATAAAGAGAATGCGAAAACGACATATATATTTCTACCCATGAAAGAGCTCCCTACACGTTTCTAAGAGTCCATTATGAGGCCATTTTGTTATTACTTAACGAAAGGAGTACAAACGAGACATCTGTCTCTATCCATCAATGACTTCCATAACAGTTTTTGAAGTGGGTCGTCATCAGATCATTTTGTTCAGCCCTGTGGTAAGCTCTCGTCACTACTAACAGGAGGACTACAAAGACGACATATGTATTTCTACCCGACAAGAAGTTCCATAACAGTACCTCAAAACATAAAGTATAAAAAGAACTAATGTAATAAAAATCAAATTTAGAATTTTTGTTTCAACGACTATAAAAAGTTGGTTAGTATTTCGAAATGATCAAAACGCTTTGTGAAGTGTATACGTATTTCTACAGCGATTTATTTTTTACCAGTCGAGTGCAAAACGAACGTACACGTCCTTACCGTATGGCGCCAGAGCGCGGTCTGTGGCGCGGTCTAACACGAAGTGAATCCTTCTTTCATACTTTTGTGTCAATCGAAACTAAATAAAGAAATAAATTGAACCTTATTCCATAGGAGTTAAAGTCTACATAATTAACATAAAATGGTGAAATTTTGTTCACAACTAAATAATTTTTTTCTCAGATGTAGTATACATAACTTGGATTTTATTTCTTGTTATTTAAACTTGATTATATGTAGCATAATCAGGTTTTTTTTTAATTAAGAAAATCGTAAAATTACTGAGATTTTGATACCAAAAATCAGGCTGTTTTGCGAGAGGAGATTACGGAGAATTGATTATTATAAATGAAAACTCATTAGTTTTAAAAAACAATCATCTGTACAACATTGTTAAAGGTTCAATGTATCTGTAGTTAGTCATTATGTTTACCAAAGTTGAGTAGTTTTGTTGTAATTCTTGTCGAAAAACAGTGAAAATAGACCTTTTTTGAGAGCGCGTCCTTAATGTATAGTCTATAAAGACCGGTAAACACGAAAGCATCAGTTATGTCCTTAAAGACATATACGAGCTGAAATCCTGTACTATGAGTATGAGTATGAGTATCTCGTGCTGAGCGTGTGAGAGGGAAGATCGAACTATGCGTTACAAGATTACAATGTTTATCGTAATGGTGTAATTCGCCAGTGCTTACGTGGTAATGTCCATACATTTGAAATCGATAAATTCTAATATCGTTTCATCGATCGCCATGAAAATAGGCATACTTAAGTGTTATTTCACGGAAAAATTGTGCTATGTATTATATTTTACCATAACTCGCCATAGGTGGCGTTGAAGCACGTCGACATGTATATCGGTGAAGCGATCGTCAAAATGAAAATTTGTATGCTTAGATATTTTTAAACACAGAGAATATTCATATTATATCTAACAAAAAAAAACGGGCACTTTAGATTTTTTCTCTACTTCAGACTACTTCTAAGATTACATTTTTATGGACGACAATGCTCGCCTTCACCGTTTTAGGGGCGTGGAAATGTATATGTAAGAAGTTGGGATCCCTCGTTTAGATTGGCCAGCTTGAAGTCCTGACCTCAATCCAGTTCACCATGTCTAGGATATTCTAAAGAGACGTGTAAGATCAGTGCAACCTGCCCCATAACATATCAGGGCGCTTAAAAGAGACTTTGCGGAAGAGTGGTATGTATTCCTCAATACATTATTAAAAATATCGTGGGAAGCATACCCAGAAAGATCCAAGGTTTTAATTTGGCAAGAGGAGGTCACACTCGTTTTTATGCTTCTCCATTTGTAAAAGTATTTAATGGAAATAGCTAATAAAAAAACTAAAAAATATAATAACTAAAAAAAACTAAACCAAAAAGAATGTTGTCCTTACTGCTGACCGCTTCTCATTTTTTTAGCGTGTACATCGATTTTATGGAATCAATTGAAATTTTACGAAAAATTTGCCAGAATTCACTTCACACATATTAATTTACTCAATTATAAGTATACAGACTATATTTAACGATTAACTTCAATGTAATAAACTGAACACGACCTGAGAACCTAAGTTTCCTTAGCTTTTTTTGCAAAGGAGTTTATTTTGTTATATCTTAAATATTCATAATGCGAATAACAGTAATAAACAATAACAAACACGTGGCCACGAAGTCGCAGGTATAGCTAAAGGAAAGGCATAGAAAAAAAATTAAAATATAAACCTTACTTTTGAAACGATGCTGTTTCAGCGGTTAGCGTGTTAGATGTAAATTCTAATCCCTTCGAATGTCGATGAAACCAAAGCGTGTTAGTAGGGTTTTTCTAAGCTTCCCTAGCTAGCTACCATCCTCAAGTTAATAATCTATTCGCAAGTACTTAGAGGTGTGTTTCGGTAGCTGCACTTGAGAGCTCTAGTCCTTTTAGGTTTAGCGTCTTTACACCTTAGACAGTATTGTCATTTAACAACAAATAAGATCGAGGTCGTTTATTAAAAACTAACAATGTTATTACAAGAAAGTTAAAAGGGTATTGAATACTTGCTTTAAAAAGGTTTCGTATTAAATGTACAGCAATCGCTGAATGTTCTCCATCTTGCTCTTTTGTCTCGCTTTGGTCAGGTTGGGTTAGACTTGCGAAAAAAGGTAACGCAAACTTGTCTCGGGCGAGTGCGGTGCATTTAACACGAAACCATTTTAAAGCATGTGTTTAATACGTATTTAACTTTTTTGTAATAACACCGTAAGTGTTAAAAGATTTATGTTACAAAGATAAGCCGTACGTTATTTGTTTTAAAAATATTTTATTGTGGGGTGTAAGGGGTGTCAAATAACATCATAAGACTTAAGACACCCAAGCCAACCTCACCTGCACGTGGTGCACCCTGCTGAATAACGAACGAGGCAATGGCGAAAGCGGGGTGGTAGGGTTTTACAGCCTGACTAGGTCGCAACCACCATGTATATCGCGAAAAAGCCCGTAATAGTGATTCGCTTCTGTGGGTCGCGTTTTGGGATCAGCCTGTGCATATCCAGCTTTTTGCAGGCCGGCATGATAGTGGCGACCGGCGATGGATAGTGTGTCAATCGGTGGCCGCTATTATTTTTGGATTGCACTGTGCTTACCATCAGGCATAGTGCAGTCATTTTGCCGTGGTACAATAAAAAAAAATCAACGAAAATTATAATAGATACATAATTACTATGTGCAAAGCCATACACTATACCTATAATAAGGAAATCAACTGGATGGTATATGTATATATTACTAGCAGCCGCCTGCGACTCTTATCTGGGTTTATATCTTTACAAAGTACTAAATATTTAATTTGAAAAAACTATGAAACACGTATTTTTTACGTTTTAATTGAATTGATAGATACTAAGTTTTACGATACGATACGAGTTCAAAAATAACGGGTTTTCATCCCATTTTACATATCTTAGGAGTTGATTTCCAAAATCCTTCCTTCTAAAAAGAATTCTGCATGCAAATTTTCACCGTCGCAACTCAAGTAATGTCAATGGGCTGTGTGTTGATATGTCAATCATTTATTATGTTATATATGTATATAAAAAGAAGATGGATAACAAATCGGAAACTAATCGAGATCAGTAGGTAATGTTGATTCAACGACACTCGTTCTCGTCAAGTTCAATAGCTTTGATTGTTTTAGAACACAATAAGCATAGTAAAATTAAAAATCAAGGGAGGAAACCGAAAGAGTTCTAGTTGAAAGAGATTTAATACAAGACTGCGATAAAAATGTAAATGAGAGAAGGTATTAGTAACAGACTTGGTACCATAGTGATAGCGATTCAATCGAGTACAGAAACCTCGCTACAACCCCACGTAACTATTGAATTACTGTTATACATCGACTGAGTTCGGAACGGGACACACCTAAAAGTGCCCCTAGAGTATAGTGGCCACCAATAATATCACAATTACCTGTAGTCCGGTGAAGCTGTTAAGACCTTGCTAGGTCAATAGCTTAGTTGGTTAGAGAAAAAAAACGTAGTCAATTCGAGAAAAAAAACTTTAATATTGTAAAGCTTTTCCTTTAAAAGCAATCATAATTAAAAATTATATTACAAGAGATCGACTGCTTTCTACTTATAAATCGTTACCATGGATATAGGCAGGTCTTGCTTTAGAAATAAAATAAAAAAGAAATGGATAGTCTTTTTGAGATAACCACTTATCTAACACTATCTTTTGCTCGCGGTATCATCGGTAGTTTTCTATGAATAGCTGAAAGAATCGGTGAATAGCGGAAAAGTGGAATCTTTTCTCTTTATAATAGAATATATAATAATCTATATCTATTCTATTCTATTTATATTCTCCCATATCGATAGTTATAATATGAATGTGAATCTAACGTCCCTGTACTTATTAGATTTTCCTGAAAAAATGTTTCATGTATCATGGAATAAGTAATAGAATACATTTCAAACACTTCTAGAAATGTCTGTCTGTGTTTGTTAGAACACGCATCACCACTAAAGTACTG
This sequence comes from Antheraea mylitta, assembly GCA_014332785.1. Lineage (NCBI taxonomy): Eukaryota > Metazoa > Arthropoda > Insecta > Lepidoptera > Saturniidae > Antheraea > Antheraea mylitta. Next base: position 7,322,119 of record JACEII010000001.1, read on the forward strand.
CATTCACGATAAAACGTTCAAGAAAAGAAAATTGTAAAGCATATCCTCGAGTAATATTTGGTCTTGAATTCATTAAAATCATTGCACTATTAAAGTTATTTTTATTTTAATAACGACGCGACTTAAGTGCGAGAAAAAAGCAGATAAGTAAATGGGCTTAATACATTCAGATGATCTTATTAGTCACTGTTTTTTTATATAATTTTTTTTTTATCGAAGCACGGCATAGTGACTGCACTATGCCTGATGTTAAGCATAGTACAATCCAAAAACATCGGCAACCACCGAGAGACAGATTATCCATCGCCGGTCGCCGCTGTCATGCCGGCCATAATGACGAAAGTCACCCAGTACTGGATATGCACAGGCTGATCCCGAAACGCGACGCGCAGAAGCGAGTCACTATGACGGGCTTTTTCGCTATATGCATGGTGGTTGCGACCCAGTCGGGCTGAACAACCCTACCACCCCGCTTTCGCCATTGCCTCATTCGTTATTCAGCAGGGTGCACCACATGCAGGTGAGGTTGGCTTGGGTGTCTCAAGTCTTAAGATGTTACTCGACACCCCTTACACCCCAAATTTTCCACTCGGACGGAGTCGCGGGCACCCCTAGTATGATATATAATATTGATAACATCGTCATTCGTTTTCTGCTTTTATAATAAGGGTAAGGATTTACACGCAGAACAATTCAAACAAAACGTAATGAAGTTATTTAATTTTTGCTTGTGTAAAATGTACATTTTACACAGGAATGCCAGGAATGCATTGCCACAATGCGAGGAAATATATTCTCAGAAGTAGCATGCACTAGCATACGAGGCGTCCCAACTAAATCTTCACGAGTAAGCCACATATTGTAATATATAACTCCCAAGACCACCGTAATTATGAGGTTATTATATATAGCCATATGCTGCAGTGAGAACGCCTGTTTGTAACTTCGTCACATAAAAAAATAATAAAAAAGGTAATTCAAACTACAAAATATAATTATTTTACACAAAGTATTATATCACATGGAGCTATGAGCGTGGAAGGTATCAAAATACCTCGTCCGGTACGTTAGGAATGTTGCAAAAATTCCTCAGAAGGGACACAATACACATGACGGGTGCGCGAACATTTCTTGCCCGGACTGCATTCCTCGTTGCTCGTATAACATACCGGGGACCTACCTAGTTGCATTTCTACTTACATCGACTCTAAGAATCATGCTCAATCAATATACGACACTATTCGCAGTTTATATAATCGCAACGGTTTCTGAGTTTCCACGATTATCTTTTTACTGAAATTGGAGAAATACGCGTTAGATGCTAAGGTTTATATCAAAACTGTTTATGTATTTTTTTTAAACATTAGGTAAACAATAACACGTGTACACGACAATATTAACGAATTATATTTGCTATTAAATAATTTTTGCTATTGGTATTACAGAATTATAGTGTTACGTCCTCGACAAAGATACAATTACATTATACACAATGATTTCGAAAGTAGTTTAAATTAACTGTGTGCATATGTAACAAATAAGATTTGCAGTGCACGTGTGTAATTTAAATTTTTGTTGGGATAACTTCAGTAGCTGCAATGAATGGAAGTATTTTCTAAAATGTTCATCGTACTACGTCAAAAGTATTAGGAACTTGTTACATTACATAGAAGAATAATTAAATCAAACGTATGTATTGATTATTGATAAGTTTTTTTTTATAATATCACGGCAAAGTGACTGCACTGTGCCTGATGGTAAGATTGCACTAATCCAAAAACAACGGCGACTGCCGAGAGATACGTCATCTTTCGTCGGTCGTCGCTGTCATGCCGACCTGCGTAAATGCCTCTTCAAGTTACGCTTGAAGGACCCCATATTATAGGAAGGAGGGAACGCACTAGCCGAGAGATTGTTCCACAGCTTCACGGTACGGCAAAGATAGGATGTTGCGAACTCTATAGTTCGTGCCCATATAGGGTTTACCGTAAAACTGTGGCTCCGTAGACCAGCGCGCGTGGTTCGGTTGTGAAAAGGAGAAGGGATTAAATTGAACAATTCTGCAGAACACTCGCCATGATACAGACGGTAGAACACGCTCAGTGAGGCAATATCCCTGCGCAGTTGAAGCGGCTCTATAAACTCTGTAATGTCTGCATCATTAACAATGTGGAAAGCCCTAAGTTAATATTATTTCAAGATAAAATGTACTTATTTATTTAAAATCAAAAGTTATGGCAAATAAAAATGTTATAGCCTATAAATACTTCGTAAGTATGTGAAGTGATTATGTCCAGGCCATATCTCCAACGACGTTTTCATTTACTAATTTTCGCAGTGGTACCATTTTTAATATCAGTATTTTTTATTGTTAAATAGTAAATAGACAATAGTAATGAACTTTTTAATATTTTTGCAACAAACAGGCACGTATTCTACTGTTGGTAACTGTAGCGTATAACTATATACAAACAACTCTAAAAGAACCGCTGTTCTGGAGTCATAATAGCTTGGTATTCCTGACGAAAACATTGTCACGCTTATTGTGACTGTGTGTCGCTAACCATAGTTTTAGAATCAAAAGATAGCAAGCAGCACGAGCACTTCTGCGAGCACAGACAGATATTGCAATGTTGGTACTCCTACAAATAAATCTTGTATAGGTTCCACCATTCTTGTGAAATTGTATACACTACTGAATAACAACTAACACGAGTACGTATTTAAAAACTAGAAATTAAAATGCTAAAACAAGGGGTTTTTTAAATGGATTTTAAATAGATGGTTAATTTTATATATTACCTCAATCTGATGAAAAACTACCAAAACACACAGTTCCTTATTATAATTGTATTCTACAAGCATAAATAAATATGATCTCAGGTTTTAGATGAAACATACCCACCGTTTTATTATTACAACGGGTTAGAATAAGTAAATAGATTAATAGAGCACTTGTACGTGACTTTTGTAACATATATGCGACGCCAACACAGCAGCTGCCAGAATTCCAAGTATTGCTATTATTTATAACTTTTACTTATTTGGTAAAATATACAAGAAAAGCACGTACTGGAAAACGAAGTTTTATAAATAACTCGCTTCGATAATTTTGATGGAATTAGATATAATGATAATGTATTTAACATGAATGCTTATTAAATCGTAAGACGAAAGAAATTCTATGTGTGGTTATATTTATATTGGTGGATATATTTGTAATTCAATGCAAAAATTAACAACGATAATTACTTATTACCGGGAGATAAAAAAGCGTAAAATTTAAAGTCTTAAAATAGTTCTAATATTAAATTCTAAGCCCCAAGAATGTATTGACATTGTCTTATAAAGTAATCTTTTATGACTATTATAACGAATTTATAAACAATTATATTTATAACATAAATATTGCTGCACACACTAATAAAAAAAAGACATTCAAATGTGCAAGTGAATCAATTATTAACTTCAAATTTATAAGTGTGTATAATAATCCATACAAGAATAAAAAGAATTTAAAATCGCATAATTAAAACCAAAAAAAAAAACCGAGTACACATATATATGAACCGCCTCATACAACAAGAGCGAGTAACGGAGACCACTTATGGTAAAGGTAGGAATGCTATCCGAAATCTGTGTAGTCGGGCAGCTCCATCCGGTAACAGTCGCTAAATGAATTAGCCTGAATAGTAATGGGGTCGGTCAGTCTGGCTGCGTTGGCATCCGGCCTAACGACGAGCGCGATCGCATTCTCTAGCACCGCGAGCCGCAATTTAACAATGATACAGTGTATACTCAGTATTGCAAGTCTACACAAAGAAAAAAAGCTGCCTGAAAAATTTCAGATAATTTCTTTCAGAACAATGATTTACTGTAAAATAGGAGTTATGAATATCATATGACAATTATAAAAAAAATATTTTCAAAATGGTATATCAAAGTTAAGCAGCTGTGAGAATTGTCAAGAAATTTCGTATATCAGGACCACATCTAAGAAACTGCCGGTTTGTGTAAAAAGATTATATTATGTATCATTTTATAATTTTGATAAAAGTGTACTGAGCTTCTACTACAGAAAAACAAGGTATCAGATTTGTTCATTTCTGTAAAGTTGTTTTTCACTATAATAACTTTATTAAATTTTACTTTCGTAATAAACACCTTAATTTGCTATCAATATTTTTGTATTCGAAGTCCACTCCGTGCGGTAACAAATTGATAAAAGTTAATAGAAGGATGAGGCTTAACAGGACTTATTTATATACACTTCTAGTTAAATCCCATAGACTTCAATAACGTATTCAATCTAGATGCAGAGTTCATAGATCTTTATAATTTTTGACTAAATAGCTTGCTTGCCTCATTTTGTTTTGTTGTTCATTTATAATTAACTAGCCTCTGCCCACGACTTCGTTCGCGTGGAATAGTTACTCTGGGCTAACGCTAACACGCAGCGAAAGCTCTCAAGGGAAAGAACCCCGATTTTGAAACATTCATCATTGGTGCTCCGTGCACATTGGCCTTAGCGTAATGATATATAGCCTATAATCATCCTCGATAAATGAACTATAAAACACTGAAGAATTTTTCAAATCGAATCAGTAGTTCCTGAGATTACCCCCTACAACGTCACAAACTCATAAACTTTACCTTTTTTAGTATAGACTACTTTACATTTTAGTATAGACTAGTATAGAGTAATAATGGTATTATTTAATGCGTAATTATCTTATTTGAGATGTTAATTCATAACTGTTTTCAATATTTTAAAACTTCAAACTTTGTAATAAACACTGCATAATTACTATACGGTATTATATTTTTACTGTGGTGAAACCAAATAATAGCGAATTCGTTGTTATGACATTATCAATCCTCTTAGTCTGTATAGAGAGGAGAAGCAAAATTCTTTTGTTCTATAAATTTACATTTAAAACATTTTGGGCTACTATTTAACCTTCAATATAAAACATTGGCATTGCTAAATCACCTCAAGTAAAAGAAACTGGATCTTTGAATTGTAATTGATAATAATTTATAATTCACTTCTTCTTCTTCTTACCCTTATCCCACCTGAGTAGGGTCGGTACAACATATTTGTCATGTTGTGATGTATGATTTGGCTTAATTTTTACGATCGGCCGCCTGCCTGTCATCAACCCTCCTTGGGATTATTTTGTTGTACCACTATATGTTTCTATAGGATCTTTTAGCTACACAAATTTTCTGTAGGCTTTAGTTTAGACTGTTTCCGACGACTGCATTTTCGTCTTATTTTCAGTTGTCGCGGTTTCAGAGTTATTACAGTACTTTCAACTACATATGTTATTGTGGCACTGATTTCGTACAAATTTTTCGGATTAATTACTCACTGGTTTTTGTTCAAAATTGGTGACTGTCATAACAATATCGGCTTGCACGGCTTGAGGATTTTGTATCACGTAAACTGCTGTATATTGACTAAAGTTAATAAAGTTGATATCTTTCGGTGTATTAATATAAAATTGAATACAATAAACCATTATAATAACATAAAATATGAAAACTATAAAAGAAAATAAATGCAAATAAAATGACATGACAATGACATAACAATAATAATTTATAATTCACTTCTCATAAGAAAATGCTGTTGATAAATTGGATTTCTAATAATATAATAAAGAATGTATACAAATATCAATGGAAGTAACAGTATATTAATAATTGTCACTTAGGATCTTTCTTGTTGTAATGGAATTATCTTTTCTCTTCATTACACGTTCAACGCGTTGAGACACTGCAATGAGTTACCAGATTAGGCCACCCTCGGCAGCGGCTCAAGCCTAGGTCCGTTCCCTCAGCGTGGAGCCCTTGAGTTCGCTGCTTGCGCGATACAGTGACACAAAATTTTACATCATTGCAACAACATTACACATATCACCTCCACACACGTGCAGGCATACAAGCTTACACACGAAAGTAGAAGAGTTTTATTTATTTTTCCCTTATCAAACTAAAATATTTTAGAATACATTCGATATGAAATATATATAAGAGTTGTTGAGGTATGTATGCTTGGTACACATATATGTTTCAATAACTCAATGTATAAATAGTTAGCTTAGGTTAGCTCCGACAGATCGCGAATTGCATATATCAGGCAACAGCCCAAGCCGAGGTGTGCCGTGCACCCTTGAGCTAGTTGTCAAATAAAATTTGCTGAGTGCCTTAAGCGTTTGCCTTTGTAGTCTGGCGAAGCTGTTAAGATTTTGCTGGGTCAATAGCGTAGTCAGTTCGAAAAAAAAAAAAACTGCAACGAGCTTCCTTTTCGAAAGGACAATATGCTGTTGAACTGACGGGCGTTTACATCTTCACCGGACTGTAACTATAGCGAGCTTACATTCCTTTTGCACTTCACTCTACTATCTCGATACGAACACTCATAAACGACGTTAGTTACGTGTTTTATTCACAAACTGGTAAACGGTGAACAAAATATACGTCTCACATAATAATTACCTTGGATACAAGCTAAAGGAATCTCTAGACCTGGCTCGCGTAAATCAAATTTTGTTTTTTAGACCTCAACAAGCAAATTAATGGTCGAGTACAACATTGAAGGGTACAAAACAGTGCTTCAAAATGGGCTGCCCAAATAAAAATAAACTTTAAACAATACATATATTATAGTATTGTAATATATGCTTGTTAAATATCCATTTGATTCATCTTGTTTTTACTAATTTAACAATCATCAAATTATATATTATTCTACTCGAATGTTGTGATGACAAGTATACCAATTTTATTCTGGTAACCCATTTTGTAAAGTTCTATATTTATGGATCGTTCCAGTATTATGCAAGTAGAATTTTTGTAATCTCTGGATACCTCTCCCTCGTCACTTGTCAGCAAAAGTAAGCAAAGCTCTTACCCTACTCTCATGCTTACATAAGCGTATATAATATAAATATACGTAGCTACGAAATCTATACTTAATATTATAAAGAGGTAAACTTTGCGAGTTTGTGACGTTGTAAGGGGTAATCTCAGGAACCACTGGTCCCATTTGGAAAATTCTTTAGTGTTTATATAACTCATTTATCGAGAATAGTTATAGTCTAAATATTATCACGCCAAGACCAATAGGAGCGGAGCAGCGATGAATAATATTTCAAAACCAAGGTTTTTTCCCTCTTGAGAGCTTACGCTGCGTGTTAACGTTAATCCAAAGTTACTATTTCACGCGAACGAAGTCGCAGGCAGAGGCTGGTTTTATATAAAATCCGAAAAAGTAAAGCTACACTACACTACACATATTACAGGAACTACTGGTCCGATTTGAAAAAATATTTCAGTTATAGATAGCTCATTTACCGAGGGAGGCTATAAATCATCACGCTAATACTAATAGAAGCGGATCACAGAAGAAAACTGTTTCAAAATTGGGATGTTTTTTTCCTTTTGAGAGCCACCATTGCGTGTTATCGTCAGCCCACTAACTATTCCACGCAGACGAAGTTGGGGGCAGAAGCTAGTATATAATAAAAAAGCAATAAGAAATTAATGTTTGTGCTAAGTACATACAACATACAGAAATATTATAAAAACTTGCTCCTTTCGAGATAAGTACATAAATATCCACGTAAGATAAATTAAGGGTTTAAATTTACATAGAAGTAAAAAAGAAATATCTAAAAAAAGAACGTAATATTATTCGTCTAATTCTACCGCATACTTACAACATCGCAAAAAAAAAGAAGCAATTTATCTTTAAAAATAATCATGAAGTAAATTACATGAAACTTACCAAAACGATCGCCATACTGAGAAGCCAGCTGCTTGAAGCGGTAAGCTGACAGCTAGCCCTTCTGGAAAGTTCTGGATACCAATCCCCAAAGCCAAGTTCCTACGACAAAAATATAATACTCTATAGATTACGAACTGTTATTCTTTGGTTATCATCATCAAAACAAATGTTTTGAAAAAAAAAATACTGAATCGTAAATGTTAACTAACCCTGTTGATTCTTTCAACACGTACAATTTTTGGAGACATGAGAAACAATAAACAGTATGTAGTAAACAGTACTCTATATCTACTATGTAACTTGAAAAAATAATTGTAGTTGATCGTAAATATCTTACAGTGTATAATAATAAGAACGCCCATGCCTAAGAGGTGGGTGTAGTTTGCTGTTCGTCGTCGAGTAGAATTAGCCAGAACATACCAGAATTAAGTAATTGAATATATATCGTCTGGTCTTGGAAAAGACATGAAACATGAGTCAATATGTTGCTTGCTATTAAAAAAACAAAATATACTTTAATCAATTTATGCCAAATTTTCAAAGCTACTGCACCGGTTTGGAAAACAACGGAGTCATCGAGAAGAACCGGCAACAAACTCGATCTGGTTTATAAAACTGACACTTATCCTTATGATACGACTAATGCGATCTCCTTGTTGCTCATTCAATAGGGAATATATTTAGCTATTACTAAAAATTGTTTCTGAATTACATTAACTACAACAGAACTTTCTCCGAAAATCGGACCAATCACTGTAAGGTGATGTGTTTAAATTCGTTTTACTGAAATATGGACTAAGTTCTGACAACAATAATGGCATTGTTGGAGCTAGGCACTTAGAAATAAACTCTTTTCCACTCATACTCTCTTGCGAGTATATTGCATGTGAAAATAATCGGCATGCCACGGTATAATTCTTAATATAAAGATCTCTGACTGTTATACCTAGAACAACAACAGTTAAAGATACGCCGTGTGTAGTTATCATCAAGATTTTATGGAAGATACTGAGTTTGAAACAATATGTAATGGTAGGGTTGCCAAAATGTTTAAAGATAAATTAAGTTTCCAATTGTCTTTAAAGCGTAACCTTTTTAAAGCAAGCATTCAAAACGTATTTAACTTTTTTGTAATAACACCGATAGTAGTGGCACATTATTGTATATGGTTTTCAATAATCTGTAGGTAAATCTAAAATCAAGACTCATAAAACCTTTAACACGATATTCGTATTACTTAGATACTTAATATAACTCAATTTTAAACAATATAAGCCGAATGTAAAAGAGCAAAAAAAGGGGAAAAGATCAACTCTGTAATTTTAGTAAGTAATTCATAATTTTTAATTTCCATTTCTTTTTAGTTGTTAAACATACAGGTATTAACATTTTTAAAATATTCCACATTATTTAGAACGTTGTCTATGTATATAAATGTATACTGTAACGGATAAAAGCAAAAACGGATATAAGGTGGCGGTGGCACATTCCTCGAGAGGAGCCTCTCCCCGCTCTGCCTGCACCCGCGACCCTCGCTACGGCCCGCTCTAGGAATGCGTCTAACTGTATAACATAGAGCCTCCGTCACTCACCGTTAAACTCAACTATTCGTACGGTGCACCACAAAGTTAAGGCTTCTACTATATTGTGTAATACCGTCATAAAGTTGGTAGAAATTAATTAACAAACATTTTATAAAACGGATGTTCTCTTTCCTTTAGAAAATTTAAATTTGTATGGATTCTTTTAAAATGATAAATATATTATATACTAGCTGACCTGTGCAACTTCGTCTGCACCAAAGTGGTTATCACTGTATCTTCACTTGGTTATCAATTGTATTTTTAAACGCGAAAATTTAATAAAACGGATACCCGATTGCAGCCACAACTACCGTTTCCAATTGTGAATTTAAACAATCCACGGACTCACTCAAACATATACCCAGATTATATGTGTTTTTTTTTTAAATATAAGCCTAGAACCCGTTCGTAGCATCATCTACCAGGTTCAATTAAGATAAAAACTAACCTACATAAAACTAAATAAATATCTCTACCACTTTATCATAACTATCTTCAACTTGTATTAAAACCTTTTTATACTCCATTGCATTGAAGAAAAATATATGAACACCGTGTCGAAGCGTCAAACATCGCGTCAAAGCGTCAACTGTCACTTGCTTGTAACTATTGTCTAAGAGTTAGAAACTATTGCGAAAACAAATTTTAAATATATTTCCAATATATTCGAATAAATATATCTCTATACCACTCACAACATAGTGCCTATCACCTTTTGGTAATTTATCTATGTTGATATGTTTCTATTGTAGATTATTTTACGTTGTAACACTGCATATTTGGCATTAAATTTATAACGTGTATTTGTCACACTTCATATTGGCGATATTGCCTACATAGGCAGAGGTCATACCGAAAGGAATCCATCAAGCAAGCTTTATATATTATATTCATCTGAACTACATCCCAGCTACCTGACTGCCGGTAAACGTTGCGTTTATTTGTGCATATCGTACCTTTACAAACAAAAATATTGATTTTTAAATAATTTTAGAATTTTTTTAACTAACTTTGAATCTTTATTAAAATGGAATTATTATTGAAAGACATTATTATTGACAATAATGTGCTTGATGCTATTTTTTGGAAGTAAAAATAAAAATAATTTGAAACCATATTGAAATAGCAGTAATTTTATCATAACTATATTTAGATATAAATAAGTACAAATTTCATCTTTCAGACTAATTCAATTATTTACTCAATATTTGGACAGATTGATTGCTATAAAAATAAAAACTTAGCTATAGCTATAGATTAGTGCAGTACTGGCTGCACGATAAAGATAGCGATAATTGTGGCAGCATATGTTATTGACGCATATATTTAAGATGGTATCAGTTCCAAGTCATACGTTTACGTTTATCGTTGTTTATTGTATATGGTGAAATCTTAATATTAATAATGTTTAATAAAACGAAATTTGTTCTTTGCTATGGAAAAATTATTGGTTTGAAATTAATTATTTTTATTTATAAAATATTTTAGCGGGCATACGATTGTTTATAAAAAAATGTGTCTGACTATGATAAATTCATGTATTTAAATGCGTTTAAAATTTACTGAAAAAAAAAACCTAAACTTATTCGTAAATCAAAATTAATTAAATCAAAATGCACATTAAAAATACAACGTTAACCGGCTACCAGGTGTCCTAAATTCTGTCTATTGATATATTGATAATTTGTGTTGGTGGTAGTGCCACGCTGAAGCTATTACTGGTTTCATCGTGAATGGGTCAGCTAATTCGGGCTAATACTATACTCCCACAGAAAAACTGCGTGAAATAACATTGCTTGCATTGTAGTGTTTCGTTCGGTCAGTCAGAGCGCCGGAGGCCTACCCCTCCCCTTTCCTCCTCTCCCTTCCCTTACCCTCCGTCTCCTCCATATATAGGTAGGCAACGCACTTGCGACACCCCTGGAGTTGCTAGTATCTATAGACGGTGGTGGTCACTTAACATCACGTGACCCACCTGTTTGTTTTCTTCCTATGATACAAAAAAATATATATTGATATATTAAAGAACCAGCTATTCTAAAATTCTTGTTCTTCTTGTTACCGGCTCTTGTACTAATGTGTCGCAAAAAAGTCTAGTTACGTTAACTAAAATTTTTTTTTTTCGTTATCCTGGAGAAACCCTTGCGTTTTATGGGACAAAAAGTATCCTAGATGTAGCCTTGTAATATCAGTTATCACGGTGTCAAGTTTTGTCAAGATTGGTTCAGTACTTTCAGAGTGATGCGTGTTCATAGGGATAGACAGACAGACAGACAGAAAGACAGACAAAAATTGTAAAAAGATTATTTTTGACTTCTATATCGATAACATAGTCTACCCTGATTAAATTTTTCAAAAAATATTTAATGTACAGATTTCGACTTGTTACAGTTTTATTATAGCATAGATTTGGCATATTGATAGTCATGAAATTTGACAAAATACCACAACAGAAATGTCAGTGTTAGGTGAGTAATATTATTGAAATAGATATGAAATATGATTACAGTTAATGATGCGCATCTGTATTTCATTTCAGATACCAGGTTTTGATTCTTGATTAGATTACAAATTCGTAAGACTCTGTATACATAATATACACTTTTACCTTGTTTACTCATTTTGGTTATTGTGTTTCTGTAGTACAAGAAAATATGTCAGGGTTATTTTATGGACAATATATTTGAGTTATATTTTAGTATTTTTTACAAAAGAACTATGTATTAGTACCCAATTTTTTTGTGTATCGGTTTAATTTTAAGCAAGTCGAATATACTAAGGTATAATATTGTAAATCCAGTAATAACCGTTTTCTTACTTAACCTGAAAATGTATTTCAAATAAAAATGTTAATCTTATTGTGGTGTTAATAAAAGGTCATAAATAGAACATTGAAACAAAAGAACCCATATGCGTTATTGACAACTTTAAGCCGTGGAGCTTATAATTTGACGTTACTTAAACCGCAAGATACGTGAACTCATTGATATATTAGAATACATTTATTATCAAAACATGTAGAATGAAACGACAATTATTTTTATGTTAAGATGTTAACTGAATTAAAACTCAATCAATTATTTTTATGTTAAGATGTTAACTGAATTAAAACTCAATACGATATACGTAAATGAGTAAGCGGACAAATGTGTCCGTTTTATGCGTGTAACGGGATTTTCAAGCGTTATGCATGACAACTAAAAGTACTAATAGCGACGTAAACGGAAGCTTCGGGAATTCCTGTTAAAATGGTTAACATGCGAGTCGCAGTTGTAGCGGCGGGCGGTGCGGCGCGGCGGCTCGAACACTTTGAGCTCGGTGAAAGCTGACCTGCGCAAGCGGAGCTACGCACCCGAAAACAGCTACCGATTTGACTTGGAACCATCATTACGAGCAAAGATTCTTTAATCTCGCCTTTTTATACTATAATTTTCAGTTGCACTCTAAAAATACTTTATAGTTTATTTTCTCTTTCACATATAGTAACTGTAAGAGCGAGCGTCGCAACGAAGACATAGAATAATGAATGAATGGTTGAAGTAAAACTCATAGTTGTATTTCAAAGACCTTGGCTGCGACTTGGTGGTTTGATTAGTTGTATTTATATAAGAGAGTTTTAAAAATCAAAATTACTTTATTCAGTTTAGGCCCTAATAAGGCACTTATGAACGTCAAAAACTACGACCGGTTCGGAAAACAACCCAGTCATCGAGAAGAGAGCAAGAAACTCGATTGGGTAAATTTTTTTAACATATATCTCCAACACATCATACGATAACTTTTAGTGGATGCACAGAGAGGAGTCAATTCCAGACATCATTATCGTTCACATACTGATCCACTCTATAATATCCTTTTAACACTAAAACCCGCTTGGCGCGGCGCTTAAATTTATAGTCCGGCAAATCGGTAACATGCTTTGGGACATTATTGTATAACCTAACTCTATTACCTAAAAAAACTATTACTGGTTTTGCTAAGTCTGAAACATGGGTACGACCAGTTTATTGCAGTATCTAGTACTTAGATTATGCCGGTCTTTTACTAAATTCAGTTTTTCAAAGTTTTTACGAACATACATCAAATTATCAAGAATGTATTAGAAAGGTAGAGTTAAGATACCGAATTCCTGGAACTTCGTTTTTCGCAAGGTTTTAATTTCATAATAATAATATTGATAGGATGCAAGTCGACGTTCTTAGTTGTAGTTGCTATAATTTTGTTGACACGCAGATGAGGGCTGTACCAGGATCAGACTACGAGAATACATTAATTAGCTCATTCCATTTAGAAAATGAAGTTTTCAGCGATCTATTTATTATATTATATGGTTTCTCTGTATATATTTTCTACTGTACTTTAACTCATTCAAATAAATAAGAGATAACAATTAACACGAGGACTTATTTATTGCACTTAAATAGCAAATTTATTATCATATATACTATCAGTTGACAACAGGTAATAACTTTTGTCAAACGATAGATAGCTTATACCTAATTTTAAAAAATGTGCATTATTTTATATTGAGTTTATCCTATCACGGAATCGTTATTTTTTTAAATTTTTAACTCTTTCACTGAATTATATTTATTTCCAAAAACCTTTGTTTAAGATTAGTTAATAGATTTGATGGGATATGGCATATTAGATGGGTTTTGATGTATAGTCGAAAATAAATATGTTGGATTTTATTAAGTTTTTTATATTTATTAGTTATTGTTTCATCGTTTTCACTTAAAGTTCATTTTCACACATCCAACACTTACGAGTATTTATCGAAATACTATTGAGTTATACTTTTATTTTGCATAAATAGACAATTAGAAAATTGTTTTTCTTATTTATATTTTCAGAGCTTTCAGTTTTGCATAACTCATATATACACTCTAACGTAAAAATAATAATATTAAAAAGTTACTCTACTATTAACTTTTCTTGTTTAATCATTTCAGTAAATGAAATCAAGTTAACCAGAACATTTTCTTTGCGCTTTAAGCACTTAAAGCCCTTATTCCGAATCTATTTATCGTCGCTCAGTGTACCGGGGTAGCGAAATTAACGTTGCAAAATTATATTATTTTTAGTACTTATTTAAAAAATACTTTTTACCTTGCGTTGATTGATAAATTAATTACTATTTTAATGGGAACTGTGCGATATCTAATAATACCTGAATTGTAGATAGATGGCGTATAATTATAAGCTATGAGACTACAGTCGAAAGTCATAATACGGTCCATCGCTTCAAATCAATAGAGCTGCGAAGGCGCGCGCAACCTATTATGTCAAACGATACCTATAGAAATTTTATAAGAGAATGGAGTAATGCTGACTTCGGATACATCCGAATTCCAATTACATCACAGACGAGTCCATTTCACTTTCCGACCTACCCGGAAGTGAATTCCTAAGCGCGAGCATACGGCTCAGTTCAATTTTATAGAACGCAAGCAAATCTCTACCTTACACGTATATACTGAAGAATGGCAGTCACGCTTTTAGAGATACACTAGATGGCACGCACGAAACGCCGAAGCGGATGTGAATGTTCCGACTACGTAAATGAAAAGTAACTTCGTTACCAAGTAATAGAGTGTAAATTGAGTTGCTCACGCGAGAGATAGTCACGAAAGTAGTGGCAACTTTCACGACACGATGGGGGCGCAAGAGGCGGCTATGTGGGGCCCTACTAACGGCCCATTGAGGTCACCGTGACCCACATACCGGAGCTCCATTCATGCCGCGGTACCGAGGTAGGTACGGCACGCATCCGCAGGACTTCAAGCCCGCACACTTGCAGCCGATAGATACTGCGACACAGGGCTTTCCATCGACCAGTTGCACAATACCGTGTTTAGTAGTTGTCGCAATCGACAGTGCGTGCTATAGCCCGAGGTCATACCATCATCACCACACTTGTTCAATTAGAGGCTTCGATATCATGCGCAATCGATCGAATTATTCAACATTATAAGGATACATAATGATTTATACATTAAAGTACATCGTAGACTATGTATCTATCGTTATAACATAGCAAAAATTATGTAAAGGAAAAGCAAACAATATATAAATGATAATTTGACGTTACTACTTACATCTAAATATCAACTCTATTTTATGGAAGCTGCAAGCAATACTCGGTAAGAAATCATCTTCTATACATATAATACAAATATAAATCTATCCTGTTTGTACTTTTGGAATTACTGTGAAAAAAATTGTCTTGAAATAATCTATACTAATATTATAAAGAGGTAGTTTGTGACTTGTAGGGGGTAATCTCAGGAACTACTGGTCTGATTTAAACAATTCTTTCAATGTTATATTTATGATTGATCGAGGATGGTTATATGTTGTTAACACGTTAAGACCAATAGGAGTGCAGCACCAATGAATAATGTTTAAAAATCGGGTATTTTTTTCCTCTTGAGAGCTTCCGTTGCGAGTTAGCATTAGCCCAAAGTTATCTATTCAATGCGAATGAAGTCGCGGACAGAGGCTAGTAAGTAATAAAATAGTTTCAATCATTTTTAGAAATGTCTGTCTGTTTGAAAACGCGTCACTGCTAATAAAGTACTGCGTTCATAATAAAACCTAAGAAAATCATAAAGCATATCCTCGAGTAAAATTTAGTCATGGTTTTATTAAAATCAGTTTACACTATCAAAATTTATTGTAATTTTAATGATGACGCAAATTAAGTACGAGAGAAAAGTAGATAAGTAAATGGACTTAGTACACTCAGATGATTTTATTAGTCACTGATTTTTTACATTAGGATCCACGTGGACGAAGTCGCAGGCACAGCTAGTTTCAAATAAAATATTATATCGACACGTGTTTAGTTATTTAATAACGAAACAAATTGGATGCAGCGTTCTCTCTCCTGTATGACGTATTACTGCTCTGTTGTGTTTGCTCTGTTCTGTATGCTGTTTCACCAACATTTAGGTACATTTATTCTTTAAGGACTTGGATTGCTTAAATCTGGGTATCACTATTTACACGATATGGCCCGCGTTGCTACCAACATAAAATCTAAAATATTTAATATTAAAACCTTCGCGAAGCTTATCTTCGTTAATACGAGGTAAATAAAGTTAAAATACATTTGAGTAACGTTAAGGATGAAAGTTGTTATAAAATCATGAGGATTAATGTCTAATTGGATTTAATAATAAATAAACTGCAGGGATTATGTTAAGAATGGACTACTAAATAAAAAATTCTCCAATAATTTGAAAGTTCATATATACATATCACTATACAGCCTACATAAATAATTCATTTATAAATTATTGCTTTAGGTACACATGTAGTTTAATTGAATCATTTAAGTAATAATTAGACCAATAAATGATGAGAAACTGATATGGTATGACAAAGTCAGTAGGTGATGATAGTACTACAGTTACGCTTCATTTATTTAGAATTTTGGTTATTTCAAATATATTATAATATCTATATTCTATCACAAAGGAACAGAGAGATATGTAATAACCGAATAATCAAAATTCGGCATTTTTAATATACTATTGAAATTAGTGTATCATCGTAGACGGCAAGGAGAGTATAAGGTGGTAGACGAATTGGCTATATGAAGTGGTTGTCGAGTTACGGTTGCGTTAGGTATCGCTCATGGCGAGGAGAGACAAGGAGGTGCGGCGGCAGGTCTGTGGGAGGGAGGGGGGCAGGGGGCGCCGGTTGCCAGACAGCGGGGCTCCGCATGGGAGGCTAGCAGCAGCCTCTTGCATCGTTCGCTGTTCACCGTCGCGACAGCTTCACGCGAAGGTTGCTCCACTTTGATTAAAATTGCATATTAAGCAACGTTTATGTGACAGTTTGCAAACAGACGTCTTAAATAACCGAAGAGAATGTTATTTAAATTTTTGGCAAGATCAATTTGAAAGCTTTCTGAGACGAACGAAGCGATAAATTAAGTTATAATATACATTTATGCATATTAACTATTATACGGAGAAAATGTTAGAAAAATCATTTATTTTGTAAATAACCGCTAAAGATTCGTATACTTATACATAATAATTTATTTAAGGGAAAAATACAATATATACTTACTTTTAAATTAAATATCAAATGGTTACCTATTCATTTTTTTTCATTAAGCAATATTTTTTTGTTTTATTACAAATTTTGTTTCTTTGTCATTTATATGTAATCATATTCAGCAAATCACGCATTATTTTGCATTTAAAAACAAAAAGGACTGCATTTGTGCATACAGACTTTGTTTCGAGACGTTAGGTATGTGACGAAAATTATTGTAATTAATTCTAACAACTGAATATATTATACCTAGAAATCAGTTTACATTACTTAGTGATCGCAATTCGACCGTAATTCGTTCTTTTTTTTTTTAATTTGAACGTTATCTAGATTCTTTTGTCAAAGACGTACATCAATAAAAGTTACATATACAGGTGTATTTTATTCAATGTTGTTCTTAGTCATTTACGAACCTTTACGCGAGAGAATCAGGGGGAGGGGCTCAAACCGAATCTCACGAAATCTTTCATGAGAGAGACAGAGATGTGGTTTCAGCAAATATCGTGTATTTTTTTCGGGCAAAGAATAATGTAAAAATGTAAGAAAATCTTATTAATGTATGGTAAAAGCTGTTTTTAGACTAAAATACACCAAAATCTGATGCAATTATTCTATTAAAGTGTGATGTAATATTGATTATAATTGAACGTAGTAAAAGTAAAAATAAAAGTAGTAGAGTAATTTTTTTAACAGATCCAGCGGATTTATACCAAAAATATCAATTTTGAAAAGTTCATGTGAGTTAAGGGAGTTAAGTATTACTTGTCGTCTTTAGCAGCGCTACAATAATACAGGAGAACCCGCTGAACAGCATCCAGGCCGTAAAAGGAGTACAACCACTCGGCAAGACCGGTACATACAACTGACTGCAAGACGCCAGCCGATGTTAACCGCTCGAGAGATAAGTTTGAGGCTACAAATTTCAAGTGGTGTTGATGTAAGTCCTCAAACTGTCCGAAATCGACTGCATGAGTACGGCCTACGAGCTCGATGCCCAATGAGGTGCCCACCGATACGTCACGGGAATCGCGCTCGTCGATATGAATGGTGTAGAGAACGCATAACATGGACCCAGGAACAATGGGATAAAATTATGTTTCCGATGAGTCGCGATTCAGGTTTAAGCCTGATACAAGAAGGGTGCGAGTGTATCATCGGCCCGGCAATACTGAAAGGCTCAGGTGCGTTCAGGAAGTTCATCCATACAGCGACACAACAGTTATGTTATGGGCGGGTATTATAAAGAACAGGCGAACTGAGCTCGTTTTTGTAAATGGAAACATGAATGTTGAAAATTACATTGAGGATATTCTCAGACCTTAAGTCTACCCATTTGCACAAACCTTTGGCTCCGATTTTAGGTCAATGCATGACAATGCGCGTTCACATACAGCTCGGAGAACCAGTGAATACTTTGCAACGGAGAACATCCGGGTATTGCCCTGGCCTGCACAATCGCCAGATCTCAACCCCATCGAGCACGCATGGAACAGCGACAACAACCCAACAGCTGAAGGATTTGCTACAATTCCATTGGGGGCGAATACCGCAAGATGACATAAACAGTCTCATTAATTCAATGAATAATCGTTGCCGACAAGTTCTGAATAGCGGAGGAGACCATACTTTGTATTAAATTGTTCTATTCTTTCACAATAAATACATTTTTTTTTAGAAATTCCATTTTGTAAAAAAAAGTTTAGTTTCTTATGTATCTTAGTTTCTACAGTATATTCTAATATTGTTCATTTCTGTTATTAAAAGAAATTATAAAGGCAACAGCTGTTATTTTTACATCATAGAACCCTAAAGATATTATTTTAAAAATAAAATACAACGTTATAATGTGAAGAACCATCCTAAAATTTAAATTAGTACATGTTGCTTAGACTTTTTGATAAGTGTACTTTCGGCATACATTTTTCAAGGGGTATCTACCTCCAGCCAATTCATATACAGTCCACTGCCTAGGCTAGGTACCTCGATCAGTTAGGGTGTGGTGGTTGCCACTCCAAAGAGAAAAACAAAATGTTATTTATCACCTATCATGCTGAAGTTAACAAAATACCTTCGCCATTAATTAATAAAACTTTATAATATATTTATATTATTTAAAAAAGTGAAAGAAAATCGATAATTAATAAGGTCAAATAACATAAATACAACAGGCGTCATTCTTTATCCTGCTTTGCTGGCCTGGTTCATATATGAATGAATGCTAGACCAAATTATCATATAAAAAATGCTACTTCTTGACATCAATTATAACAGTTCTTCACATTGATTGGTCATAGGAGATGCATACCAAAATTTTTCTAACGTTCTGATTTCTTTTATTTACATTACGATATAACGAAGAGGCATGCGGTTCATCTGATATTAAATGGTTACTCTGCACCCTACGACTATATATAAACGACATGAAAATGACTGCATTCCTGAAGCCAAACATAAAAGGTCGTCACTCCTGACAGCTACGTTGTAGTGTATCGTAGGCCAGCGTGTGTTACAAACATGTTAACGTGGTAACGTGTTGCTGCTTCGAATCAGACCATAGTTGCGGCAATTTTGTCACAATAGAACCTAGAACAGATTCTACCCACTCTTTAATCTAGAAGCTCGCGATCATATTGACTGATTATATTATCGCAAAACAGAAGTAATCTATTTCCAACAACAGAAAAAAATGCTGGTAAAGATAATCGATTCCAAATTTATTCCAGATAATCTAAAGTGAAAAATCTAAAGGTAAATTTAATTGCAATAAACTTAATTACGATTTTCGTACAACTTTTTGTACCTAAAAATATTTTAATAATAATTTCAAATTTAGCATTCGCGATTATAACGCTTCAATAACTCAAATGCATATCTCTAATACCCAATTAGTTTTCTAAATGCACCTAAAACAAACCTAATTCTAATTATATGACATGCTGCCTACACAAACAAGTCTTTCTTTCTAAAGTATGGGAAGCACGATTGGAATGCAATACCCATTGAATGAGAGAGCAATTAAAAATCAACATTCGAAAGCGTAAAAGATTACACGAGAGCCGACGAATTCTTTGGGTTTGATCGCTTCAGCTATGGCCATCATCAATACCAGGGTTAGTAACCTAATGTAGGACTGACAATAGGCATCCACAACGACTTATTTTAGGAATTATTCATTTTGGATATTCGCTTGAAAAGTACGATATTTTTAAATTATTTGTATATAATTTTAAGCTATTGCATAACTTCTATCGCGGGCCTTGAGCGTGGAGACCGAATCCAAAAATTCCGTAACGAAAAAACCTAACACATTCCATACTCTGCCTACCATGTAGCTCGGCCGAGCGTTCGCTTATCGTATATATGGTACGACTGTACAAAGCTCGCACGAATCGAGACGAGCTGCTCCGAAATCGGACTAATACGTAATCAGCTGTTTGTGAGAAAGTATACTGGTGTATAGGTATTTATCATCTATGTACAACAGTGAATATCTGTACTCGTATAATTTGTGTACATAGTGTTTTCCTGAATAACCTACATGTATTGTAAGATAATAAAAATATTTAATAAAAGAAAAAAAATTGTTTTCTTATCGGTCACCACGCTCAAAAAGTGTTACTTGAATTAATATCAAAGAAAAAAAAAACAAAGGAAAAAAAATACTGCATAAATAAAATAAATAAATAGTTATAATTGCATAAGTTAATAAAAAATGCTATGCAATAGCTTTACCGCGGCAGTGCCCGAGTGCCACACGAATTTTTTTCTATACGTGTGTATATCACTGAACTCCTCCAAAATGGTTGAGCCGATTTTGCTGAATTTTTGTGCGTGGCTTCGAAAATGGTTTAGATTGATAATTGGATCATGTAGTTGGCGCCGTGGTTGGCTTTTAGGATTTTTTTAATTATCAAAGCAAGACAACGTCCTCAGGGACCGCTAGTAGATTATGATTTATTTATTTATTTAAGGGCCACAAAACTGAGTAAAATGAATAGAAAATGATGATACATTTCAAGGTTTCACTACAATCTCAACAGATTCTAAACGACAATGTTGCCTAAAACGGCAATCACGTTAAATTTAGGAGGGAACTGAGGCTTAAATACAGCTACCGGAACTCGTCTATAGGTGCTTGCAGGTAGATTTTCAACTTGAGGAGAGGAGCTAGCAAGACCAAAACCAAGACAAGACAAGAATAAAATCATACATTAAATATTCACCGATTAACTATCTTATGCTGTAAATACACACAAGAAAATTATTTCCCAAAGTCGACTATATCTATACTTTATCATTATGAATCTCATAAAGATGTAAAGTTTGTGAGGTTGTAGGGGGTAATCTCAGGAACTAATGGTCAGATTTGAAAATTTCTTTCAGTGTTATATAGCTCATTTATCGAGATAAGCTATAGACTATATATCAACACACTAAGACCAATAGGAGCGGAGCACCAATGAACAATGTTTCGAAATCGGTTTTTTTTTCTTTGTGAGAGCTTCCGCTGCGTTTTAGTTCGTGAAGTAATGTTTATTGGTCATATTATCAACAACAATTAGGAGTTTTTATCAATATGTAATGATATAATAACTGAACAACAGCAACGCTTGGCCGGGTTAGCTAGTGGCAAATAAATTAAAAACAAGGATTTTTTTTTTTCGAAATGTCTACGCTATTGACCCAGCAAGGTCTTAACAACTTCACCGGACTACTAAGGCGAGCCTTAAGGCACTCAGCCGATTTTATTTTGGCAACCAGCTCAAGGGTGCACGGCACACCTCGGCTTGGCTGTTGCCTGTTGCATGCAAAATCGCGACCTATCTTAGCTAACCTAGCTAACCTTTCATATATGTATGAGTTGTGGAAACGTATATGTGTACCAAGCATACACGCCTCAACAACTCCTCCATATATTTATTATCGGAAGATTGAGAGTTTTCAGTTTGATAAGGGTTAAAAACAAGGAACGTTTCTGGCCGCATGTCAGAAATAGGCGAAACTAAATTAGTAAGTATCCAGCTTCTATAATGGTTAGCAATGACATCTGTCTGAGCGATGATATCTGTGACATATTTGCCACTTATTTCCCATCAGTATATTATACTGAGTATTTACCTAAAATCCTAAATTATGAGGTTTCTAGCTAGTTTCGACTGTGAAGATAAGACCAGTTAGATGTGCAGAAAAAGATGACATTGAACTTGTTGTTTATAAAAAAAATTGTTAATCAATAAAAATTTTGTTGAATTTACAATAAATTACTCGGTTCAAAAATACTGCCTGTACCCATAGCATTGCGAAAAATAAATTATTATTTCTTTTTATTACTCTGATTTTACAACTGGAGTTCAATCAGCAAAAATTTAGTTGTTTTTTCAAAAACAACAACAAAATACAAAAATTGTGTAAACAACAGCAAACAAGATGTTGCTTACTTGGGCTACTTAAGACTTTTGGCAAAGTCTGAGTTCGTATTACGAAAAGTTTTCACCTCCAGGTTTCACGGCCCAATTTCAAAAGGTTTTGATTGATATCGTGATAAAAGTCACTTTATTTATTTAATAGATATACTTCTAGAATATTTAAGAATTTTCTCAGTATTTTTGTATCTCACATAACCAATTTCATTAAAAAAAAGCGAGTATTTCTTCGCTTATTTGAAAAGATAAACTAACATTTATTTACTGATTTTAGTAACTAGTAAAATGGAATATTGCTTAGTAATATGGCGTCTACAGTTTGCAGCTACAATGATTTCAAAAAGTATTTATTATAGGTGCACATACTAGTTGTTCGGACATCAAGAAAAGTGATTCCAGTTACCTTAAATTACTAATTAATTAATTAAGCATTTCAAATTTAGAATCGCGAAAAGCCTTTTTAATATAAAGCAGAGGTATCCAGATTTTTTTTCTCATAGACCAGCTTCAAAATTTAGTTGGTTTCGGTGGACCCTCTACACCTACATATCCACCATACTCCCTAATTTTGTACAAGTAACAGTCGATTAATTTATTAAAATATTATCTGTCTACGTTGATAAATAAGGTCAAGGCAACATTTTAATTCTTTAGTTTTTTTATATCATAGAAGGTAAACGAACGGGTGGGTCACTCGATGTGAAGTGATCGCCACCGTCCATAGACACTAGCAACATCGAAGGAGCCGTAAGTTTGTTGCCAGCCTGTGTTGGTGGGGAAGAGGCCAATGGGGAGGGATGGAGAGAGGAGGTGGGCCTTCGGCACTCTCACTGCCCGAACGAAACGCAACAATGCAAGAACTGTTACTTCACGTCGGTTTTCTGTGAGAGGGAGAAACTATCCCCGGGTGAGCCAACCCATTCATGCTGAAACCAGTAATAGCTTCAACGTGGCTCTACCACGTACATAAAGTTAAAGAAGAAATACAACAAACCTACAATTATTTAGCACTAAATGATCACTATTGAGACTTAATGCAATTCTAAGAATGTCACTTAAAATTCAATTTAATCTTCATGTGAAACTTAATCGATGTCCTAATTTTCAATATTTTTAGTTAAGAATTTCTTCGATGTACTAAGGATTTTTTTACGGAAATATAAATAACATGACACTATGCAACCATTATCAAGTCAATTAATAAAATAAAGAAAAATTGATAGATAGCTTTTACCTTAATCTGAAACTTATATTGGCTAATAACGAATTTTTATCTATTTAGTGAGAATTAATATGACCGTAGTGTTGAGTGCAAAATCACAAAGTGGTTACTTTAATCAGATACGCGCTGCTATTACACTATTACCAAAGAAAATGCATAATGCACTAAGATTACTAAGAGTAAAAATTCCCATTATCATACCTAAATCAAACAATCAAAGCTTCTTAACAAGTTCAGAATTTGGACGCTGCTGTTTATACATATATATAGGTATATTGTAATTTATCGATATTAAATGAATTCTTGTCATGATGTTTATACAGTAAAAGAACGGTGCTGGTTGTACGAGGAGAAGTGGAAGGTTCCAACAGACCGGTTGAGGTAAGTGGTACGTCAACCTCGGAACTGTCCCCAGCCTACACGACGGCTGCGGGCGGCCGCGCTGTCATCGTTAGCCACCAACACGCCAAAAACCAATGCCGGTCTGAACATACTTACGATGTTATACGCTTATTGTAAGTATGATTATTAATTACTAGCTGTTACCCGCGGCTTCGCACGCGTTTTTTGAATATATTAAATAAATTTAAAATTGTTATTAGATGTGTAAATAACAATAATACTCTTTCAAAAATATTTGTAAGTATGACACGCACATCATCTACAGTAACAGGTAACATGTACATTATATATGTGAATACAATAGTGTATCGAATTGGATGGGATTTATCATAAGCTACATAGCTGGAACTTTAAACTACTATCTATGTATCACCCTCAGTGCTCACTTACACTATATAAGAAAGTAATGAAAATATTAAGCTATACATTATCGAACAATATGTGTTAAATCTTTTATTATATAGTTATAATATGTCCATATTGTTCAGATAATCAAGTTATTAATATACCTTGCTATAATTTAAATCACATATAAACATATGACTTTCAATTCTATTTATTCTTGGAGTCCAATACAATGTACGTCACACGCGCATGTTTAAAGTGACCAAACATATTTTTAGTCAATTTCACACATACGAATGCACGGATAACAGTTCACCACAACAGTGCCAACAAAGTCGTGTTCCACGTCTGTCTATATGTCTGTTCGCGATAAGATCAAAAACACATCTTCATGCCGTTTTTACCAATATATAAAATGTTTCTTGGGCAAGGTTTAGGTATAGTTTGTCTTATTATCAGGGCGGGTATCGTCTGCTGAATCCGCTAGCTTAAAATAAAACAGCTAAATAGTTAGTTATTTGCCCGTAAAATTCCTGTTCAAATATTACTTGTAGTCCGTTGAAGCTGTTAAGACTTTTGCTAGATCAATAGCGTAGTCATTTCTAAGAAAAAAAACCGTTCAAATAGGTCCAGCTGGCTCTTTCGGAGATAACTCGACACAAATAAACAGACATATCGACAGAATTAAAAAAAATGTAGATATTTGTAGCACCGCATATATATGTATTCATCAAAAAGTATTTATTTTAATATTATATACACACACTTTATCCTTATAATACGTAATGTATCACAAACCAAAAATTGGGAACAAAACTAATGTACAATAAACTTTTTGAGGAGTTTTTGGCGGGATGTCAGTTTGTAATGTAGGGGATTTTATATTTTATTCATAATCTTGTGTTATTTGACTCTATATTGTGTTAAATTGGTGGTGTTTTATGTAATATGGTTTGTTTATTGTGCATAAGTGAAATGAATGAAAAATAATACCACGGAGCATGCACTCTGGGGTCTTGAAAATTAAGAAGACAAAAATTTACGAAATATTATATAGAATATTTGGCGCTTATATCTATACATTAACTTAGACATAGAAGAAAACTGGGTAGAGAATACATAACAACTACCTATATTAACAACCTCAGAATTGGCAGTATGGATTAATTCCTTCGCCTGTATTGATGGACGAATATTATTAGTACTAACCTTTCAGAATAGCAGCACAAAATAGAATTTAAAAATGTTTGCGATAGCAACTTACTACGTATAATCAAAAATTGAAATTAAAAATAACGTAGAATAAACTTTTGAACAGGAACACAAAATAAACCCTTATAATATTTCCGATAGAATGTTATCATGTTACCATGGCAACGCATATAATACTGATATTGACATGCAGCGGATGCTCTAAAAATAGCCCGATTTTGAGACATTTTTCATTAGTGCTCCGCTCCTATTGGTTTTAACGTAATGATGTGTAGCCTATAGCCATCCTCGATAAATCTAACACTAAAATAAACTTTCAAATCAGACTGTTAGTTCTTGAGATTAGCGCGTTCAACCAAACAAACAAACAAAGAAATAAACTCTTCAGCTTTATAATATTAGTGTAGATACATAACAGAAGTCATCCTAAACGAAAAAATGCAAACTGTTGCTTAGTTTGGCTTTATATTATTACCTTATATTTTATTATTACCTTAAGTTCATTGTGATCTGCTTTCTACTTGATATCGAAATTTGCATCCGAATAAATATTTTCATCTCTCATGTAAAAAGATTTTAAAACTTTCCACAGGGAATAGGATTTTCTAGATTTGTATAACATAATATCTAATGTAATTTTAATAACTTCATATATTTACGATTAATATATTACTAGCTGACACGCGCAGCTTCGTCTACGTGAAATCGGTTAAGTACTGGTTCCAATTGTATTTCTAAACTCGAAAAATCTTAAATATCCTAGAACCCAATTGCAGCGACTCCCACCGTTTTCAATTGTGGAACCAGATAATTCAGGGATTCACTCAAACACATACCTAGTTGGTTTAGCGAATGACTGACGCATGTGTGAAAGAAATAAAAAAAAATGGATATTATTCAACAAAAATACTAAAATTGTGAATAAAATAGGAGGGTGAGGTTAGGAGGGTGAAAATCTGCAGTTATGGTTATTTTTTGAAAGTAAATAAAAGAAATACAAAAAAGAAAAATTAAAAAGAAAATCTGGACAGAGTCACCCTAATCACTTAGAGGTACAAAATAAACTATACGAGCTATTCTCATACCTACCAAATATACATTTCAAATTTATAAAAACTGATCCAACCTTTTCGGAGGAGTTCGAAGACTAATACCGTGACACGAGATTTTTATATATTAAATTTATGTAGTATGCCTACTCACAGAAGCTTATATCTGAATTATATGTGTAGTGTAGTGAGTTTCGTTGTATTAAAAATGCAATTGGTTGGAAGGCACTATCGTAACTGTTCCTAAGTTGAGTACATCGAGATGATTGCCGGCGTTGTGTACGTCACGCGACCGCATTCCACAGCGCGAGAGCCTCCATTCATGTAGTTAGTACTACCTATAGGTAAGGCTTATAATCCTGAATAGCAGAAACCAAAGAACGTGTTAATAAATGCCATTCATATAACGCACATATATGTAGTACTAACAGTGCACAATATAATATAAAAAACAGCGACTAATAAAGTCTTCTGAATGTATTAAGCCCATTTACTTATCTACTTTTCTTTTATACTTAAGTCGCGTCGTCATTAAAAGTACAACAACTTTTGATAGATCGAACCGATTTTTATAAAATAAAAACTAGATGTAACTCGAAGACATGCTTTGTCATTTCCTTGAGGAGGTTTTATCAGGAACGCAGTATTTTAGCAGTGATGCGTGTTCATACAAACAGACAGACAAACATTTCTAAAATTGATTAGAACTGAAAAATCTAGACAGTACAGGCATGTTAGATTTACATTCTTATTATATGTATAGACTATAATCATTTAAGCACTAAGCAAATAAAAAAAAGTTACCGCATTGTTAAATCCTGTTACATTTTCGCAGAAAATTCATTTTAGATTTTACTCTTAATTCAATGTTATATATAACTAATAATTATATTTATATTATGTATTTTAATATTTTACTCTTAACAGCAAAATGAAGTCGCATACAATTCATAATACAAGAATAGAGCATTGTCCCCACGATTTAGCAACGCTTAGTCACATCCGCCTTTAAACATAGCACGTTACAACATCGAGATATCTATAGACCGAAGCGTAGGGAGACACTTTTACTAACGAGCTTTCTCGTTGATTAGGACACTATAAAAATCAATTAACAATGATTATTTCAGCGTACTATGGATACTGGGTCTTTTAAAGGAGTCGTGAAGAAGCATTTTTGCAGGCCGATTTAACGGCCATGTTTTTTTATGGAATTTGTCGACCTGTAGCCCATCATAGTCATTGGACAGTGTTATATTCTTAATCAATTCTTGTATATTGTTAAGCTACCTTAAGCTTTATTTATGTGAGTAAAATTATACAATAATAATTAGATCACACGTAAACTTTTGTAAAGGGTTTTTAGTGCGTTCAATAATTTTTTTATCTTTTATTTTAGTACAGCTAAATAACGGTAATGTATCTGATAATAAGTATGGTGCAACCCAAAACCAATAGTGACTAGCAAAAAGTCTAGTCGCGTCGCTCTTATACCGGCTTGTAAGTATCTCAGCTGCTGGATACATTGGACAGTGTTAAAATGTGATAAATTAAAAGAAAGAAGAAAGAGAGAGAGAAAGAGATGATTAAAAATACCCACTCGGGCATTGAGTCATACAAATAGTATTTAGGGTTGGTTATGCTAAATTACTTGGAATGCATCTTCAATGCGGCCATGTCCCAGGGTCATTTTCCAGCCGCCTGGAAGAAGGCCGTAGTGATAGGCATTCACAAGCCCGGCAAAAAAACTACGCTTCCCGATAGCTATTGCCCTATTAGTTTATTAGATACGTTAGGTAAACTGTACGAACGGCTCCTTCTGTTTCGTCTCCAGACATCCATATCAGAGTTAGATCTGTTACCACCTGAGCAGTTCGGATTACGAACCAAGTGCACCGCCTCACGGAGTACATTTTCTCGAAATTTAATGCAGATCCGGATCCTAATCCGTTTCCGACTAATCCTAATCCGAAACGCTCAATATCTTTTTCGATGTTGCAAAGGCTTTCGATAAGGTTTGGCATTCAGGGCTCATACATAAATTGATTCAGTTTCGTATCTCCAATAAGTTAGTTCACATATTACGCGACTACCTCACCGATAGGTCCTTCCGCTATAGAGTGGAAGGAGAATTATCCTCATCCCACACAATACGCTCGGGTGTGCCTCAAGGATCCATTCTGGCACCCACACTCTTTAATCTGTTCGTCAGTGACCTACCTCGGCTTCCGGAAGTAGAGGTAGGTTGTTATGCTGACGATACAGTCCTCTACGCTTCCGGTTGGCATCCGAAAGTTCTTAAGACACTCATCGAAAAGGCCGTTAGCACACTCGGTGATTGGTTTATTCGATGGCGTATAGAAGTAAATCCCGATAAAAGCGCCGCGATATTTTTCGACCCGATATCCAATAAGCATGAACGCAAACTCGCGCCTATTAAATTGTACGGTACACAGATTCCTTGGGCCAATCAGGTTAAATACCTAGGAGTCACGTTGGATAAACGCCTCACGTTTAAACAACACACAGAAATAGTCAGAAACAGGGCCGCTATAGTCATGGGTCGGTTACATTCGATAATTTGTCACAAGAATAAGATGTCCATCAGACATAAGCTTACGTTATATAAGATGTGTATTCGTCCTATTCTAACTTATAGTTCACCCGTTTTTGCACACATGTCACAATATAACTTCGATAGATTACAAGTAATTCAAAACCGATTCTTACGTAAAGCCACCGGTGCTCCACCGTACGTTAGGAATGAGGACCTCCACAGGGGCCTGGAGATGCCTACTATCTGGACGTACGTAAAATCATTAACTACTAGATATTTTGAAAAGTCGCGAATCATCCCAGTCAGTTAGTGGTATCCGCCTCGAATTACGAAACCGTACCAATCGTTCCGCGTTACAAAAGACGACCGCGACATATTTTCACCGATCCTCCGGATAAAATAACGGCAGCGAATGATCAGTACCAGCCTGTCTCTTCAAGCAGAGCGTGTTCACGCCCACGCCCGCCTAACCACAGATCGCGCCGCCGTGGTCTGGGGGTAAATTTCGCTTCCGCACACCAGATTAGGCCCCCCTCGGCAGCGACTCAAGCCTAGGTCCGTTCCCCCGGCGTGGAGCCCTTGAGTACGCTGCTCGCGCGATACAGTGACACAAAACCTTACATCACTGCTACAACATTACACATAGCACCTATACGCACATGCACGCCTACACGCTCACACGCTGTTTCTCTTTTTCAGAGAAATAAAATAATATCCTATATAGTTTAGACGAATTTATCCGACACAAAATACATATAGGAGTTGTTGAGGCACGCATGCTTGGTACACATGCATGTTTCAATAACTCATATACGTATATCAAGATAGCTTAGCTTAGGTTAGCTCAGATAGGTCGCGATTTTTGCACAAAACAGGCGACAGCCTAAGCCAAGGTGTGCCGTGCACCCTTGAGTTAGTCGCCCAAACATCCCAAATCGGCTGAGTGCCTTCAGCGCTCGACTCAATAGTTCGGTGAAGCTGTAAAGACCTCTACAGGTCAATAGCGTTTTCAGTTCGAGAAAAAAAAAAAATTACTTGGAACGCGTTACTCATAAAAATGACGGCGTTTACAGCTGATTTATGGTGATCGTGGTTTAATCGAGTACAGACCTCTATTGACGACCAAAAGTCAATTTTTTTAATAGAGTAAAAGTTCAAAACCAAATTGTCTCGAAACTTATTACATCATCAGTAAGGGAGAGAAGAAAATTGACGTTTTTCTTTATATGCCGTTGTTTGAAATAATTAAAAAATATAACAATTTAAAAATAGAATTTCAAATAAGCGGTTATCATAGCGACATCACCGACAGTAGTAATTGTCTATGTTACAAATTGCACTAGGAAAGAATGCGATGACAAGTTTTGTTCTATAACATGATTTGGAATCTTGCCAAAAATGTCACAATAAGGAGAAAAATGTAAACACGGTCGCATTTTAATACAAAAATAAGGTCGTCTCGTCTCCTGTCTGAGAACAATTTTAACTCTGGCTTCGTTACACGCGTATATATATACACGGAAGCAATTGTAATTGAACATGTCACACAAAATAAATCTAGAAAAAGAGCTTCGAAATACAATACCATTATTTATTGAAATTAACTCGATGTATATATTAAGCGAAGCAAATAACCTTAAAGACAAAATACATGCCCAAAAATTGGAAAGCTTTATTGGATAAATTTTACATTAAAAAATTAAATGTAGTATATTCATATAGTCCTATAAAATGATTTGGATCTCACTTAGGGTAACATAAATATTCTAAGTATTAATTATTTCTCTTCCTGTACTTCGCTGCTGGAAATGGAACTTTTTTCAAACTAGGATCGCGGATTTCGGATGTGTTAAATACTTTTTCAAATTCTTGGAGGTAGGTTCTGTTTTTTAATTTATTTATTTTTGCTATTTTTCCGTTGTAAGATGTTCGATTGATTATTATTTACTGTATAGATAAGGGAGGGAGTTCTTACTGAACAAACCCTCGATTAAAATAAAGAGAAAAACAATCTTGCAGGTTACATATACCACGTCCTAACTAGATCATGACTACAGTGGTTTTCATTTGCCAAATTATTCGTGAAATTGGAGCCATAAAACTATAGTAATATATTAGATACAAACTTCTTTTACTTATCTTTTATGATTAGCATATAGTGAGTGTAAAATCTATATAGAGTGAAGTAAGCATGTATATATATACTTTTTATATGTACATTTACAATTATATTCTAAAATTACCTGATATCCGCGACTTCGTTTGCGAAGTTTGTTATCTTAACAATGTATCTTATATAAAAAGTGACAAACTTAAGAAATACACCGCTTGCTCCACTTCTCTACGGCAAGCACGGTAGGGCGTATAGAAATAGTGTTTTTTAATTGATTTTTTAGAAAAGAACTAAATGTCTAAGAAGTGAAACAAAAGAGTTATTGTAAAATGAATAGCATGAAAACCTTCCTTATGCAAAAACACACAAGTGTGGCAAGTTTCATAGTGATTCATTAAAAAGTGTTAAAGTTTTGAATCTTATGTATGTATTATATTACAAACCAACATCCATTTATACATAAAAAATAAACGAGAAACTTCGCCTAAATTCCAGCATCTTGAGATGTATTCATGATATTTAACGTAATAAAGGGCATGCTTGCCAGGTCTAACCTCGACATATTTGCATATAAACGTTTATAGGTATATCAGATGCTTAAATACAATAACACTCTTTGATCTTAACTATTGTATCGAAACTTCAAATTTTTCACTTTGACGTTTTTATAACATTCTTTTCACGACTCTCCTAAGTTTTCATCTTATATATATACGTGAAACTTTGTACCCCATTTTATGCGAATTGCGCGAACAGATGAACGTGTTATTCGGCAAGTTTATAGGGTGGGCAAATGCTTTGTGTTTTTATACTAGATAAATACTATACTAATAAATACTTAAATAATTAATTGATAAATAATTTACCTTTAATAAATGTATGAAACCATCGAAATAACTATTATACTCATTGGTCTTATTGTAATGTAAAAAAGAATTATGGTCGAATTTCGACCACTAGTATATACAAAAATGATGTAATTCGTGAGTTGTTAATGGTCGCATAGGTCGATTAGAGACTAACGCGCCAACGGTATTATAAAGAGATATGCGAACGGGTCGGCGCCATTGCGGATTTCCTTCGACAAATGCAGCATTCCGCGCGAACCTTCGATGTTACTCAGCGTCGTACTGCGTCGATAATCACGCGAAGGTAATCGTTCGCATATTGAACAGGTGAGTTATGAATGAGACACGTCATTACACCCACACGTTAACATCCTCGTACTAACCCGTCACAAATAAAGACGGATTTTTTTAAGGACGTTAACAAAATATTACGGTATGCACTATAATATATAATACTATATTATTTACTTATTCATAAATTGGTATAATTAGTGTATACTATTATTCTAAACTAGCTCTCAACCGCGGCTTACACGAATATACTTCTGATGTGCTACATAACAGTAAGACTATGTACTAAAATAAACTGATAACTGAACAACTCACTATCAATCTGTCAATATTTTTAAATATATCTCTGAAGATTCTGTCTCATTCATTCAGTTTTCATATGAAGATCTTTTAATGCAAATGTTTCACTTTTTCGTGCAATAATTTTCTTTTATACAAACGTTGTTATGAGAATTACAAACACAATAACAAAACAATTAGCGAAATATGTATGTGGTGCCGATTTAAAATGATGTACTTACAGAGGTCCATTGGGCAACTATTTTTTTTCATATAGATAAATTATAAGTCACATTATTAATACTTGTAAGAGCTCATGACACAGGGCTAGTAAACTCTGTTACAGAGCCAAAAGAAGCAGGTCTGATTCATCTAGACAAATATTATAAAGAAGTAAAGTTTGTGAGATTGTAGGGGGTAATTAATATCTGGATCTACTAAACCGATTCAGAAAATTATTTCACCAATAGAAAGCCACGTTTGTGAGTGTCATATAATAACCCGAAAAAGAAAAAAACTTCTTTGTGGGAGTCGGTTTTTCAAAGTAAATCGAAGAAAGAACGGTCGAACGAAAACGTTTCTTACGAACGCTGCCTTAACGATCAGAGATACATGATTGAGTTCTAGAGCTTGATAATGCCTACAAAAAAGTCAAACAGTATATGTCTAACTTTTCTATTTAAATCACAAAAAGTTAGATTTTTATACTAAATAGTAATTTAAAGTGATGTTTATTGGTCATATTATCAATGAAAATCATAAATTAATATCAAAATAAATAATGTTATCGTCTCGAGTGTTTAAAACAAAAGAGTTTACCCATTTTACCAATTAAAATAAATCACAGTACTCAGTACCAAACGAATGACACTTATAATTTCATTACAAGTAAAATGTTTACCACCCAAAACACGGAACGGACACGGACAGCTAGTATGATACATGAGCCGTTTAGCTCTATAATAAAAGCTATGCTTAGTTTAAAATTAAATATCCGATATTTGTTTGAACTGAAGCTATTTATGATAAGTTTCAGCGAACTAACGACTTCATCAAGCAAATAAAATTAACTGACTTTGTGTGAAATTATCTTCTAACATTTAAATATTTAGATAGGATGTGAACTTAGTATAATTATTGTTAATACTCGATGATAATCAAATATGTGATCAGATACAAGTATCTGAAACACCTATAAAATATATCATATAATTTCGAAAATCACGTGTCCTTATGTTCCAACTAAATTAAAAAGGATTAGTTTGAACCGAACACCCTGAAATTATTACCGTTAGGAGTGCTACACTGTAGTAACTCGAAAACCAGCTCAGCGACGAGGACAACTGTTCTTGCATATTTGCCTCGACCATCCAAGTATTTTAAAGACTTAGTATTAGCGTACTGATAGAATGTACCAAAAACGGGACTGACATAGATAGAGTCAGATGAGGCCTTGAGTATTGGTTGGCCTCTTATAAATAAATTTAATAGCTGTACTCCAAATAATGAGTTTTGTTTCTGGTTTGTACCTCATTGGTCGAGTCCGGAGTATGCAGACGCTATAAGCGACCTTACTGGCTGACAACAATACCGCATAAGAAGATAAATTTGAAACTAGTGCTATTTCATCAGCAACTCTCCTGATATTATCCTAGAACAGATATGAATCAATGGATTCATATACACATTCGAAAATAATTTGTTAAGTCAAGGTTTATATGAACGAAATCATTTGAAATTTATTAGGGAAAAATAAAAAAATGATTGAGTAAGGTAAGCCGATAACAGGGAATATTTTAAAGATATTGATAGAATTGGCGTACAATTAATCCGTCACCATTTTATTGCATTACATCATCGTACTATAAAGGGAAAATTTGGTAAAATTTTCTTCGTTACTACCAAGTACTAACTGTACACCCATGCAAAGTCATGACAAACGGCAAGTGTAAATTAAATTTATCATACGACCAATTAATAAATTTAAACGAACTATTGAGTATATTGGAACAAATAAATAAACCTTGTAGTATTTAGAAAAATTACATACTTAAACAATAAATAAAGAAGAATGATTAAAACACAAGAATGAATGTTTACATGAATACTAGCGGTCCTGCCTTCATAATAAAAAACCCTAAAAATCAATCGCACCGCCACCTATCGGGTCCAATTGTAAGTAAATCTAAACCATTCTTGAATCCACTGGAACCATGGACACAAAATTTCCAGCCGTTCAGGAGTTCAGTGATATACACATGTATAGAAGAAATTTATATATAAAGAAGATATTTTATTATTTATCCTTCACGTTTTTGACAAATATTTCACTGCATTCTTAATGTTTACATCAAGAAAAATATTTCTCATATTATTAACTACATTTTGTAGTTTATAACTGAATATTAAGAACTTGATTAAGGGCCCTTTGAGGCATTCTTGACTTAGTAATAATAGTTGTTTCAACAGGATAATCCGACTTGTATAAGTCCGTATAAACAGCTATGAGTCACATTTGTTTACCTACGGCGCCAGTTCTTATTATATGCACATTTTTCCAAGTAAGGTATGAGTAAACGGTATTAATATTCAGACTCGTTGGTGAGTAAATCTGACCAATTTTGAATGATGCCGTTACCGACCATGTTTGGTGTTATGAATGGATGATTTAATGTAGGTAGGTTGTCTTTGCTAAATGTGTTCGAATCCGCTGATACGTTTTCTTAGAAAAGAAACAAGACATACCTTCAGATGTATATAAATACTTTATGACATTTTAATGGAAACCATTTGTGCAATACTATGAATGCAACAGTAATACTTAACGTTACTTAATTATGCCAATTTTATCACACTGTTTTAAAACATACAAAATAAGTTTTTATATAGTTCTATGACAATAATAATCATTTGTCTATAATTTTCGTTTTTTTTTTTTTTTTTTTTCCTGTAAACACAAGTAACTGTCGAGAGTTTTTGGCGGGATCTTAGTCTGTCATGTAGTGGATTTTATATTTTATTCATAATCTTGTGTTATTTGACTCTATATTTTGTAAATTTGGTGGTATTTTACTCAATATAGTTAGTTTATTGTGCATAAGTGAAGTGAATGGAAAATAATACCACGGAGCATGAAATTCTGAGATGCCACAAAAACTCCCAGGAAGGTTCTAACCAGGGATCCACCATCTTGTTAGAATATTGACTCACACGACGCTTAATATTGAAGTGATCGCACGACTCTTGTAATATTATTGACTACGCGACAATGGCAGTAATAATCTGAAAGATTGATTGCCAAAAACAAAGTGAAAAAAAAAGTAACTGTCGGTAGCAGGTTTGCTTGCAAAAAAAAAAATGGAAACAGTGCCTTTTCTTGCATAACATTGACGAGTCGAAGACTCTATTTATAATTTTCGATACCTTATATTTCACGATTCCTACATCTAATAATCTACAATATTTGTACTCACTTTACAAATTAATTAAAATTAAGGATACTCGGAAACTAACTAACCAGTTGTAAAATATTGTTGTACAAAATTAATTAACATTATTTTTTATCTTAGAAGATCCCTTTTAGAAAGTTTTGAGAGAACTACTCTTATATCAATACTAATATATAAAGCTAAACGATACTAATATATAAAGAGTTTGTTTGTTTGTATGTTTGTATGGTTGAACGCGCTAATCTCAAGAAGATTCGATCCGGTCCGCTTTGAAAATTTTATTTCAGTGTTGGATAGCTTATTTATCGAGGGTGGCTATAGGCTACATACCATCACATTAAAACCAATAGGAGCGGAGCACTGATGAAGGATGTCTCAAAATCGGGCTATTCTGAGAGCTTTCGCAGCGTGTTACTGTCAGTATTATGTCAGTAGTTGTCATGGTAATGTGATAACATTTTATTGCAGATATTTTCAGGGTTTATTTTGTGTTCCTATTTCAAAAAATATTCTACGTTAGTTATGTTTACAATTTTTGATTATACGTGGTACGTTTATATCGCAAACATTTTCGAAGTTTATTTTGGGTTGCTATTCAAAAAGTTTAGTAGTAATAATATTCGTCCAATGAGACAGACAAAGGAATTAGTCCATACTGTCTATTCTGAAGTTGTCATAGGTAGTTATTATGTATTCTTTAGCCAGTTTTCTTCTATGTCCAAAGTAATGTAAAGGTATAAGCGCTAAATCCTCTACCTATATAATATTTCGTAAATTTTTACCTTCTTAATTTTCAAAACAACAGAATTCATGCTCCGTGGTATTATTTTTCATTCATTTCACTTAAACACAATAAACGAACCATATTATATAAAACGCTACCAATTTAACACAATATAGAGCCAAGTAACACAAGATTATGATTAAAATATAAAATCCACTACATGACAAACTGAAATCCCGCCAAAAACTCCTCAAAAAGTTTATTCTACGTTAGTTTTGTTCCCAATTTTTGATTTGTGACATATTACGTATTATAAAAATAAAGTGTGTATATGTAATATTAAAATAAATAGTTTTGGTGAATACATATATCTGTGGTGCAACAAATATCAACATTTTTTTTTATTCTGTCGAAATGTCTGTTTGCTTATTTGTTTGGGGTAATCTCCGAAAAGGCTGGACCTATTTGAAGTTTTTTTTTCTTAGAAATGACTACGCTAATAACCTAACAAGGTCTTAACAACTTCACCGGACTACAAGTAATATTTGAACGGGAATTTTACGGGCAAGTAACTAACTAAATAGCTGTTTTATTTTAAGCTATCGAGTTCAGCAAATGGGGCCCGTTTTGATAATCAGGCAAACCAAACCTTGCCCAAGAATCATTTTATACGTTGGTGAAAAGGGCATGAAGATGCGTTTGTAGTTTTTGTTCTTATCGCGAATAGACATAGACAGACGTAGAACAGGACTTTGTTTTACACTATGTAGTGATGAACTGTTATCCGTGCATTCGTCTGTGTGAAATTGATTAAAAATATGTTGTTCACTTTCGCTGTACTGGACTATAAGAATAAATATAATTGAAAGTCATACGTTTATGTAATTAAAATTATAGCAAGGTATATTAATAACTTAATTACATCGACAATATGGACATATTGTATCTATATAATAAAAGATTTAACACATATTGTTCGATTATGTATAGCTTAGGGGAGAATGGGGGAATTAGGAACACTTAACTTCAAACGCTAAAACATAATAGAAAAAAGTTATAAAATAAATCAAATTTATTGCTACATGAACTTTAGTTATGTACTTAGTAGTTATAAAACGTTATTTTAAATTTACGTTTTAATAAAAATATAAACTAAAACAAAAACATTGCCGTTCCTGTTTACCCGATACCCTATGGGGTAATTGAGATCACCCCGTGGGGGAATGGAAATGGTATGAGGTAATTAAGAGAGAAGTTTGATCGATTTTTCTTACGTAATTACGAGGCATCTGAAATCATTGGTAAAGTTTAAATATTTTTACACAATCAACCAATAGTACTATGGGTTATTAGGAGAGTAAGGGGTAATTGGGAAAGTTCCAAATTACTCACCTAATGCCGTTCCCAATTACCCGCATCGGTCAAATAATAAAAATTGCCGCCACTCTCAAAAGCATTTTTTATTACCTTCAATCTGTGTTGCATTTGAAAACAGATACTGTATGTATGATATGAGCAAAAACACAATATTTTTGAACTCAAAAACATGATACTTACATGTGTTATAACTGATGCCAAAAATTATATCAAAAGTACAAAAATAATTCTTCGACTTACCTTGACAAAACTATTGCATCCTTTCAATCCCACTTTCGCATACGCAATGAATGGCTCTACATTGATCCGTAGAATAGGTTCGCGACAGTGTAGTACAGGAAGATGTACTATTTATCTAACTGTTCCCAATTACCCGCCGTTCTCAGTTACCCTACTCTCCCCTAATATTTTCATTACTTTTTTATATAGTGTAAGTGACCACTAAGACTGGTAAATAGTAGTTTAAAGTTCCAAGTATGTGGCTGATGAAATCCCATCCCTTTCGATACACTGCTAGAATTCACATATATGATGTACATGTTACAGTAGATGGTGCGCGTGTCATACTTACAAATATTTTGAAAGAGTATTTTTGTAATTTACACATCTAATCACAATTTTAAATTTATTTAATATATTAAAAAAAAACGTGCGAAGCCGCGGGTAACAGTTAGTACATAATATACATATATCATCAATATTTGCTCACCATTCTATGGTATCCATTTCGGTATAATAACTAGCCAATGGGTGATGATGATGTAATTGTAAAAAACAATAACAAACTCGTACGGAGCTGCGGAAATGTTTATTATCTTATCATTATATTCTTATCTTTATCCCACCCAAGTAGGGTCAGCATAACATGTTTTCTTCTTTCACCCTCCGCTTTCAGATGTCATCACAGTATTCACACTCTTTCTACACATAATTTTCACACAATCCATACACACCTTTTTCGGTCTTCGTCTACTTATATATACATCCACCGTCATACTTAAAACTTTTCTAGTTACATGGTATTCATGGTTATCTATACTAATATTATAAACAGGTAAAGTTTGTGACGTTGTAGTGGGTAATCTCAAGAACTACTGGTCTTTTTTGAATAATATATAGTTATATAACTCATTTGGCATCAGTTATATAACCAATAGGAGCGGAGCACGGGTGCAAAATGTTTCAAAATCGGATTTTTTTCCCCTTGAAAGCTTCTATTGCGTGTTAGCCTTAGCCCAAAGTAACTTTTACTACGCGGACGAAGTCGCGGGCAGAAGCTAGTGGTATTAACAAATTTTATATGGTTCAATATTTTCAACTATTTAAAATAAATGTCAATAGATACCATGATTTAATTTTCAATCAGCAGTATCTATCTATCAGGGGCTATCTTAAATATACAAGAAAACACGCTTTTCCTTCTATCCGAATACATGTATTTTTTTCTATAATGAGGCCGGTATTGCAATATGTAATTTTCTGTAGTGGCGCCATTCGCTTAAAATAGATTTCAGTGAACTCCAGCCGAGCACAAAGCGAACCACCTTTTACATGAGGCGGAAGCTAGTTGCGGCGATGTCGGAAACCCTCGCCGGAAGATGCGCATCGACGATGCTCTAGATGCACTTTTACGATTTCCTGTGCGTCGCGTCGGGCGCCGGACGTTCGCTTCGCAAGCTAAATCTACACAGTCAATCACCACGACTGTTTTACTGTTATCCTCTGTTTACTGTACTCAAGTTTATACTATTTCGATTCACAAACAAATATTCAAACGTTCCTCAACGGAATAGACTATAAAACAATAAAGTAATCATAACTAATAATGATTTTCATTCATCTGAATGTAACTTCTCCATTTGGATGCATGGTTGAGATGAATTCAACTTCCTGGATTATATTTGCATTTTTTGTATTGTAATAATATAAGACATTCTGTTAATTATATTATTTAATAGAACCAAATGTGGAGATTTAAAATTCACTATATTATTATTTGTTTTTATCATTGTTTCTTTGTCTACATTATCTGCTCTGTATGCTCAGTAAATGTACTCGTATGGAATCTTGAGGGACGTTTGTAACAGCCATGAGTTGCCTGTTATATTGAATCGAGCCGGTTCCAGGAACTTAGTAACCACGTTTACAGCGGAAGAACACGCGTGTAAGTTTTTTTTTTATCATAGGAGGCAAATGAACAGACAGGTCATCTAATGTTAAGTGATCACCGTCGTCCATAGACACTTGCAACACCAGGGGAGTCGCAAGTGCATTGCCAGCCTGTGTTTGGGGAAAGGGGTAAGGGGGAGGGGAGATGGCCCTCCGGCGCTCTCACTGACCGAACGAAACGCAACAATGCAAGGACTGTTACTACACGTATTTGTAGCTTTGAAAAGTTGTCTCTATACATAAAACTGCAAGTGCTCAAGCGATACTACACTTTTTTTCTTTTACAATATACATTACACAAGTCGGCTGAGTATATTTAGGAGTATGGAAGTGGTAGCTAACCAGACGAGCATTTGAAAATAATATACCATAGTGGACAATAATTTACCATGTAATTGTATTTAAATGAAATACGAATTAAAAGAAATTATTCAAGTAATTACAAAGCACAAATTCTTTAATAAATTATATTTACATAGATACGCAGAAAGCGATTATAAATTAATACTAAACACATATCAATATTCAAGGGAATACTTGTTTAGTGAACGAGCATGCACGTGCATGGGAGGACACACAAGCACAATTTCATGTTGAACATTGTACAACGATATCAATTACTAGGTTAAGACGCAGGCGCCGCATTGCAGCCTAACCTTACGGATACGTTAAGCATGCATACGAGTACGTGCGTCACGATGCCACGAAGCCACTCCCGTACCCGAGCTCCGATCTAATTGCCTATTGAACGGTCCGAGTTGCACTCGAGTAAACAATGCGAAATCATTGTACGTCAACTCAACTATATTGATTGTGATGGCAATTCTGAAACCACACCGCGAATGCGTTTGACTTTTAGTTTTAATAATAGCTTACCTGTTACCAAGTAGGTACTTTATAAGGAAAATGAATACTTTAAAAATTGTTTAACGTTAAAAACATTATGAGATTTGATCTGATATATTCATATTACATATATTATACTTACATTTTCATTTACATTATAAATTACATTTTGTTTCATTCAGTATATTTTCTCTTAATCAGTTTTATGTAAAAGAATGTTTCCAAAATTTTTTTTTATGTCAAAGGAGGCAACCGTACAAGCGAGTCACCTGATGTTAAGTGATCACCACCGTCCATTGACACTTGCAACACCAGGGAGGTCACAAGTGGGTTGCCAACCTGTGTTTGGGGGAAGGGGTATGGGGAGCAGGGAGGGAGGGGCGAAAAGGGAGGTGGGCCTCCAGTGCCCTCACTGACCGAACGAAACGCAACAATGCAAGCACTGTTACTTCACGTTGCAAACACTGTTACTTCACGTCGGTGTCTGTGAGAGGGTGATACTACCCCGGCTGAACCGACCCAGTTTGGCTAAAACCAGTCATAGCTTCAGCGCGGCTCTCTACCACATACAAAACTTTATTATTTTTAATGTCTTTAACTGTACCTTTCACGATATCTCTTGTAAATTTGTAATGATGACGTCAAGTTATTTAAATTTCATGAGACAAGTCGCATTGACATTCATTGCAATAAACTAAATCATAAGTTTCCTTATTCAATGTGTTTAAAATGATAAAATACTGATCTAATATAATTCGAATATAAGGAAAACTGCTAGAAACAAAAACACTTTTATTAAAGTGTCAATTATATATTTAATTTTATTACAAAACGGCACGGTGCGCTGCACAGTTCCGAAAGTAAATTCATTCAAACGAGACAAAAAAAATGTCAATACACACCACGGAATAGTATTTTAGAAAGTATCGCTTTAGTAAAGAATTCGTTATGAAATAGCATGAAAAGGTATTGTTTGTGGCGGCGGAGAAAAAATGAAAAAGCAAACAGTTGCGCATTCCATTGGCTAGTACATTCCAATGGGGTCATGCACCACACGGCTCGCGCGTGCGTAAAAACAAGTGCAACGCTCCGACCGAGTCCACCCTGCTGCCTTCGCACATTTTAGCTAA
The DNA here is from genome assembly GCA_014332785.1 of Antheraea mylitta. NCBI lineage: Eukaryota > Metazoa > Arthropoda > Insecta > Lepidoptera > Saturniidae > Antheraea > Antheraea mylitta. The sequence goes on from JACEII010000001.1 coordinate 7,365,006, forward strand.
ATGCACTAGCATAACGTCATAACGCATTTCAATCTATCCTATTACGTAAATAGGTATACCGAATGAATCAACCTCTATATATAAATACGCGATGATAAAGCAGTTGAGTAACTTTGTCAAACGATTTTTGTTCTGCTTAATAGCTTTAGTGTTATCAAAAATGGAAGTTCGTGTTCTTTTTCATATCATCGTCGAGTCGATGTCTTTATTTATCTATACTATTATAAAGAGGTAAGGTTTTATGAATTTGTGACGTTGTATGGGGAAACTCAGGTACTACTGGTCCGATTTAAAAACTTTTTCAGTGTTATATAGCTCATTCATCGAGGAAGATAATAAGCTATATATATTCACGCTAAGATGAATAGGAGCTGACCGCCAATGAAAAATGTTTCAAAATCGGGATTTTTTTCCTCTTGAGAGCTCCCGCTGCGATTTAGCGTTAGCCCGAAGTAAGTATTACTACGCGGACGTCTTTATATTAGTGATATTTCGCGATCTTTACAGTCTCTGTGCTCAACTCAATATTTGAACACTCTTTTAAATTCCTATCCCATAAAAAAAATTAGATACTTTAGCGTACATTATACATCAAAGCTACCCTTTACTGCGTACCATTTCAGTGAATATCTTAGAAGATATGACAAATTAAAATGTATGCGTACCAGAAAGAAAAATGTTTGTGTATAGATTCTATACTATTCTATAACTGTGGTGGATTGTAAATGTCAAAGCGTCAAAAATGGATCTAAGCCTTTAAACTCATATCGAGGCTTCATTAGTACATTAGACATGCGAAGCCACAGCAAGTGACTAGTTATTAATAATGGAAAACAAAAATCTGCACAACCATAATTTTTTTCTCCATAGGCGACATATTTAAATATTATACAGGTTATGTCGTTCACACAAAACAAATCTAACGGCCTTGCATATGGTAAAATCTCTCAGATAACCTAGGATCGTGTCAAAGATATAAACATACAGATTCGCATACAATATCCTTCGTATGCGCAGATAAACAAAAATATAATGACAAACTGTCATTTAGGAATAATGCGAAATTCCAATATGTGTTTACTCTTGGAAGTTCTGATTACGTACACCGAAAATCAGTTTTCATTAATCAACAATATGTTTTTAGATATTAAATAAATTATCTGTAGGTGTAAGATATACGATGGAAAGTTACATTTTAGTCCTTACAAGTGCATCCAATGTAAAATGGAAATAAACGCATTATCTTTTTATACCCAACTAGCCTCTGCCCGCGACTTCGTTCGCGTGGATTAGTTGCCTTGGGGTAACGCTATCACGCGGCGGAAGCTCTCAAGACAAAAAAAAATCCCGATTTTTAAACATTCTTCATTGGTGCTCCGCTCCTATTGGTCTTAGCGTGATGATATATAGCAGCCTATAACCATCCTCGATATATGAGCTATATAAAATTAAAAGAATTTTTCAAATCGGACCAGTAGTTCCTGAGATTACCCCCTACACCGTCACAAACTCACAAATTTTACCTCTTTATAATATTAGTATAGATAGTATCGAAGATTTTTTTTTATATAAAAGGAGGCAAACGAACTGGTGGGTCACGTGATGTTAAGTGAAAACCACCGTCCATAGACACTAGCGACATCAGGGACGTCGCAAGTGCGTTGCTAGCCTGATATGGGAGAAGGGGGAGGGGAAGGAAAGAAAAAGAAGGAAAGAAGAAGGGACGTGGGCCTCCAGCTCTCTCACTGACCGAACGAAACACAACAATGCAAGCGCTGTTATTTCACGTCGGTTATCTGTGAGAGGGGTGGTACTACCCCGGAGGAGCCGACCCATTCATGCTGAAACCAAAAATAGCTTCAGCGGGGCTCTACCACCTACAAAAGATAGATAATATGTGATTCAAGAAATCTATACACAAATAGGCAGAGATAAAGCAGTTAAATATATCTTCCTCTTCTGTTTCTTAATCGATATTGTTAAGTAGATATTGACTAGCTTTATACATATAACAATAAATACTTATGTCATATTTTTCGATTTTCCTTAGTATTGAACCTATGAAAATTTATAAACTATAGTCAAATTTCTACCACTAATCAATCATTGCTTCATATAAAAGGTGAATATAAAACAGGTCAGTACAATTTTCTCCTCTGTTTTTGAACAGATTTTCTTAATTTTCTTCTGTTTAGTAGCTACAGATGCCCTTTAGCTTTATCAATAAAAAAGTAGAGACAATTTTCCCTCTCACGACTGACGCGTCAAAATCTAAATTTCCCGATCCTTACGTCTAGGATATTGTATCTTTTACATAAAATTTAATAATATTGAAATAAAAAAAAAAAAAAACTACGGTCGAATGTCGACCATTTGGCTACCACTAGTATATTACTTGTAATCTTATTCATCTACTCTTCTATGCATTTATTAATTCCTGGATATTGTAATTTGTAGTCATGCATATTTCTTACTGCATGTTTTTTTTTTATTGAAGCACGACAAAGTGATTGCACTATGCCTGATGGTAAGCATAGTACAATCCAAGAACAGTGGCGACCACCGCGAGACAGATCATCCATCGTCGGTCGCCGCTGTCATGCCGGCCATAATGACGAAAGTCACCCGGTACTGGATATGCACAGGCTGATCCCGAAACGCGACGCGCAAAAGCGAGTCACTATAACGGGCTTTTTCGCCATGTACATGGTGGTTGCGACCCAGTCGGGCTGTATAACCCTACCACCCCGCTATCGCCATTGCCTCGTTCGTTGATCAGCAGGGTGCACCACGTGCAGGTGAGGTTGGCTTGGGTGTCTCAAGTCTTAAGATGTTACTCGACACCCCTTACAAGCAAGAGTAGATAATATGGAAAGAGTATACGACTACTTAGTACTGTTAATACAACTTTTCGTATTCAGATGTAGATTAGTTTTTTAGCATTCCATTGTGTAAGGAAAGCGGGAGAAGGTATGGCGTGCGGCAAGTCGATGGGTCGGAGGCTTCGCAGGAATGTGACCGAACGCACACGGACTCGCTACGTTACAGCCCGTCCCTCGCCTCGTGCCCCACCGCCCCATCCAATACTCGACGATTATATTACCATTTGATAGTTTATATACATGAGAATTTTCAGCTCGAAGGAAAATCTTGTAAATGTATTTGGCCGCTTGACTGATATTAATCGATCGGTACTGTACATTGTAACATATTACAATTTTGACTCGATGACTATAAACAATTAGGTGGTGAAATATACTAATGATATGAACTGATAACGGTAAATCAAATAAAATGAAACAACACAACATGCCATAACGTTACGCATGTACAAGTTTGAGGATAAATAACTGGACATTGAAAACATAACATAGGGTCTTCCATTAAGCGCTTCCTATCCTAAAAATGAAATAAAATAAATCATCATCAAAACTTTGTATTCATTTCCAAGTCCTATCAAAAGCATTATGTATGGAATATAACATCGTGTAAATCTCCGCCGTGGTTTCCCTGTATAGCGCGTATCCGAGATGTCCAATTTTCCATGACTCTGGCGCATAAATAAGGGCTCAATTTGACCAATGACATGGGCTATGACAATTTTGAGGGCCGCTGTGGTTTGTGGCTTATTCATATATACTTGCGACTTAAAAAAGGCCCACTTGAAAAAGTGTAATGGGGTTATCTCGCACGATCTTGGTGGCTAGTTCACATCACCTCCACGTGAGATGGCCATGCCCACATATTGCTTTAGCAGAATATCTAATTCGACATGAGCTGTTTGGCACGTAGCGCCGTTCTATTGAACCAACATTTCGATGGTGTCTATATTATCCAATTCAAGCCAAAAGAAGTTAGTAATCATCAATTTACAGCGCTCGTTGTTGACGGTGATGGCCTGGCCAATCTTGTTCTCGAAGAAATATGGAACGATGATGTTGCTAGCCCAAAATTTACATCAAACAGTGACTATTTCGGGATGCTTTGGACGTTCTAGATCTCATGTGGATTGGTATCGTCTCAAATTCACATTTTTTTTGTTGAGGTACCCAACCATCCAGATATGGACCTCAACCCTGAAGATGATTTTTTGAAGAAAAATAGACAAAACAAATTTAATAAACTATAGCTAATTCGACAGCTGTAGCTTCAACAATATAGCCGCTATCAACTGTCAAATTTCGAAAGTCCGTATTAGAAGACCCGGTATTTCAAATTATGAGCTCGCGATGTACTTAGTAAAAATACACTGACGTCACGTATAATGTGGTAGTACGACTCTTCCTAATGTTTATCTCGGTACTTGTTAACACTATGTTAAAAATAAGTCGTCTAGGATTTATAAATGTGTTCCAATAGCAGTACTTACGAGTACTTCCCGTTTATAAAGTGAGCATGTTGTTATTTACCATACGGTTATTTGATACAAGGTTTGACCACAAATAATACTGTGGTCCAACGACAGCTGATTACACATTACAATGTATTTTTTTATTAGAAAAACATACATATATGATTTACTATAAGCATTCAAAGGCATCATTAACTTAATTAAAGTATTCTAGTGAAAGTATAGTATTGCTAATTATTCCTTAGGGTCAAATCAGATTCCTACAAGCAGAAGTTCGTAATCGAAGAATGTATCAATACATTAACTATAGATTAAATAATTGTAATTTGATAATGAAATGATAATGAAGAATATTTTTTTATATACATTGATTCTCAGAACTGACTAAGTTTTACGTTAAATAGGTGTAATATAAAATTGAGTAAACCGCACCAAAGCCGTGAAAGGAACGAACGCTGCGCCGCGCCGGCACATTCCTGAACGTCGAATCGTAAATTAAAGAAGCGCGAGCGGCGTCGGTGCCGGGAGGAGCGCTTGTTACGATATTTGAACAAATTCCCGCCGGTGTTAATCTGCATAATAACAGCGGCAGACACAAAGCGGTTGCCGTCTCCCATTATGCGCGGGCGCCATCCGCAGCCCGCGCGCCCTCGCCCGCGCTCCTGCCGTTGTGCTCCACACCGGCCGACCCTAAAAGTGTTGCTATATACAATATAGCAAATCAATAGGAAATCACTCAATCGAGATATCTCAATTAACTTTGTCCACGGACTATTTGTGACACTCAATTATAGTCAAACAGTTTGTTTGATTATCGAATTGTGAAAACAGTTTAGAACTAATTTCTTTTCGATTTCAGGAATATTCGAAGTATTCGTTTACATTTTCAATGCATTTTGTGAACGTAGTGGTAAATAACCCATCACAGCGGTGTTTTTTACTACGAGAGTAGCAAACAAGCATGCGGGCCGCTTGATGTAAAGTAGTCACCGCAGCCAATGGACGTTTGCAACACTGGAAGTGTCAGATCCGCGTTGCCGACTCTTTTATGTTGTATTTCCTTTCCTCTCGAAGAACTCCGTACTGTAGTCCTTAACAAAAACCCTCAGCAGGAAGCTTATTCTGCACTCAAAGCGTTCGTCGTAGGAAACTCTTCCGGAACCGGACCGTCTGAGACCATTTTGGTTCTAAGATGCGAGGGTGATTCCCTGCCGATGACGAGCGGCTAGCGAGTTCAACTTGCGGACGTTGATTTCTTTCAGGACAATAATCTGTCAACTTTAGGAAAAATATAAGCGAGATGGTACCAAATTTACTAAATACGATGGATGATGAGAAAGTCTATTGAGCTGTAGTGGCCAACGATTTTATAAGGCTGTACGATATTGTCCATCGTAACGTACGGTTCTTAAAAATACATATCTGCAATAACTGTCGTGTCGTTTAGAAGGAAGCTTTCGTGAATCACTCTTACACTAGACTGACAATGCCTATATGCACTGGTTCAGGAGACTTTCCAACAGATGAGCGTTAACGATCATCGCAAAAATCTGTATTTCATCCTAAACAGAAATACGATTCAAAATCATGTCGATTCTGTATCTATTGAGCAACGTAAGACATACCTCGACGCGTGCGTCGCGCTGACGATCATTTACTTTGCGTGGCATCCATTTGTCAAGGTATTTTACCTTGCCAATTTGACGCAAATAGACCGACATCGTTTTGACGTTAATGTCGAAAATGCTTCTAGCTCAGTCGTCTATTTGGAATCAACTTCTACAACAGCATTTTGTTCGTCTTTCACAGTTATACTCTCAGAAGAACGACTAGTTACATGCTTCAGGGTAAAATTTTTGCAAGGGATATATATAAAAGCTATATCGTAAGATCATTCATAACGTTAACTCCGTATACATACTTGATATTGCGTGCCGTTTGCATAGCGTTGCAATCATGACCGAACTTATATTCACAAATTACTTGTATCCATCCATCGAGTTCATGTTAACGAAATTTATTAAACGTAATGAAAGCAAAATACTAATCAACAAAAGAAAAAATACTAAATTAGAAAATACAATTCCACAATTTTAAAATACGATTTATGTAACATTAAATTTTCAACCATATAACCAAATAATGGGTAAATTAATTTGAAATAATCAATAGATACTATAAAATGGCCACTCAAAGGCCCATACTAAAGAATAATTATGTAAAGTTGTGCGTATTTTGTGAATAAATATTGTCTATGAGATGCTAAAAAGATTTTTTTTTATGTTAAATTTCTAATATTTTAGAGAAAAACTCATATCGAGTTATTCTTGACAAGTGACAACGTCAAAAAATATTAGAAAAAATGTACTATGTAATTTTTTTCTGTCAATAATAATTTCAATTTCTGAAACACTGCATCAATGATCTTATCGCTCTCGTTGCAAGACGTTGAAAATATTTTTTCAACGTTTTTTTGGCTAACCATTCGAGAATAACTTCACCGAATAAGAAGTGTCGCCTGTGTTAATGTGATAACAGAGTTAGTTTAAAAAGGAAAATGACTCCAGGTGAGCCTGTTGTGATGCATCGGTGACTTCATTATAAGCTTTCAACTTAAAAGTGACTAGCCAGGCGATATAAGATTAATGGATTTGATCTCAATCCATTGACGCTTTAAACGATGGGCTACTATTTTTTTATCCATTTTCGGTTAGAGCTGATAAGAGTAACGTATTATATCAATATATAATCATCATGTAAATATTTAGGGGTAGACAGACGCAAAATTTAATTATTTATGCAATTCTAAACGTATATGGTAACACTACATCTTCGCACCCTCGACACACACATGCACGATCACCCGGACTCAAGCACTACCATGTTAAATCGACCCGCCTTATCGCCTGCCATCGTAATGAACGCCTTCGAAACTTTCATAAGGATTATTTATGAAAAAAAAATGCAGCCATGGATAACGTGTAATTTTGAATGTTCAAGAAAAATAATACTTGCAGTCAGCGCGGTCTTATCAAAAGTTGGTCGAACGCGCACGAACTCAGTGCATATTATCAGCGTCACACTGCTCCAGGTACTTTTTCACCAAATTACAGGAAGCAGGTTATTCGGAATGTCAAGGGGCGTACCTTTCCGTTTGTTATAATATGAAATTGTATGCGTTGTTGTCGGTTTAGTAAAAAGCTCTGATCACACTGACTTTATAAATTTATTTAAATTCTTGTTATCTCGTCAGCTGTCGACTCTGTGGTACTCGGACATAGCATTGTTATGATAAAATGGGTAAGAAGAAGTAAATGATTGTCCAAATCACATTGGTCACTTTAGTGTAATTTACTCGATATTGTAATGTAGATTCAGCGACTTTCGTTATTTAAGTAAGTACTTTTAAGACGTGTCTCTAATTTAAAAGAAATAAAATGTTTCATCAATTATATCCAAGCTTAAAACCAATCTAAGAGATATTTCACTTCAATCAAAGCACTAAACTAAAAAATGTTATTCTTTCTATTTTCTATTAATAAACTGAAGCAGCATCGATAAAGTGCTGTAGTTTCAGATGGATAAATATTACATTACTACTATTAAAACAAAATATCAATTCTTTTAACTCTAATATAATAAACATACACAATATACATATACTTATTAATTCTTAAAAATATTGTCATAGAAAAAAAATCAGAGAACTAATTATTTACATTAACCTTCTATCAAGAGTAAAGTTCCTAAAAATATACATTTAACTTTAATGCAATTCATCTATCGGTATTCATATAATAATGCCATATTTCTACATAACAATTACAACTACTAACTACATAATTACTAACAAATATGATTGTTTGCTTTATATACGTGGATCATGTATCATGTTATAAAGAAAGTTCATAAAAAATCAACACACATCAATAAATTTGGAATGTTAATGTATTTATTGGATTAAGCTCCTTAACATCTGAACGCATTGTGACGACACCTTTAGAGTATTATCTAGGATATATATCATAGTGCTTTTCTATGAAGGTTAACCAGTAATGGCGCAAATTAACAGAGACAACTTAAAAATGTCATTAAAAGTAATAGCAGTTAAGTACCTATGACAATATTACAAATAAAGAAATAAAGTCACGATTATTCCAAATAAAAAAAAGTAGTTCCCACGAGTCAGTAAAACAATAAAACGTTGTCACGTAGGCAAATTCGCGGACAACACCTAGTCTACACTGATATTATAAAGAGGTAAAGTTTGTGAGTTTGTTACGTTGTAGGGGGGTAATATCTGGATCTAATAAATCGATTTTGATAACTGTTTTACCAATAGAAAACCACATTATTTGCGAAAGTCATAGGTTGTATATAAACCTGAAAAATGAAAAGACTCTTTTATAGAAGTCGGATTTGCAAAGTAAGTCGGAGTAAAAAACGATCGAAAGAAAACGTTTCTTACGAACGCTGCCTTAACGATTAGAGATTTATGACTGAGTTTCAGAGAAGAGTTGTATAGCTTGATAATGCCTACAAAAAAGTCACGGACAGCATCTATATATTAATATGTGAAGCAAATTTTTTGTATCCCTTTTTAACCTACTTCCCGTAAACGGGTGAACTTGAAATTTGGCATAGTTAAAGTTTATATGGCGGAGAAGTGCAGAAAGCTGTTTATTTTATATAAAATGTATTAGAAGTACTTTAAATTAATTAAAATATGTACTATTCACATTACTACCCGAATTTTGCACAACATATACACACATGTAAATAAAAAAAACATTTTGGCTGCCGTCAATAATTACGAACTTCAAAAGAGGTTAAGAAGGAGGTTGCTACGCTCGACTGTATGTATTCTTTAACTCTTACGTTCCAATTACCATTTTTCATCCTATATTCAACAATGATATTATAGAATATAACTATTCTGTGGTGAACTCACTTCAAATGATGATTTAATAAAAAAATGAGCCAAATAATACCTCGTATAATCAAAATAACAATTTTGTTCATAAAAGTAATTCATGACTTAGACCTCCGAGGTTACAATGGTGCAATTCAACCTCATGTAGCAACAAAAAAGAATTTATGTCAAAAGCTAATGGTAGTATTAAAAACGTCTTTGTCTTGAATTCACCATTTGATTGTATTGTGGATGCATTACTTTTCCAAACGATGATACTGAGCATATCACTATTTCTTATAATGAACAGATTACATCTAATTCAATATAACCCAGAAATATCACCCATCCACGGTGTCGTGTAAAATTAATTGAAAATTGTGTCATGGGTTGCGATAAATTTCTATATTTTCGTAAAATTATGTTTGGTTAAAATTTGAGCTTTACCACTTGGTTTTTGTTTCCAATTTATAATTAATTTTCACTTTCATTTACACAAAGATTTTTTTAATGATCATATAATAAAGATCATGGCAAATGGCAAATAACTGAGTAGCCATGATGAAATGAAAACCTTTGATTATAGCTTTGACAAAAGAACTCTAATAAAGTTCAAACTTTAAAAAATCAAGTAACTATGGTCGAATGTCGACCACTGGGCGCCAACTAGTATGTATCATTGTTATATTAAGTCACACAAGTAGTTTTTTTATAAATGTTTACCGCCCAACGAAGTGGGCACAAGTCAGCTAGTAAACAATAACAATGTGTGTAACGATAATATCCGAACTAGATTAATAAGTATGCGAATCCATTTACTTAATAAAATCCTTCAGATTAACTTACATACGACATCAGCTTAAAGCGAGGTGTTTAAAAAAGCATGAAATTTTGCATAAATGTTTTACATATTTATATTATTTTGACAAATCAGTATAGTAAATTCTATAAGTAATGCGTAAAGATACGAGCATACATTTTAAACAACAATATACATGACTAAACTCTGCTTGCGACTTCGTTCGCGTGGAATAGTTAGTTTGGGCTAACACGCAGCGGAAGCTCTCAAGAGGAAAAAGCCCCGATTTTTAAACATTCTTCATAGGTGCTCCGCTCCTATTGATCTTAGCGTGATGATGTATAGCCTGTAACTATCCTCGATAAATGAGCTATATAACATTGAAATATTTTTTCAACTCGGACCAGTAGATTACCCCCTACAACGTCACAATTCACCACGTCACAAACTTTACCTCTTATAATATTAGTATAGAAGTATAGATAATGATACTAATCATATCAAGCCCTTTTAAAATCAAGAGCAACTCCTAAAATGGAAAATATGAGGCAGTTGCACCTAGCCACACCATTATTCGGTGTGATAAAAACCGAGAAGCCTGAATTACTTTATAAAAAACTAGTTTGAGCAAGAGATCTGAATAGTTACAAAACTAAAGCTTCTAAGTATATATTATGTACTCATCGCCATGTTACCACCTTATTTCGGGGTAGTTTTAAATTCGCTGCTACCAAATACTCGAATGAACTGACTGACCCCTCCAATACGCAATCTCAACGCATTATTTTATAAATATACTTTATAATATAGTTTACTAGCCTCTGCCCGCGACTTCGTTCGCGTGGAATAAAGATATTCTTTATTTCTAACACACAGCGGAAGCTCAAGAGAAAACATTCTTCATTGGTGTTCCGCTCGTATTGGTCTTAGCGTGATGATATATAGCCTATTACCATACTCGATAAATTGCCTATATAACGTTGAAAGAATTATACAAATCGGACCAGTAGTTCCTGAGATTACACCCTACAACGTCATAACATCACAACGTCACAAACTCACAACCTTTACCTCTTTATAATATTAGTATAGAAGAATAGATTATAAAAAGTTTTTATTATCATCGCAATGCTTGTAAACTAAAGGTTTGCATCTAATTTGTGTTTCATATATATTTTAATCACGCTTGCAATTGCTTCTCTTATATGTTGTTATATGTATGATACTTTATGTTTTACGCACCTTGACTTGACATTGGGTTCCAGCTGAAAATCGACTCTAAGTGTTTTTTCATAACACTTTAGCTCAATGTTTCCCAATGTGGGGCCCACGCCCCACAGGGGGCAATTTGATATTTAAGGGGAAGGGGCTAATTAAAAATGGACTCGACATGACTTTAACTCTTTCGCTGTGGGTTATTTAAATGTAATGCTAGATATCGGTGTCAAATTTAACAAAAAAGGTATACTAAAAAAACATGCTGTAAATAATTATCTGGTATAATTCTGTTTGACGCTACTAAAATATCATCTGGGTAATTGAGACGTCAAGTAAGTTTTTCATTATATGTTTCGAAACTTGACTTTTTTGAAATTTGATTTCATTGTGATTTCTTCCTAAAAATTATCATTTATATTTCTAAAGGGAATAAAACAATTTTAAAGGTTAAAAATTATGTATAGAAGGGCATAACAATTTTAGAAATTTTAAGGTGGGGCATGGCTTAAAAAGTTTGGGAAACACTGCTTTAGTTTATTCTGAGCTGGACACCTTTTCATAATACTCCGATATGCATATTTCTATTCACTCTTGTATATTATGTTATGCATTATGAATAAAATATTATTTTCTTACTATTCTTTCTTATGTTTGTATTTCGTATTCATTTTTTTTCGAACAGACTACGCTATTGGCCTAGGAAGGCCTTAACAACTTCACCGGACTACTAAGGCGAGCGCTTAAGGCATTCAGCTGATTTTATTTTGACAACTAGCTCAAGGGTACACGGCACACCTAGGCTTGGGCTGTTGCCTAGTTCATGCAATTCGCAACCTAACTGAGCTAACCTAAGCTAAATATTTATACGTATATATTATACATATAAGTTAGCGAGATACTTATGTGTACCAAGCATACGAGTATATACCTCAAAAACTCTATTACGTATTCGTCTCGAGGCGCTTCTGTATCATTATTCTATTACAATTTGCAGCAGTTAATCGGTACGAAAGTAATTAAACAAACGTTGGCTCGTTAGTGCCGCAATTATTTATATAATGAGCAAGTGAGCGATCTGCATAACAAGCAGGAAAGTCGGGAATAATAGTTTTATACTACGTTATTACAACTAGGGAATGATTATTTTGAACATTTTGCTTAATCTGGCCTCGCTGATATTAGAGCTGCAATGTAACGACGAATTGTTAGGACCCCAAAAATGTTATAGCATTTACAGTCAAAAAATCGGTCTATGAAGACTGGTCACACCTGCACATTTGTTTTTATATCATAGGAAGCAAACCAACCGGTAGATCACTTGATGTTAAGTGATCACCACCATCCATAGACACTTAAAACACCAGGGGAGTCGCAAGTGCCTTGCTAGTCTGTGTTGTGGGGGGGGGGGGGGGGGGGGAAGAGAAGGGGGAGAAGGTGAGGAGAGGTGGGCTTCCGGCGCTCTCACTAACCGAACGAAACGCAACAATGCAAGCACAGTTACTGCACGTCGGTTTTCTGTGAGAGAGTGGTACTAACCCGAGCTAGACGACCCATTAATGTTGAAGCCAGTAATAGCTTCAGCGTGGCTTTACCACCTACATCTGAGGAAACATGCTGCCTAGCGTCTGCTAGGTAAGTACGAATCTAAAGTTGTACGAAATACAAAAAATATGAAAACGTAAACTTTCTTATTTAAGAGAACTATTTACAATATTACAACAGCAGTAGTTCGCCAGATGGTAAGATATAGCGATTATGTTTGTCTTGACAAAGAAAACCATACATCAAGCGTAATGCACGGCAAGTTTAGTTGTGTTGTGTTCTGGGATCAATCCATTGATGTCTAGGAACTGAGTGAAGAGGTAGGGGCCTATGACCGACAGCCGTGAAAAGTCTGCACATGAAAGTAACTTTTCTATAGTTTATTGCGTTTCGAGGTCAGTCAATAAGCCCTTCCAGCCAACAGTTATGACTGTTGACAGATAGTAGATCTCTCGATGATCACGAAATGAAATTCTATTTGGATTGCAATATACTTACTATTAGATACGATGCCATCAATTTGTGACTACAAACAATTAAATCTGAAGTGCCCGAGTAAGACGATTTCTTGAAAATCAGTAGTAAACACTCTCACCAGTGAAATCATCATAAATCAAAATGCATAAGGTCCCCATTACGTTCAAGTAAATCCCCACTTAGCCTCTTGGGCTCCCCTACTAATGACAATATTAACATCACGACTATTTTTGCCATTAACAAGATTGTTCTCACTGCTGTATCGTGGTCTGAAGAGGTTCAAGATATTAAGCACACAGTATTGGTACAAAAAGTTTTTCAAATCAATTTTCAAGGGGACATCTTATTTTCTTCACTCATCTCAGTTAGGAATATGATCTTATATAAAGTCGGTTATAGATAGCAGTGAGTATTTAATATGAGGCGGGCCGTTTACATCTAAAATATGCGGCCAAAAGTTAAATCTGCAGTAAATTCACGTTCGTATTGCTATTGACTTATGCGACTCAATGTATCGCAATACCTAATGATATAACAGTATTATTAACTTTGTGTCTATTGTTAAACTGGATAAATTCTCTACAACTTCTATATTATAATAAACTTTCGTAATTCAATTAATCTCACAAGAAAACCATGAAAGAGATCCTAAATATTGAAATAATAGGTATTATAGTTTTTTTTTTTTAGAAAAAGTAGGTGAGTCGGTGTACATTAGTGAGAGGTGCCAATATATAACGGTTATGAATATACTGCACCCACGCAACAGTGTAGACGACGCGACAAATCGTCAAGGTTGACTTCAATGATATACCGCGCGCCGTTGGATTTTTCAGTGAAATAGTTAAATAATTTCACCGGGTGATTTCGGAGGCGGCGGTGACGGCAGCGTCTGCGCCGGCCGCCGGTCGATGCCCCCGCAGCGCCGCCACGCGATTTGTCTCCACTCGACCTAGTCAAACGCGTACCCACTACTAGATGAGAATACCTATACCTACGTGAACATTTAGAACAAATAAAACCTAATAGCCCTTTACTAAATATTCCCTCACAATTGTTTTGTTGAAAATTGTATTGAATTCCCAGTTTTACTTATAAATACGTCATGATTACACTAATAGAGCACATTGGAAATCATTGAAACATTAAATGTGTCGTAATGAAACGGCAAAATTAACTCTAGTGAGAAGTGAGATCAGTATGCCAAATACCTAAGTAGGCGTGTGACGACTCATGCCAAACATTTGATAAAACGAGGCGATACAATCCTCGCCGAGCGACGTTTCTCTTAAACGTTTCGGGTTATAATTATACAAAGCTAAATATGTATTTGTGACAATTATGACAAATGTGAGAAGGTAACAGCGCGGGTGGGTGGTCATTATGTTTTGATATTGATAAATTAGGTTTATGTTCGCGCAGGTAACTATTGTTAGCGTTGAGTAGCGGGTCCGATGCACAATCCGAGAGTCCATAGTACAAACGGCTAGTTGCATCCCGCTCGCGCCCGCATCTTATCAATGAAATGCCTGCGAAACCACAGCCGCCTTCATACCGACAACACAACCTCACGTTCCTTGTTTTGACGTAACAAAATGGCGACCAACATATTATTTGCATGCGTAGTAAGTAACTCTGTTCATATAAATTTGATATAATAATCCCATTTGTGGTTAATGTCCCACAACGGAATTGCTAGTACAATGTGACGTCATTTAATCAAATTTCACTTTTATAATAAAATTTCGTCACGGAGTTGATATTTAAATGAGTTACAGAATTACATTTTAGGCATGTAATTGCGATAAGATCGTTTTATTAAGTAAAATTATATCGTTTTTACAATGCATTTTAAAATGCTTATAGTAGTGACATCTAGAAATACAATTTAACATTATTGTTCAACGTATATCATTCTATAAGTTTATCGTATATACCGTAACCAATAGATGGGGACAGTTACATGTTATTAGAGGCACATTATAATACGAACGTCATCCGCTAGATGGCGCTGTATTTAACAATTGTCATGTACTCGGAATATTAGTACACTTTTTTTTTTTTTTTTTCGAAATGTCTACGCTATTGACCCAGCAAAGTCTTAACAGCTTCACCGGACTACTAAGGCGAGCGCTTAAGGCACTCAGCCGATTTCATTATGGCAACCAGCTCAAGGGTGCACGGCACACCTCAGCTTGGCTGTTGCCTGTTGCATGCAAAATCGCGACCTGTCTCAGCTAACCTAGCTAACTATTCATATATGTATGAGTTGTTGAAACGTGTATGTGTACCAAGCATACACGCCTCAACAACTCCTCCATATATTTATTATCGGAAAATTGAGAGTTTTTCAGTTCGATAAGGGAAAAAAGTAAACCCTTCCACTTTCGTGTAGTGTTGTAGCAGTGATGTATATTTGTGTGTCACCGTATCGCGCAAGCAACGCACTCAAGGGCTCCCTACCGAGGGATCGAACCTAGGCTTGAGCCGCTGCCGTGGGAGGCCTAATCGGGTGATATTATATTAGTAGACTCTTCAGTGCCAGCGTCTCATGTAGCGATCATATTACTGCCACATTTACAGTTTTTGAACCCAGCGTAACAAGGGTAATTTCATTACTATTTGCATACATACTGTACAGTATTAGATATACTTTAATTTACAAAAGAAATGATAAAGGTTTGTTTTTCATCTAAGCATGTGTTTTTTTTCGTTGCTTTTATGTTTTCTTTATATGCTATGGACCTACATCACGGGTTTACTAGCAAAATGTATGACGACATTTACTCAATGTAAATCAAATGTATCATGCGTTAGTGATATCAATTCCGAGAATTTTACTATTTATTTTGTAATTGTATTTTTGTATTGTATTAATATTTATTTTGTAATTGGAACGTAAGAGTTAAAAAATACATACAGTCGAGCATATCAACCTCCTTCATAATCTCTTTTGAACTTCGTAATCATTGACGGCTGTCAAAATGTCTTTTTTATTTACATATGTTGTGTAAAATTCAAGCAGTAGTGTGAGTAGTGCATATTTGAATAAATTTAATGTACTTCTAATGCATTTTATATAAAATAAACAGCTTTCTGCACTTCTTCGCAATATAAACCCGCTGAAGCTATTTTTGGTTTCAGCATGAATGGGTCGGCTCCTCCGGGGTAGTACCACCCCTCTCACAGATAACCGACGTGAAATAACAGTGCTTGCATTGTTGTGTTTCGTTCGGTCAGTGAGAGAGCCGGAGGCCCACGTCCCTTCCTCTTTCCGTCTTTCCCTTTCCTTCCCCTCCCCCTTCTCCCATATTCAGGCTGGCAACGCACTTGCGACGTCCCTGATGTCGCTAGTGTCTATGGACGGTGGTCATCACTTAACATCACGTGACCCACCAGTTCGTTTGCCTCCTTTGATATAATAATAAAAAAAAAAACTATGTCAAATTTCAAGTTCACCCGTTCACAGCAAATAGGTTAAAAAGGGGTACAATTTTTTTGCTTCAAGTATTAATTATAATTTTTCCGTAAGTCTTTAGTGTTTATAGACTAT
This sequence comes from Antheraea mylitta, assembly GCA_014332785.1. Lineage (NCBI taxonomy): Eukaryota > Metazoa > Arthropoda > Insecta > Lepidoptera > Saturniidae > Antheraea > Antheraea mylitta. Next base: position 7,381,858 of record JACEII010000001.1, read on the forward strand.
ATAAAAATAAAATATAGCCAACCTGCAAACACATTTGTAATATCTATATAATAATAACTAACCCATGCACGCGACTTCGTTCGCGTAGTAGTAGTTACTTTGGGCTAACGTTAACCTCGGTTTTGAAACATTTTCATTGGTGCTCCGCTCCTATTACTGTTAGCGTGATGTTATATAATAGCCTATACACTTCCTCGATACATAAGCTATATAACACTAAAGGATTTTTTTAATCGGACCAGTAATCCTAAGATTACTCCCTATAACGTCACAAACTCACAAAAACTTTACCTCTTTATAATATTAGTATATATAATGCACTCTTCTTATGTATAGAGTTACAGATATTTAGAAATAGTTGAGGTTATTATTAATCTTTGGCAATGTTATTTAGTTTTTATCTTCTTTCAACAGTTTACGATAAAGTGAAATCGTTCTATCAGTAACATTCAATTACACAGTATAACAAAAAATACAAAAGTCTTGTTGCCCTGGATACCTCGGTGGATTTATATGATATCAAGTTAACACTTAACAATGATATTTAAGCGACAAAACAAACAAAATCAGAAAAAACGTGGGACTAAAAAAAAGTAAACACTCTGCTAGTATATAAAATACTGAATTGGCTTTTGGACAAGAATGAAGAATGATTTAAATATATTTTCAAAGTATTTCTAAATCCGAGTATACAAATGTTAGCAATTTCCATTAAGGCTCAAATTCAGATATAATTAAACGATGCAAACTTTATAAAACTGATTCGGAAGGTGAAGCTTTGGGGGTTTAGTGATGGTGGTAGAAAAATGTACTAGGTAATCATAGAGCACCAAAGTATGGAGAACTTGTGCAAATATGTTGGGAAGTTTCAGGATTTCAGGAGCGAAGCGTTTTCTGAAAAATTACGACGAGAATTCCAACAGGACTTAAAAGTAATGAGAATATCAGGTTAGATAAAAAATTACAGTACAAAGAGATTGTTCCCGGAAAACAATAAAAAGTTTATAAATGGTGTTTCTCTGAAGTGTAATACAATTTCTATCGATTTAGTTCTCTTTTTACTTGTATGTAAAGTCAATTAAATGCTAAATTAAAATAATAATTATATTTTCTTATACATAAAATGAAAATAGCTACTAAACGTATCAGCTTAGGTTTATGACTACATGTTGCGCAATTTTTCTACATGATCCTAAGGTTTTTTTATTCAATTGACCATTTTGTTTAATACACAACCAACTGGGCGGGAATCGGATAGTATTTTTAATAAACATTATGGTATATTCAATTACTTATTCATTGTCATATATTACCTCAGAAGCACACTTAACACATATTTACGAATAAATTGGGCCATTTACGAAGTCATCATTAATACATTTTGCTTATAGTGGATATATATTTATAGTTCTATATTCATCTAAGCGCATTCTAAGGTTTAACTTTCTTGTGTAAGATGTCTCTTGCGAGATATGTGTGAATTTATTGTGTTTCTAAAGCATGTGTTCTATGTTCCTGTTTGATATTCTACAATGACAATATTAGTTTATCTTGGAATTTACTTTTATTTTAAAAAGGTTGATGTTAGACTGTAATAAATCAATAGACGGTACTTCGTATGATACAGATTAAAATAACTCTGTAAAACGGTTATTTACGTAGATATGTTTAACTGGCTTTAGTGCAATTACCCGGGGGTTTCGAGTCATGCTTAATTATTTGAAACTATTTTTATGGCAAGGGCAACAAAACTACTGTTGACCAGTGTTATTGATGCAGGAATTATAGGTACTGTATAATAAATTGACTAACCTTGAGGTATGGAACGTGGCTTTATCAGATGTGCCGGCTGCTCCGAAGGAGACACCGACTGCTAAGCCTTCAGGAATGTTGTGGACAGTGATAGCGACAACCAACAGCATGATTCGCTTCCACTGCGACTGTCTAGCTTCTAGAGCTCGCGCCAAACTGTCACGGTGTTCGACGTCGCCGTTCTCACCAGCTTTCTGAAATATATAAATGAAATAAACTCATAGAAAACGTCACCCGCATTTATTTTTATTGGAATGGACTGACCAGAGGATTGTCAATCAGACGTCGGTATGATCGACCCACCCCCCTGCTTACAGTGTCTATCATCGTGATCAACACCTGTCGGAGGAGCAGACGTAGACTCATTGCACAGATTCGGACGAGGGGGGGGGGCAGCAGCTGGTGTGTACCCAGTGTGCCCCTCTATAGGTAGGAAGCCCGGCAGTCACCTTCCGCCGGGTGGATCGTTGGAGCGGTTATATAGAGCTTAGTTCGATCCCTTGCCGCCCCGACTATACGGTTGGACGTACACCGTGTGGTTTTAGTCCGTGAGAGAGGACCGTGAGAGGACATAACCCACCCTCTCCCCCTTTTCATTGGGGATTTCCCAGCGTAATGCCGGTATGTCAGTCCTTGCTCCTCTGGCTAAAGGGTGTAAGAAGGCATCATGGGGTTTTAGTTCATGCGAATCGGATATAACCCATCCTCAGCTGCCCATTGGGATGGATAGACGTTAGGGATCTCTGTTATGAAAAAAAGAGGTTTGGGCCCTGGCATGTACCGACGAGTTTTTCGGAATTCGCGTAGGTACACTTTTTCTTTTAAACTGTTAACACTATTGGCTGACAGTGAAGGAAAACAGTGAGGAAATATAGAACTGTGGATTTTTCGGAACTCGAAATCGCCAAAACGTCGCGTGGGATAGCATAGTGATTGTGGCTATAACCTATTTTGGGTAGAAGCCTAAGGTTTCGCCGTAAGTCTGTCATGGACTAATGTAATAATATACCCATACATTTTTAACTTATTAATTTACCTTTCTCTAATAATATTACAAACAGTATTTTTTTGTTGTCTGTAATTTCGTTTTATTTTCTTGATAATTTTTGTATCACATAATCATCAAAAAGGTCATTCTTATAATAAGTATGACGTAAAAAAAATGTCTATCTGTCTTCTGCATTTTCGTATGCCCTGATTTAACTCAAAAGGCTTGACCGATTTTAATGAAATGTTTACACCAGAATTATGTCATTGATATAAAACTGTCAACAACATTTTTAAAAACCATAAAATTATTTTAATGAAATAAAACAATGCGTTGAAAGTAATTATTGAATATAAATGCTTAACAAGCTGCAGCAACAGCGAAAATTCAATTACGTCACACCTAGTAGGTTCGAATACTTTTTTTTATGTTATAGGAGGCAAACGAACAGACGGGTCACCTGATATTAAGTGGTCACCGCCGTCCATAGACACTTGAAACATCAGTGGAGTCGCAAGTACGTTAGCAGCCTTTGTTTAGGGGAAATGGTAAGGGGGAGACGAGTAGGGAGGGGCGGGCGAGAGGGAAGGTGGGCCTCCGGCGCTCTCACTGACCGAACGAAACGAAACAGTGCAAGCACTGTTACTTCGCGTCAGTTTTATGTGAGAGGGTGGTACTACCCCGGGCGAGCTAACCCATTCATGCTGAAACCAGTAATAGCTTCAGTGTGGCTCTACCACCTACAGAGCGTGGCTCTACTACCTACAGTGTGGCTCTACCACCTACAAGCGGGGCTCCACTACATACAACAAATCAGAATTTTCTGCTTATATCTTTTAATTAAAAGCACGGTTATAAGCTTATGTCATTAACAAAATTGGCGGTGTTGTATCTGGCTGTTAAATATATATGTTCGTATGTATATAAGTTGTATCAAATTATATTTCAATAAAAGCTAGAAAAACTAACCAGTGAGTGTTGTGAATGGTGGAGACCACGTCGTCGCTGTGCTGTGTGCTGGTTTGAAATACAGTCAGCAAAATCAGCTGGTTGTGTCGACTCCATTGTCACCACGCTCATAGGATTTGATGCCCGCCTATTTAGCACTGTCATCATTTCCAAGTCTTCTAGTTTCTCTTTAGAGTCTTTGCTTTTAGTTATCGCTGCAAATAAAATAAAAGAGAACAATAAAGTCAAATGAATAATATAATGCTCTTGCTTACGACTAAATTTTGCTAAATTTAGAAAATACCTTAAAATTAAAAAGTTAAGTAAATCCAAGTTTGGACTCATAATATATACTTAAATACATATCTCTTAAGTTAACAAATACAGATAAGCACAGCACCAGTTCTTATAAAACTATGCTGTAACCTAGGAATAGTAAAACAGAATATGAACATTCTGTTTTGGCTTTTGTTTGCCTTTTTCAAATTTAATTCTATACAACTTAGATAAGATTTCTAATGCTAAATTAATTTATAAATCGTGAAGTTTTATTTTCGACTTCATTCGCCTGTGATCAGTGATTTTTATCGTCATATTGCAGTTGTTTTCGTAAGAATGGACACGTTAGCAATAAAAGTATTTTTGAATAAGAATAAGGTAGTGCAAATCGCATGCAACACCAACGTATAGCGTCATTGTGATTTCATCATTAAACAATTAAAAAGCAAAGATTTTTGGGAAGGATTTGTCTGAACGAGTTTATGTAAATATTTTTCCTCATAATACTTGTGAACACTTTATATCTGCTGTTGAATATTATGCACAGTGTACAATTGAAAACAATAAAAAAAGCAGTAACATAAATGTATTTTTAAGGTTAAGCTGGCATCCAAAAAGCTCGGTATTCTAAATAAGGCGACACGGTACTTCATCCCTGGGTAAAGATTGTTGTTGTACAAAACACACGTTCTACCCCATATGGAGTACTGTTGCCATCTCTGGGCGGGAGCACCTGGATACCAACTTGGACCACTTGACTCGACGCAAAAACGAGCTATGAGAATTGTTGGCGATCCCAAGCTTGCAAACGATATCGAACCACGAAGTCTAAGGAGAGACGTCGCCTGATTATGTGTGTTCTACCGTTTGTATAGTGGGTTGTGTTCCTAGGAATTGTTTAACATTATGCCTGTAGCTGCTTTCCACCATCGCACCGCTCGTCATCGGCAGGGAATTCATCCCCATACATTGGAACCGAAATGGTCTCGGACGGTCGGTTCCAAAGGGGTTCCCTCCACGAACGATCCGATTGTGGAATGAGCTTCCGACTGAAGTTTTTCCTGGGGACTACAGTATGGAGTACTTCAAGGGGAAAATAAATAGGTTATTTAGGGGTCGGCAACGCGCATGTCTCATTTCTGATGTTACAAGCGTCCATAGGCTGCGGTAACCGCTTTACATCAGGCGGCCCGCATGTTTGTTTGCTACCGACGTAGTATAAAAAAAATGTATCTCGAATACCTCTTTATTCTTTCGAGACGTATATTTCCAAAAAAGCAGTTTTATAAGCTTTCAATTTTTAAATGCCACCGCGCATAGCATGTTACAGACATTTGGGAGACATTTCTTTACAGCTAAATGTATAAAATACGAGTGTTAACAAAAACACATTGTGGATTTAAGTTTTTGCAAACCTAAAGGACATACTCGGTGTTATTACAAAAAAGTTAAATACTTGGTTTAAAAAAGGTTTCGTACAAAATGCGCCGCGCTCGCCCGAAGCACGATCGCGTTATCCTTTTTTCGCAAGTGTAACCTAACCTAACCAAAGCGAGACAACAGAGCAAAATGGCGAACAATTCACAAAGAGATCTTTTTAACCGACTAACACCGACTAAGTTTAAGCAAAATCTTAATTTTTTTTTTATATCTTAGGAGGCAAACGATCAGATGGGTCACTTGATGTTAGGTGATCACCACCATCCATAGACACTTGCAACACCAGGGGAGTCACAAGTGCGTTGCCAGCTTGTGTTTGGGAGGAGGGCGGGGGGGGGACAGGAAGGGAAGGGGAAGGGGAGGGTAGGTGGGTCTCCGGCTCTCTCACTGACCGAAATAAACGCAACAATGCAAGCACTGTTACTTCACGTCGGTTTTCAGTGAGAGGGTGGTGCTTCCCCGGACCAGCCGACCCATTCGTGCTGAAAACAATAATAGCTTCAGCTTGGCTCTACCACTACCAAATTAAATTATACCAAATGTTATTGCACTATAACAGTTTTTTTTCCTTTTACTGTTTTAGACTAATAGAATGATCCCAATTGGAGCGCAACACTATAAAGGAAGGCACGCTATGTTTCAGATTTCATCGCTTTTATTCCTACATCTATTATCTACTTGAAAAATAAGCTCCTAGGTCGCCCCGAGAGTATGATCCCCAATGACGAATTAATGGGGATTATGAAAGCTGATAAGTACCATGGTACGACTAAGATAGAAGCAATTTCCGATTGCAGCCTCAAAATAATATTAGACCGTTTGCGTCAAATTGGCAAGATGAAAAAACGTGACACAAATCTTGTGTTTGTTTTGTTTGGTTTCATTATCCGGAATTTACGTCTAATTTATTAAAAATATGTTTTTTTTTTTTCGAAATGGCTACGCTATTGACCCAGCAAGGTCTTAACAGCTTCACCGGACTACTAAGGCGAGCGCTTAAGGCTCTCAGCCGATTTTATTTTGGCAACCAGCTCAAGGGTGCACGGCACACCTCGGCTTGGCTGTTGCTTGCAAAATCACGACCTATCTTAGCTAACCTAGCTAACTATTTATATATGTATGAATTGTTGAAACGTATATGTGTACCAAGCATACACGCCTCAACAACTCCTCCATATATTTATTATCGGAAAATTGAGAGTTTTTCAGTTCGATAAGAGAGAAAAAAAAAGTAAACTCTTCCACTTTCATGTGTAAGCGTGTAGGCGTGCACGTGTGTGGGGGTGATCGTGTAGTGTTGTAGCGGTGATGTATATTTGTGTGTCACCGTATCGCACCAGCAACGCACTCAAGGGCTCCCTACCGAGGGATCGAACCTAGGCTTGAGCCGCTGCCGTGGGAGGCCTAATCGGATTAAAAATATGCTCCTATTATGTAAATATATTACATGGTTATAACGTTTACAAAATATTATTTATTTGTTTTTATTTTTTAACTCGTCTCGAATTGCAGTTTCAAAGTAGAAGTTTTGAATTTGAATATAAGGGCGAATCCTTAATAACGTAGCCAAAATTATAGTATACATTTTCCTTTTTACAGATTTTTGTTATAATATATCAAACTATAATGAATTAAATAATATCATTTGGAAAAACTAAGGCCCTAAGACAATCTTTAAACATTAATGAGATTATCGTCACAGCTTTCGCAGTCGATAATTGCAAACTTCCTACTAACTATGAATATTCCATATATTCAAAATATAGAAAATAAAAAAATAATAATACAATAACAAAATATATAATACTATATGTCTACTACGATAAATTATACGACATTAAAAAACCAAGGAATTATTATGACTACTAAATTTTTAATTTATACAAATTTGCAAATTATACTACTACACATCAATTAACATTAATAAATGCTGAGATAAATAATTCTATGATGATTGTATTTATTTGGTACAATTGTTCGAAAAAATGCATTTCAGGAATCCGCTACCAATGCTTTATAAACACCTGTGTAAATGATACCCACATTAAATATTAACAATGCTGTGTACCTAATGTTAGCTCTAAAAACAATTATTTATATTTATATTGTTTTCCTACGAAACGTCCTCAAAATTATATTATACTTTTATAATTGTAATGACATTGGCTATGGTTATGGATTAACCTTTGCACACAAGTCGTAATGGCAAGCTCAAGTTTATCGCGTTACAGATTCAGGCATTATCGGTGTTATTACAAAAAAGTTAAATACAAATTAAATACTCGCTTTAAAAACGGTTCGTATTAAATACACAGCGCTCGCCCGAGGCAAGATCGCGTTATCCTTTTTCGAAAGTTTAACCTAACCAAAGCGAGACAAAAGAGCATGATGGCGAATATTCAGCGACCGCGGTGCATTTAACAAGAAACCTTTTAAAGCAAGTATTGAATACATATTTAACTTTTTTGTAATAACACCACAAGTATTCAATAATTAAGCGTAAAGTCAGTTTGTTTGTACCCGAATTGATCGTTACCATGATGATAATAAGCCTGTTAGTGATTGTCCTTTAGTTTGCGACGTTTCGGGATCAGTCGGTATAATACTGTCGCAATGTGCAAACCAAGTTTGTGCGTTTGGATTGCATATCGCTCAGTGACCGCCGTTCTTTGAAGTAAATACTCCTTTAGCCCCGTTGAAACTTGAAACTCGTTGAAACGAAAAAATACATTAAAAACAGACGAACATATACATCCATAGGATGTAACGTGCCAGAGTATGCGATAGAATACATTACACGATGTTTTTTTTTTATATTGACGATCTTCTCACTGTTGTTAGCTACCCACTTCCGGTACCGCTCGTCATTCAAGACTCGAGATACCAGCGCTACATATTAGAGATACGTATTGATACTAGCGCCAAGCGCCAAAATATAAGAGAGACACATTAACACTAACGTCATTTTATTAAAGATACATAAATGAGAATTATTATAATTATATAGATTTCAATGAGTCATTTCAATAGGAATTGATATTGTTGTTTTATTACTTGCACAACATTAGTTGATAATAATAGTAATTGCTTTGACTTCAATAGTTTGACCTATAAAGGGCTAGATGTCTCTCCTCTACACACATACACATATTTCAGATACATAAATAAATAATCATATAACAATAATTTTATATAGAATTCATGTACGTAAATAATATTAATTTGTTCATTAATTATTATCTTTGTGTCACTTAAAACATATA
>JACEII010000001.1:7390987-7412305 GCA_014332785.1 Antheraea mylitta
TTCCTCTTGAGAGCTGCCACTACGTGATAGCGTTAGCCCAAAGTAACAATTCCACACGAACGAAGTCGCGGGCAGAGGCTAGTATGCTATACTTTTGTAGTCATTCCAATAAATCCCTTATAACATTAAAAAAATTAAATGTTAAAAGGAGTTTATTTGTTTATTACTTTTTCAAGCCTGAACTTCAAAACCGATCATAATATTTTGCAAACACGTTGTCAGGAATACGAAGAAACATATAGAGGTATCTTTAATGAAGAGAAGATATACTGCTTCCGATGGATAGATCAAAACTATATTAAGGCGGGCAAAGCCTTATGCAAAACCTAGTTCCTTATACTTTTTGGACGCTTACATGTAATATTTCATCATATCAGTTATTCTTCGGAGATTTAATTTTATATGTACACTAGCATCTGCCCGCCTTTTAGAATATGTTTTTAAAGCAACACTTTTATAAAATTTTAGAAATAAAAAAAGACAATTGTTGTACCCTATCAATTGAGAAACGGTATGAGCTCCCTGTATATAAAATTACGCTAAAATTAATAGAATAGTTTTTGAGTTACATTCGAACATACAAATAGACTAACACAAACATTTTTTTAACGTCATATACGTGACTACTTGTGTTCATAATATCAAGAATCAGAAAATATGGAAATAAAAATAACTGGACATAAATAACTACACATTTGATTACCTATGTATGGATATGTCAAGAAAATTAACATACATCAAAAATTGCTTATTCCGTTGTAGATGGAAGTAGTTGTATAAGTAACATCATAAAATTAAATTAAGCGATTTAAGGGAATAATGTATGTGCTGTGTATGAACACAGCCATGTCATTCCAAACGAATCATAGCATGTATGTGTGTACTCTGATAATCAAAAATTATTTCCTGTTCATAAATCCGTGCCGTGATATTTATAAAAAAAAAATTGATGTGCCTACAGCTTATTATTACTTATTAATATTATCTCTTACAATTACTATTTGTTGTAATAAAAATTGAGTTATAGACTAAATAGATATGGTGTAAATATTTTCGAATTTCGAATATGGTATCTATGCATACCAATTTTCATGGCAATCCATTGAACGGAATAGATGTGGAATAATTAATATTTTACAGCACCGCGTAAATAGATAATATTAGCGGGCCAGGTGGACGTTGTCCTGTCTTGATAATAAAAGAAATCTAAAATTCAACCGCCACCACCACCTACCGGGTCGAATCTAAACCATTCTTGGGTCCACCAGAATACGCACACAAAATTTCATCAAAATCGACCCAGCCGTATTGGAGGAGTTCATAGACATCCACACGTACAGAAGAAACTTATATATAAAGATAACAAACACAGATTTCAATGCAATGATGGCTCAATAATATGTGTCAATGAGTTTTGAACACTGCGTCGATCGACCTAGGGTTCAACCCCTTGGTTTTTGCAGGCCGGCATGATAGTGGCGACCGGCGATGGATAGTGTGGCAATCGGTGGTCGCTATTATTTTTGGATTGCACTGTGCTTACCATCAGGCATAGTGCAGTCATTTTGCCGTGCTACAATAAAAAGAAACCCTTTTTTTAACACGGGGAAATCCATACGAATACCCACCCTAGCCGGGCAGCTGAAGATGAGTTATGTCCGACTTGCACGGACTAAAACCCCATGGTGCCTTCACTCACCTATAGGCCGGGGAGCAGGAGCTGCCGACTGGCATTGCGTCTTCTCCCCGGCAGGTGACTGCCTTTCATTAGAGGCCTCTTCGCGGTCGAGGGGTCAGGATGGTAGACCCCTCAGGAGAGGGCGAGAGTTACCCTCCCCGTAGGGTTCAACCCCTCGTTAGCGAGTCGGTACTTTCGGTGAAGGAAAACATCTTGGCGAAATAATGTTATTGGGCCTTTTTAATGTGTCTGGATGCTAATTATAGCTTTCTCTATAGCACCCTATAGTTAAAAATCTGTTGCCGAGTACCTCTTAGTGTCTCTTGGTCAGTTACAGTTAAGAGCCAGTCTCCGTCTGTAAATTTAACGTGTTGACCATCCTTGATCACATCGTCATTTAAAATCAGATGAGATTGTGGTCAAACTATAAAAATCTATACGGTGTTATTACAAAAAAATTAAATACGTATTGAATACTTGCTTTAAAAAGTTTACGTTTTAAACGCACCGGGCTCTCTGAATGTTCGCCATCTTGCTATTTTGTCTCGCCTTGGTTAGGTTAGGTTAGGTGGGAGGAGCAGCGTCGCATTCTGACTGCGGCGGTAGGAGGGAACCTCTCGCTGCTGAGCGTGGTCGCGGCTATGCTCGGTAGCGAGGATGTCTGGAACGCAGTTGCCTCCTTCTGCGAGGAAGTCGTCTCGCAGAAGGAGGCGGCGGAGAGGGTCCGCGAGAACGACCCGCTAAGCGGCCGTCTCCGCCAAAGGAGGACAGGCAGGAGGAAGCGGCAGTTTGACCGCCTCCTCCCGCCACCGTAGCCGGACCTAGGGACGGGTGGGGCTGGGGCCCCACCTTCCCATTGCACAGGTCCGGCAGACGAGATGAAGACGGGCGGTGTGTACCCGGCTGTCTCCTTACAAGACGAGGCCCGGCGACGGCACTTTTGCCGCTGGGCCAGACCGCTGGGGCGGCACGATGAAGTCTATAGAGATCTCGTGCCGTCCCAACAACAGCGGAAGACGTACACCGTGGGGTTTTAGTCCGTGCGAGTCGGACATGGCCGAATGGCTCACCAGGCGGAGTGGCGTCCTAAGCTTCCGGCTGATACAGGTGCTCTCGGGGCACGGTTGCTTCGGGAGCTATTTGTGTCGCATAGGCCGGGAGCCAACGGCAGGGTGCCATCATTGTGGCTGCGCGACGGACAATGCACAGCACACATTAACACTCTGTCCCGCCTGGGACGTGCCACGCCGCGAGCTCGTTGCGGCCATAGGCCCGGATTTCTCACTCTCGACTGTCGTCTGTAAGACGGTCGAGAGTGAGACCGGGTGGAACTCCGTCGCTTCATACTGCGAGGCAGTTATGTTCGGCAAGGAAGCGGCGGAAAGGGAGAGGGAGCAGACCACCAGGCTCATCTCCCAAGGCCGAAGAATACGGCGGCGACGGGTCGGACGATCTTATGCCGCCGTAAAGGGCCTGCGGGCGATGTGACGCGGGCACGTCCGTCGCCCTGCGCTATAGCAGGGCCAAGTGGTGGAGGCGCATTGTGCCATGCGACTCCCACATTTCGTCGAGAGGGGCTTAACATCCACCCCTCTCTGCGGGGAGCTATTGACCCACTCAGGCCGCAGAAGGGGCCCCTGGCCAGGGGCCGACACCTGCCGGGTGAGCAGACGCAGTGCCGTAGGCCAAATAGGTGTAAGTAGGCACCATGGGGTTTTTAGTCCGTGCAACTCGGACATACCCCACCCTCAGCTGCCCGGTTAGAGTGGGTATCCTTAGGGATTTCCCCATGTTAAAAAAGGTTAGACTTGCGGAGAGGATAACGCTAACTTGCCTCAGGCGAGCGCGGTGCATTTAATACGAAACCTTTTTAAAGCAATATTGAATACGTATTTAACTTTTTTGTAATAACACCGTAATAGTTTAGATAATTGTATACAAAGTAATATTAATTTTTCGGGATGAATACATAAAACCGGAAATAATTCCATTATAGTTCTTAAAATAATAATATTTGATTTTTTACAAATTACCCACAGCAGATATATATATACCTTGACACTTCAATTAGCAGTATATGCGCAAAGCGGGCACATAATTAGATCGTGCTAAATGCACCTGAAGTGGAAGGTTTTTTAAAAAACAGCTAATTGTTACTTTTTGTTGATTCTCAATTACTTGTACCTGCTACACAGTATGTACATAATTATGTTGTAAGTGAATAAGTCGAAAAGAGACAAGAGAAAAGTATATTAAAATTATATGTAATATTTCCAGAGGTGAGAGACTGAAATCTTCAATTGATGTGATCATTTTTTGTAATATTTCCTAAAACGAATTGGGTGATAAATAATTGGATTGACTGTGGATATCTGTAGAGATTTCCCAATGTAAAAAAAAAGGTTAGGTTAGACTTGCGAAAAAAGGATAACACGAACTTGCCTCCGGCAAGCGCGGTGCAGTTAGTATGAAACCTTTTAAAACAGGTGTTCAATATGTCTTTAACTTTTTGTAATAAACCGATTGAGCATTAAAAAAATTAGAACACATTTCAAACATTAAAAATACATTTGGTTATGTCAAGTTACTCGGTGAATCGGTAAAATTATATTAAGTTTATCAATTTCAAAACGCTCGTACATCGATTTAAATAAGTAGCATACTTTTAGCGTATTCATTTAAATAGGATTAGTTATATTGTAAATACTACTTCACGTTCGTGACTTCAATAAAATCATAATAACCAAGTTCATCACGGATTACAAGATAACAACTATTGTGATAAGATATGAATACTATTCATCAATTCCTTCTTGAATCTTTCTAATAAAAAGTATTATAATCATATTCAATTTGTTCAAGTTAAATATAATTAAAAACCTAATCAAATAAAGTTATAAACAGATACATCATGCTTCCTATTTGATAATGTTTATGAAATACACACACATTAAGATACAGGTATGACTATTTATCTATGAAATATTGACAACGAGACAATAGGATGTTAAACTTTATTTGAAAAATGATGTATATATATATTTATTTTTTAACTTGTTGTGTTCACGTCGAGATTAAAGTTGGTTTTTCACTATATTATACCGAATCTAGGTTTTGTAGTGCTGTCCATAGAATTCCTTTCAAAATCTCTCGGCGATGCGCATGTTTGTGTGAGTGTGCCGATTTCGAGCGTTTGTTCGTAGTTTCCGTACTGTTTTTCATAATTATTCTATGCTATGGGCATGTCATGAGGAGAGATAAACATGAACATAAAAACCCATATATATACCTTAAGGCTTTATTCTTTAAAAAATGCCCCAGCACTTATCTAAGCTTATTTCTCAGACACTAATTTAAAGGGTTATCTCCTTATTTAAACTGGTTGCTCAGTAGTAACACTACCTGCTTAATAAAGCAATTTAAAATCGTTAATTGTTTTAAAAGATACTTTAAAGAAAACTAAACATTTCCCAATTTACATACTAAAGCCATGATTGTATATATTTACCAGCATGATTAAACATAATGGTGTTTGAACAAGTACCACATCATTTACAATTACAATTTTATATAAATTCAATTAAATGATTTGATCACTTTACAGAATTTAAGTTTAAAAGATGTTCATGTAAAGTTAAGTACCTGGGCGACCGAGTCTAACTCGGTTCTTTAAAATACATTTTTAAATTAACATAAACTGTTAAGATTGCATCACAAAATTAGCATTTTTATCAAAACTAGTGGGCGCCCAGTGGTCGACATTCGACCATAGCTATTTGATTTTGTAAAGTTTGAACTTTATTAGGATTCTTTTGTCAAAGGGTATACTTTTATAATAAAAGGTTTTCATCGTTTCATTATTTGCCATGATCTATAATTATATAAACATTTTAAAAAATCTATGTGTAAATGAAAATTGAAATGAATTGTAAATTTTGCTCTCAAATTTTAAGCAAACATAACTTTACGAAAATAAAGAAATTTATCGCAACCCATGACACAATTTTCAATTAATTTAACGCGACACCATGGGCGGGATGTATTTCTGGGTGATATTGAATTAAATGTAGTCTGTTCATTATGAGAAAGAGTGATATGCCCAGTATCATAGTTTGGAAAAGTAATGGATCCACATTACAATCAAATGGTGAATCCAATACAAAGATGTTTTAATACTACCATTAACTTGAAAATAAATTCTTTTTTGTCGCTACATGAGGTTGAATTGCAACATTGTAACCGCGGAGGTCTAAGTAATGGATTACTTTTACAATAATAGTTATATTTTATAATATCATTGTTGAATGTAGGATGAAAAATGGTAATTGGAACATAAGAGTTAAAAAATACATACAGTCGAGCATAGCAATCTCATTCATAACCTCTTTTGAACTTCGTTATTATTGACGGCTGCCAAAATGTCTTTTATATTTACATGTGTGTATATGTCGTGTAAAATTCAATCATTAGTGTGATTAATGTTTATTTTAATTAATTTAACGTACTTCTAATGCATTTTATTTAAAATAAATAGCTTTCTGCACTTCTCCGCCATATAAACTTTAACTACGCCAAATTTCAAGTTCAACCGTCGACGGGAAATAGGTTAAAAAGGGGTACAATTTTTTTGCTTCACGTATTAATATATATATATATATATATATATATATATATACTAAAAAAAGATATCTTTTTTGCTGTCACTTGGATTCGATCTGGTGTCAAACGGATTTTCGAACCAGCCGATTTCCATCTGAGCTAATTTTTTTTTGACAACGGCGGCGAAATTTACCTTATATTCTAGCTATATTTTTTTATTGTCTGAAAACTCAGATTAAAAGTTTTCTATGAATGAAATCTAGCTAGATTGATTTATCGTCCCCGAAACCACCTACATACTAAACTTCACGGGAATCGCTCTCGCCGTTTCCGAGATCCTGAATATATAACAATATAAAAATATACAGAATTGCTCCTTTAAAGGTATTAGACAGATATCCTCAGCAATTAATGATATACTTAAACATAAATGAATTGTATAATATCTGCAATTTTTAACTACAACACCCAATCTTTTGATAAGCTGACAATGTTTATTATCAATAAGCCTTCACATAAATATTATCATATGATAAGTAAAAATACTTTATTCAGCTCACAATCATATCGATCAATACATCGAATTAAGTTATATGTGACTAGCTTTTGCCTGTGATCTCGCTAGTGTTGATGTAGACTCATTAATACCTTGGAAACACTACTTCTTTCCGGAAGAAAGTTACCATATATCCTTTTGTGTAAGCCTAACAATATGTATTTAAACTTTTATGATGATTGGGTAATCCTCACTAGTGTTATGGTAAGTATTTTGACTCTCGGGAGACCATGGTTTCCCACAAGTACGGATAATTTTGTAGTCCGATTTAGTTGCGAAGAACCGTGAGGCTAATAAGCTAGTTAGTTCGAAATAAGTGTAACAAAGAAACTTACATTCACAATTTTATTTTATTATTAATGAGAAAATGAGGATTATAACATTATTCCTTTTTTAACCGACTTCTTTCGTATTACTAAGGTAAAGGGACTTATATATTTTTCCAACAAAAAAATAAATTAGTTATGTAATTTGTAAGATATCTGTCCAGGAATGATACATGTTTTATTTGCCCTAAGAACAAAAACTCAGGAGGATAAATTAAATTCATTTTTAATAGTTTTATTAAATGCTGGATTTGCGTGAACCTACTCATATTCTGTAATGAGAAAAACTTGTGCACGCTTAAACTGAAATAAGCTTATTAGGAATTGATCTTAGTAAAGTAATAAAGCTCACATATTAAAATGTAAATCTCTTTCACAAAAAAACAAATAGTCCAAAACCAAATTCCATGGAAACAAGAAAATAAATATTCCTGGAAATCAAATAGTAATTTATCTATTCAATTTAGATTATATTGCTCACATAGTTTTACTTATATTATTGAAGATTATTATTCAATTTTTTTAAGTCTAAAATAATGTGCATAATATTTTCGTATAAAACTTTTTCCTGAGATAATAGCTCTTGTTGAAACCAAAAAAATGTCATGTATTTATTCAATCTACATAAAGTTAATTTAAATTTGCAACAATTATTTAAATAGATATATTTTATTAACATTTACAGAAATTACATAAATATTTTCTATTATTTAATTTGTTCAAAGGAAACCTTATTGCAATCAAGTGGTATATTAGGGAACTGTGTTAGAGGCACTACTTTAACTAAAAACTGACATGTCAAAGGGAAATGGAAAAGAGTATCAAGAAACTCTCCATAATAGATCGGAAAAAAACTAGAAGTAATAAGATTAACAACAAAAGTAGGTAATATAAAACAGACAGGAAGATAAAATAGATGTTAAAAGTTGTTAGAGAAGTTTAGAGCTGGATATAGAAATAAAAAAAATAGTGTATGTGTGATTAGTTTGATGAAGATAAAGAAAATTTATAAACAAAGTATATTTGTATTATCATTGTTTCTTTTTTCCTCTGTAAATTGAAACTAGTATTATAAATACAAATGTGAGCTTGTTACAGTTTCCCTCCTTAACTATTTAATTGATCATCCTGAAGCATCGCATATAGTTTGTCAGGGTTACAGAGAATGACATATGATACCTAATATCTAGAAAAAATGTATTGTATAGATAAAATCTACATATCTTGAGTTTTATACAAAACAAAAGTATAATATGTCAAAATTTTAACAAATTATATCACCAAGTTAAAGTTAAACAACAGTTAATCTCAAACACAAAATCTAAAAATGGAACAATGTGTTAAGATGTCTATGTAAGTGTGTGTATGTGTAGAATGGTATGATAATTATTTTACCTTTATTTTTGTTTCTGTTTTAGTGGTGTTTTATTCTTCCAAAATTTGCAAACATATTGTAACCTTGGCATTTTTTCTCAGAGTAATATCTTATATTATATGCATATCTGATACAGTCAATGATAAAAATTGATGTGAGATTTTACATAGTAATTTTTTTATTAATTTGGGGTGTAAGGGGTGTCGAGTAACATCTTAAGATTTGAGACACCCAAGCCAACCTCACCTGCACGTGGTGCACCCTGCTGATCAATTATACTATATTTTTTTTATCTGTGTTAATATATTAGTGTAAACATTTTATCTACAAATATTAGGAGATTGTCATACATCAGCCCAGTGTATTTTTATTATCATAATATTTACGTTCTTAATCATTGTTGTTTTTTCAATTGGATACATAAAAAAAATATTTCTCATCTATGAAAGCAGTTCTGATGTAATTTTACATTAATAGTCATAGATTTGACTCCTTTCTCTAATAAAAAGAGTATATAACGTTGTAAAAAAAGACACAAAATGTGATTAATACATTAGTATTCTTGGAATACTCCTTTGTTTCTTTTTGGTTGCATGACTTAACAATTCAATCAATCACCATAACATTTTGCAATCACATTATCAAAAGAACAAAGAGGACCATAGATACAGAAAAGAGGTACTGTTTCCTAGGCATAGATGTCAAATTTATATCAACGTAGTGAAGCCGCGGGCATAAGATAGTTGAATATAACTACTTACTGATCATCATGTTAGTCGAGTTGATTCCCAAGTAATCCAAAAATCTGTCAGTTGCATAAACAAACACCGCTCCGAAAAGGAATCCAACAGCAACAGGAACAAATGCAAACTGTCCATATGATTCACACATTTCAATCGCTGGCTCCAATAGTGACCAGTATGATGCTGCAGTCATCACGCCCGCGGCAAAGCCCAAAGATACGTCCAACAATTTTCTCTATAATACAAATAAAGTCTGACAATTAAGGTACCTTTTATTTTACCTAAGATGTAAAGAATTACTAAACTCACATGTTTTCCTCTTATAAAAAACACACAGCCAGCACCGACAGCAGTTAGACCCCATGTCAGTAAAGTCCCTAAAAGCGCTTGAGTAACCGCACCGTATCCCTCTATCATTTTTAATTTATTAGCAAATCTTATGTAAACATTGACACATTAACTACACTTAAGGCTAGTTATTGTTACTGGCTATTACAATGTTTTTATCGTAAACTGTATATAATCACTGACAGTTTTATCACGATTTAGTCAATTTATAAACTCCACATGTTTTTGTCGTAATAATATGACAGCTATTTATGTCAAATATATGAAATGTCAAATAAGACAACTCGTTACTAGTGCTGCCAGGTAATAAATTAAAATATGGACAGCGTTTCAAACTTGTCCTTTTTTCTACAATAATTTGAAGTTATTCTGTCACTAGTTTTCGCGCTTATTTGTAAACTTATAAATCAATATAATAATTGCTGTAACTAAGATTTTTAAAACTGTTGCAGTAAATGCATTATTGAAGTTCATTTGTTAATAATAATTATATTTCTTGCCTTCTTTGATATACTTAATATTTGTTTATTTATTTACATCTCTTAACGTATGCCCTATTACGACAATGTCATCAAAATAAATTGCCACGTTTAAAATATTACCAAGTAATTGAAATGTAGAAAAATATATGGTGCTGTTAAAATGTCAAAAGGCTATCTATTAAAAGAAAAGAACCCTGTGTATGTTAATAAGCTTAATAACTTTTGATACACACTTCAATAGTACTTGAAAAACTGTAAAAATGACGTAGATAGTAGAAAAAAAAATGCATTTTATACAGAAGGAAATTGGAATTCTTGGACATATTAAAATGAAATACACATGACAAAATCAAAATTAGTCACAATCAGGAAAGCACCAGCACTGACTAACTCTAAAAAGTTATGATCTTTTCTGGATTCATTCTATTTACATTTACGTTTTAATCTACATCTTCATTGAACTTGTGCAGATTTCTATGAATTGACTAATAGCAAGCGAACGTGCCACTGGACTGATGTAGACAACTAAATATTTGAAGACATTAAGATGCACATTTTTATTCTAAATCATCGATAGCTTTTAATAAGAAACGTCCTTCTTTCTTAAATCACAACGCATAAGAAAATGGAGTAGGTACTGATAGTACTAAGGATAACGATTAGAATACTTAACGACTTATACCTACCTTTTGTTTTAAGAAAACTCTGCCCAGCTGAAAGCAAGTAATCTGTGATAGACTGTGACGCTTTAGCTGTCTTATTTGGTATTCAGTAATTTGATCGATACTTAAGAGAAAGGGGCTCCATCCGTTGCTTTGTCATAAGAGTAAGATGTCCCTCAGACACAAGCTCACTTTGTATAAGACGTGTATCCGTCCCGTGATGACATATAGCTGCCCCGTTTTTGCGCATATGTCCAAAGATAACTTTCATAAGCTGCAGGTTCTCCAAAATCGTGTTTTACGTAAAGTAGCCGGTGCCCCGTGGTACATCCGGAGAGTCGATCTCCATAAAGACCTAGAGATCCCTTCTATCTGGGCGTACGTAAAATCACTTACGACTAGTTATTTTGAAAAAGCCGCGAATCATCCCAGTTCGTTAGTGGTATCCGCCGCACAATACGAACCCGTACCGAACGCTGCGCATTATTATAGACGCCCGCGACATATTTTAATCGACCCTCCTGATGAAATAACGGCAGTGAACGATCAGTACCAGCCTGTCTCTCAAAACAGAGCGTGTTCACGCCCACGCCCGCGTAACCACAGATCACGCCGCTGTGGTCTGGGAGTAAATTTTGCTCCTGCACACCAGATTAGGCACCCCTCGGCAGCGGCTCAAGTCTAGGTTCGATCCCTCGGCAGGGAGCCCTTGAGTGCGTTACTTGCGCGATACAGTGACATAAAAATTTACATCACTGCTACAACACTACACGATCATCCCCACACACGTGCACGCCGAAAAACTTACATATGGAAGTGGAAGGGTTTTATTTTTTCCCTTATCGAACTGAAAAAACTCTTAATTTTCCGATAAAAAAATATATGGAGAGGTTGTTGAGGCGTGTATGCTTGGTACACATATGCGTCTCAACAACTTAAACATATATGAATAGTTAGCTTGGTTAGCTAAGATAGGTCGCGACTTTGCATGTAACAGGCAACAGCCAAGCCGAGGTGTGCCGTGCACCCTTGAGCTAGTTGCCCAAGTGAAATCGGCTGAGTGCCTTAAGCGCTCGCCTTAGTAGTTCGGTGAAGCTATTAAGACCTTTCTAGGTCAATAGCGTAGTCAGTTCGAAAAAAAAAAATACTTAAGAGAAATAAAATTAACTTTAAGAGCAAAAGTCATAAACTATTAATTCACATTCTGTGTACTCAACGCTATTTACCGAAATTGGTTAATGACAGACTCATCAGATGGACCTTATTAATTAGAAGCTATCAATGCAACATCTGTTATAGTAAAGACGTATATAACGTTATAGCAAATTGCCTTTCGAGACTACGAAATCCCGCAACTAAAACTGGAGGGGCTATTCATAAAATGAGTACACAGCTTCTTGGAATCAGAATAGCTCCCTCAATTATTAAAGAAGAAGGGAGAGAAGAAACTTCAAAGGATACTATTCTTTAAAAAGCTTGCATTATGTCAAAAACAGAAAGGCGAGAATTTGAGCATAGCCAAGACATAAGATATTTTTACAGAAAACGTTTCGAAAACAAAATGATCATGTAGCAAGGAGGAATGGTTATTTCAGAAACACTTCGTAACATTATGCGAAAACTGTTACGATTGTGATGTAGTTCATACTAACAAACATAATTGCAAACAAGTTTACAAGTATAATACAAGTATTGTATACATACATGCTTGATAAAATTTCTATCGTTTCTGTACCGGAATGTCGTTATTATAGCGGCACGTTATGATGACCGTTTTGACGTTTGCCCGCTCATAAAGCTTCGTATTAATCAATATTAATAACTTCGTTTGAAGGAGCAAATTGCTGTTCTGAATTGTCAATAATATCGTGCGTGCTGTTAGTCCTAAAATTTATCGAATGTATAATTTTAGTAAACAAAATTGATTTAGTATACTGATTTCTAAATTAAATATATGTGTAACATTATATTATGTATCTAACTACTACTATATCTAACTGTATAATGTGGTCCCGCGAACAAATCTTTTCATGATTTTACAAAAAAAAGTGCTAATTATTAGTTTAATTATTTACAACACGACTCGTCGTCTATATTTTTCATAATTCGGATTTATACATGTATTATATCCGATATATGGTTATATAGGATCGTTTGCCAGCACAACTACCACCTACGGCGAACTCGCGTCAACGCTTAAGGCATACTAAGTAGCATTTAATAAAATTATTGTCGAAAATAAATCAACATTTCAAGACACTATTTATGTAATATGTCAAAACAGCCATCATAACGTGACGCTATTATTATACCTACATACATTTTCAAATAATATACATGAATTTTTATATTTCTACTTTTATGAAAAGGTTTTATTATTTGTTTTTATTATTAGTTGGTGTTTTACCAATCTGGGTGAGTTTTGTTAAATTGAATAAATCGGTCATAGATTACATAGTGTATTCTCAGTTGAGGAAGGAAGTATTCATTAACATAAATACTATGTCTAAGTAGGTGTTCTATTCGCTGAAATCCATAGTAAATAATTAGTTTCAGGTGAATATAACAAAACAATATTCAATCATTTATAATACATACGGAATATGTAAAAATACGAATGTACTTAACATACGTTTGACAGTATTCCATAATGATGCAAATCATATATGATACAGTATGCTAGTAGCAAAGAGATAATGACTTTGCGTAAATATAAGCATTAAGCAGATTTAACAGTTAAGTTCTTGAGTTCTAGTTAAAACGCTGTTATATTGACGTGCGGTTTAATTACAAAAAACATGTTGATCCTTAAACAAATGGGACTTATCACCACACGAGATATCAGTCACGTCGACTTCTTTACAACTTAGTTTTATAAACAAACTGTGTTTATAGCTCACATAAATTGCGTTAAATTGTAATTAAATATCTACATTTTTTAATATACTCAACATTCACAAGGCCTTGTAAAAATACAGTGTAAATAGTAAGTAAGTATTTTAGAGTGCTTCAAATGAGAACAGGAAAACGTCAAAGTATGGTTAATTTCGGGTATGTAATCATGTAGATTTTGTAACAAAAAGTCGTCGACGTAGTAGATTAATCTATACACACATGAGTTCACGTATATTTAGCAAATAATAAAATCTATAACTATTGTCTTATTTTACACGTAGACAAAGTTATATATTATACCAACTATGCCATCTTAAATGTTGTTCGTTCTAGTTTTTTTTTTATGTCAGAGCAGCAAACGAACCGCCGTTTCACTTGATGTTAAGTGATCACCGTCGTCCATAGACACTTGCAACACTAGGGGAGTCGCAAGTCCATTACCAGCCTGTATTTGAGGGAAGGGGTATTGGGAGGGAACAAGGGAAGGGTGAGGGGAGTGCAGGTGCGCTTCCGGCGCTCTTACTGACCGAACGAAACGCAACAATACAAGCACTGTTACTTCACGTCGGTTTTCTGTGAGAGGATGGTACTACCCCAGGCGAGCCGATCCATTCATGCTGAGACCTGTAATAGCTTCAGCATGGCTCTATCACCTACGATAAGTAGTAATCTAGTAAGCGCTGATAGCTCACTTGATACCGAGGACATCGCACTTTGGATGTAGGTTTGAATTTTAGCGACGGGATTGGAGTTTCCCTGAAAAAAAAAAACACCGTGCTTAAGCCATAGCATAGTGGGATGGCTTTTCTAAGGTCGCCTGGCTATTTACTCTCAAGTTGAAAATCTGCCGTTAAGCTCCTATTGGTGTGTTCCAGCACTTGAGAGTCAACTTGTTATAGCTTAAACATGTTTACCAAATTAGACCACTTCACCATTTAACCTAAAATGAAATTATGCTCAAACGATAAAACATCTAATGTATAAAAAGTAGAACTGGAACTCGCGAGTTAATTAGATTATAATACTAATTATTAATACTAATCTAGACTAATATTATAAAGAGGTAAAGTTTGTGTGTTTGTGACTTTATTAGGGGTCTCAGGAACTACTGGTCCGATTTGAAAAATTATTTTAGAGTTAGATAGCTCATTTATCGAGGAACGGTATAGGCTATACGTCATCACGCTAAAACCAATAGGAGCCGAGCACCAATGAAAGATGTTTCAAAATCGAGATTTTTCTCGATAGCTTCCGCTGCGTGTTAGCGTTAGCCCAAAGTAACTATTACTACGCGGACGAAGTCGCAGGCAGGGGCTAGTGAAATTATAAAGAGGTAAAGTTTGTGAGGTTGTAGGGGCTAAAAATAGTTCGGTGAAACTGTGAAGACCATTCCAGGTCAACAGCGTTTTCATTTCGAAAAAAAAAATGTAGGGGCTAATATCTGGATCTACTAAACCGATTTTGAAAATTATTTACTGATAGAAAACCACGTTATTTGTGCGTTTCATATGCTATATATTAAACCGACAATTGAAAAGACTTTTTTGTGGTATTCGGATTTGCAAAGTAAGTCGAAAAAAACGTCTTAACTAAGAGAGATATATGATCGAGTTTTAGAGAAAAGTTGTAGAGCTTGATAATGCGTACAGAAAAGTCAGCGACAGCATTTGTCTAACATCAAGTTTTTTTTATTATCAGTCAGAAAACGTCCGCCGTGCTCGCTAATTTTATGTAAGAAGATACATCAAATTTCGCATATATGACATCCTTGGTTTTTGCATAGAAAAAAGGAAAACCAATTTCCAAGTGTAGCTAAACTATACAAAAGGAGCACCGAATGTTACCGAATCAAACTTTGATTTCTATGTATTTTGATATTTTGCAATTTTTATGTATGAAGGTCAGATTTTGAGTTGTGATCGTTGAAAAAAAACTGGGTTCCTTTTTCGGTATTGAGTAGCAATGTTATTTATAATTAACTCGTTCACCTTGTTGGTACAGGAAATCATTTTGCTTGCAAATTTTTTACCATTTACCACATGTATCTCGTGTACTTCCTTTTAAAATGTATGATTTAATCAAAGCTTTGGGTTTAAAAAGGATAAAGAGAAAAAGACGTTCTTGTTATACCTATTATTTTGAAAACAATAAAGGAATTGAACAGGTTTTTATCCGACTTGAAAAAAAAAAGGTTATATGTTTTCTTAGTATTCATACTTGTATCTGCGACTTTTTTAAAAAACAACACGGGCGCTTTTTATTTTTTCGCCTACTGGGGTATCTAAATACCGATGTAAGGTTTTTAGTGTACACAATTTTGAAGTATCAGTATTATGTACAAGTTAGTATTGGTAAAACAATCTATACTAATATTATAAAGAGGTAAAGTTTGTGAGTTTGTGACGTTGTGAGTTTGTGAGGTTGTAGGGGATAATCTCAGGAACTGCTGGTGCGATTTGAAAAATTCTTTAAATGTTATATAGCTCATTTATCGAGGATGGTTATAGGTAGATTATATATCATCACGCTAAGACTAATAAGAGCGGAGCACCGATGAAGAATGTTTAATAATCGTACTTTTTTCTCTTGAGAGCTTCCGCTGCATGTTAACGTTAGCCTAAAATAACTAATCCACGAGACCGGAGTCGCAGGTAGAGGCTAGTTATATATAAACCTGTGACAGGGTGGGAAGAATACAACCACAATATAAATATAAGAGACAGTATGGAAACTACCTATAAACGCTCATTTACTGCCACAGTCGCACAAATATGCGCATCGACGAGACCCCTAAGCGGATTTCGTGGTGCTGTCCATAGAATACCTTTTAAAACCTCTCGTCGACGCGCATGTTTGCGTCAGTGTGCCGTTTTCGAGCGTTTGTAGGTAGTTTCCGTACTGTCTCTCATATACTGTAGTACAACAGTTGTGTAGGATAACTGCGGTTACCTGTAAGTTATGGTTATAACACATAGTTGAAAAGCAGGTCTTCATAAATTAAACAACGTACATCAAAAATTCTTAAGTTAGGAATATATATTAATAATGACATCAGTCTGTCAAAGGCCTCTTCCCGAAGGAAAGTACGCGTATAATCACCACACCAAATCACAAGGTATTGGACATTTGGAACTCCGAGAAATTCGTGGTTCTATATTTTCCCACTTAGTAATTTACAGAATAATAGATATGATAAAATAAAAATCCCCGGATAGATTACTACATTTTCTTTACTTTTACTCCTTAGACATTTATTATTATGTAAGTAAAAAAATATTAATACAACTTCATTGTTAAAATTTTATGAATATACTAACTCTTGTTGTATGTACAAACTTTTGTATTTTCCAGTTTGTTATATGTTTGTTTTTTTTTTAATCTTTTTTAATTTAGGGACTTAAGTCCGTAAAGAATATGCCAGTCCCATCGTACCCTAATGTTACCTATTCACAAAATAGAATTAGACACAAACTTCCACAGAATCTTGGCTTCCTCACTTGCAGGTGCACACAAAATTCTATGGAAGCAACCCTGATCTAATATATTAAGCTGTAACTTTTCGATAACAGCTTTTCGTTGTGATTTGTTCCGGCCACATTCCATCAACAAGTATTGCAAGTCTTCTATCGATCCACAAGTTATGCAATTGGGTGAAAAAGTTTTTCTCATAAGAAATGCAAATTTGTTGAGTGGCATATGTCCGGAACGTACTCTATTTGCAATTACAATTAGAGATCTATTTACATTGCTGTTATTAAACCATGGTATATGAGGCGGCTCACTTTGCACAGTTTTATACCAGATGCCTTTATCTCTTGAGCGTTCGTCAAAATATTCTTTCCATTTTAAAAAACACGTATATTTGAATTTGGTGAAGAGTTCCGTATGATCTGGTTTAATTTCAATATTTGAACCCCTTAAAATTGACGCTCTTGCAAAGTGGTCAGCCTTTTCATTGACTTTCAATCCTATATGTGATGGAACCCATTGCAATTTAAGATCTTTTTCTTTTTCTGCCAATTTGAGGACTTCACGTAATATAGCATAAGCTGTCGATACACCGCTGTTTCCAGAGACGCATCGAGCTAAATGCTGTAACGCACTTCTTCTATCCGTAAAAATAACTACCTGCTTACAATCTAAGGAGCTAGCATAACATATTGCTCTGAAAATTGCCATGAGTTCCACAGACATAATGGATATGTTATCAGTAATTTTGAAACATTTAGCTTCATTTCGAGTCAGATCGTAAAATGCAGCACCCATACCTTCAGTACTTTTAGACCCATCTGTATATAAACTATACCAATTTTTATATTTTCTATGAAGCTCTTCTAGAATATTATATCTAGTTACATCGTTGATATAAAACTTTTTAGGTCTTATAATGCTATCTAGGTTGAAAAATAAAATGTCTTTTACATTTATGTTATATACCCATGTTTTCAAGCTAAACATATCTAAAATTTCTGATGAATACATATCTTCATCCCGGGTATTGGTATATATTGTCATGAGAAGAGGTTTCTTTTTATTTACCCAATATCTGTTTTGTATCTTATCACTCAGAGTTTTAAACAGAGATATTGTGACATTTTCCTCCCACATTTTGGCCTTTAACATGTATTTGTAAGCAAGACTTTGTCTTCTAACAAACAAAGGAGGGATGCATAATTCTGACTCCATTACATGTATAGGTGTAGTTTTAATAAAACCACCTATAATTCTAAGTGCTTGGTTTTGAATTCTGTCCAGCTTAAAAACATGAGTATTGGCACTATGGTCATTAGAAAACATCCATAATCTATTCTACTGCGAATAACGGAGATATATAATTTTCACAGATCTTTAGGATGTACTCCCCGAGTAGGTTTATATTGTACATGTATTTATTTTATCTACTTATTTTATCCCTTTGATGTTAAGCTCACTTTGGTGTTTTATTATTATTATTTTGTTCATTTTTCTTCTTCTCTATTCCTCCTAATGCTATTTCTTCCCATCTGAAAAGTTTTAGGAGGTAATTTCGGAAACAGCCGATCACATTTAAAAAATAACTGTAATATTCGCCATTTGCGGATATGCCTGCCAGCCTGTATATTGTTATTTTTTCAATGAAATTCTATATTATGATTGTAATTAATGCGAATGATGTCACAGGCAATTGCGATAAAATCTAATTAGAATTTTTGTTTTATTTACTTCTATGAGCCTGTCGAGTAGAAATAAAGAATCTGAGTTTAGATTTGTTAAAAGATTGTTAAAAGAAAATTGTAAATTTAATTTAGTAAGTAGCATAACTACGTATTGAAATTCAGTTGTCTTGAAAACTAGAGGCATAATAGTTGGTCCTTAGGTTATTGATAAGAAGACATGGCGCGTATTTTACGATTCTTAAATCACCCGTTAAGGAAATTTGAAGTTGACTTTAAATAGACAATTAATTAGAGAAAATCTACATCAAAAACTTTCTTTTCTTAATCTTTTTTTTTTTTAATTTATTATTTTAAAACATATATATAGTCTTACAAATTGGTATTTCACATCGTATAAAATAAAACCTTAGAGAACGAATAAGATATAAAAGAGCCTTTAGCGAAAATATGATCTTTGCATTTGTATGAATTGCAAAAACTATTATTAATATATTAAATTTATGTAAAAAATCAATAATGTATATACACTACACACTAGCTTCCCGTCTTGACTCGGTCGGGTGTAAAATGAAACCAATTCTTTAGACTACGACCATGTAATGAAATAAAAAGGCAACTAAACGTCAATCTGTTAATATTTTTGTGGATATCTCTACTAAAATTTTTATTTCATTCAAACCTTTTCTTAGAAATGACAACCGAAATAGAACAACAAAAAAAGCAGTATAAGTGCAGGCGTCCTGAAGTGATGCGCTTGCATATATTCGGCTATTGATTTCTATTTTATTTACAGGAACGAAACATGCTATAAATTAATACTATTAGACTTTAAGAATAGTAATTTAAATCATGTGAAACTGTTCATGCGTGTAGTTGAAAGTAGTTCATCAAAAATTAATTAAAATAAATTTAAATTTCCGTTTAATACGATAAAAAATTGGGTTTCTCGTTTCATAAAATTTTATTCTAGAACGAGTCTCGATTTCTGTAGAATGACAATGGTATAGTGATAACATATAAATTGGTATGCGTCTGGCAGATTATTTCATTTGCGTTTCATTTGTTTTCTAGTATATATGTTACCTGCACTTTTCTCACCTTGGTCTTAATTCCAGGGTTAAGGATACATGCCATATTGTCAAATCTGACTTTAACGATGTCCGGAAGGCATACAACTTGATAGTTAGTTAAGGTAAACTTTATGAGTTTGTGACGTTGTAGGAGGTAATCTCGGAATTACGGTCCGATTTGAAAAAATATTTGAATAAAATATAGCTCATTTATTGAGGATGCTTATAGGCTATATATGTTGAAATCAATTATTTCAACATATAATAATATAATAATATAATAATATAATTTTTTATGTGATAAAGCGTTTTAGGTCTTCAATTTAGTTTATTTTCTATTATTATTGCTATTGTATTGTTATTTTTGATTGTTGACTGTTGCTTTATCCATATGTAAATAAATAAATAAATAAATAGGAACGGAGCACCAATGAAGAATGTTTAAAAAACGGCCTATTATTTCCTCCTAAGTATTTATTCCACGCGAACGAAAGCGCGGGCAGAGGCTAGTCTTAAATAAAATTTGTGAAAACAACTTGGCCAAAAAGTAAGTGGACAAACGAGCACGTTAGTATTAAAGTCAATGCAGATTATTTCATTTTTTATTGTGACTACTCTTTTATTTTTAAAACGTGATTTTGAGGATTCCCGCAGTGTAAAAAGGTACTTGAATACAGTGTTTTAAATTGTAGTAATAGAGTTTTTAGCGTGACCATAGTCTGTTATGTAGTGACATATATTTCATTCACAATCTTTTGTTATCTGACTTTATATTTCGTAATATCGGTGGTATTTTACTAATATAGTTCGGTTATTGTGCTTTTTTTTTATTGAAGAACGACAAAGTGACTGCACTATGCCTGATGGTAAGCATAATACAATCCAAAAACAGTGGCGACCACCGAAAGACAGATTATCCATCGCTGCTCGCCGCTGTCATGCCGGCCATAATGACGAAAGTCACCCGGTACTGGATATGCACAGGTTGATCCCGAAACGCGACGCGCAGAAGCGAGTCACTATGACGGGCTTTTTCGCCATGTACATGGTGGTTGCGACCCAGTCGGGCTGTAAAATCCTACCACCCCGCAAAAGTGCATAAGTGAAGTGGATGAAAATAATGCCATCGAGCATTTTTTTATATAATAGGAGAAAACAGGGAGTCGCGATTACGTTACCAGCCTGTGTTTGGGGGAGGAGGAGAGGGATGGAGGAAGGTGAGGAGGAGTGTAGGTTGGAGGGAAAGAGGGGAGGTGGGCTTCCGATGCTGTCACCGACCGAAGAAAACGCCACAATGCAAGCATTGTTACTTCACGTCGGTTGTCTGTGGGTCGAGTGCTACTACTCCGGGCGCGTCGACCCATTCATGCTGTAACCAGTCATAGCTTCAGCGTGGCTCTACCACCTTGATTCAGAGAGATCCGGGCA
>JACEII010000001.1:7412315-7439657 GCA_014332785.1 Antheraea mylitta
TGCTGAAACTAGTTATAGCTTCAACGTGGCTCTACCACCTTGATTCAAAGAGATGCTACAAAAACTCATTCGAAAGTTCTAACAAGGAAGCTCCAATCTTATTCTAACATTAAACTATCCTATAACACATGTTATTTACCTACTCGACAATGACAGTAATAATCTGGACAATAAATTGCCGAAGACAATATTTAAAAACTGTAGCAATTATATTGTAAGAACCGCATTTCCATACTTGTACCGATATTTTAATTATATTGAAATTTTACGGCATTTATTAGCGTTTAATTGTGACCTCGTCTTATTGTTTGTCGCATTCTATAGATCAAAGAAACGTGTCACGAGACCGTTAGATCTTTACAGTAAATAATAACCTACTTTCATATTTAAAGTTAAATAGTTAATAATTAAGTGATGTTACTAGTAATGTACATGATAGATACTAAGTAATCCTATTCTTACGTATACTAATATTATAAACATGCGAATATGAGTTTAGTTTGTTACGTACTAAACCGATCATGATGAAATTTTGTATGCACGTTGTCTGTTGTTAGGAGTTAGAAAAAGACGCAGATTATATTTTTCAAAGAAAAAAACATTTCTTTACAATAGGTCAAAAATGTTGCAGGTTTCTTGGATATTATAAAGAGGTAAAGTTTGTGAGTTTGTGACGTTGTAGGAGGTAATCTCAGGAACTACTGGTCCGATTTGAAAAATTATGTCAATGTTATATAGCTCATTTATCGAGAATTATTATAGGCTATATATCATCATGCTAAGATCAATAGGAGCGGAGCACCAATGAAGAATGTTTCAAAATCGGGAGTTTTTTTTTCTTCAGAGAGCTTCTACTGCGTGATTCCAAGAATATCTTTATTTCACGCGAACGAAGTCGCGGGCTGAGACTAGTAAGTAATAAAATATATTTCAATCAATTTAGAAATGTCTGTTTGTCTTTTTGTTTGCATATACATCACTGCTAAAATACTGCGTTCATGACACAACTTATAAAAAATCACAAAGAATATCTTCGAGTAACACTTTTCCTGTCATTAAAATCAGTTCGGTCTATCACAAGTTATTGTAATTTTAATGGCAACGCGACTTAAGGATGTGAGGAAAGTAGATAAGTACTTAATACATTCAGATGACCTTATTAATCACTGTTTTTTTACATAAATTTCCATGCTGAAAAAAAATCTAATACAAATTAAAGAACCTGGGCGACCGAGCCCAGCTCGGTTCTTAAAAAAACAATTTTAAATTTAACTGTTAGGTTAACCCCATACATTTTTTTTATCTTTTCTGCAGTCACTCGGATTCGAACTGGGGTTACACGGATATTCGAAACAACCTATTTCCATCTGAGCTATTTTTGTTTTGACAGCAATGGCGAAATTTATCTTTATATTCTAGCTATATGTTTTCATTGCCTAAAAATTCAGTTAAAAAAGTTTTCTATAAATAAAATCTAGCTAGATCGATTTATCGTCCCCGAAACTACCTACATACGAAGTTTCACGGAAATAGATAACACCGTTTACGAGATCCTTAATATATACAAATACAAAAATATACAAGAATTGCTCGTTTAAAGGTGTTAGAAGATAGATAGATAGATACAGCTTAGCGTCACCTAGCAACAAGTTTTTTTTTTATTTTATTTTTGGCAACCAATCCCTCATATTATTTACTGCCATTGTCACGTAGTCAATAATATTACACGCGTCTAACGATCATTTCAATATAAAGCATCACGTGTATCAATATTCTAACATGATGGTGGATCGCTTGTTAGAACCTTTCAGGGAGTTTTTGTGGCATCTTAGAATTTCATGCTCCATGGTATTATTCTCCGTTCACTTCACTTATGCACAATAAACTAACTATATTACGTAAAACACCTCCAAATTTACAAAATATATAGTCAAATAACACAAGATTATGAATAAAATAAAAAATCCACCACATGACAAACTAAAATCTCGCCAAAAACTCTAACGACAAGTTATTGTTATAGCATTAAATCCTTCTGTGTGAAAAAATAATATTCACATGTGTCTAATATCAAGATGATCGGTTTATCAATGTCGGATATACAACCAACATTAGTATTGAAATTCAATCTCCGGTTACGTAAGGTGCCAATATTTTTAATTAAAATTAGTTTCGTTTCGCAACCAAATTTAAATTGAACAAGCAAATTGTTCCGAGAAATATATCTCATCTATACTAATATTATAAAGAGGTAAAGTTTGTGAATTAGTGACGTTGTGATGTTGTGACGTTGTAGGGGGTAATCTCAGGACCGATTTGAATAATTCTTTAAGCGTTATATTATAGCTCATTCATCGAGAATGGTTATAGGCTATATATCATCACGCTAAGACCAAAAGGAGCGGAGCACAGATGAAAAATGTTCCAAAAGAAGAGATGTTTTTTCCTTTTGAGAACTGCTGCGTGTTACTGGATTTATTCCACGCGAACGAAGTCGCAGGCAGAGGCTAGTTAGTAATAAATTGGTATTTATATTAACAGTACCTATAAAATGTTCCTAGTTAGTTAAAGTTGAATAAAATGTAATAAATAGATTACGATTTTAGAAATAGATCTGTAATTCAAATTATGTTACAATCTTTGTATAGGTATGTAGTAAATTCAAGCGAAACAGACACCAAAAGATAATGAATATATTAATTAAATACTTACTAAACATCAGTTAACCACACTGTTACCAAGAAGCAACGGACTTAAGCTATGTAGAGCGTGTTTCGCATGTAATAAGCACCCTTGTGTTGAAGCTTCGATTTGCATGGTAAAGGAAACGGTCTCGGTCACCCCATTAACTGCCAAGTGTTAGTAATGTCAAGCTAGTCAGGCGATTACGAGCCGCTTGACTCTAATCGTGGTATACTATTATATACCGCACGAATTACATACCTATCCTGATATATTACTGAATGACTAAGGTGGAAAAATGGAGAATCATCTGAATGTATATCTAATAATAAATATTGGTAGTATATCAATCTCCTTATCATCATCAATAAATACCTTTAAACGAGCAATTCTTGTATATTTTTATTTTTGTGTATATTCAGGATCTCGGAAACGGCGTCAGCAATTTCCGTGAAACTTAGTGTGTAGGTGGTTTCGGGAAAGATAAATCGATCTAATTAGATTTAATTCCTAGATTTTTTTATCAGAATATTCAGGCAATAAAAAAATGTAGCTAGAATATAAAGGTAAATTTCGCCACCGCGGTCAATACAAAAATAGTTCAGATGGAAATCGATTGTTTCGAAAATCCATTTAACCCAAGTTCGAATCCGAGTGACAGCAAAAGAGATATCTTTATGAATATTTTTTTTTTTGGTAATAAAGGCTGATTTTGTGAGACAAACCTAACAGTTTATTATAATTTAAAAATGTTTTTTAAAGAACCGAGCTAGGCTCGTTCATCCAGGTAGGTAGTATTATTTAATGAAGATAATTGTGTTTCTCACGTGCTTTTTAGATTTGTCCTTTGAGAATGAATGACTTCAAAACTACTGAATGTATTGGCACAGAACTATAACTATCTAACTATGATGATGAGGAATTTTTCGTAGATATATCTATTTGATCCAATGTAATTTAGATGGCACCACAAGTACAAAAAAAAAATGGTAAAAATTATTCAAGCCGTTTGTAAGGAGAGTAATTGTTTCGTTACCTTTAAAAACGAGCTAAATTCATTTTTAATCCTTCTTATGATATGTTATTTTTTTCAATTGCAGTTTTTATACACTGACAACAAAGTTCAAATTTGGACGTCCACGCGTGTCTTTTTATGATCTTCATATTTTACATATTTATACAAAATTTGAAGATGTACAAAAATACCGTAAAATATTAGGAACGGCTAAAATTTGATTTAGCATATTTTCAAATGTAACTACATTTACACAATTAGCATACACACCATGACTTTTGTATAAACATAGACTATTGGTGTTATTACAAAAAAGTTAAATACGTATTGAATACTTGCTTCAAAAAGTTTACGTTTTAAATGCACCGCGCTCGCTTAATGTTCGCCATCTTGCTCTTTTGTCTCGCTTTGGTTAGGTTAGGTTAGACTTGCGGGAAAAGGATAACGCGAACTTGCCTCGGGCGAGCACGGTGCATTCGGTAAGAAACCTTTTTAAAGCAAATATTTAATACGTATTTAACTTTTTTGTAATAACACCGTATAAATTGGAAGTTTATATGTACAGATGTTATCACTGAGATTTTTTGAAGCACCGGGCGATATGTTTGCGAAACACTTCATGGACTTTATACTAATTAAAAACCCACAATTCTTTCCATGCCCCTTAGTTGGGTCACGGGTATAACTTACGCTGTTATCTATAGCAAAATCAACCGCATTCGCTGACTGACGCCTCTGTGTGTCTCGGAAATCGGCCGTTTCCGGCAAACCTTCAAACGGGTGCGCAAACACCAAATGAGCTTCCTTGTCGTTACAACTTGTAAGAGACACATTTAAATATTATCTTAATTTTTTTAAATCTATGTACCCTTGTGTTCAATTTTGCCATTGAGATTCGAATAATTGTAGCATTAATGATTAATATTTCATTTTTAAACTTTACAAATATTTCATTGTTGGGTACGAGTTTATTGTCATAAGAAATCACCAATTTAATCATTATTCGAGATCACAGTGTATTATCATTTTCAAACGCCTACAAATATATAAGTCTATATTTTTCCCAGTACATTATGAACAAAGACACTTTTAACGATATATTTAAAATTAGATCTCTTTGTTAGTGTTATTTATATGGATATCTTTCTATGCTAAATAGGTATGCTTAAAGGGTTCTTTGAGTAAATTTTGCAGAAACAGGTTCAATTTGTTTTCAAACATCCTAGTGAATTATTGACAAAGCACTCATATTAAATAGTTAAATTTATTTATAAAGGTCAGCAGGACACTCACACATTAATAACTTTCAATACCTAAGCATAACACAGAGAATAATGTATTCCTTTAACCTCAATTAGAGCACGTTATTACATACTCTCACACATCTCTGCGAAATCAACAACCGTAGAACAAATAATTCCGCTAGATCGTCATTATTAACATTTTCGCTGTACCAGTTGCCCGCTTGTTCCGGACGGTGCTTTTTGTCCTATTTAATAGTTTGAAATTACGATTACTCTGGTCGAAATAAGACGCGGTCATCCGTACCAGATGGCCGTGTGAACGGTCCGTTATACAAATAACTTACACAGTTTGTAGGTTTCTACGAAACGGAATCGTTGTCAAAAGACACAACAATTTGTATGAAATATTGTCACCCAGTCTCCATTTGTTCAACGTGTATATAACTGGTAATTACCTGCGACTTTGTACGTGTTGATTACTGTGTAATACTTAGTAACAATAAAATAGTCTATAATCATCATGCTGAACGTAACTTTCTGCCAGTGAAGGAATCTTTAGAATATAATCAATAGTTTGCGAGACTAGCTACATTTTTGAAATACATTTCAAGAAATATAAACTGCTTTACAATAAATTTAAATATAGATATATAAAGTGTCATGTTGTTTGTTCACGATGAACTCCGAAGCTATTCAACCGATCTTCATAAAATTTGGCATTTATGAATAATTTCGTCCAACTTGAGAGATAAAATAATTTATATTTATATTAACTAGTGGGCGCCCGGTAGTCGACATTCGACCATAGTTAATTCATTTTTTTAAGTTTGAACTTTATTAAAGTTCTTTTGTCAAAGGGTATACTTCTATGATCAAAGGTTTTCTTCGTGGCTACTCAGTTATTTGCCATTTGGCATGATCTTTATTATATAATCATTAAAAAAATCTTTGTGTAAATGAAAATGAAAATGAATTATAAATTGGAAACAAAAACCACGTGGTAAAGCTCAAATTTTAACCAAACATAACTTTATGAAAATAAAGAAATTTATCGCAACCCATGAGACAATTTTCAATTAATTTTACACGACACCGTGGGGTGGTATTTCTGGGTGATATTGAATTAAATTTAGTCTGTCATCGTTTCGAAAAGTAATGGATGCACAATACAATCAAATAGTGAATCCAAGATAAAGATGTTTTAGCACTACCATTGGCTTTTGAAAATAAATTCTTTTTTCTTGCTACAAGTGATTGAATTGCTACATTGTAACCGCGGAGGTCTAAGTCATGGATTACTTTTATAAACAAAATTCTTATTTTGATTATATAAAGTATTATTTGGCTCATTTTTTTATTAATTCATCATTTGAAGTGAGTTCACCATAAAAAATAATAAACATTACAATAATAATTATATTTTATAATATTATTGTTGAATGTAGGATGAAAAATGGTAATTAGAACGTAAGAGTTAAAAAATACATATAGTCGAGCATAGGAACCTCCTTCACAACCTTTTTGAAGTTCCTAATTATTGACGGCTGTCAAAATGTCTTTTTTATTTACATGTGTGTATATGTTGTGTAAAATTCGAGTAGTAGTGTGAGTAGTGCATATTTTAATTAATTTAATGTACTTCTAATGCATCTATATAATATATATCTATCTAATACCTTTAAACGAGCAATTCTTGTATATTTTTATATTTGTATATATTCAGGATCTCGGAAACGGCGTCATCTATTTCCGTGAAACTTAGTATGTAGGTAGTTTCGGGGACGATAAATCGATCTAGCTAGATTTTATTCACAGAAAACTTTTTTTTACTGAGTTTTCAGGCAATGAAAAAATATAGCCAGAATATAAATGTAAATTTCGCCGCTGCTGTCAAAACTGAAATAGCGCATATGGAAATCGGTTGCTTCGTTTTTTTTTTGTTGTCAAAAATGTTAATCTTATTAGGCAAACCTAACAGTTTATTTTAATTTAACAATGTATTTTTAAAGAACCGAGCTAGGCTCGGTCGCCCAGGTACTTTTATATAAAATAAACAGCTTTCTGCACTTCTCCGACATAAACTTTAGCTATGCCAAATTTCAAGTTCACCCGTTGACGGGAAATATATTAAAAAGGGATACAATTTTTTTTGCTTTCCGTATTAATATATAGCTGACCTCAATATTTTTATTACAAATTAAATTATCGTCAGTGTTGATTATCGGTATTAATATTAGTTTCAAGTGGAATATTAAAAAAGAATATAAAATCCATTTGTAGATAAGTGCTTGAGACGATTACATTATTAAGAATTGTTAGGTACACTTTTTCGACATTTTCAAATAAACATTTAAATTCACTTTCTTCGACGCAACGATCCACAGCTATTAGAGAAGGTGAAACGTATAACAATATCCTTACATATAATTTCATTCTTAGCAACAATAATAATATTACGCTAATATATCAATATACTGGTCAACTTTACGGTGATTCGCGTGTTTATAACTTTTTCTACGGTATGTAAATTGGAGATCGCAATTTAACTGTATGGTATAACTGCGCTTTACGGACTTTATTATGTAACGGTCTGACAACTTATGGTTTTATAAAATTTGGACAAGTTCACCAAAAACCTAGTATCGCTGATCTTCCTTGTATTTTCCTAGTTAGTGGTGAAGACTAATATGGATACTATTATACGTATGTATAATACATACTAGTGTAGTTTGCTTCTGGATTTAGGTATGTTTAATAAAAATATAATAGTAGACGAAACACATAGAAACATCGCGTTCGAGGTTGCTCGGGGCATAGGGTTGATTAATAACCGAATTATAATCAATTTAGGACATTATGTCTATTATATCACTAACTGCTTAGTAACTTAAGGATGCAAAAATTGTGTAGGATTGAGTAATTATATGTTAACGCGATCAATACTGTTCAACTTGGTGTGTTGTAAAGACACACGATAGAAGAGAAATATTTGAGTTAAAGCAAAACATTTTAATAAAAAAAATACAATAAAATGACATTGTCATGCGGTGTTTAGATTCAATCATTTTTTTTTCTCAACATGGGAAAATCTTTTATGGATACGCCACCCTCTCGGGAGAGAGAGTGGGTTACCCACGGTGTACCGACAGACCCTAATTGTTGAGGTGGTGAGGTATCGAACTAGCTAATCTACCTCGTAGACGTGGAAGGTAACCATCGGGCTCCTACCTATAGAGAGACCGGTGTTAACATTCATTCATGACCGCTTCCGACGGTGCTTAACTTAGACCGGTGTTTTCGACACTCCTCCTGAAATAGTCTTTAAAAAGAGAGCGGTTGAATAACAGTGATCTTCAAATATATTGCCAGAACTGGCAAATTAACATTTGTTCATTATTATGATCATGTTATTTAATTACCCGGTTTTAGTGTGAACGGAAGATTTGGCCTGACTTTCTTCCTCATTACATCCGTGCGGAGCTGGTTCGGACATCTAATAGTGTAAGAAAACACGATAACACTGTTTATATTCCTTATTTTAAACATAACACTTTAATAATAATACACGCAACATAGTCTACGTTGACAACAATATTGTCTGTAGTATATCCAAAACTTGTACTCTTCAACCATACAATTGTAACTAGCGGTGTATTTTGAGGTTCTTGTGGTAATGTTTGTATCCCTTAAGTAGCACATTCTAGACTATGAAACGGCTGATAAGTAATAGGATACGTGTACTATGTAATAAATCATTATCATTACATAGTATAAGACAAAGTCCCTTACCGCGTCTGTCTGTCTGTCTGTTCGCAATAAACTCAAAAGTTACTTAACGGAATTTGATACGGTTTTCTTCAGATGATAAAGGGATTCATAGGGAAGGGTTTAGTAGTTTGGGTTTGGAGTTGCTTGGCCTCTGTTACGTCGCACTGCCATAAAATAAAAAGTGTTTAAAACCCATCGGTTGTTCGACGGTTGATACTGACATTGGCGGATGGCTGAACTCGTTGTCGATTGAGACTGTTAGTTTGTAATTGACAAAAATACATGAAAAATACAAGACGTATTGTATATGTGATGAAATAAAGAACATGAGAAATAGAAAACAATATAAAATTAATTAAAATGACTCGCAGAATCTACTACTCGCAAGAATCTACTTAGTATTACTTATGTTTAATTGCAAAGAAAAAATGTAAATAAAATACAAACAAGTATTCATTGAAAACTGTTACATAAAATAAAAGATAGTATTTATCCAAGCAAATATTTCAGCAATATCGTTAATTAATGTACGCGTATTAATTGTGTAGACTTGTTTTAACTAATTAGTTATTTGCATACTCACGGATGTTGTTAACTACAATGACTAATCTTTAATATTTTATTATTGTTGTTAATAAGTATTGCATCCAGAGATTGAGGATAAAACAGGTTATCATTTTCAGTAATTTACAGGATATTCATTTTCATCTGTGAAGACTGTTCTGTGTACTAAAAAATAATAATAAACAAACTTTATTTTTAAGCCTTTTTTTTATTAATCTGTATTTATATTTTTATAATTTTCCTTTTTTATTAACATATAGTATAATATTGCTGTAATCAAGCTATGCTTACAATGAAATAAATGAATATATATGTAGTTATAAATATTATGGATACGTAATAAACATTTATATATTTTGAATTAGAATAAGTCTAAGTCAGTTTATCGTTTCCCGTAAAATTAACGATATGCACTACATTGCTATTTTACTCTGTATTTAGTTTTTGAATAAGTTTAGTATTCGTTGTAACAAAATAAGCAATTTCAACATATTGGCAAGAGTTGGCGCGAAGGTGAATATTTTCATTTACTTCGAACTCTATCACTCAGTTCCATAGTTTTTATCATACAGCGCGACTGGTTAGTTGCCAGCAATATTGTTACAGGTTAATCATTAGTCGATTCTCGTTCTAAACCAATAAAAAAAATGTGCTTAATATTTGATATAACTATCCAGAGAAAAACAAAACTAATATACGCTCAAAACCAGGTGATTTATTTAAAAACACACTGGTGTAATAATAAGGAAAGTAATGAATCTCACCGTGCCCCACCTTCGTCCGCACACCTCGACTCGTATCCGCGTCCCTTTGTTCGACCGTGCAGCGATCCGATGATAAGTAGTTACGTAATAATTAACCTACAAAAGCGCCTCTTTAATGTTGTTCATTGAACCTAGATGTGACTTTTTTACGTTTAAAAGTATTCTTTCTACATTTGAAAGTTTTAGACCAAACTTTAACTAAAGTTCTCTTCGTTGTTTATTAGTATTTGTTTTAATATTATTATTTTATATGGTAAATGTGATCATGAAATACTAAAGGGCTGAAGGGTATTAAACTTTAAGTAGTCATTTGGTATATGTAAAATTATCTAATAAAATGATAGAAGTCTGGCATTGTATGCGCGTACACATCAGTCAGAAACTACTGGTCTACTACTATTACTACAAAAACTACTATGATAATATTTTAAAAGTTTTATGTCATAAATATAGGGCTTTCATCTGAAAAATACAGTGATAACATCTATTAATATAGAACTTGTAAACTTTTATGAAACTACAGTTTTGTTAAGCACTCAGGGATATGTGTTCTAACGCTAACGCTAACACGCAGCGGAAACTCTCACGAGAAAAAAAACCCCGATTTTAAACATTCTTATATATTTTGAATAGATTTTAAAATGATAATTTGAATGATTGAAGTTTTTATTGAATAAAACTTTATGGATTTTTTTTACAATAATGTAAAGTAATTAACAAAGATGTATGAAGAAAATAAGAAAATACGCAAATAATTTGGTATTGATATCTTTTTCGCTTCAGAAATGGAGAATATCGTTTTGATATTGTGCTGGAAATATACAAGAAAATATAGACCAAAGAATTGTTTTAGACTGTTACACAATATTTTAGGGGATAATATTTCGCTGGTTAATCCAAAATAAGCTCCAAACCAATATTTTTTTGCCGAAATGTTATTTTATCGGTTTGATTATTATTATTTGTCTTTTGCTGTCTTATACTATATTAGTTGTGGCCGCGACCACGTCCGCATGGAACGAAATGAAGTAAAAAACAGTCACTAATAAAATCATCTGATTCTATACATATATGTGTCGGTTTTTTTATAACTGACTGCGGTATTCACCTAGCAAGGTCTTAACAGCTTCACCGGATTACCCACATCTAACTGTCGGGATACGACTTAAAACAACTGTTAGTCGTGGGTTAGACGTTAGACACGTGCTTATTTTCAGCTAATAAATAAAGAGCAGTCATGTTTATTGGATATAATCATTTTATTTCAAATATCAGGTACAGTTTTTATAATTCACAACTTACAAAACAATAGTAGAAACCATATAATAAATATTATTAATGCCTTAATTTAATTTTATAACATTAAGATACAGTGGCCAATTTCCAAAAGTCAAAATACATAAGAGAAATATATAAATAACCTTGCATATGTTGTATCAATACTTGTTATCTATGTGCAACTTTTAATGCTTTAGAATATTTGAAACTATTAAAATACTACGTTTAGCGCCATCTATGTATGTAATTTATATATTTAAAACACTCCCATGTAATAACACGCAGTCCAACAATAACACTTTAATTTACAATTGTAGAAACAATATTTAAAAAATCTTATCAATAAATAAATAAATATCTTATAAATTTTAACTAATATTTAAAATCATTTGTGTTTTAGCTGTAGTATGTTTTTTATTTGCACTACTTACCATTTTTTTCCACAATACCGCTAGTTTGCTGGAAGAAAATGTTTTGTGGCGTTAAGGTCCTCAGTGCATGAATAAAAAAGTGCAGTAACATATTTATTCATTAAAAAAAAACTTCGAAATATATTATAATTCGAAACAAACACAAAATAAATATATATTTGTTGGGCGTCATCTAGTATCATTAACACAAATTAATTAAGTACTGAACCTAATTTCTATTATTTTGTATAATTCCTTGTGGTAAAATAATATGTAAAACATTTTTTCTTCGTTTACTATATCTCAGATAATATTATTCATTATATCATAAAATACCTTGTTTTTTTTTTTAAGTTATTCTTCTTTAGGCGCGTTAGAGAAAAATGATGAGAGAAAATTTTTACGATGCACGCGCACACCGTCACGAAAAACCGACACCCTGAAGTTAGCAATAGTCAACATTTTGTTTCTTCGTATTTGTTGTTTGTATTTCTTTGTATTAAAACTTTCAATTTATTAAATACCTTTTTTCTATTGTTAGTGTCGTTTTTTCTACAAACATAGAATAAGGCGAAATATAAAATTTTTGAAAAGATTTTTATCTTATTACGCCAAAGAAGTATAACTTCTAACGCGTGTATATAAGTACACATACACTTTTTTTCTATTTGTGACCCTTTTGTATTTAATCAGCGATTTATATATGAATATTGTGAAAGTGTTGATTGGTAGCGTTTTCCACAAAAGGATTCTAGTGTTTATTTAGAAGACAACGGTAAATTTTACATCTTCGTGTTAAAAAATAAAGGGCATGACCGAAGCGGTCATAGTCTCGCCTCGTTGAATACAGCTGCCGAAACACCTGTTCTACCGTTCCAATCTTCAGCTACTTTAAATATTAGTGTAATCTTTTGTTTATTCATGTTATTTACTTGGTAAAAGTAAATAACACAACAACATTTGAAATACATTTTTCGTCACCAAATTTTATTTTAATTCTTTTTATTTTATAAACTTTAGTGATTATCCACAATTACTAGGTTTTCTGGAACGATTTTATAGAAGTAGGTAGGTATCGCAGTAAGAATTACAACTGGTATTGGTTTCAATTACAACCATTGGAACATACCTAAAAGTTGTTAGAAGAAACATCATCTACTAAAGATAATTAGTGTAGTTTTTTTAATAATAACTACCGCACTACTGACCAATCGTGTTGTAGCGGAGGGACTTTTACAAACATCCTATTTATAGAGTTTGATTGCGGATAACAATCAAATTAAAATCCAATAATCTTGGAAATCTAAAATAAATATATTACTTTTTAAATTATTACACCTAAATACATCTCTTAGCAAGCCGAACACATCTTAAACGCTTAAATTAAACGCTTATCATCATTCATCTGTTAAATTGATTGACTTTCTATTGTGCGGGCACGATATTAAATCACATAGATAGCAGAGATGAGCCGGCAATCTCAAATAAAACTATTTAGTTATCATAATTTACGATCTCAAATGCTGGAACCATTCGCAGAGAAATTGCGACCCAAACGTGACATCGATGACCCGATCTCGAACGGAATACACTCGGAGAAGCATCGAAATGTCACTCAATCAGAAAAAAAAGACTAACCACATTATAATTTCTTGGTTCTAGTGACTCGGTAATGAGCACAACGCGGACAACGATAGTGTCCAATTCTGTCCCTAATCCGACGCCAATCAACTATGTAGACCACGAGATAGCTGCATGGATCGGTGATTGTGTCGTGAGAACTGTAAGGTACGAGCAGGTGGTGCCCTCCCCGACTGTGGCTAACTGTTCCACCATCATCAACCGAGCAAGCCGAGCGCGGCACTCTGTTCAGTCCCGTGTTGGAACACTATAGACGCACCACGCGGCCCGCTCAGAGCCATCACAGGCATTACTTCTATTTCTTGCGCGAGGATTGCTAATGACGCATAGAATTTATTGGTTATCGACTCTACGAAATCAGTGAATGCGAAGAAATATAGAACCGCAGTCGTGATTTATGTTACGTTGTGTAGTAGTAATAATACTAATCAGTATTCTTGGTAGTTAAGGTTTTTTTTGTATTGGTAAGGTAATCGGGGCAGATAACTTTAACGGTTGGCTCCGCGTTCGAGTGTAGCAGACTACAAGCATGACGAGCGCTCGTAACTGCGCCCTCGTGTTTCTGTTGTTGGTATGTTTCCTCCATACTCTTATTTAAAACTTACATTACTCATCTGTATTTACTTTTTCACACATTAATACGTTGAAATTTTCTGCTTCCACTAGTGTATTCGAGAATTTTTCACGTAGTTCCCAAAATTTCATAATATTGGTGTATTATGTTAAATTGATAGGCATTTAAAACCAAATATTAGTATAAGCTATAAGTAATTCATTATTAAAGCCACTGAATCAAGAGAATTTTCTATTTAAAATT
Source organism: Antheraea mylitta (assembly GCA_014332785.1). Lineage (NCBI taxonomy): Eukaryota > Metazoa > Arthropoda > Insecta > Lepidoptera > Saturniidae > Antheraea > Antheraea mylitta. The sequence continues at coordinate 7,426,499 of JACEII010000001.1, forward strand.
ATTAGCGTAGTAACTAGCTTCTTAAGCATTTCTAAGCATAATTTGTCTATTTTGTAAATTCCATTATATCACTATAATATACTTTTAAAATTACAAGTTTATGAATAACGTAAAAGCTTTTTTTGATATGGACAAACAAGGTTCATAAAAATATGTCAAATGTAATTTGCATTCTATAAAATGAGCTTACACGGATTTATAGCACACATAAATTGAATATCTATTACACTGAAACCATATTTCATTATATTGTAATATATGTATAAATTCTACAAATTAATCATAAATTTAACTTGAAGATATGAAGTGAGAGTCCGGAGTGGACAAATTGAAGCCGTTTGTAAAATTAAATTTCACGGTTGGCAGATTTGGTTGTCATTCACAAAAAAGTGTTAGAATTCTGACTTTGTCATCAATTACTTTATTGTTACTGGTTTTATTTCTGTAATAGACGTTTGTTAACAACAAACTAATGCCATAAATTCCTTTCGAAATGATACTGACACAGTATTGTAGTTTTAGATGGTAAATCAATATCTGGTAGACAGCAAATATGTAGTTGTATAGGTTGCTAGAATATATATTAATGGTGTTAAAGATGTTATTAACTTTATTCAAGTGTTCAATTATATCATGAGATTAAGAGGTCGTATTTTTTATTCTGGTCGTGAATATACAAATAACATCGATTAGCTTTTAAAAGTCGATAGTCCCCAAGATATATCTTACAGAGATCATACTCTGCAAAAATTACCTTACCTTAATCCTTCTTACCCTAAAGGTTGTAACAGTATGGAGCTTAATTTGAAAACAAATCTTCGATGCCATTTTACAAATCATATAACTGTTAAACTTTGATCATTAAACTGTACAAGGCAATGTTAGTCTAATATACTAACAAATATTATTATTTGGAGAATGAACTATACATCCTCCGTATACGTACACTGCCCTCACGGACGACTGCGAAGAAAATGAATAAAATAAAACACTCATTTTTAACTTTCATATTAAATATGAAATACTTAAAAGGTTTTTTTTTCGAACTGACTACGCTATTGACCCAGCAAGGTCTTAACAGCTTCACCGGACTACTAAGGCGAGCTATTGCGGCACTCGGCCGATTTTATTTGGGCAACTAGCTCAAGGGTGCACGGCACATCTCGGCCTGGGCTGCTGTCCGACATGTGCAATTCGCGACCTATCTGAGCTGACCTAAGCTAACTATTCATACATATATGAGTTGTTGGAGCATATATGTGTACCAAGCATACATACCTCAACAACTCCTATATATATTTCGTATCGGATAACTTTCCAAACTATTTCAGTTCGATAAGGGAAAGAAACAAAATCCTTCCACTTTCATGTGTAGGCGTGTATGCGTGCACGTGCGTGGGGGTGATATGTGTACTGTTGTTGCAGTGATGTAACATTTTGTGTCACTGTATCGCGCGAGCAGCGCACTCAAGTGCTCCACGCCGAGAGAACGGACCTAGGCTTGAGCCGCTGCCGATGGGTGCCTAATCTGGTGTGTGGGAGCGAAATTTACCCCCAGATCATGGCGGCGTGATCTGTGGTTACGCGGGCGTGGGCGTGAGCACGCTCTGTTTGTAGATACAGGCTGTTACTGATCGTTCACTGCCCTTATTTCATCAGGAGGGTCGATTAAAATATGTCGCGGACGTCTATAATTATGCGCAGCGTTCGGTACGGGTTCGTATTGTGCGGCGGATACCACTAACGGACAGGGATAATTCGCGGCTTTTTCAAAATAACTAATCGTAAGTGATTTTACGTACGCCCAAATAGAAGGGATCTCTAGGTCTCTATGAAGATCGACTCTCCGGATGTACCACGGGGCACCGGTCACTTTACGTAAAACACGATTTTGGAGAACCTGCAGCTTATGAAAGTTATCTTTGGACATATGCGCAAAAACGGGGCAGCTATATGTCATCACGGGACGGATACGCGTCTTATACAAAGTGAGCTTATGTCTGAGGGACATCTTACTCTTATGACAAAGCAACGGATGGAGGCTACCCAAGACCATATAGCGGCTTTGTTTCGCACACTGTCTATATGTGAATTGAACTTTATCTAATTTGTTATCTAATGTAACACCGAGATATTTGACCTCTTCGACCCAAGGGATATCGGTTCCGATACTTAAAAGTCGAACAGGTATTCATATGTGGTTTATACAGTCGTATTGAGTGGTAATTATAACTAAATAAGTTGTGTATAATATGTACCTACATATATTAATAAATCGAGAATTAATGCATAATGACGAAATTTGTACACATTTGAAGCTGACATAATGACATTTGTAGGTGGTAGAGCCACGCTGAAGCTATTATTGGTTTTAGCATGAATGAGTCGGTTCGTCCGGGGAAGCCCCACCCTCTCACAGAAAACCGACGTGAAGTAACAGTGCTTGCATTGTTGCGTTTCGTTCGGTCAGTGAGAGCGCCGTAGACTCATCACCCCTCCCCTCTTCTCTTTCTTCCCCTCTCCTCTAATCCCTCTCCATTTCCCCAAACACAGGCTGGCAACGCACTTGTGACTCCTCTGGGATTGCTAGTGTCTATGGACGGCGGTGATCGCTTAACAACAGGTGACCCGCCTGTTCGTTTGCTTCCTATATGATGTAAAGAAAAAAAAAAGAAAAAAATGCAGTGATTAAATATGTACACTGATAATAGAAGTTCAAACTTAAAAAAAACTGATTACGATCACTGGACGACGATTATTAGTAGTACCAAGTTCTTTATAGTGTACAAAATAGAAACAGAGGCAGTTATTAATAAGAACTGACCTTATCATGAAGTCATATTTAAATGTAGTGCTACTTTCTTGCTGTTATGACCTAATTTAAACTATTCAAAATAACACCTTAGTCACGAACGGTAAGATGTCTATATTATTCACGTTGCTGAGAGTAACAACATCCATAAAAGATCACGGTCGTTTGTATCAAATTGCAATAGTAGATAGTAACAATAAAATATCACCGATAGAGGGTTAATCACCGGTCCAACGATCATTACTACGATACGATAATAGGGGCAATGCTACAGATGGAGTGAAGCGCGCGCGTGCCTACGTAGAATTAAACAGTTTTGTTGTTACGGTCCGCAGTTGCCTAGTAAAAAATGTTTCCTTGTATATGTGCATGGGTATAAAAGCTGTATTTCATAGTCATTCAGTTCATATTTGGTATGTAATATACGACATATGCAACGGAATATTTTAATTGGTTAATAATTAAGTAGCTTTACCTATTTCTCTTCCACACGTAATACAATATTTAATAAGAGTCCATTATCCTCGTCCAAAGTACCGTTTTTCTGTTTTCTTTTTGATGTGAAACATCTATAAGCAAAGGTAAACCTGATTGTTGTCGTGGCGACGTGATGCCATGCGCAAGCGACTTTGTGCAATCTCTCTTGCCGCACTGAACTCGTATACCTATAGTGTATACAGTGTTATTTACTACGTTATGCGTGTGAGGATAACCGGTGTTTTAGTTTTTTTTTTAAATCGATACTTCACATTTACCAGGCGTCTCGTGACAGCTCAATCTTTTTGTGTTTTGTATAAATGTTATTTTTCTTCATAATTACTTCTAATTTTAATTATAACGCAGTTAGCTTCTCAGTATCTCCGGAGCCTTTCAGAAAATATTATGTTGCACCCTATTGCAGCATATTTGAATATATTAAAAAAGTCGTCAAATTATCTAAAAGACAGACAGTGTAATGGCAAACAATAAATCTTATGAGCCGAATTTCAACACTACACTAACTTAAGCCTACCGCTGCCTTTTCCTTACATTGGCACTGCTTTTTCATACTTCGTGAGAATTAGTCAGTTTTTATTATTTGAAAAGGGGTTTTTAACAGAAGTTGCAACTTCTTTAAATTATATTTATTTAATGCAATTACTTACATTTTATATTTAAACGACTCGGATCCACTAGAACACGCACATAAAAATTCATCAAAGTCGGTCCAACTGTTTAGGAGTTCAGTGGCATACACACGTACAAAATAAATTTATATATAAAAGCGAACAGTCGACTTCTAATTAAAAGTAAAATAATTCGCGATATAGAAAAATAGGTTGTGATAAATCTACAAGATTAGATTAAAACCTACTTAAAAGATTTGAACAAATTTTCTCAAGATGTCCTAAACGACCATCTCAAGATGCTCATATCATTGAAAAGCATCACTTCCGCGTTTCAAGAATGTAATTACCTCAACAATTAAGTTAAACAACGTGGGAAAGTGTCAAGGTATCGTGGGACAAGACATTGAGCTCTGTATTTAAAGTAATTCGGTACAAACAACCTCTTAATGTGTTAAAGAAAGTTATGAGTCAGTTTCACGGCTACTTACAAATTCATTATGTATTTAATAATTATTTTTTAGTTTTACAAATACATGTATCATAATGAGAACATTAATTAGGCTTAATTTTTACATTGTACGATACATTTCAATGAGATAAAATCCGTAACATTTTTATAAATACAACTGCAGACGCTTGACGCTTGTAGTTAATTACTGTTAATTGTAGTTATAAAAGTAATTTAAATGTATTTATTATATTTTTATTACTAACAAAACATCACTACTTGGCAATGTGTATAGGATACAACTGTTAATGCCGGCTAATAAAAATTGTACGTTAAAGTGTATACTCGCTTACGTTCTTTTTTATTATAGTAATATTATAAAGAGGTAAAGTTTGTGAGTTGTAGGGGGTAATCTCAGAAACTACTAGTCCGATTTGAAAAATTCTTCCAGTGTTATATAGCTCATTTATCGAGGAAGATTGTAGGCTATCATAATGCTAAGACCAATAGGAGCGGGGCACAGATGAAGAAGGTTTCAAAATCGGGTTTTGTTTTCCTCTTGAATGTTTTCGCTGCGTTTTAGCGTTAATATGGACCAAACACCAATGATCAATGTTTCAAATTCGGGGTGTTTTTTCTTTTTCAGAGCTTCCGTTGCGTTGTTTAGTGTTATCCCAAAGTAACATTCAACGCGGATGAAGTCGCGCGCAGTGAATGTATGAAATAAAATATAATCGGCCACTCTATACGTTTTTTATTTTATGTCTCTTTGGAGTGTTAATATTAATAGAATCTATTAAATTATCTTTCTGACACTTGTAATGCGTTTCATACTCAGTAATGAAAACGAAATGAACTTATATATAACAGTGAGTGATATGTAGTGTGTGAAAGACTTTGATTAAAACGCCAGACCAATTAGATTCCCGTTTCGGAAACAAAACTTCACGGTTAATAAACAGTGTAACACCGTTTTAGAATAAACCGTTTATCTGTCTGAAAACTTTGCATACAAGCATTCAGAAACATCGAATATAGTCTGATTGTATGACTCGTTTCCTCGTATGTATGGTTAGTAGTTTAGCGGTTAGACTAAGCCGATGGGTACCGTAATATAACACATTGTTATTAGTTTTTTTTTTATAGCGTAGAATAATGTCTAGTCGTATTAGTAGTGTAGATGTGACTGTCTGTGGTTATGGATAGCGGGTTGTTAAATAATGCCCAGGTAATTATTTTTTATAAAAAAATATGATTATATCAGACTTCGTCCGCGCAGTATTAGTTACTTTATGCTAACCTTAACACGCAGCGGAAGCTCTCAACAGGAATAGAAATCCGATTTGGAAACATTTTTGATTGGTGCTCCGCTCTTATTGGTCTTAGCGTGATGATAGCATATTATCTTCCTTGATAAATGCTATATAACACTGAAATATTTTTTAAATCGGACCAGTACTTCCTGAGATTACCCCCTACAACGTCACAAACACACGACGACGTCACAAAGTCACAAACTTTACATCTTTATAATATTAGTATAGATTACATATTTCACTTTTCAGTGAAAATGTCGTGGCAATGAAAAACAAGGGTAAGCACCAGGTATTGAAAATTTCTACCGTTATTCTATATTTGTGTCGTCTTATCTATGTTTTCGAAGCGATTATGGCTTAGTTGATTGCGTAATAATTTTATAGTAATAAATAGGCTATCGGTTAAATAAGCTAATGAATGTCTGGCAAATTAACCGTGTACTTGTTAATGAATAAAAAAAATTATAAAAATTACAACCTTCTAACATGGTTTGAAATTAATTACTTACTTTTAATTTATAAAAAATAGCATTAGCGGCATTATTGTCAGTAATAAATGTCTGGAAATAATAAATTCATGTTTCGAATAGCGCTTAAAAGTTAGTGAAAAAGAAATCTAAAATTACATAAAAATCAGTATTTTTATCTGCAAAGACGTTGTAATGCGCATTAATAAACGCAATATTTACTAGCAGTCAGATAGTCCACATGCCGTTGGAAGGAACCCGATTAGGCCTCCCACGGCAGCGGCTCAAGCCTAGGTTCGATCCCTCGGTAGGGAGCCCTTGAGTGCGTTGCTTGCGCGATACGGTGACACACAAATATACATCACTGCTACAACACTACACGATCACCCCCACACACGTGCACGCCTACACGCTTACACATAAAAGTGGAAGGGTTTACTTTATTCCCTTATCGAACTGAAAAACTCTCAATTTTCCGATAATAAATATATGGAGGAGTTGTTGAGGCGTGTATGCTTGGTACACATATACGTTTCAACAACTCATACACATATGAATAGTTAGCTAGGTTCGATGAGATAGGTCGCGATTTTGCATGCAACAGGCAACAGCCAAGCCGAGGTGTGCCGTGCAACCTTGAGCTGGTTGCCATAATGAAATCGGCTGAGTGCCTTAAGCGCTCGCCTTAGTAGTCCGGTGAAGCTGTTAAGACCTTGCTGGGTCAATAGCGTAGACATTTCGAAAAAAAAAGAAAAACCGTTGGAAGGAGCATAGAGAGACATATATTGGAAGAAATTGAGCCGTCACGGGACGCCAGGCAGATGTGAATCACATGTGTAACATAGTAAAAAATACTGTATACATTATAGGTATGCGAGCTCAGTGCGGGAAGACAATTTACGCACAGTTACTTGCGTGTGGCATCGCGTCCCCACGTCTCACATACATCGCCACGTCAACAGTCAGGTTTACCCTTGCCTATAAATATTTCATATCAATAACTTTTCTAAAATTCTTATTCTCCCAGCGTTACTAGCTCTCGTACCATATGATATAACAACATTTTAGTTCGATTATGTACAGTTTTACTAAACAAGTAAATTTTGGTCACTTTTTTAGAAATACTACGGCTGTTATGACAATAAACATTTTTGCTTTCGAGAGCCTGCGATTACTTTGACCTCACGTCCGCGAACCAAATGATGCGGTATGATCCGCTTCATTTATAGAACCGCAACCACATTCTTAGTATAAGTATTCTGCTCCATTTATAACGAATAATAATATTTTCTAGTTTAGATAAAGTGTACTGCTTCTTTATATTCTCTACTAACTTTTACATACGGCTTCGATCACGTTAATTTTGATTTGACCCATCCCTCGGCAACATTACTTATGTTTTATGTTCTTTTCTGTGCCTACCTCTGGCAACGTGTATGCAATTTTTCTTTATTCTTTGACGTGATAACATCTTATAAATTGATAAACGCCGGCTGCATGCGCGAAAAGGCATGTCTCACTGTCACGTTCCGCCTGACTCGAGCGAGCGAGCGAGAGCGCGGAACAAGCGATAAAGAAAAGCGATTGGCTTAAGCGTTCGTTGGGCGGTAAGCATTTTTACTTGTGATTCGATTAGTACTAAATACTATGAATTTTGATAAGAATTCATAATTTTTGTTGATAATGTAACCAATAAACGTCACTTAACAATTTATTTTTTTTTCTATTAGAAACTACTTTTGTGACGACTTTTTTTATAGGCATTATCAAGTTTTACAACTTTTCTCTAGAACTCTATATATCTATATATCCTTCATCGTTAAGACAGTGTTCGTAAGAAACCTTTCGTTCGACTGTTTTTTCTCCGACTTACTTTGCAAATCCGACTGCCACAAAAAAGTATTTTATTTTTTCGGGTTAATATATGACACTTATAAATAATGGGACTTTTCATTGGTAAAATAATTTTCTAAACTGGTGTAGTAGATCCACATACAACCTCACAAACTTTACCTCTTTCGATAATTTAATTCATAAAGGTATGCAATTTTTATCAATGTTTCTTATGACGTTATTACTTGAAATTAGAATTCGTAAATCAACTTTAGAGACAATTATCGCAAGATTCCGAACCTACGTCCATCGACGTTGTCCCGGTAATTCCATGTCTATGTCCGGGAATGTAGCGTGAGAAATGGTTATTTACCATAGAAAGGGGTATGGTATTTTGTTACTGAAGGTTTAATTATTTCCCTTTTTTAATATTGGTTTTCATATTTGATTTGTTCACTCTAACGTGCTTAGTGTATGATTCTTTGAAATCCAAAACTAAATTACAAATTTAGTTTGTAGGCCATTTAAGTTGCTATTCATTATTCAATGACTCGCCAATTCAGTGATGAAATAAAAACTATTCCTTATTTTAATCTAAAAGTTAAAGAAATAATGCATTTTGGAACTGCTTGTTCTAATGAAAATTTGAACATAATAATAAAAGTTATACAAGAAGATTGTTTAAAAAATGAACATATAAAGCAAGCCTAGTTTAAATATAAAGCCGTGAAAGTTTGTATCGAAATTTCGTTGTTTTTCTACCTCCGTACGTGAAGTTTGCTGTATCTGCTCTTGTAAAACGAATGAATGAAAAAATATTTGTTTTTAGAAAAACGACTCTAAAATTATCCATATAAAATTGAAAACGTCTCAAAATATTTAAGACAAAATGTAATTTATAAAAAGGACGTCGAATTAGAATAAAATTAACGTTAAAATTGTGTAAAAAAAGTATGGATTTATGAAAAGTTTATACTGAGATCCGGTAAATCGGTACTAGTTTTTTTTTTTTTTTAATTCCTTACAAGTCGTTTTGATCGTATTCATCTGCCTGAATTACTAATTAGTACTGATAGTAATAAATAGTTACGAGGCAAATGCAAAAAAAAAATTATAAACAGAAACAAGATACACAATAATTATAATTTAAAAGCAGAATGTATTGTTTAAAAACTTAAAGCACGTAACAGTTCTGTTTGTCGGTTGTTAAAAATGTATTGTCTTATTTAACAATACTTGAATTAAAAATTGAATTAACTAATTGTTTATCTCAAAGTATAATGTCTATTGTTACAGATACGGACGGCTTTTGCACAAGACTATGATGGTGAGGTATTTTACTGTGTTTATAGCTGATTCTTCCTACTGCAGTGCGGAATCTTTCGATTCAATAACATGTTTATCTATGTATATTTAATAATTTGTCAAATAAAAAGTAAATTTTCAAAAAAAAGTATTAACCGACTTCAATATTGATCAGAGGCATAAAAATAAAGCACTAAAAACCGGAAAATAAATCTCTAGGTAGCACACATATTCATATGTTTCATTAAATTTGGTTAATTTGATAAACTATTTATTTTCCGGTTTTTAGTGCCTTATTTTTATGCCTCTGATCAATATTGAAGTCGGTTAATACTTTTTTTTGAAAATTTACTTTATTTTTCCATTTTTAGTGTACATAATTTTTTTTTCTAAAACATGCGGGTCACCTGATGGTAAGTGATCACCGTCGCCCATGGATACCTGCAACACGAGAGGAATCACAGATGCGTTGCCGGCCCTTAAGAAAGGAGTAGGCTTGTTTCTTGAAAGGTGTTGTTACTTTGTCACGGATCCCATAATCAGAACCTAACCAAACTCTCATCAAACTACCCTTGAAGAACATCCTTTACAATAAAAAAGGAATCATCGAAATCGGTTGGCATGATCGTCTATTTGTCGTATACACACCAAATGCAAATTTAACACTTATACGGTTTTGCACTGGATGCCGTTGACAGAACTGGACCAAAAAATGGGACCACACGAGAAGCACTAGCTTTCAAATAAAAAAAGAATCATCAAAATCGGTTCAGCCAGTCCAAAGTTATGAGGTAACAAACATAAAAAAAAAAAAAAACATACAGACGAATTGATAACCTCCCCCTTTTTTTGAAGTCGGTTAAAAAATTATGCTTCTATGTTGTAGTTAGTAATATAATATTATACATAAAATAATAGGAAAACGTAATTATTCTGAATGATATAAATTGCGATGACACTGAAAAAAAATGTTTTTTTATGTCATAGGAGACAAATGAACAGGCGGGATACCTGATATTATGTGATCACCGCCGTCCATAGATACTCGGAACACCAAGGGAGTCGCAAGTGCGTAGCCAGCCTGTGTTTGGGAAGGAATGGGGAAAGGGGTGGGGAGGGGAATAGGGTCTCCGGCGCTCTCACTGACCGAAAGAAACACAACAATTCAAGCACTGTTACTTCACGTCGGTTTTCTGTGAGAGGGTGATACTACCCCGGGCAAGCCGACCCATTAATGGAGAAACCAGTAATAGCTTCAGCGTGGCTCTACCACCTACAATTTATGTTTGATTTAAATAACAGAATAGATAAGTATTCAAATAGCCACAATAAGCAGACACATTTTATTTAGTTAGTACATTAAGAAATAGTGTTAAAAATCATAACCGTGAAACAAGAATCTCGGTCCAGATTCATAATTACTTTCGTTTATTTCTTACAGTAACTGACATTCAATGCACATTTGCGAGCGGCGGGTCTGGTGTGCGCGACTCGGTGACCGCGTTATTGAGAAAACCAGAAGGATTCCGAGGTGCACCTTTGTTTGCAGACGACAGAGCTTCGGATCCCGTGACAGATCCCGTCTGTCAAATACGACCGGAACCTGAAGATGCCACAGGGTTACTTTACCGTTTGCGTATCACTGACTTCTCAAGATGTGGTGTTTTAAAGCGGAATGTAGGTTGTTTTTTTATAATATACTCGTAGTAGTGCTGCTTTATTTGTAAAAACGCCTTTTAATATTCTGTTAATAAATAGTACATTATTTGGACTAACTAAATGACGTTCGGTGTTGGGATTTCAGTCTGTGATATGGCTTTCAGTAAGCATCTTCAAAAAGCAGAAGGTTCTTTCGTTTGAATTTTTTTAATGTTTGTTAACTTATAACGACGTAGTCGAAACCGATTTGGAAAATTATTTTTTATTGGAAAATATATATATTTGCAAACGTTCTATTTTAATTTTATTAGCACTGAATCTTGGATTTTGAACATGCATTAGGAAATTCTTGAATATTAAATAGGAAATGCATGGTGATCGAAATTTATGACAATGCAAGATTAAGTAGGTTCCCGATTATGATCAAGGACGTTCTGATGTAAGTTAAATTTTTCTGAGGTGAGTTTTGTTTTTATTAAAAATTTATCCTTATTATTCATGAATTTTGGGTTATTTATTCCTATATAGTATGTTAATGTATGGTTATTTTATATAAGCAAAATAAACTGTAAATATATCTTAAATAAATAATATCGTTGTGCGTGCATCACACAAAAACAAGTAAATAGATTTTGATATATATTTTTTTTTAAGTTTTACTTTTTAGATATTTGGTTCCTAGCTAAAAAAGAGTTATCACGATTTTTTATCTATACTAATATTATAAAGAGGTAGAGTTTGTGAGTTTGTGACGTTGTGACGTTGTAGGGGGTAATCTCAGGAACTACTGGTCCAAATTGAATAATTCTTTTAGTGTTATATAGCTCATTCATCGAGAATGGTTATAGGCTATATCATCACCCTAAGACCAATAGGAGCGGAACACATATGAAAAATGTTTCAAAATCGGGATGTTTATCCTTTTAAGAACTGCTGCGTGTTAGTGTATTTATTCCACGCGAACGAAGTCGCGGGCAGAGGCTAGTTTAATATAACGGCATGAAAGCTTTAAGAAAATACTATTTTTATAACTACAATGCGTTCGGCGGTATGAGTATTCTTGTCGTGGATAATGATTAATCACTTCTACAAAATGGGAAAAAGAAACTGTATTATTTGTAGATTATTACAATAATAACCTGTTTCTTTTAAATGGATTATGAATAATTGATATAAATTTTATTATCGTTGGTGTAAGTAAATAAATAAACACTAGATTGTAATGATTTACTTTCCAAAATTACATTCTTATTAAGTTAACGAGCTAGTTCCATTTTAAAACTACTTTCTCCGTCTCGCGTACCATATTACAATACCACTATAATTTCTGTGAATTCGTTAAAATATTCATCGTCATACATGAAGGCTATAGTGTTGTGTCATCGCCGTATAAAATGACAGATTCCGTTACTGACAAACAGTAAGGAGTGTTTGAATGGCCTATTCATAACGAGTTGGCACTGACGTATTATTACTGGTAGCCGCTGCGACCACTACAGTTTCAGTTAAAGAGATAAATTAAAGACGTAAAACACCGCCGACAACGCACTTTGCAGATATACCACAAATTGGATACAACACATCTGAACTGTACTATACCGTTATTATTTGATACAATTGCGGATCCAATATAGGTAACATGTAATATAAAATACCGTTTAAAAGTTTTATGTCATTTCTAATGCATTATATAGGGTTTAATAACATGAGACGAATTACACCTTTAATGTGTTCATCCAGAGTTTTTAATTTTTTGAACAATTTTTACGACTCTTTGTTTTATTGTGTGTTTATTTTCTAAAAACGATATCATGTCTTTTCGTTATGAAAGAAAGCTTATACGTCAAACTGCAATTGAAATTAAATATAACCTCAGTTTTGCCTTTTTAGAAGTTTATTTATATAAAAAAAAAACTCCAGTATATACTTGTAAACAAGAAGCCCAGCTTTAGAATATATATCCATTCTATAGAGGATTAATTTTTGATGTATAAGATCTATCTATATATGAACCTTAATACAATGTACTAAAGCATTTTATAGATAAACTTGACTGGATCTTAAAGTGTAGAAGTAACGATTTAAAGGATGTTTTTAGTGCTAAATCAGTTTTGTGAATGTTTAGGTACACGTACCATGGGACTGATATTTTGCGGACCTAAGTCTCTAAATTAAATAAAGATATACACAAAACATTAATTAATAGAAAA
>JACEII010000001.1:7439667-7626265 GCA_014332785.1 Antheraea mylitta
AAATATGTAGGATGATTTCTATATGCTTATTTTTTTTTTCAAGTATTCCGGTGAAGCTGTAATAACCTTGCCAGATCAATAACGTAGTCAGTTCGAGAAAAAAAAATGCTTATATTTTAATTCGATCATAAACCCTAATATTTATTAGAAACGTTTATATACTGTGTCTGATGTAAAATTAAGGTCACGCGTTTACAAGAATTACCTTGTATATTTAGGGGTTCGTGCACGTCCGCGTATGGTTCCCACAATTTCCTGGAGTCGTGATGCAATCTGATCAAGAGCTGATCATTATGTGCAAACCACCTGAACCGACAATTATTGAAAATAAAGCAGCGGGCTTTGCTGGAAGTTTGTAAGTAAAATTATGTTGAATAGATCCTTATATCAGTATAAAGTTTAATTGTTAAGCATTAGGTATGAATGACCCTTCAGTATGATTCGAGCACGCTGCTTGCGTAGAAAAGGTGACAGCGCATTCTGACACACACACACGTACACACAAAGCAGGTACATAGATGAAAACCGAAGCTGAGGTTCGGCCACTTTGATAACCTTGAGCTTAGTACCTTAAGTGTTCACCTCAAAGTCTGATCAGACTGTAAAGGTTCCTGTGGCTAATAGTGTTAGTTCGAAAAAAAGATCAATACTATTAATATATCTATAGCATACGAGTATATTTGTTGTATTTTGAGTATTTTCCTAAGTGGTTTGATAATACTACCAAGATTACATTAATATACTCGTAAAATACAATAACTAGATATTAATAAAAGTTAGCTTTTACAAAGAACATTGATAAAATTTTGGCTTGAAATATGTATAAATTAATGATCTTTACTTACTGCTTTAAGTAATAACAAAAGTAGAAGCATATTTAACAACTAGCCTCTGCCCGCGACTTCGTTCGCGTTCTCAAAAGGAAAAAATCCCGATTTTGAAACATTTTTCATCTGTGCTCCGCTCCTATTGGTCTTAGCGTGATGATATATAGCCTATAACTATTCTCGATAAATTAACTATATAACACTGAAAGAATTATTCAAATCGGACCAGTAGTTTCTGAGATTACCCCTACAACGTCACAAACTCACAAACTTTACCTCTTTATAATATTATAGTAATATAGTTTAGATTAAAGCAAAAAAATCTGAAAAACACACTTCCCAAGGGACTTGATATTTATATTTGGAGCGGCCGGTTTTAAAATTATTATAAGGAAACTAAGAGATATTCTCCATAATATGTTTCGGAAAACTAGTTAATAAGTTAATCGAAACAGTGTTTAAAATTCCTAGTTAGAGTCCATAATTAACATTTACTAGCCCACATGGCGCCCGCGTGTCTGGAGTAGTGGAGGAAACGCCAGGCCGACTGGAGTACGAGGTCGCGCTCTACAAAGAGGCACCGCCGGTGACTAGACATTCCAACCATTCTGTTGATTTGCCTGTTGATCAGGTAACTGCTGTACGTTTTTTTTATTATCATAACAAATATTTTAAATTTGATATTTTAAATTTGATTTTTTATGCTTTGCAGGTTTCATTATGTCATAACAATATCACTTGATTTTAAATATTGATTTGGTTCAAGATGGTAAACATGCTAAATCTAGGGTTACTGGCTCTTAAGTACAGCAGCCATACCACACCCATAGGTTTTTGACAACAGATTTTCAACTTCAGGGTGCCAGCTAGTTATACGGACTTAGAAAAAACCATTCGACGACCAATTCTAGTCTGTTTTTTTTTTATATCATAGGCGGCAAACGAACAGGTGGGTCACCTGATGGTAAGTGATCACCATCGTCCATAGATACTTGCAACACCAGGGGAGTCGCAACTGCGTTGTCAGTCTGTGTTTGGGGAGGGAGGGGGAGAAGGGGAAGAGGAGAGAATTTGGGAAGAGGTGGGCCTCCGGTGCTCTCACTGACCGAACGAAACGCAACAATGCAAGCACTGTTACTTCACGTCGGTGTATCTGTGGGTCGGGTGGTACTACCCCGAACGAACCGACCCATTCATGATGAAGCCAAGTAAGTGACTTTAATATACAACCACGATCACGAAAATTTCAAAACGTTGTAAAAGGTGTAAGAACAGGATACAGGGTTGTTACTTTCATTCAGAAAATATATTGGTTGATATAAATCAGGACTATATTATTACGAGCGAAGCTGTGAGGAACAATTAGTATGTTTTTGTTTTGGCTATACCCACCTGATGTTAAATAATGACGTACATTAAAGCAAAGTAGTCATAGCAAAAGGAATTAGTTTTCACGGGCAACTTTTTTCGTAACTCCCAAAAATTTCAACTTAAATGTATGTATGTATGTAAATGTATGTCTCAAAAGTGATAAAAGAAATTGAGTAGTCAACTTATGTTATACATGTTATTGATCATTCATAATCCATTATTATACTATATTAATCCACGTTCATAATCCACAAAACATTTAAAAAAATATACGTTATAAGATAATAAGCTTATTAGACATCAGGTGCCTGGAGCAATCGTGTTCCCTTCCATAATGAATGTCCTCAGGTATAGTCGATTAATTGAGAAGATCTCTCGTCAGTCATTTATTGTGCCAGCTGCAAGTACTAGAAGAACATTCAGGGCAAAGGAAACTAACTGCACTAGACCAAAATAAGACAAGTTGGAAATTTACATTTTTCAAAATCTTCCTCGATAACGTAATTTTTACTGAGTGCTACAAAACTACTGTTTTTATTGATCATTTATAAGTCTTGAAATAGAAAGAGTCATAATTTAGGATAAATACATAATGGGGGATATAAGGGGATTATAATCATAAATCATATATTTTAAAGGCTGTTCCCATTGGCACTAAGCTTCAATTGCGTGCACGAATCAACCCGGACTCTGCTTGGCGGCACATAAAGCTGCTCGAGGTAGCCGTATCTCCCGATCCGGACCGACCTCACGCACCCGGATCAGTTCTACTCGTTAAAGATGGGTACGTGTTCTGGTTATACGAAACGATGCTATATAATCGATTCAAACAAACAAAAAATATTCTCACTGGATAAAATGGCCGTAATAAATGTAATGATGAGACCGTACAATTGGAGATCAGTGACTGTTAAGTGACGAATACCTAGAATATTCATCAAGAGTCGTCACGACTGTATCGTTTTGCCTTTGTTTATCGGATTCGAGACTAGATCATTTCAGTTAGAGCTTGGCCACTCGAGACTCAATTAAGTCCTGATTGTTTTAAGACAGGATTAAATTTCAATGTAATCCGATATTTACTTCCTAAAAATGATTCAATGTGTGTATGGTACGCTACACCAACAAGTGTGTTGTTGTAGCTTAGTAGAAGTACTAGTAGCCAACAAGCAGCGAAAGCTTTCAAAAGGAAAAATCCCGATTTTGAAACATTATTCATTATCATGATTATATATAGCCTACAGTATTCCTGGATATATGAGATATCTAACACTGATAGAATATTTCAAATCGTACTAGTGGTTCTTGAAATTAGCGCGTTTATAATAATACTAGCCAATGCCCGCCACTTCGTTTGCGTGGAATAGGTACAATAACACGCACCAGTTCTCAAAAGGAAAAAACATTCCGATTTTGAAACATTTTTCATCTGTGCTCCGCTCCTATTGGTCTTAGCGTGATGAGATATAGCCTATAACCATTCTCGATGAATGAGCTATATAATACTGAGAGAATTATTCAAATTGGACCAGTAGTTCTTGAGAATACCCCCTACAACGTCACAACATCACAAACTCACAAACTTTACCTCTTTATAATATTAGTATAGATAATAATGATTATCTTTATTAGGCATTTTGTTACAACTCTATATGATAAAGGGAACCCTGCCTCCTACGTAACTGTATACTGTGTTGTAGTAGACTGTTACAAATATTATGAACATGTTGCAGTTTACATACCATAGCATATACGTGATCATGATTACTAGCTATATACAGCAAATTGAGTATTGATATACATGTTTTCATATTCGTTGATTTGATGTTTTTGTATTGTTTTTCATATGCTTTGATTTGATGTTGTTTATAAAATTATTGTTACTTCAAAATTGATTATATAAGTGCCAAGTTTATTCTCATGTTATGTACAAACTGTATCTATTTATAACCAACCAAAAGGACAGGCATTCCTGAGACCAGTATAATAACAGATTGCAACTCCTGACGACTAAGTTTGAACGCTTTTTATGCTAGGAATGTAGTCGATTACAGTATTCGTATAAGAATACGGCATCGCGAACGCTGCTGCTTAGATCTCGAAATGGGTCAGAGTGTTACTCCAGCAATTGAACACCTTACACAGACTGTCCTACTCTTATAATAGCATCCTTTATTATGGGTTGCTGAATGATGCCCTCTCAACAAAAAGTTGTATGTACTATAATTATTTTAAAAAAGTGAATTTTCTGTGATAAAGTTTTTTTATACAAAATTGGACAACATTCGTGAACTTACGTCTGAAGTCTTTATTTAAACTGACAAGGTTATAATGGCATATTTCTTAAGGTTTTAATTTGTTATCGAATCAGCATCTATATACATAATTTTATTGAGTACTTAGAGTGAGGATGAGCGAACAAAAATTTTGAAAATATGTTAAACTCATAACAGTTATTTATTTAAAATAGCTAATAAAGACTTTATAAATATGAACATGCCATTTCTGCCTGATTGGACTGCAGTTTACGTAGGCGTTCTGAGATCAACTGATTTATACAAAAAAAGTGAGACCGGAGTTATAAGGTTTTTGTAGTCAATTGAATGCATGCACATGGTAAAACAATAAGTTTCTCTTAGTTTGTTGTGTTTTGAAATCAATCATTATATATACAGCTGAAAAGAGGCGTGAAGACTGGCACGACAGTAATGACTACCTAGTTTGCACACCATCAAGTATAGTGCCGTTACTTTAAATTATTACAGTAAATTCAAAACGAAATGTTAAATCGGAAGTATTTTTTTATAATTAAGGAATTTTAATGAAATTTGGCATTGAAGTTAACTGTTGTACCATTTTGCCATAAATTTAGACTACTCGCGCTGTATTTTGGTTCGAAAGTTGACAATATAATAAGTTGTAAGGATTAGTAACCTATTATAATATATACCTTAAGTTTCTACTAATCTATTTTTCACTAATTTCAACTTGTCTGTAAATTTAATGTGAATGAAACATGAAATAGCTCTCTATAATATTTACTTATTATCTAAATTACAGATGTCGAAACCGTGATTTCGCTTCAATCATACCCCACCAGCCAGCTCGATATCGAGAACGTCATAACGAGGTATTTTTGGATTTCGAAGCTTTCCTGCTAGCTTCAATGAAGGAACGTTCCACACTTTGGATCCATTCGCAAATCAAAGCATGTATGGATGCTTCTGATTGTCAGCCTGACTACTGCCTTGATCTTTTTGAACCATCAGGTACGACAGGTAAATACAATCCTTATAATAATAATAATTATAGTATAGTTTATTTTAGTGTTTTCCAGCGTGGGACCCACGCCCCACAGGGGGACAATTTGATAGTTAAGGGGGCAAATTAAAAATGGACTCAACACGGCTTTAACCCTTTCGCTTTGGGTTATTTAAATGCAATGCTAGATATCGGTGACAAATTTAATAAAAAAGGCAGATAATAAAAATGCTGTTAATTAATCATTAATTATTATAATTATAAATAATTTCGTCTGACGTTACCAAAATATCAATTGGGTAATTAGAGTCGTCAAGTAAGTTTTTCATTATGTTTTGAAATTTTACGATGTTTTGATCACAATTTCATAGTGATTTTGTCATTTTCATATGATGAGAAAAGGTTAAAAATTATGTATGGAGGAGGCATAAACATTTTAGAAATGTTAAGGTGGGACATGGCTTCAAAAGTTTGGGAAACACTGGACTATTTGTAGAAAAAAATCTCGTTTAAGGTTAATCCTTCCTTAAGATTTCCTTTACCTTTAACCTATAGTGTTTTCGGAAGTTTATGTATAAGAATAATTTCTCTTTCCATAAACGATATCCACTATATTTATGACTTTATCAACCATGTTTACAATTTAAGAAATCATTTTATAGGTCACGGGCGCCGAAAGAGATCGCTCTCAGAACCTGGGCACAATACTACAGCTTCAGCACTCACCTCTGGAAATAATACCACACCATTCACTAGGTTTAAAGAGAACTTGGAGTATACAGTGGTCATGCCCGGGGAACTCTTTCACAGAACGCCGATTGAAACGACATGCGCTACTTCTATGATGGTTGCAGTAGCATTAGGCGCATTACTGTTTATGTCTGCTTTATTAGTAAGTTTATATTTGATAATTTAATTCCCCCCATTTTCCACTTGGTCATGGATTTTAAATATAATTATACAGAAGACCCTCGATAAGTTAAAACCCAAAGGAAACAGAAAATATTTTATAGAGTTTTCAACTAATCAAGGGTTTATGTTTTTTTTTATAATTTTATTTTTGGCAATCAATCCTTCAGATTATTACTGTCATTGTCGCGTAGTCAATAATATTCCTAGCGTCGTGCTATCACTTCCACATTGCATCGTGTGAGTCAATATTCTAACAAGATAGTGGATCCTTGTTAGAACCTTCCAAGGAGTTTTTGTGGCATCTCAGAATTTCATGCTTCGTGGTATTATTTTCCATCTACTTGACTTATGCACAATAAACTAACTATATTCCTTAAAACACCACCAAATTTACAAAATATAGAGTCAAATAACACAAGATTATGAATAAAATATAAATTCCACTACATGACAGACTAAAATCGCGCCAAAAGCTCAGGGTTTATGTTACATTCGCACTTTCGCCGCAAACTATTATGATTGGCCTTAAGGTTGCACTAATTTATTTTTGACGACGTTTTTATGACCCAGCGAAGCTGTTCTTAAATCAGATATACTATTTCTTAAATCAGAAATATTCACTAAAATAAATACAACGAGTAAGGCCTTTTGATATAGATATAAATAATTCAATGTTTTCACAGATGTGCTACTTGGCTACAAAACTGAATTCTACTATTATGAAAAACAATAATCTTCAAGCGCCTTCAGGAAAGGGCTTCGAACAAATTCTTAGAGAACTTGCACACCATTCCCTTCCAGATACGGGATACACGGGACGCCCGACTGTTCAATGAAAAAAAATCGAAATTAATGTTAATTTCTTCACTATAATGTTGTTAGGTACAATGATATTATAAAGTAGTAAAATTTTGCATCGAAATATCGAAAAATAATGTTATTAGCGTCAATAAAATACTTGATCATTAATTTAATTTAATGATGTACAAGAAATTGTTCTACAATCTTCAGTTATAACTTCTAGGTTCTTAAATATAACAGAGATAATAACTAAAACATATGGTATTGAAAAATAAATGATAAATAAATTATTCTTTTTAGATTATACCCGCAGTATTTTATATTAAGGTGTTCGTAATATTAAGTTCTTAGATAAGTATTTATTTTATTCCTATAATGATTTAAATAAAAATATGTTCGTATTAGGAATATAATAAGTCACTTATGACCGAAAAATTGTATTACCAGATATAAATATCTTTTATTCATTTTTCAGTCATGACTGTCGTAGTGTAATATAAAATATGAAATAAAAAAATATACATTATTATGTACGTATTTAATTCGCTAAACCATAATTTCAATAATTAGTTGTCGCACCCATATAATGAAAAAAAAAACCTTGACAAATTATATACCTAAACCTTCCTCACGAATCACTTTATCTACTAGTACAAAACTGCATGAAAAGTTGAGTTGTGGCTTCGTATTTTTATACTGTTCTATATTATTTTTGACAACCAATCTTCTGGTAGACGATTACTGCCATTCTCAAGTGAGTAACGATATCACAAGTTTCTTGATATAATTACAATGAACTAACAAAATGGTGGCCCTCTTGTTAGAATTTATCTGGGAGTTTTTGTGGCAAGTAAGAATCCATACTCGGTAGTATTATTTCCGATACGTAATTGCGCGTAATAACCGAACTATATAACGTAAATATAGAGTCAATATAGAACCAAGTAACACAAGATTATGGACAGAATATAAAGAACACTACATGGCATTCCAAAATCCCGCCAAAAACTCCATATTTATATACTCACTAAACGATAACGAATAAAAAAGGATACTAGCTTAAAGACCGAATACGTGTTTACACTGTGACAAAGTTTACGGTACTAAAAATAGTAAAAAGTTAATTTATGTAACAATAAGTATTGTAGCGACTCCAATAAGTTACAAATGTAATTAATAACTGTATATTCATTGGTATATTCATTACATTATACATCCATTATTAATTCTGTTTTATTAGATTGAGTTTATTGACATAAACAAGCGAATCAGTTCGGGAAATTGCTTAAACTTGGTGTCTTAAGATAAAGAGTATTTCCCAAAATTTAGCACTACAACTGTCCCTTCGGAGATGGAGATCCAGAGGCAAGCTCAAAACAAAGTGGAAGAGTATAGTGCTGAAACACATGAAGGAATGCTAAGTTTCCGAAAATCACGTCAAGGACGGAACGAAGTGGAGAAGAAAAGTAAGGAAGGCTGACCCCTCCAATTTGCGACAAATAGCGTGGACGAGAAAGAGTTATTCCCTAAATAATATTATTTTAGTTAACGTTACTGGCAATATAGGTATTATTATATTTTAAATGCTCAATAGGTTTGGTTCTTATTCTTTCTCCATGCTGATAAGGAGACAGTATTATGAAACTTATAAGACAGAACAATAAAATCATTGAAAAAAGCATACAAATTCCCTATGGTGCTTTCCTTAAATTACTTTTTTTTTTGACAATCAATCTTTCAGATTATTACTGCAGTAGTCCGGTGAAGCTGTGAAGGCCTAGTAAGGCCGATAGCGTAGTCAGTTCGAGAAAAATAAATATTATTACTGCCGTTGTCACGTAGTCAATAATATTACAAGCGTCGTACGATCATTTCCATATTAAGGGTCGTGTGACTAACTATATTAAGTAAAACACCACCAAATTTACATAATATAGAGTCAAATAACACAAGATTATGAATTATGAATAAAATATAAAATTCACTAAATGACAAACTAAAATCCCGCCAAAAACTTCTCTTAAATAATTATGCTCTTCTTCTTCTTGTTTTGGCTCCGCAGAAGCACTTGCCAGTGTCAATGTTTTTTTTCAATGGACGTTATAGTACAATAATATTACAAGCGTCGTGTGATCATTTCAATAGTATAACAAGATGGTGGATCCCCTGTTAGACCTTCCAGGGAGTTTTTGTGGCATCTTAGAATTTCATGCTCCGTGTATTATTTTCCATTCACTTCACTTATGCCCAATAAATTTATAACACAATAAATTTTCTTTGTTTCACTTATTGTCCGGTAAATTGATACTGAACTTAAGACTTTATTGCATTACATATAATATCAAGCGTATATTTTAAAAGTTATGCAAATCTAAGTAAGAGAAGCATGTATGTAAACGAGACAGTAAACATATGATTTTTAAATAGAAAAATAGTGCGTGGAGAGTCCAGCGCGGAAGAAGTGAAACTTCGTAATGTGGAAATGAAAATAGGAAGAGGTAGAAATTCATTTTTAGTGAAATCATATTGTTTCTTTAAGACAAACTTTATTAACATTGCTTAAAATTCACATTTGATCGCAAATATTTTCGAGTGGAGAAATATCCAAATCTATAACATTTATGAAATAAGTACCTGTTGTTCTATTTTAATTTATAATTTTCAACATTTCATTTCTCTCTTTCTATTCCCCCTCCCCAGGAGCGTTAAACGTTTAACGCAACTTTGTTAGAAGTCGCATTAGAAGTTTCACTTTAAAAATCATGTCTTTTTAATACACGTTTCCAAAACGAGTTTATTTAGTCTAAAACGATTTTAATTTAAGATAGTGAAATACGTGGAGGGCATATAGCAACACTGGAAATGATATTAAGCATATTTTTTTGTCTTTGTTATAGTATTATAGATGCACTACAAAAATACGCCATAGATTTTACATGTGTATTATGTGTTTGAATTCATTTACTATATTTTACCACGTATTCATTACTTTATATTAGAATTATATTGTACCTTTTAGTTTATTGTAAAATGTTTCCTTTTCGATCTTAAATGTATGACACTTTACAGTTAACCTCAAAGTAACTTTCTCTGTTACGATCTTATAAACATCTATGTGATTGAAATAACAATATCATATTTTCCTTATCTTATAGTGTCAAATATCTAGCTTGGTATAAATATAAGTTAAAATGGATTGCAAAATTAAAAACAGAAGAAAACGAGTTAATAGTTACTATTATCTACTAAATTATCATTTAACAAAAAATTGACTACCCTAGTTATTATAATTGATTTGTGGGTTGACAAAATGTGTGTATTATAGTCATGGACTTAATATAATAAACATATTAATTAAGTCCATCATTATAGTATATTATCTTTATATAATGTTTTCTGTGGTAGTTCCGTCAGGAGTATTATCATTCTGTGGTGGCAGTGCCATCTTCCGCTAGTATTATTATTCTGTGGTATCTTGTTAATGTCTGTGGTTAGTAGTCGGTAGTGATGTTAAAAAATAATCAATAATTATTTTTTAATAATCGATTTGTATGGAAATATTAATACATTTTTGATAAAACAATTTTATAAATTCTATGTTTATATCTATTAACATGAACAGTGCCATTTATGTGATGCATGAAAAAACTTGAAGTTCATTATTATTTATAAGTTAAGAGTGAGATAATATAGTCTTTAGTTAGCTTAAGTATTTTGTAACGAAAAACGAAAATACCACAGCAATACCCTTGTACTGTTCGAAGAATAATTAAAGACTAGTAGTGACAAATTTAATACAGCAGGTAGAACGAAAACATAGATTTATATTTTAGTTATTGAGATATTTTGACAGGTTGTCATTTAGTTAGAATGCCCGTCACATCATTCTTATAATAATAAAATGTTATAAATGGTACTGAAAATTTGTATCAATAATGATATTTGGTTTCCTCATTACTTACCCGGAAAGTTTAAAAAAGCATTCGGTTTGAATTAGTATTTCTTTTATTAATATCATTTTGTTTGATTTTTCATCTGATAAATTGTTAATATTAATCTCTTTAAGTTTATTATTTGAATATGAAAAGCATGTACATTTATAAATAATAGAAAAAGAAACATCTATTTTTATTTAATCGATTGTTTTCTATTAATCTACATCCCTAGTAGTCGGTGGATGAAAGACACAAGTAAACAAAATATATCTAATCTAATTTTTTTTTATAAAATAAATTGGTATTTACTTTAACAAAATTCAACACTACATATTCGTGACGCTGAATAGTTAATTAATAACAGTGTGCAAATTGATATAATTAGTAATATCAGACATACATTTTTGTGGCTCTAAATATATATTTTATTTCATCTTACTAAATTATAAAATCACATAAGTTTTAAAACAAAACTATGTCTAAAACGAGTAAACCTTCAAAACACTGGTCTTTAGGATTACTGCAATCTATGGCGGATCCAGAATTAATCGTCAAAGAAACTAAGCAGGTAGTCATTATAAAAGATAAATATCCTAAAGCCAAGATACACTATCTTGTGTTGCCACGGGAAAATATCAACAGTATTTATAAAATGGATCGATCACATATCGGCTTGTTAGAGGAGTTTGGTAAACTTTATGAAGAGTTAAAGGAATTAGAGAATGTTAATCTTGTAGCTGGTTTCCATGCAGTGCCAAGTATGCAAAGATTACACATGCATATTTTAAGCACAGACATGACATCCCCATGTTTAAAGACAAAAATTCATTGGAACAGTTTTAATACTAAATTTTTTATACCTTTTGAAGGTAATTTTACTAATTTCTTTGTATCTGAAAGCTTGGAACTTTCTTGTTGAAAAAATATTTTATTTAAATATTGTTTCAGAAGTATTGAAGGAATTAACAGAAAAAGGAAGTATAAAAAAAATATCACCTGAAATGCACAAGAGTTTATTGGCTACACCACTACAATGTAACCAATGTTCACATAAACCAAATAATATGCCTCAACTTAAGAAACACTTGTTAAGTCATAGTTAAGATTTAATAAAACCAAATGTGTATTGTTTTCATATATATTATCCTCGACTTCATTTTAAAAAAATGCCTTAAACATAAATTATGTCATATTTTATTTCAGCAGATTGCACTAAACATATTGCTAATAAAATAAAGTAATTAAAGAGCCTTTGATAAAAGCATTTTGAAATAAGCTATAGTGGCTAATTCATGTGTAGCTCTTGATCACTGATCATACACATATTTTCATAGAAAATGCTAAAGTTGATTTTCTATTAATAATAAATTCATATAGTATTACAACTATCATTTTTTTTTAATTATTATTTATCATCACTTATCATAGTGAACTTTCTTTACAAGGCATTTTACTTATTCGGGGGCTATCAGACTCAATTATAGAATCTAATGTTGTGCATTCACTTTCTTCAGATGTATTGTACATTGATATATTTCGCCTTTTAAATACTTTCTTTGTATTACCTGATACTGTGAGCGGTGATATACATTTAGAGATATTGCTATCACTGTCTACTGTTAGAGAATTTATTGATGAATCAAAATCTTTTTGAGAATTTTGCAGATCATTATTATTACTAGGTGTCACTGGAGCTGGCAATGAGAGTTTAAAACTTTTTATCGGAGTTTGAACTACAGGATCCTGACTAGAGTTACCATTATTGCAAGGTTGTGACATAACTCGACCAGCTCGCGCCATAACCACTTGCAGTGGATCATCAATACCTAATGTCTCACATAATTTTACTGTTTGTGGATTTAAAATTGGCTCGGAAAGATGTCTCTTTGGAACCCCTGGAATATAAATTGGAGCTGTTCTTACAAAATAGTCCTCTTCTATAACCATATTACCCATTAGTTTAGTGACTTCTTCCTTTTCTTCTGCAGTTGGTGTAAAATCATATCTGAAATATATTTACCATTAAAAGACGTATTTATGACTTGAGATTTTTTAAACTATCTTTTTGGCAACCAATCTTTCAGATTATTACTGCCATTGTCGTGTAGTTAATAATATTACAAAGTCATGTGATTATTTTAATATTTCAATATTCTAACAAGATGTTGGCTGCCTCATTAGATCTTACAGGGAATTTTTGTGGCATTTCAGAATATCATGTTCTGTGGTATTATTATTTTCCATTCACTTCAATTATGCACAATAAACTAACTATATTATGTAAAACACCATTAATTTACAAAACATAGAGTCAAATAACACGAAATTATAACTAAAATAGAAAACCACTATATGACAGACTAAAATCCCGCCAAAAACTTCCAACTTGAGAATTATGAGTAGCTTACTTGTCAGTGCCACCTGGACCTGGCATATGGCACTCAATATTTTTAACTGCCAACAGATGATTAGTGCTCTTTAATATTGCCAACCATTCAGCATCATAACACAAAGATTTGTCACCATCATATTGTGGTGGTATATCTAGAATCTGTAAATGTCTACGTTTTGGTAAACATTTGTCTAGTGCCAGAAATTTTGTTTCTTTTTCATCGTCATGTTTGACAAGTGCTGCAAATTGACAATGCAGATGAGCTGCAAACCAGTAGTCTGGTTTCAATTCATGAAGTAACTTTTCTGCTGGGACACTGCCTAGTTGATTAGACTCAATGTCTTCTCTGTAAAGATTGAATTTTAAGTTGATCGTATTAATGTAAATTTTAATAGTACTTATTTTTTCTAATTTATTACAAATAAGCACCTGAAAAATGGTTTCCGATTTAATAAATTATACTTGTCACCATACTCTGTTATACCTCTTGGCCAGTCATGTGAGAGCATAACATGGACTTTTTCTTTGAGTTGACTTAACCTGAATACATCAAACGATCTCACATGATACACAGATCTCAAGGAATTTTGTGTATAAGGAGGGCTCTCCCAAAGCCCTTGAAGGTAATCACGTCCTTTGAAAATTCCTGATAAACCTAAAAAGATTTTTTTTTGGAAAATCAAAGACTATTAAAGCTACAAGCTAATCTTCTTTAATATATATTTCCCTTGCTTTGGTAGTAGGTCAATTTAAGCAAGAGATATGTAATGTATTATGGAAAGAGCAAGTAAATGCACACTCCTTTAGATGTTAAATAGCCTATCAATATTAGATTACTACATTTGTATCATTTTCATATCAAAATGAGCTAAATCCAATTTTAGCCATTCCTAATATTTATCGTTATTTTTCAAGATCTTCAAATTTTGTACACATGTATTTTTTTTTGCAAACTGTCTACACTATTGACCCAGCAAGGTATTAACAGCTTCACTGGACACACCTCGGCTTGGGCTGTTGCCAGAGTTGTACATATAAAATATGAAAATGATAAAAGAGAACTAAAAATCTTATGGATGGCAAAATTTGAACTATGTTGTCTGTCTATAAAACTGTAAATCTTCAAAAAATTAATATGTTATATGAACAATTAAATATTGATGTAACTTGTTTTGAAATGTATTAACACATTTGAAGGATGAGTTTGAATAGCTCAAGGATTTGCTATCAACTATACCCAGTGGTACTCAAAGTTGACCGAGCCATGAATCATCATAAAAAACCTTTAAATTCAGAATTCGCCTTCTGGTTCTAATGAAGTAAAATGGGGAATTTGTACATGAATCAAATTTTAAACAAGGAAAGAAAGTTAACTACCTGGGACTTTCGTATTATCTTTTTTTCAGAACCTATTCTATATTCACTCATGACCCACAAGTGAGTTGTGATCCTTTTTTTCGTAAATACTGCCTAAAAGGAACACTGTATGCATTGCAGCTTTTAGGCAAAAATATTAGACAAGAGTACTTCTACAGTTAAACATTCTTAAAGTATAAATACAGTTTAATATACATTTTTTATCCAAACTTCAGCAATATATTTTTCATTTATTATAAGAAATTATCATTATTTACATTCTAGTTCTAGTTTCCTACTTTTCAAAATATCTCTTAAGTACTACATATAATAACACATTTTACTGTTACACAAAATCAAATATTAACACAGATATTAATATATTATGTAATGTTTTATATATAGAAATACTGCATAAACTTACTAAAATCTTAATTACAAAAACTTACCTCCTATCCTTAAATTACCAAACTGAACAACACCAGCCCTTCCTAAATAATAAATATTTGGTGCAACCCATCCTCCAAAAGGAAGCTCTTGTAAATAATTAGAAGCTTCATGATTCCCTCCAATGAACAAAGTTAATATGGGAGCCCTTTTTTCACCACTGTAATATCTAAAATGATACACATTAGAATTCATTTGTTATAAATGTAAATTAATTGTTTAGAAGTCTACCTAGTCATGCATAAACTACTGGATGGATTTTGATCAATTTTATTTTATGTTTTCATATACACTTGATTTTCATCTAAAAGAAATTAACAATAACTTTACATTTAATAAAGTTAGTAACATTTTAAGACAGTATGCTTTCTGTAAGCTCTATACTCAACCTGCGGCCCATCGAGTCTTTGTAGTTGGACCACCAGATTATACCTCCTTTCAATTATTTTAAATTTCGTACCCAAAAAAAAGCTATGATCACTCAGAATAAATTAAATAGAGCCCAGATAACCAAACAGCAATGCATCTCTTATGATATACAGGTTATATACAAAACTCTCTTTTTCCTTTTCCCCATTTCATTACTAAATATACATTGACTGATTTTTGGACTTATATGTGACATAAGATGGTAGTGATCACTCAATCACAATTGCTTTGTACAACCACCATAGATGAAAATTATTAGCAAATTGCAAATTCAACGCAGTCCGGTGAAGTTGTTAAAACCTTGCTAGGTCAATAGCGTAATCAGTTCGAAAAAAAAGCAAATTCAATAGTAAAGTCTTAAATGAATGTAGTGATTAAATTTTTTTATGTCCACGTTGCATTTGCTAAATATAACAATACATTTGCTAATATAATAACGTTAGTAGCCTAACCTTTGCAGCTTCACAGGAATACATATTGTATATGAAGCAAACGTAAGAATAGCACAAGAATAACTTACTTATAAAATGTACACATTTGTTGATATTTTTCTGGTACTGCCATTGCATTTAGATCATCAGCATTGCGAACGGATTGAAAATCACCGCAGCATATCAATAAGTCTATCTGAATACCTTCGCGAGCTTGTAAAGTTTCTATACATTCATATATTTTGTCAAGTTCACCATGTGCACACCCTTCTACAGCTATTTTCATTTTCAAGTACAAAATATATTATAATTATGAAACCTTGATTACTATTACTGTTTTTATTATCGTAGAAGCGTCGTTTCCCAAGTTTCTATTGATGAAGTTATTATACTATGATATAGGGATGATCGATATTCATCGATGTTGAAAAAAAATCGATGTTTTGATGTCGATAATATCAACACATCGATGTTTTGATTTAAATAATATCGACGTTATGAGAACGTTGCATGTGCTAGCTAAAGACTAGAAAATTATGAAATTTGTAAGCTGTACGAATAGTTTTTTCCTTGGATGACCTTTTTTATTTGAAGTAAAACTTCTTTAGAATCATTGTGATTTCAAACTGAATGCAACGAAAAAACGACATGTAAGAGACATAAAAATTTTTGCAACCCCATTTGTATCATAGTAAGATTCAAATTGTTTCAATTTAATATTCTATGTCGTCACACATATGCGAGAGAGACGCGTAGATAGAAATGTTTCGTCGTCAATGTCCACCGGTTCTCGTTCGATCACCGAAGTTAAGCAACGTTGGGCGCGGTCAGTACTTGAAAGGGTGTCTGCCTTGGGATTGTTTTCTTGGCAAATAAGAATTAAATGAGAGACGCGTAGATAGAAATGTTTTTTCGTCAATATACGTCCATCAAAGTCAGTTCGAGAAAAAAAAGTACCCGCATATTTTGTTTAGATTGACATTTTAAAACTCGTAATATCTTTAGAATGTAATGGCCCATTTTAATAATTCAAAAAGTTATGTACAGGTACTGAAACAGTTCTTAATTAAAAAAAATAATTTATTTATTTGGATATGGATTAATATATAGACATGAATAACATAGTATTTTACGTATGGTATGGTTTTCATTTGTTGAAACTGAAAATATGTTACTTGATCAATAAATTATGTAACATATATTAAATACAATATAAAATTTTTAAAATTTTTATAATTAATCAAAATACTTTCATTTTTAAACAAATAAACTTTGTAATTATCCTACCCTTGTTATATATATTAATCTTTTTTTTTCGATTTACTGAAGTTTCACTTCTATCGTGTGTGAATTGCACACACATCTTTTTTTCGTCGCTGACTTTTGTTTTTACATACAATTTTAATTGCTGGCAAAAACATCGATGTTTTCAGACATCGATGTTTTGCTATCGATATTTATAGTACAATGTACATTGCCAACATCGAAGTTTTTCTAATATCGCTCATCCCTACTATGATACACCCACAGACTACTAAGAAGAAGATTATAATACAGAACCACATAGATACATATATATTACATATTACCAAAGAGTATAATAAGTATGGAATAAAGTCGTTATAATAACATTGTCCGGTGAAGCGGTATCTTAAAAAAAAGTGATAATAAATATTATAGGGAACGAACTACTAGTAATATAATAATAGGGAAAGACTACTAATATTCGTACGAGTTATTAATGTTTAATATAGATCAATGTTGAATAAAACGTCGATATTTGACTTACTTTACTAATCTGATATGTCGGACCATTTAAAATCGATATAAATCATCAAAATAATAAAATATTATAAACCTGAAGAGTAACAGTTTTTGGCGTGATCTTGTAATGTCTTTATATTTTATCCATAATCTTGTGTTATTTGAGTCTATATTATGTAATGTTGACGGTGCTTTACGTAATATAATTTGGTTATTGTGCACAAGTGAAGTGGATCGGAAATAAAACCACGGAGCATGGATCTGACTTGACACAAAACCTCCCAGGAAAATGTTCTAACAAGACGGCCACCATTTAATGACGTCATATCAAGAAACTTGTAATATCGTTACTCACTTGTCAATGACGGTAATAGTCTACTAGAAGACTGGTTGCCAAAAATAAAATAGAATAAGAACGCTGAAGGGTTTTTTTTATTTGAAAAAGTAACTGTTCCATGCGAACGAAGTTAAGCTAGTATCGATGTAAAACATCAAAGTATGTTGTTGTTTCGTGTATCGAACATTAGACTTTCACTGAGTGATATCACCCTAAACTGTTTACTGTTTTACTTGTTGAAACAAAATAGTCGATCAAAATTGAGAAAATTATAAACTATACTTGTAATTTTGTGTTCAACATTAATTACAATTAGGTTTTTCATTTGGACTAATTAATAAAAGGTTTGTCGATGAGAAAAATAACAAATACGTTGTCCGGTTCTAAGAGACAAATAACCGCAACTTAATATATATACTTTAGATTGTAGTGTGTCATATTATAATTAAATTTAATTAATTATGTTTTAGTTTAATAAACGATTATATTTAAAAGTAATATAATATAATCAAGCTTTAATACATTGTAAAAATTCATTGTAGAGCATCTTTAATTGAGAGATAAGTAGAGTAGACGTATATAACTTTTCATAGTGTGACAGCTAAAATGTTGCCCAGATAAATTTCTGAGTAATATAAGGTTAGAGAGGGCACTGCATTAACGAAAGTGGATCCGAAATGTTATCTGTTTATTTGAGGGTATAATTCAGATGATTACATGAAATCTCTTTAGAACAATGATTAGATTATAAAATACAATCGCCAAAGCTGTGCAATATTACTTATTTAAATTATTAATTATAAAACTCAACTCTATACCATCTCAGTACCCATTTTACTTCAACCTACCAGCAAATTTAAACAAAAACTACAAAATATAATATTTGTGCAAGATTAAGATAACAAATATCGAGGATTGAAAAAAGGTTTGTACTTGTCTTAATAGTGATTCTATTTTTAATTCTTAATAGAAAGACGTAATAACAAACGAGTGTGGAGTCATCTTCTCAGCAAGAATCGTTTGAATGCGGTAAAAGAATGCTTATTGAAAAGTATGAATTATAGAAATCATTTAAATTTTATTTATTTTAAACGAAAGGGAGGTAAGTGAGAAGGAGTGGATATATTTAGTTTATTCGTATGATTTGCGATGTTTATATTATAAATAATAATTACAAATTGAAAAACGTTACATTCAGGCACGTATCCAAATTTATAGTTCGGGGGAGAGGGGTGTAATAATACCGTCCTTATACCTCAGAATAAATTTATAAAATAAAGCTTCTAAAATAAGAGATTTCGTTTAATGTTTGTGTTTTTGAAGTAAAGTCTCCATTAGCTCCGTGATGATTTAAAACTCGATAAAACAAAAAAGCGACATTAAAAAGAGCCAAACACCCGTATGATTTAACATGCGAGAGAAAGAGATGGAAACAATAGACAGTATTTGTTGTATTCGCGATTTTCTTATTATACCTATATTGTACTACCTAATATTTGTTCTGGTCTATGCGTTTTATCTATGTTTATTTCTACCTAAATGATTGTGTGTGCACCTGCGTAGTATGAGGCTTTGTATGTGTGCACCTGCGTACTATGAGGCTTTGTAAAAACACGTCATAACCAGAGTCGTATATATTTATGTATGGGAATATTTTATCATTTCCTTGAATGTTTCCCTTTTGATAATTATTACGCAGACACGACTGAATTAATATTATATCATCTGGTAAGGTAGTTTCGAGTAATAAGGCCTGTCGGCTAATAAGGCGAAGTAATAAATATGCCGAATTAATATCAATGCCGCCCAAGGTCATAATACTCGCTGGTAACTACAATTTGTAGAGAACGCCTCAAACCTATCGATAGCCACGCGATCACTAAATTGGCATTATTCATAGTGATATTTTCGTAGTTATTTTAAGATTAACATGACTAATACATAATTAAAATTTGTACTTCACTAAAACTTGTAGGTACTAGTCGCAGGTATACTCATTTCATTGGGACTACACCATGATGTAATATAGAATATCCCAAGAATACTCAATAATAAGATGCAGTAATCAATATCTATTTCATGACACTTATTGTACATCAATTTACTTTACAGAACATTACCAAGACTCCGTATGTCATGTTAACCATAGACTTATATTACTATTTTAGGGTTACCACAGTTTGCTTCGTAATATAATGCCAATTTCTCAGTTTATTTAAAATCATTTTAGTCATTCCTAATATTTTACGTTATTTTTCAAGATTTCAAATGTTGTATATGTAAAGTATTAAGAACAAAAAAAAAACTGAAAACTTTATGGACGGCAAAATTTGAACATCATTCTTGATATACAAAAATTGGAAATCATAAAAAATCAATGTTATATGAAAGATTAAAGTTGGATTTAACTCCTTTTGAAATGTAATGCTCATAATCGTATATACCTATATATAAACAAAAACGGTGTTATTAGAAAAAAGTTAAATACATATTGAATGATTGCTTTAAAAAGGTTTCGTATTATATGCACCGCAGTAGCTCAATTTTCGCCATTTACTCTTTTGTTTCGCTTTGGTTAAATTAGGTTAGACTTGTGAACCGTGAGGAGGCTCCTGAGGAGGGGCCGCCACTTGCCGGGGAGTAGATGCAGTGCCAGTTCGGCTGCTCTTGCTCCCCGGCCTAAAGGTGATTGAAGGCACCATGGAGTTTTAGTCCGTGCAAGTCGGACATACCCCACGCTCAGCTGCCCGGCTAGGGTAGGTATCCGTAGAGATTTCCCCATGTTAATAAAATGCTAGACTTGCGAAAAGGATAACGCAAACTTGCCTCAGGCGAGCGCGGTGCATTTAATATGAAACCTTTTTAAAGCAATATTCAATACTTATTTAACTTTTTTGTAATAACACCGTAATAGTTTAATTGTATAGAAAGTAATATTATTTTTCGGGATGAATATAACCGGGAATAATCCCATTAAAATTCTTAAAATAATAATATTTGACTTGTTACAAATTACCCACAGCTATATACCTTGACACTTCAATTAGCAGTATATGCGCAAAGCGGGCACATAATTAGATCGTGCTAAATGCACCTGAAGTGGAAGGTTTTTTAAAAACAGCTAATTGTTACTTTTTGTTGACTCTCAATTACTTGTACCTGCTACACAGTATGTATATAATAATTATGTTGTAAGTGAATAAGTCGAAAAGAGACAAGAGAAAAGTATATTAAAATTATATGTGATATTTCCAGAGGTGAGAGACTGAAATCTTCAATTGATGTGATCAATTTTTGTAATATTTTCTAAAACGAATTGTCGGTGATAAATAATTGACTGTGATTAATTCTTGGTTTGAACGGATATTTTGTATTGTAGTAGTCAAGTTATAAACAAAATTATTTAACGTTTCATTTAAAAACAAATTAACACCGAAACAAATACGAGGACACACACATATGCGACTATTTGATACGAAATCAGGCATCAAGCCGAATCTTAATAAATCTCATGTGGGGGAGAGAGTGGTTTTGGTAGATATCAGGTTTTTTTTTGAATGAAGAGACATAAAATGCTACAAAATTAAATTAATTTAAAGTTGCACATGTTTCTAGACTAAAATATGCTGAAATCTGACAAAATTCTTCTGTATGTATAATAGTTCTGTAGGTGGTAGAGCCACGTTGTAGTTGTAACTGGTTTAGCATGAATGGGGCGGCTCGTCCGGAGAAGTACCACCCTCTCACAGAAAACCGACGAAGTAACAATGGTTACATTATCGCGTTTCGTTTGGTCAGTGAGAGTGGCTTAGGTCCACCTTCCCCTTCCCCTCAGTTCTCCTCTCCCGTCCCCTCCTCTCTCCTCTCCCTTCCCCCCATTCCCGCATCCCTCTAAATACAGGCTGGCAACGCACTTGCGACTCCTTTGGTGTTGCTGGTGTCTATGGACGGTGGTGAACACTCAGATGAACATCAAATGAGCCGCCTGTCCGTTTGCCTCCTATATGATATTTAAAAAAAAGCTCCCATTTAAGTGTGATTATTTAATATTATGACAGTGATATTAGATTACAATATAATAAATTTCAAATACTAGTTTTTGCTTGTACTTAGACTAATAAAATTAATAAACCAAAGTCTGCTTTCTCGAATAAATGCAATATTTTGAAAGATCTCATGCAAAATTAGGGGAGGGGGAAATGAAATCTCATAAATTCTCACCATGGAGGGAAAGGTGGTCAAAAATTTCTCAAAAACGTCTCACGTAATTAACGGACCAGCTCTTATACTTAGACCGCATCGTCACTGAACATCAATTAGATTGTGGTCAAACGTTAAAATCTGTAACGTATGAAGAAAAAAATCTGCATTACTATTTTTAAAAGCAAATATTTATAAGAAGTGATATTATATTTAAATTAGGTCCTATCTAACTCATTTCCACGGCATCCTGTGATTAAACAAGTGCAGTGAATTTATTGTAATCTACAATAATTAATACCATATTACTTCTCACATGCTCGTTTGATTTTTTTAACCTAAAAGTAGTTAATACATCTATGCTAAATAAAGTGCTGACATTCATACACGCAGTAAATTCTCAGACGTAGTACTAATAGTCGTGTCCATTAAAAAATTGTCCTACACAGTGATCGAAATTAAGGCCTCTGTGGTCAATAATAACTTTAATATATCCACTGCGTTAACGTCTATACCTATTCTCGTATTCAAATAAAATTGAAACTAATCTAGCCCCCTTAGTATATTTAGCTATAGATTAAAAATATCTATATCTGTATGTATATCTAATACTAGCCTCTGCCCGCGACTTCGTTCGAGTGGAATAGTTACTTCGGGCTAACGCTAACACGCAACGGAAGCTCTCAAGGGAAAAAACAGCGATATTGAAACATTATTCATTGCTGTTCCGCTCCTATTGGTCTTAGCGTGATGGTATATAGCCTATAACCACCCTTGAAAAATGAGCTATTTAACACTGAACGAATTTTTTAAATCGGATCAGCAGTTACTGAGATTACCCCCTACAACGTCACAAACTCACAACGTCACAAACCTACAAACTTTACCTCTTTATAATATTAGTATAGATTAATGGTTCATAGATCTATAGGTATTATACTTGTACGTATGTATATTTTTATTCAAACCCACTAGTTTATATGTAAATAACCATAGTTTTATTTTTTATACTACACTGGGCGAAACTTGACCTCAGTGATCAGTCACACCTGATGGAAAGTGAAGACGAGGCCTTCACTTTTCATTTTGTTAAAAAGTATAGTCAAGTAATACAATAAAGGCCTACTCATAATGACTTCTATTTCGACTACAACAGTTTTACAGCGCACTAACACTCACCCGAAATTTTGTTCACCTTAACTATAACCCGAAAAATAATAATAGTATAAACTTTATAGCACTCAGGGTCAGAAATCATGTAGCTTCCTGTTAGAGTAAGTATTTTCAGAATCGGATAATAGGATACTTCCATATCTTATTGCTTATCTCCAACGTCCAAACAATTTATTATTAAAACTTATTTCTAAACCACATTTATTATATTGAATAACTAGGGATATAATTATTTGAACAGGACTTCAAACAATTTGAATATTTTAAATAATTCCTGAATTTAAATTACAACTTAACCGTAGATCTATTGAATTGGTTGAGGGTTAAGTACAGATTTAAGAATATCTTTAGTGCTAAACGTATCATAGTGTGTTTTGGTGTAAATAAACGACCATAGGTATTATGTTTCGCATTATTTACGATTGAACAGTTTACTATCGTCTCTACACGGGTGGAGTTGAACTCTGTAACGGTAGGCAGTAGGCACGTAGATAAAGCCCGAACGGCGTGACGTCAGAGCGGCCGGCACGGCGGGCCAATGGCGAACCGAGGCGGCGCTACAATGCGCCCGCGCACCGCCCACTGACCTCGTTACTGGGGAAAACTCGGAAAACCCGTGAAGGTTTAACGAGTTTAAACATTTATGCGTAGAACTACTCACAGGAAATTACTCGAAAACTTGCTTACTATTATTATTTAATAGCGGAAAAAGGAAGTTACTATTTCTAGTAAATTGTAGCAATCTTATACTATTATTTAAAAATCATTAAACTTTGTTTATTTGTAAAAGGTAATCGCCGGAATTACGTATGCTAATATCTTTTTATTACCAATAAGGAATTACGTATGCATTACTTATGTGTTTTATATGTTTTATTCTTAGATCCATTGTATTAAATTAACGCGTATGAAATTACAGATAGTTGTTAGTATAAAATAAATACATCATTTATTTCATTGGACTTTGTGTAAACAAAAATATTAATTACTTTTCACGTAACTTTCATAATGTTTTGGATTATATGATCTATTTTTTCGACTTTGTACATTTATTGATATCTTACAGGTAATATTATAATGAAGTTATCAATATGTAAACAAATATAAAAAGTTATCAGCGATCTGTATGCGCCCCTTCAGTCGTACATTCTTATGCCGCGTCTCACCGTAGTGTGTGTGCTGTTATGGTATGGACTGAGATCTGTAGACTGTTGAAACACAAGGGATTCTTTATAGTGAATGCGCGCGAGTCGACCGCACGCGCGCGCTCCTCCTGTCATCTCTAATCCATCTGACGTTCGATTTATTCGTAAACGAATTACTATTATAATTTGACTGTATTTAGAAATTGAAGTGTAACTATGAGCTGGGAACGAGAGAGAGAGAGGCCGAGCGAGAAGTTGGAGATAAAT
This sequence comes from Antheraea mylitta, assembly GCA_014332785.1. Classification (NCBI taxonomy): domain Eukaryota; kingdom Metazoa; phylum Arthropoda; class Insecta; order Lepidoptera; family Saturniidae; genus Antheraea; species Antheraea mylitta. The sequence continues at coordinate 7,464,716 of JACEII010000001.1, forward strand.
GAAGCGGTCGGGAAGCTTTTGGAGAGTTTCAACTATGACACCATTGTTCCTCAGCCGGCAAAGTAAGTTGTGAATTTAAAATTATAATTTTTAATGTGTATACGTCATTATTATATACAAGCTATCAGCTGTGAATTTATTCACGTCAATTATAGCATAAATTATAATGTATTGCCCTATTACTTTAATTTTCAGTTAGTAGCAGTTTTAGTATTAATAGTTCCAAATATTATCTTGTATTTAAAATATTCTTATATTTAAGCTCTTCATAATATTACTAGAGATGTAAATATTATTATGCCATATAGTCTTCGGGATAGGCAGGATACTAGTTCTATTGTATTTGTTGTTGTAATATAATATATTTTATAATATTAGTATTTATATTACTACTAACTAATATTAATTAGTATTCCTCAATAGTAATTGCTCATTATTATCTCATTCTGTAAAAATTGTAATTAATTTTGGTTTATCTATATTTATTTTATTTATATCAGACTGATTTCAATAAACATCTGTAAAAATATCCATTATTCAGATAAATAAATAGTAAATAAATTAAATATTGATATAATTATATGTAACTATTGTTTTCTATCTTAGTTTCGACGTCTTTTTGTAAGGGGATAATACCTAATAGTTCAACTGTAATGCGGAGGCTTCATTGTTCACATAAGTTCGATTTCAAAGCGAGACTTATCTAATTTTCTGTGAAGGAAAAAATAACGTTACCCCATCATGGTAGTGGGCTATTTTTTACTTTCCGCAACTTTCTGCCATTCTCAAATTAACAGTATGTCGCTATGTAACTGTCGATGTCTTATAAAAATAAAACTTATATTAAAGCTTAATGTGGTTACCATTAAATCACAGCGTCACTTAAAATCAATATTATATGGTCGTCACATACTACTCTATAAAATGTTGCTTTGTTAGGTAGATACCATAAGTTATATATGCGAATATGAACAAGTATGAAAACTTTTTTAGATAACATTTGAAATCCTATTTTAGGCACTTATTATAAGGTTTTTAATTGTGTCAGCATATATGTTGTTGACTTTGATGCAACAAATTAATCGAAGTAGCCATAAGGACTGCTGATAGAAGTGAAAATAACTGTGTTCTGTTTTGAATTTTTAAATTAGATATAATGTGAATTATTTCAGTCTCCTAATTTGTAAATTGAAAGTATTATCAGCATTGTAGCTTTCATATCTATTGGCACTCCGAGGAATAATAATCATGTACATTTTTATACAGTTTATAATTGATATATGATAGGCTGCACAGTCTCAATACAAAATCAATCAATCTATATTAATTACTATTATATTATAAAAGAGGTAAATTTTGTGAGTTTGTGACGTAGGAAGTAATCTCAGGAACTACTGGTCCGATTTGAAAATCTTTCAATGTTATATAGCTCATTTATCGAGGATGGTTATAAGCTATATATCACCACGCTAAGACACATAGGAGCGGAGCACCAATGAAGAATGTTTAAAAATCGGGTTGTTGAAGATGTTTTTCCGCTTGTGAGCCTCCACTGCATATTAGCGTTAGCCCAAAGTAACTATTCCATGCGAACGAAGTGGCGGGCAGAGGGTAGTATTATATACATTGCCATGATAACGTGGTAACTTTGTATTGCAAATATTTTCAAAGTTTATTTATTTATTTATTTATTTTTATTGTAGCTCAGCAAAGTGACTGCACTGTGCCTGATGGTGAGCACAGTACAATCTAAAAACAATTATTTTGTGTTTCTATTCAAAAAAAATATTCTAAAAAAACGCGCGCGATGCCGCGGGTAACAGCTAGTAGTACATATACACAGGCCCTTATACTACGCGTCGCTAGCCTAACGCAAACCGCACAAGCAGTACAATCAACGCAATACGATCGGTCATGCTTATTAGCATGTCATGGTGCGATATTATAAATTGTCTCTTGCCAAAAATAACACTCAACGTGCCTAAAGAAGTTTTGACTACAAAAAATATATAAGTCAATAATAAAAGAATCCACGTATACAGTAAACGGTTCTATGTTAACAGATGTTGTAAGTAGTTAGATAAATTAAATACTCGATCTTTTATACGATCAACTATTGATGCTTTATGTAAAATTAACTTGATACAAAGAAAGGAAAGTTTATCAGAATTATTAACCATAGAAGTGGTTTTTTCTGTGTACCTACTATAAATATCTTAATACACAGACAATAATTGGGAAAAATATACCTACGTTCAAAAGGAGTACCAAATATCTAGAATCTTTTGTACTGTTGCACTTAAAGTTAATACATGAAAACCCTGATAGGTATAACAAACCTCAATATAATGATCTTCTCAATTTCATCACATAGAACTCCACGTAAAAGTTAATGCAAAATATATTTTTTAATTAACTATAATTTATTTTAATCTCTATATAACGAATTGCCAAACACAACATAAAGTATAACTTACCTTAGTATAACTTATGACTTCTTCTTTAAGCATGACAAAGAAATTTTAAATGGCCACATTGTTTAATACTTTTTAATTATTTAGTAACAGCTTTTAGTATATATAATAAAATAGTATAAACTTTTATAAATATGTATATGAATACTAGCCTCTGCGCGTAACTTCGTCTGCGTGGAATAGTTACTTTAGCTAACACATAAATAGCGGAAGCTCTCAAGAGGAAAAAACCGGTTTTGAAACATTTTTCATTAGTGCTCCACTTCTGTTGCAATTAGCGTGATGATATGTATAAATATCTATACACAAATCTATAGATAAATGAGGTATATAACACTAAAATATTTTTTTTAAATAAGAGCAGTAGTTCCAGATATCACCCTCTACAACGTCACAAGCTCACAAACTTTATCTCTTTATATTAGTATAGATATCGTATATACGTATTAAGAATTTGTAAGTATATCTGAAATAGGCCTACAGAAAACTCCACGACTGTACAACACATTAATGTGTGTGCCTATGTCCTAAGAGTAACAATCAGTCCCTAGTCATATTTATCTTTAACATAGTATTAAAAATAATTGGCTACTTACGAAGTTAAGATGACAAATCCAGTATTAATACTTATCTTATTATAGCTCATTGATCAAAAAAGATATATGCTATATATCATCACGCTTAGACCAATAGCAGCGGAGCACTAATGAATGTTTCAAAATTGGGGCTTTTATTCCCCTTGAGAGCTTCCGCTGCGCGTTAGCGTTAGTTCAAAGAACTATTCCACGCGGATGAAATCGCGGGCAGGGGCTAGTATCTTATAAGATTAAACAGGCGTTAGTAATACCAGTGAGAAAAAAATATTATTTAAGATTTCTCTTGAATTTTTATCTTCTTCTATCTATACATATAATAAAAATGAAGTGTCTTTATGTACCTAACAGCAAAATGACGGCTGAACCGATTCTAACGGGAATTCCACTGCCAGATAGCTTAAATTACAGCGGGTAACATAGGCTACTTTAAATTAGCACTATGTGTTAACTGCGGCTTCGTCCGCAATGGTATCTCGAAAACGGTTGGACTAATTTTCACGAAACTTTCACCTACAGATAGTGGGCATCATAACAAGTAATTCAGACTAATTTAATTTAGACTAGCTGTTAACCGTGGCTTTGCCCACAATGCTATCTCCAAAACAGTTAGATTGATCTTAGCGAAACTTTCATTTACAGATAGCTGACCTTATAAAAATTCATTCAAGCAATTTTAATTTATACTAGCTGGTAACCGTGGCTTTGCTCGCAGTATGATCTCCAAAACCGTCAAACTGATCATCGCGAAACTTTTATTGTCAAATAGCTGACCTTATAAAAATTAATTCAAGCAATTTTAATTTATACTAGATGTTAACCGTGGCTTAGCCCATAATACTATTTCCAAAACCGTTAGACACATATTACGTAATATATATATAAACATATTACGTAAAGAGGTTCATAATACAATATCTTGCAGAACAGACAAGCGTTTATTTTTTGTATAGACACAAAATCGTAATTATAATGACTATGTAATGTAAATCTAAATTTTTATGATAATATTTTAAGTTATTGTTTCATTAGTTCCTTACACAGTGTAAGTGAGCACGAAGATAGTTATATGGTGGGTTAAAATACCAAATATGTTGCTGATGGTATACCCCACTAGGTACATTGTTAGTATTTATATACCTATTGTATATATTACATACTACTGTAAGTGGCGTGCGTGTCGTACTTAGAATTGTTTCAAAGAGCATTTCTATAATTGTACATAGTCTCACAAGTTTATAATTCTTTAATACGATTTAAAAAAATGCGCGCGGAGCCGCGGGTACATTTAGTAAATATATATAATACAAATAGATTATATATAGTTCAGTAATAGCTTTATACTTATAAACCTTGAGTGAAAAATCTGCTAGTGTTGTTGAAAACTGTAGTAAAATCAGCTGTGTGACTTAGAATAAATAATGATACTCACAATGAGATGCGGATAGTGAGTTTATTTTATTTTAAGAGATGTTACGAATAGTTCCACACTTACCAGTAAGTAGATTAGGGCATATAAGGAACTCTGTGTTTAAATATTGAACGCACTAATTATCTTCTAAGCTTATTTAGTTGACAGTGCGCTAGATATCGACAGACTATTGAGACTATAAAAGTAAAAACTAGACAGAAAACCGGCGTGAAGTAACAGTGCTTGCATTGTTGTGTTTCGTTCGGTCAGTGAGAGCTCCGGAGCCCCACTTCTTCTCACCTTCACGCTCTCCTCTTCCCCCCCCCCCCCCCCGATCGTATCGAATGGGATGGGATTTATCATCAGCCACATAACTGGAACTTTAAACTGCTATATATCACCCTCAGTGCTCAGTTACACTATATAAGAAAGTAATGAAAACATTAAACTAACCATTATCAAACAATATGTGTCTTTTATTATATAGATATAATATGTCCATAGTGTCGATATAATTACGTTATTAATATACCTTGCTATAATTTAAATCACATGTACACATATGACTTTCAATTATGTTTATTCTTGGAGTCCAGTACAGCGCACGTCACACGCGCATGTTTACAGTGAACAACATATTTTTGATTAATTTCACACAGACGAATGCACGGATAACAGTTCACGACTACATAGTGTAAAACAAAGTCCTTTTCCACGTCTGTCTATATGTCTATATATATATATATCGCGATAAGATCATGTCGTTTTCACTCATATATAAAATGATTCTTGGGCAAGGTTTAGGTATAGTTTATCTTAATATCAGGGCGGGCAACGTCTGCTGAATCCGTTAGCTTAAAATAAAACAGTTAATTAGTTACTTATTTGCCCGTAAAATTCCCGTTCAAATATCACTTGTAGTCCGGTGAATCTGTTAAGACCTTGCTAGATCAATAGCGTAGTCATTTCTAAGAGAAAAAAAACTGTTCAAATAGGTCCAGCCGTTTCGGAGATTACCCGAAACAAATAAAAAAAACAGATATATCGACAGAATTAAAAAAAATGTTGATATTTGTAGCACCGCAGATATATGTATTCATCAAAAAGTATTTATTTGAATATTATATACACACGCTTTATTCTTATAATACGTAATATATCCCAAAGTAAAAATTGGGAACAAAACTAACGTAGAATAAACTTTTTGAGGAGTTTTTGACGGGATTTCAGTCTGTTATGTAGGGATCTTATATTTTATTCATAATTTTGTGTTATTTGACTCTTTATTGTGTTAAATTGGCGGCGTTTTATGTAATATGGTTTGTTTATTATGCTTAGTGAAATAAATGAAAAATAATACCACGGAGCATGTATTCTGGGGTCTTGAAAATTAAGAAGATAAAAATTTACGAAATATTATATAGAAGATTTGGCGCTTATAATAGAGAATACATAAGAACTACCTATATTGACAATTTCAGAATTGGCAGTATGAATTAATTCCTTCGCCTGTATTGTGATGGACGAATATTATTACTACTAATCTTTTAGAATAGCAGCACAAAATAGACTTTAAAAATGTTTGCGATAGCAACGTACTACTTATAATCAAAAATTGGAATTAAAAATAACCTAGAATAAACTTTTGAACAGGAACACAAAATAAACCCTAATAATATTTCCGATAGAATGTTATCATGTTACCATGGCAACGCATACAATACTGACACTGACACGCAGCGGATGTTCTAAAAATAGCCCGATTTTGAGACATTCTTCATTAGTGCTCCGCTCCTATTGGTTTTAACGTGATGATATGTAGCCTATAGCCATCCTCGATAAATGAGCTATCTAATACTGAAAGAAACTTTCAAATCGAACCGGTAGTTCTTGAGATTAGCGCGTTTAACCAAACAAACAAACTCTTCAGCTTTATAACATTAGTATAGATTAGTAACTAGCTGACCCGAACCCACTTTGTTGGGCGGTACACATTCATAAAAAACTACTATTGTGACTTAAATATACTAGTTAAACATATGCGGTATTATTACAAAAAAATTAAATACGTATTGAATACTTACTTTAAAAAGGTTACATTTTAAATGCATCGGGCTCACTGAATCTTCGCCATCTTGCTCTTTTGTCTCGCTTTAGTTAGGTTAGCTTAGACTTGCGAAAAAATTATAAGACGAACATGCCTCGGGCGAGCGCAGTGCATTTAGTACTAAACCTTTTTAAAGCAAGTTTTTAATACGTATTTAACTTTTTTATAATAACACCGATGCTGTCGCTGACTTGTTTGTAGGCATTATCAAGCTCTACAACTCTTTAGAACTCATCATATATATCTCATCGTTCGTAAGAAGCGTTTTAGTTCGACCGTTTTTTCTCAGACTTACTTTGCAAATCCGACTACCATAAAAGTCTTTTCATATTTCAGGTTAATATATAGCCTATGACATTCACAAATAACATGGTTTTCTATTGGTAGAATATTTTTCAAAATTGGTTAAGTAATTTCTGAGATTACCCCCTACAACCTCACAAACTTTACCTCTTTATAATGGTCATAATATATAATATAGATATAGATATAGAAACGAATATTTCATATAAAATTAAATTTAATTGAATAACTCAAAGGAGTTATCAACGTTGACCCCAAATTACATGGAAATTATACAGTAATTAATTTATACATAAATACCTAAAGATGACAGGATAAATTACGTATGTCATAAGTCGCAATAAGGTCATCGGTGCCGACTGTACCGCCCGACACATGATCCACCGCCAGCAGTTCAATAGGCACTGTATTATCTCTTATCTGTTTCTTATTTATTAAACTGGCGGCGTTTTAGATGTTCTTAGTGGTAGATATAAAGAAAATATAAAAATTAACTTAAAAAGGATGATGTCTCCTGTATGAATACTATAATATAAAAAAAAGAATTGTTCCGTGCCAGTACTTATGAACTTATATATTAACTATTGTTTGCGGTAATATTTCCATATCGCTTGGGAACAGTACTTTATCGGGATGAAATATACCTTGTGTGCTTTTTTGTGCCCCTGACACATTAAAATCTTATAATTACCGATTGAGTAATTAGTAATGAAAGCTTTATAATATAGTAAGATTTATAGTATTAATTATATAAATTGCATATCTATACTAATATTATAAAGAGGTAAAGTTTGTGAGTTTGTGACGTTGTAGGGGGTAATTTCAAGAACTACTTGATCGGACTTGAAAAATTATTTTAGTGTTATATAGATCATTTATCGATGATGGTTATAGGCTATATATTATCACGCTAAAGCTAATAGGAACGGAGCACCAATGAAGAATGTTTTAAAATCGAGGTTTTTTCCTCTTAAGAGCTTCCGCTGCGTATTAGCGTTAGCTCAATGTAACTATTACTAATATTGGTATAAGTTCTGTACTCAAGAATCTCTATATAACATAAGTCATAACCAAGTATTTCTAAGTTCTCTCCTTAATGCTTCTAAGGTACAGAAATAATACAGAAGTATTGTAAATTAACACACAGTTGTAGAAAGTGCAGTTGGACTACGAAAGACCGGAAGGAAATTGAAGTGCTTCATGCTTTGGTATATGAGTAGTGATAATTAATTAATATATTATTATAGAAAGTGTATACTATAATAGAATCACAAAATATAAGTTAAACAAATAATATTTGTCTACACAGAAACGTCAGTAACGACACAGTTGGTTTTAGGATTGGTATACTATTTCGGGCCTATAGAAATTTATTGGCGTGGCTACTCGTTGCAAGACCAACACATTGTATTTAGGGGGATTAATTAATTACGTGAGGGACTCGGAGGGAGAGGAAGGTTCACAAGGAAGCTGTTAAGACCTTGCTGGGTCAATAGCGTAGTCATTTCGAAAAAAAAAAAAAAAAAGAAGGTTCACGTTGAATCTCACTAAATACCATGTGGGGGAGAGCGCGGGCTTCAGTAAATCTCACGTAATTTTTTTCGGCCAAAAGATAGTGTAAAAATGTAAGTAAATAGGATTAATTTAAAGAAAAACATGTTTCTAGACTAAAATATGCCGAAATCTAACATAATTCTTCTATATACTTAGGTAATTCTCATTCAAGTATTATTTTATAGTATCACTGTGGTTTTCCATTACGACCTAAACAATCTTAATTACTAGTTTTAATAAAAATAATAAGGCAAACGGTGTTTTTTGAATAAATAAATTTATAGTGATATTACAAATTTTGAAAGATCTCACGTGATATTAGAGAAAGATGGGGAGTCGTTACAAATCTCAATCTCACCAGGGAGGGAAAATGCGTTAAAAATCCTCAAAAACGCCACATCTAATTAATATACTCTCCCCCTTTTTTATTAGCGTGGGGGAGAGGGTGGGTTATGTCCGACTCGCACAAAATAAAATCCCACTATGTACCGACAGACCATAATTGTTGGGGGGTAGGGGTTTTTTTTCGAACTGGCTACGCTATTGACCTAGCAAGGTAAAACAGCATCACCGGACTACTAAGGCCGGCGCTTAAGGCACTCAGCAGATTTTATTTCACAACTAGCTCAAGGCTAGCTAGCTTCACACCTCGGCTTGGTCTGTTGCTTGATACATGCGATTCGCGACCTATCTGAGAGCTTATCTAAGCTAAACTAACTATTCATACATATATGAGTTGGTGAAACATATGTGTGTACCAAGCATACATACCTCAACAACTATTATATATATTTCGTATTGGATAATTTTCTAACCTATTTCAGTTCGATAAGGGGAAAAAATAATACCCTTTCACTTTCATGTGTAAGCATGTATGCGTGCACGTGTGTAGAGGTGATATGTGTAATGTTGTCGCAGTGAAGTAAGATTTTGTGTAATTGTGTCGCGAGCACACTTAAGGGGTCCACGCCGAAGGAACGGACCTAGGATTGAGACGCTGCCGAGGGGGGCCTAATCTGGTGTGCGGGAGTGAAAGTTACCCCCAGACCACAATTATTGAGGCAGCAAGGGATCGTACTAGTTACTCTGTAGACGCACCCCAACGGCCCTCCTGGCGGAATGTGAACACCGGGAGTATATACCTACTATGTTAAAAATAAGATGCATAACTGCATAAATACATATTGAAAACTTGCATATCATTGAAGTGGTAAACTCAAATAAACGTACGAATATCGATATCGCTTCTCGGAATAACTCTGTACGGACCGTACCCTCTTACCTATACCTTATGGCATTGCAACTTAACAAAGACGTAAACAGACATTGCTGACAGCTTATATCTCTATGGGAATCAAATCTTTAAATGTTCATAGATCATAGGTGTATAATTAGGGAAAATTGATCCTAAGTTTTTAAATTCAATTCTGTAGTAAATATACTTCACACATATGTCGTCATGACATTGAAATACAAGCGTGGTTTCCAACAAAGACACAGAGTGGTTTAAAATAATGTATTAAAACTGAATTAGTTTATTTCTTTATCTATACTAATATTATAAAGAGGTAAAGTTTGTGAGTTTGTGACGTTGTGATGTTGTGACGTTGTAGGGGTAATTACCTGGCGGACGCGCGCTACGGAACGTACACTATTGACGCCGTCCGCCCGGTCCTGCGGGAGTGGATTGGTCGCGAGTGGGGCTCCCTGACGTTCAGACTGGTGCAGGTGCTGACTGGACACGGTTATTTCGGGTGGTACCTGCACCGGATCGCTCGCAGGGAACCGACCGCCGCCTGTCACGAGTGCGGCGCTGAGGAGGATACAGCGCAGCACACTCTGTCTGAATGTGCTGCATGGGAGGTGGAGCGCCGCACTCTGGCGGTGGCGGTAGGAGAAGATTTGTCGCTGCCGAGCGTGGTTTTGTCCATGCTCGGCAGCGAGCAGGCATGGCGAGCAGTGGCCTCCTTTTGCGAGGAAGTCATCTCGCAAAAGGAGGCGGCGGAGAGGGCCCGCGAGGCGGACCCCCTCAGTGGGCGTCTTCGCCATCGGAGGACCGGCAGGAGGAGGCGGCGCTTTGCCCAACTCCTCCTGCCACCGTAGCCGGACCTGAGGGGATGCAGTCGGGGGGCTCATCCCCTCATTGCACAGGTCTGGCGGACGTGGGGGAGGCAGTTGGTGTGTGCCCAGCTGCCTCTCTATAGGTAGGAGCCTGGCGGCCACCTTCCGCTGGGCGGACCGTTGGGGCGGCTATCTAAGGGGAATAGCTTAGATCGATCCCTTGCCGCCCCAACATCACGGTCTGTCGGTACACCGTGGGGTTTTAGTCCGTGCGAGTCGGACATAACCCACTCTCTCCCCCGGGAGGGTGGGATATCCATAAGGGATTTCCCCACGTAAAAAAAAAAAGGGGGTAATTAAGGGGTTAGTGTATCTATTCCATGCGAACAAAGTCGCGGGCAGCGGCTAGTCCACTATAAAGTAACTTTTAATAATAATTCGGTGACGTTGTATTTTGACAGTTTTAATTTTTCGATTTGTTTTACAATTTTTTTTTAATAATAACAAGTGCGTGCAAGCAACTTTGCCAATGTTACGCATGAAGAAGATATGTACCCAATTAATATTATAAATATGAGATCATGTCTATCTTTCTATTTGTTACATTTTCACGACTGAACTTCTCGACTAACCACAATTAAATTTGGATTGTAGTACTGTGGGATCTGGAGAACGATGCGGTATACCTTTTCATCTTGACTGACGACAACACGTATCTGAAGTGAAGAAATGCTAGTGTACATTCATACCTATCTAAATATTCATATTTTTCTTCATATCTACCATATGCACAGATATAATTGTATAGAGTGTTCGATCCCGAACTAAATATAAATAGTAACTTAAATTAAGTCCACATTAGCTACATAAAACTCAGTATTATTACTAAACTAGAAATGAAAATATATAGAAATATTAAAAAGAATCATTACTGAACCCGCAAATTATTAATAAATATAATTATTATTTAAGGGTTTCATTATATTAGATTTCTATATATACAAATATAATACTGTGTATATTAGAAGGTTCCATAATTGCATATATAGATTACCTAAGTAAAAGAATCATACAAATTGGTCTTACAATTTCTATGATCAACACGCGCTTACAAACATACTAAGGAAACAGACAACCTTCTTTTCTAAACTTTCTAGCTAATATAATATTATACGAATGCGAGTTTTTTTTATATCATTTCACGCCTTTCTAATCAACTGAACATAATGATGTTTTGTATATTACACACTTTACGTTACCCGTTAAAATGTTTTTAGAGGTATAGAAAGAGACACGCATTAGTCTTAAAATACTATTAAAACTGTTCTGACGAACTACTAGTCATTCTCAGACTCGCTCGTGTACGTGCGCGTCACGAAAATATAACTGCTACATACATTTAAAGTTTTTCGTATATCGGTTACCTGAGTTCGTTAGAACCTTCAGGAAATTTAACAGTCAAGTCGTACCGCTTACCGAGGGTGCGACACCTCGTGTGACAATCTTTATCATGTTCCCTTCCTGCCTTGTACCGATTTATTTCCGTATAAAGCGGCGATAATGGCTCCTGAGCAAACATTCCCATTGTGCGGCCCTTATCTTCAAAGCGAGGGACTCCCCGACCACGAAAACTTCATCCCGTGTAACACAATTCTATATAAACATTGACGTAAGCTAATTAATATACTTCCTACCTGTGATCTTTACTTTTTTTTTATATATTTTTGCTATTTTACGTTATATTCTGTTAGTCCTATAAGTTTCACGTGATAACTTTTTATAGATTGATTAATGCCAGCTGCAGGCACGAAAAAGATTGACTCGTTATCACGTTCGGCTTGAGCCCATCGTGTAAGCGAGAGCGCGGAGCCGAGCATGCAAGCGAGAGCGCAGAGCCGATCATGCAAGCGAGAGGACGGAACAAGCTATAGAGAGGTACGATCGGCCCAAGCGTTCGGCTTGCTGGGGGTCAATTTCGCTCCCGCACACCAGACTAGGACCCCTCGGCAGCGGCTTAAGCCTAGGTCCGTTCCCTCGGCGGGGAGCCGTTGAGTGCGCTGCTCGCGCGACACAGTGACACAAAATCTTAAATCACTGCGACAACATTACACATATCACTTCCACATACGTGCACGCATATATGCTCACACATAAAAGTGGAAGGGGTTTATTTTTTCCCTTATCGAACTGAAATAGTTTAGAAAAATTATTCGAAACAAAATACATATAAGAGTTGTCGAAGTATGTATGCTTGGTACACATATATGTTTCAATAATTCATATAAGTATGAATATGTAGCTTGCTTAGGTTAGTTCAGATTGGTCGTGAATTGCATGTATCGGGCAACAGCCCAAGCCGAGGTGTACCGTGCACCCTTGAGCTAGTTGCCAAAATAAAATCGGCTGAGTGCCACAAGAGCTCGCCTTAGTAGTCCGGTAAAGCTTGCCAGGTCAATAGCCGAGGCTGTTAAAAAAAAAGCGTTTGGCTTGTGACGCATCTTCCATTCCATCGGCCGATTCATCTTTTCTTTTGACGTTATAACTTAACATTATCGTCCATAAACCGACTTTACAGATAACCAATTTTTTTCAAGTAATATATTCGGAAGAGAGATAGAAAAGTGTTTTAATTTGTACCACTTGAATGTGACTTACAAATAATTACTAAGTTTTTGTTCGTTCTTACGGAAGTTGTAGTAGCAGTTTTACGATCTTTACCTACACATATAAAATTTCAAATTCCATTGCATTGTCTACACAAGCAATCAATGTAAGTTCAAAGCTCCGCCAGATTAAGATTTCCTCGCCTAAGCTCGCGATGTGAGTAAACATTTCAGTTTGCGGAGGTTATTCTAACCTACAATGTAAGTGAGGGTGCAAACAAGGCTCACAGGTGCCGCCTGCATTTCATCTCACCCTCCCCTTTGTACAGATCACCGCGCAACCAAACATTTGTAGCTTGGACATTAAAAAAAATTGTCAATTATATTGCCATTCATTGAATAGGTGAAAAACTTAAAAAAGACAAACGCTAGTGATAACAAAAATCGAGGCAATCATAAGGACTGCTGTCAAAAGTGAAAGTTCAAAACAAATAAATAACTTTTAAAATATTTATAGTGTGAATTACAATATTTAAATTTAATAATTTGTTTATTGAAATTTTATACCTATCTATTGGTACTTAATGCAATAATTGTATACATTTAATTAATTATGCAAACATATGATGGGTTTGTGCTACCCTTGAATACAAAATATCAATATTAAATATACGCAGGCAGGATACTATACATCGCGTCGCTAGTCTATCTGGTGCGTAGTCCGGTGAAGTTGTTAAGACCTTGCTAGGTCAATAGCGTAGTCAGTTTGAGAAAAAAAAACTATCTGGTGCAAGTGCAATACGTCACAGGTATCAAGTCAAAAATCCCTCAAAGTGGCTAAAAAAGATTTCATATCTAAAGTCCGTACGTACTGTGCAGACTCTGAATTATTTATTTGAACTAGTGGGCGCCCAGTGGTCGACATTCGACCATAGTTCATTGATTTTTTAAAGTTTAAACTTTATTAGGGTTCGTTCAGTTATTTGCTATTTGCCAATATTTAATTATATAATCATAAAAAAATCTATATGTAAATTGAAATTTATTATAAATTTGAAACAAAAATCACGTGGTAAAGCGCTCAAGTTTTAAGCAAACATAACTTTACGAAAATAAAGAAATTTATCGCAACCCATGACACAACTTTCAATTAATTTTACACGACACCATGGGTGGGTGGTAATTCTGGGTGTTATTGAATTAAATGTAGTCTGTTCATTATGAGAAATAGTGATATGCCCAGTATCATCCTTTGGAAAAGTAATGGATGCACAATACAATCAAATGGTGAATCCAAGACAAAGATGTTTTTAATACTACCATTAGCTTTCGAAAGTAAATTCTTTTTTGCGGCAACATGAGGTTGAATTGCAACATTGTAACCGCGGAGGTCTAAGTCATGGATTACTTCTATGAACAAAATTCTTATTTTGATTATACAAAGTATTATTTGGCTCATTTTTTTATTAGATCATCATTTGAAATGAGTTCACCATAAAAAATAATAAACATTTCAATAATAGTTATATTTAATAATATCATTGTTGAATGTAGGATAAAAAATGGTAATTGGAACGTAAGAGTTAAAAAATACATACAGTCGAGCATAGCAACCTCCTTCACAACATTTTTTGATGTTCGTAATTATTGACGGTTGTAAAAATGTATTTTTTATTTACATGTGTGTATATGTCGTGTAAAATTAAAGCATTAGTATGAGTAATGCTTATTTTAATTAATTTAATGTACTTCTAATGCATTTTATATAAATAGCTTTCTGCACTTCTCCGCCATATAAACTTTAACTATGCCAAATTTCAAGTTCACCCGTTAACGGAAAATAGGTTAAAAAGGGGTCCAATTTTTTTGCTTCATGTATTAATATATAGATTCTCTATCTATCTTCCTCACTGGGTATTTTCATTTCCGAAAACGAGATATATTGTTATCCAACTGAGACTAAGACCTTATTAGTAATAAAACAAAATAATGTATATGAAATCTTAAATTACATTCATACTAGCGGGTACGTTGTCCTACCTAGATAATAATAAAAAAATCCTAAAATTCAACCGCAGCGTCACTACTGGGTTAAATTGTAAATCTAAATCATTCTTTAATCCACTTAAACACACACAATTTTAAACATTCAATAAAATATATAGATCGTTCCCAAGAGACATCATATTCATAAAATAATGTGAAAAAACTTTAATCAGTTTTTAAACTCAGTGTAGCAGTTATACCCGAATAACGAAATATTCAATGTTAAGGTAAAGACTCATTCTGTATAATATCACTTATATATATTTACATAGATATATGTAACTAGCTTTTGCCCGCGGCTGCGGCATATAATAAGAATGTTAATCTAACGTGTCTGTACTTCTCGATTTTCGTAAAAAAAAGTTGCTGGTGTGTAGGAATAAGTAATAGAATACATTTCAATCATTTTTAGAGATTTCTTTCTGTCCATCTGTATATCTGTTTGTATGAACACACATCACTACTAAATCACTAAGTTCACAATAATAGCTCCAGAGTAGTCTTTATTTCATTACAATCGGTCCACTCTATCAAAAGTTATTGCAATTTTAAATGTTGACGCGGCGGAATTACAGGCGGACAGAAAATTAATAATTAAATTAATACACTGTATATTATCTTCACAAATTACGATACAAGAGCGGCCGTCATGTGCAATGTGCAGATATATACATTGACAGCGTGGTACCCAACAAACATATTTGTGAAAATAACTCTGTGCAAATATATGATGATGCTGTGAGAACGGCCAAGGTTTGAGAGCTAGCATAGCTATGTATACTAGCTGTTACAAATATTGACAGAGTTGTAATCTGCCCGGAGCGGTGCAGGCGCGGTGTTGGCACGGAGTTACCGCCTGTATGTTTAGCGGGTTACCGGTAATGCAGCCCGTTAACACCGCTCTTCATTACCGCCTCACAGTCCCACTGTTCCTACATAGAACTCGCTAAAGGCATACATTCGCGTTTCTAAACTTGATCTACATTAATGACATGTAGATATTATGTATTAATAGTAATTGTGCATATGTCAATATGATTTAATAATTTTACCTCTAATACTCCATTTTTGCAAGATTTTTTATTTGGTTTCCTTAACTAATAGTATTCACATGGTATAATATGATGAGAAAGATTAAATGAGGTTTTTCGTCATGTTTGAAAATTCTTTCTAATATAATATGCGTAATAAACTAGAATACTTTATTATTATTCTTTCTATGTAGTTTCTGTTAGATTGTAAAGGGATGATACTATGATTGGGTTTTTGATATCGACATAGGTTTGAATACTTACAGTTGAATCCGTAGCTGTAGCTAGAGGCGAATTTGAGGTAGGGCAGCATTGGTTAACAGGTAAGGCGGAAGTAAAAGAATTATCATAATTGAGATACCCTCGAAACACGGGCTTCTGAAACAAACACCATGTATATCACTGACCTCTAGGTGATGTACATTCAATAGTCATTCGTAGATAAATAATTTCAGTGACAAATCATGAGCTTGAATCTAAGAACTAGTAAATCCTTAATGATGGAGAAAAAGCGAACAAGATGGTTGAACCATATAGCCCATATTATAATCTATGGTACGGGGAATCCTCTCTGCATCATAGATATTACAACTAAATTGACCCATCGCTTCATGTGATAGCGCTTCAAATGCCATCTATACACAGAACAAAGAATTATTATAATATGAAATGAATGCCACAAACTGTGTTATGTTCGGAAAAGCTTATATACCTATCGTTACAATTTTTTTTTAAATGTCAAACTATCAACAAACTATTTAATTATAATAATTGTGATTGCAAGGTAGAGCATTGCCCCACAATGACTTCTTCTAGCTACGGCCGTGCCTTAAGTATAAGAAATTAGTAATATTGTTGGTTTTTGAGGTACAACAACTACCAATAATAAATAAATTGTAAAATTATTGACTATTTAATTAAGATGTAACTATATAATACGGTTACATTGGAAAATAATGTTTTTAGAAGTGCCAACCACGAGAAATAGTAGAAAACAATATAGTCGGCGAATACGCCATTACATATTATGCAACTAAGTCCTCTGTTACGTCTGTCTGTCTGTTCGCGATAAACTCAAAAACAACTGAACCGATTTTCATGCGGTTTTTTTTATATTAGGAGGCAAACGAACAGATGGGTCACCTGATGTTAAGTGATCACTACCGTCCATAGATACTTGCAACACCAAGGACGTCGCAAGTGCGTTGCCAACCTGTATTTGTGAGGAGGGTGGGGGAGGGGCAGGAGGGTGGGGGAGGGGCAGGAAGGAAAGGAGGAAGGGGAAAGGGAGGGTAGTAGGTCTCCGGCTCTCTCACTGACCGAACGACACGCAACAATGCAAGCACTGTTACTTCACGTCGGTTTTCTGTGAGAGGGTGGTGCTTCCCCGGACGAGCCGACCCATTCGTGCTGAAAACAATAATAGCTTCAGCTTGGCTTTACCACCACCAAAAAACTAACATCAAATAAAGTGATTCATGCGGAAGGTTTAGGTATAGAATTTGCCAAGGTTTCTTTTTATTATCAGGGCGGGATCACGTCCACCGGGCCTCTTAGTTTTATATTAAAAAGGAAATTCAATAATTATCAAATTGACAGTATATATCAATAGTATAGATATATTTAAAAACTAACTGTTTATAATGTCTGAATGGAACGTGAGCACCTCAATGTTATTTATCAGAAATGTAATATATAAATCCTTGACTCATATTTTGAAGCGGTAGTTTCAATTAGTGAGCGTGTGAGGGGTAGCGCAATTGCATGGGAACTTCGAGGACACATCTGTGTCCACATTGCTGATAACGTCCACTCGGACTTCGATATCTTTTGAAGAAAGCAAGACGTCTCCCTCGCCTTTACTCGATTATGCTAGGTAAATGGCGACATAAATCAACCCTTTGTTTTCAGAGCAACGACCTTTATAATTTGTAATTATCGAGCTTTTTTGTTCGTGTTTCTAATCATTTACTATAATAATATATGCAATAATAACATTTTGATCAAATATGAAGATGTAATAACTAACTTATGTAATATTACATTTGTTGTAGCTTTAATAATCTGTTTTATTTAAGTTATTCAGCCTGTGTATTAAGTTAAGGTTACTTACTATGGGGTGATATAGCTATAAAAGCTCGTAAATAAATTACATAAATTAAATACATTTGTTGTATTAGCAATAAAACCTTTGAAATAAATTCTAAACTTGAAAAAAATAATCGATTAACAAAGATGTATTAAAACGAATAAAATGTAACTTAGAACTTTTTTTTTATATCATAGGAGGCAAACAAACAGGTGGGTCACCTGATGTTAAGTGATCACCACCATCCATAGACACTAGCAACACCAGGGGAGTCGCAAGTGCGTTGTCAGCCTGTGTTGGGGGTGGAGGGGAGGAAGGGAAGAGGAGAAGGGGAAAGTGAGAGAAAGGTGGGTCTCGGGTGCTCTCACTAACCGAACAAAACGCAACAATGCAAGCACTGTTACTTCACGTCGGTTTTCTGTGAGAGGGTAGTGCAACCCTGGACGAGCCGACCCATTCATGCTGAAGCCAGTAATAGCTTCAGCGTCGCTCTGCCACATTCAAAACTTAAAAGAAATTAAAATAATTTGGTATCTGTACAAATTTCAATTTTATTGTTTTATTATCTATCATGTCATAAAAAATATCGTTATATAGAAAATGTCTAGTCTACTTTGTTAATATTTCTCTACCAGAACGAGTGTCTGTTTTTTTAATAATTGTAGTTATGAAAGCTAAGCAAAAAATTCACATTTTCAACTATACTTCGAACTATTAGTGGCTTTGTAAAAACAAATGAAAGTAGTGACAGAAGTTATTTGAAAAATAGTCATTTCATAAATAAAAATTAAATAAATTTGATTCCAAATAATTATAATGTTTATTTAAATTTGATCACTTCACATTTGAGTGGTATAAGTAAACTGTATACGATTAAGTCGCTTCCGGGACGTGAGAGCGCATCGGATTACATTCGCAGAACTGCCCGAGCTTATCGACTGTTTGTTGGGCGGAACTAGGTACGCGCGCCCTTTTATCTTTTATAAATTATAAACATATTAAATATTATATTAAAAGGCGAAAGAAAAAAAGAGTATATGAAAAATAATTTACAATAATCAATTATTGGGAAATTTATGAACAACATTCACATAGATATTACAAGTATATATTATACTATATATTTGTAATAGAGATACATACGGCTAAATACTTTTCGTACACGCATAGTTGTACAGTATACACAATTAAAATTATTAATGTATACAAATAGTTATGGTGGTTTGATACTATATTAGACTACTATTCTTAGATTACTATCTCTTACTATAATACTCCCGATGTTACCTCAGTAATTGACCAATATAACCACGAGTTTTGGGCGGGATTTTAGTCTGTCATGTAGTAGATTTTATACTTTACCCATAATCTTGTGTTATTTTACTCTATATTGTGTAAATTTGGTGGTATTTCACGTAATATAGTTAGTTTATTGTGCATAAGTGAAGTGAACGGAAAATAATACCACAGAGTATGAAATTCTGAGATGCCACAGAAACTCCTTGAAAGTTTCTAACAAGGGAGCCACCATTTTGTTAGTATATTGAAATTATCACACGAAGCTTGTAATATTATTAACTACACGACAATGGAAATAATAATCTGAAAGATTGGTTGCCAAAAATAACGATAAAAAAAACCACAACAACTTGAACTCTAATGTTAAAACATAAACCTTGTGCGAAAATAATAGAAGATCCGATAATAAAGTAACTAAAGACGGTCGATGACACGATACTTGACAAAAAAAAAATACCATAAAAATAATAACTTCCGTACAATATATAACTTTATGACTTATGAGTTTAATAGTGTAGTAATTCAGCCGGAATCTATGCATTGCAATTATTTCGTCAAAGTCGATTGCTAAGTAATAATATATACCAATATTGTAAAGAGGTAAAGTTTGTGACGTTGTAGTGGGTAATCTCACAAAAAATATAACAAATTATAACAGCCTCTTTACTATTCAGGTCAATAGCTAATTGATTCTTAATTTAAAATACATATAAATAAATAGTAAATAAAAAACTTTTTACTTGTTATCGATCGATAAACGTATTTGTTTTGGGTTACACCTGTGGGAAAATGTTGTCCCCTACTATTATTTAATTCCAACACATGATAACTCACCCCATAATATACGTGCCCCAATATGGATTTATTGTAATTTTCCCGAAGGGATACTCGAAGCAGACGGTCGATAATCTGTTCCCTGCCTAATTACCTTCAAGTTTCAATGATAACGCTGGCTTCAAGTACCAGGGTAATGATTGTAAAAGTTGTCCATCGGCTACTGTCGTATTTTACAACGTCGTTAATTGTTTTATGGCTGTTTTAACATCGACAGTAAAGATGAGTGTGGTCGAGGGATGTTTATAAGATTTTAGCGGCCGTTAACAGAAGGGGATGTTATGACCTGCTAGCATTAGCGACCAATTTATGTACTGTGTACTTCGTATGACACTGTTAGCGTCGAGAAGTTTACTTGTAAACAGTTCACTTTTCTTGTAATGAGGTTCATTGAACTTTGTTACATTTAAAAAAATTAAGTATAAATGTGTTCTCTATGTTACATTTCTATTTCAAAAATGAAAAGACCAAGACAAAATAATTATGCTTTGTTTTTCATATTGCATTGATTTTGCAGGTAGTGTCTGTAGTTATCTAAAGACCTATTTAAGTTGCTGTTGATTGTTAAACTTGTTTGGCATTGAAGAAAATGAAATAGGCTAAATCTAGAGGAGGGTTAACTTTCGTGTGCATCTACCGAAAAAACTTGTACTTGGCTCAAGATATTCAACTTGACAATGATCGTAGCTTAGAAAAAGCCTTACTTATTTATGCTGTTATCACAATGCTCTTCTTTAATGAAAGTTCCAACTCATTGTAAAAGATTTGAACCTACGTCAATTGATGCAAACGTAGTACTTCTGAACTATAACAGCTATAAAACTCTTGTTTTATTTTGAATTGAACTTCAGTTGAAACCGTAGGCTATGATCGCAACAGCTTGATAACTATATGTAGCAAGGCTTTTTTTAAGCAAGCTAGCTACTACCCTCCGATTGAAAATTTGTCACCAAGCAGTTATACGTGTATTCTGACTTTGTTCTCGTGAACATTGTTATGCTCTTTCCTGGGAACTGTCCGGTTATTTTATATGGATTAATTGTAAATCGTCTTTCTTAAATAGTAATTGTATGTTTAACATTAATTGTATCTGTCATTACAACTCAACCACAACCGTTTTACCAGTTTAAAGTCAACTTTATTAAATTTTACGATTGCTTGATTGTATCCTAGATAATACTCAAAAGATACTTTTAGATACATACCTGTAAAAATGCCGTCAAAATTTGTTAAAACGATAGTTAGTTCAATTGTATTTACTAATAGATTACATATACATGTATTTACCTACGTTTTCAATTATTTAAATCGTATTACATGACAGCATTTAAACGAGAAAATGTTTTAAGCAATCTTAAATGGCGAGTAGTTTGTTATAGGGAAGTATGTACTAAAATACCTATACGGCAACAAAATTCTTGACGTACGTTTGACTAGGAAATTTATGTGTTAGTGCCAGCAGTTTGGTGGGCGGCTGTCGGCGCGTCACTGAAGGGCAGAAATAGCGTGGGCGGGGCCGTCACAGATGACAGCTATCTGCTCTGTTTATGACTTCCTCAGCCAATGGCCTCCCGGTGCACGTGCTTCATACCTATTTAATAGCCTTCGATTACTTTATAGCCTGTACAACATTGATCCACAAGTATTTTGAAAATAACATAAAAAAACGATTTTACGATTAATCTTTGGACCTGAATTGAGCGAGGTTATAATCGCAGACGCTAATTTGTCAAGAGTAGAACGAATTGTCTTTTAACTGTTTCGACCAAAACACATTGACTGATGCTTGGTGAAAGATTCTTAACAACAACAAGTAACTAAAGTAACACTCAAAACTAAACATCAAAATGTACCACAAATTCAGACAACTACTCAGTCATTGAGAGGTACAAGCAGATCTGATTTATCTTCTGGTTTATATTTTTATTTTATATGAATAACAATTTTAATAATCGAAAGTGTTAGAAATGTTGTCGTTTTTTTGGAAAGAAAACGGTAAAAATAAATTTTGACATAAAAATATACAAATAAAATTTTTGACGCCCATAACAAAATTTCTTCATCCTAAGAGAAAATAATAGATGGAGAATTAATAATATTTGTTACGTTATTCAATAAAACTAGTATGTTAAAAATCAGTTTCTAAAAAGCGAATAAGCCCCATTTTAAATGAATGGGAAAAGCATCACATGTAGGTACAGTTAAACAGCATCGAAAAAAAAAAATTTTTTTCAATGTTTTTAGTCTATAAACTAACGATCTGAAAGATACTCTAGTTTTTTTTTTTCGAAATGAAAACGCTGTTGACCTGGAATGGTCTTCACGGCTTCACCGAACTATTGAGGCGAGCGCTGAAGGCACTCAGCCGATTTGGGATGTTTGGGAGACTAATTCAAGGGTGCACGGCACACCTCGGCTTGGGCTGTCGCCTGTTTTGTGCAAAAAACGCGACCTATCTGAGATAACCTAAGGTAAGCTATCTAGATATACATATATGAGTTATTGAAACATGCATGTGTACCAAGCATGCGTGTCTCAACAACTCCTATATGTATTTTGTGTCGGAAAAATTCGGGTACGGGTTCATAGTTCGCGGCGGATACCACTAACGGGCTGGGATGATTCGCGGCTTTTTCGAAGTAACTACGTGTGAGTGATTTTATATACGCACAGACAGAAGGCATCTCCAGGTCCCTGTGGATATTTTTATTCCGGTTGTACCATGGGGCACCGGTGATTTTACGTAGGGCTCGGTTCTGGAGTACTTGCAACTTATGAATACGATTTTGCGTGTGTGCAAAGACCGGACAATTATACGTCATAATCGCCGTCCGATTGAAAATAAAGATACTCAAGTCAAAAATGCCAATCAAAAACTTAACAATACTGACATAACTAATCAGATTAAAAGTTATCCCCAAATCCTCAAATATTCTGTGATATATAACAATCAATTTATTTTCGACGGTAAATTTACCGTAATAAAGTCTGCTCTTAGTTAAGCTGTTTTAATTTGATCTAAATAATCGTCCGATGTATATCACATTCATTTTATATCTATTGGCCTTAGTCCATTGTCGTCAATGTTTTGTCAAATATGTCATATAATGCCATTCCTAAAAATTCAGATGCCAATATTATCAACCGTGGTTCTACGTGGAATCACCTAAAGTTAATCATAATTATTTGAGACTTAACTAATTTCTCATATATACGTGTTTTATTTAAAACTAGCTTCTGCCTGCGATTTCGTTATGGTGGAATAGTTACTTTGGGCTAACGCTAACACGCAATGGAATCGCTCAAGAGGAAAAAATCCCGATTTTGAAACATTCTTCATTGGTGTACCGCTCTTATTGGTCTTAGAGAGATGACATATAGCCCATGGCCTTCCTCGATAAATAAGCTATATAACACTGAAATAATTTTTCAAATCAGACTAGTAGTTCCTAAGATTACCCTGTACAATGTCACAATTCACAAACTCTATCTCTTTATAATATTAGTATAGATAACTATAAATGATGGCCATAATTTAACTAAGTTTTATTAGAGTTAGGTGTGGCAGGGTGGTGGGGTCAAGGTGATAGAGCCACGCTGAAGCTATTATTGATTTCAGAATGAATGGGTCAGCTCGTCCGGGATAGTACCACCTTCTCACAGAACACCGACGTGAAGTAACAGTGCTTGCACTGTTGCGTATTGTTCGGTTAGTGAGAGCGCCGGAGACCTACCTCCTCTCCCTTCCTCCAACCCACACTCCTTCCTCCCTCTCTCCTCCCCTTGCGACTCCCCTGGTGTTGCTAGTATCTATGGATGGTGGTTGTCACTTAACATCAGGTGACTCACTTGTCCGTTGGCCTCCTATGATATAAAAAAAAAGTTAAAAACTACCTCTTAACTTGGGCAGCAATAATTATCAGGCAAAAATAATTTTAACCATTTGGATATAAATCATTTCATTAAAGAAAACTTGTTCATTGTAACAGTAGAATTGTTTTTAATCATCAATCAAAAATAACTACTACAGTATGCTACTAGAGACCATTCACGCTTTACCAAACAATGTTTAAAATAACAGAGCTAAGCATAACACCATTATTTGTACTGTGAACTTGGTCACGTCATGAACGTGACACGTGTAAGTTAATAAAATAAGTAAGGTAATAAAATCATGCTTGACCTTGGACCTTCAAAACAGATACATAATTCAATTCAGGTTGCGGATATCTGGTTATGCTAAATATATAGTACACGGCATTTTCACTCCGTGAGCATATGAGCTTACGAGTATATTGCTAGACAATTAATAATTAGTCCCTGGACGATCGAGCCTAGCTCGGATCTTTAATAAACATTTTTAAATCAAAATAAACTGTTAGATTTGCCTCACAAAATTAGCATTCTTACCAAAAAATAAATAAAAAATAATAGCTCTTTTGCTGTCACTTGCATTCGAACTGGGATTAGACATATCATTGGGTTAGACGAATTTTCGATTTTTTTTTGTTTTGACAGCGGCCGCGAAATTTACCTTTATGTTCTAGCTATATGTTTTCATTGCTTGAAAACTGAGACAAAAAGTTTTCTATGAATGAAATCTAGCTAGATCGATTTATCGTACCCGAAACCACCTACATACTGTTTCACGGAAATCTCTGACGTCGTTTCCGAGATCCTGAATATATAACAATATAAAATATATAAGAATTGCTCGTTTAAAGATATTAGATAGATTATAATAGCAATAATCTATTTGTCTAAATTATTTAGTAGTCCGGTGAAGCTGTTAAGACCTTGCTGGGTCAATAGCGTAGACATTTCGAAAAAAATCTAAATTATTTTTAAATGTGAATTACAATTTAAATATAATTAGTTGCTAGATTCTAGAAAAATCTCAAGGTTTGAATAAATGTGAGTACTGCAAGGTACTTACACAACGTAATTTATAAAATGCTCCTGACAGCTTTGATTGGAATAATTTGGTAAGAACAACCGAGGTACTTCTTAAACAAAAACCTGCGCTTTTCATAGACCAATTAGATAATGTTTCCGCAGATGATATTCAAAATGCTATACGTCGAGCAGAAGTTGGCAGTATATGGCGTCAACAACATCATGTTATAATGTCATTGAGAGCTATGTTTTCCAATAATAAGGTGGTGGAGAGAAACTATTGCTTGCCATCGTCTTTTATGACTAAGTAGTCACTAGTCCGAGCTCAAAAAATGTTACAATACATACGACCTCTAGCATAATCTCATCAATAACTTAATTATATGGATAGTTGCGGATATCAGATCATTCGTAACAATTACGAGTGTTTTTGAATAATTAGTTATCTTTATTATATATTTACTATTGAATTTATATTAGAACTAGCTGACCCGTGCAACTTCGTTTGCACCAAATTGGTTATCACGCGAAAAAATTGTTTCTTTTTTTATCGTAGCACGGCAAAATGCCTGCACTATGCCTGATGATAAGCACAGTACAATCCAAAAACAATAGCGACCACCGAGTGACATACTATCCATCGCTGGTCGCCACTATCATGCCGGCCTACAAAAAGCTGGATATGCACAGGCTGATCCCGAAACGCGACGCGCAAAAGCGAATCACTATTACGGATTTTTTCGTCATGTACATGGTGGTTGTGACCCAGTCAGGCTGTAAAGCCCTACCACCCCGCAAATAAAACTGATACCCGATTGCAGCCACAACTACCTTTTCCAATTGTGAATCCAAACTATCCACGGATTCACTTAAACATATACCCAGATTACATGTATTCATTTTTTAAATAAACCTAGTACTCATTAGTAGCGTCATCTACCAGGATCAATTAAAATAAAAACTAACCTACATAAAACTGAATAAACATCTCTACCACTTACTTTATCATAACTATCTTCGACTTGTATTAAAACCTTTTTATACTCCATTGTATTAAAGAAAAATATATGAACACCGTATCGAAGCGTCAAACATCCCGCCGAAAACGTCAAATGTCACTTGCTTGAAACTATTGTCTAAGAGCTATAAACTGTTTCAAAAACGTATTTGAAATATATTTCCAATATATTTTTATAAATAATCTCTGTACAACTCACAACATAGTACCTATCACCTTCAAACCAAGCCAGTTTTATACATCAGGTTCAATACCTCGGTAAGGATCCCTTGAGTGCGTTGCTTGCGCGATACGGTGACACACAAATATACATCACTGCTACAATACTACACGATCACCCCCACATACATGAAACACATGAAACACTGAATGATGATGAATGAAACATGTTACACATGAAAGTGGAAGGGTTTACTTTTTTCCTTATCGAACTAAAAAACTCTCAATTTTCCGATAATAAATATATGCAGGAGTTGTTGAAGCGTGTATGCTTGGTATACCTACATATACGTTTCAACAACTCATACATATATGAATAGTTAGCTAGATTAGTTAAGATAGGTCGCGATTTTGCATGCAACAGGCAACAGCCAAGCCGAGGTGTGCCGTGTACCCTTGAACTGGTTGCCTAAATAAAATCGGCTGAGTGCCTTAAGCGCTCGTCTTAGTAGTCCGGTAACTTATATACGTATATAAGATATTGAAACATGCATGTGTACCAAGCATGCGTGCCTCAACAACTTCTATATGTATTTTGTGTAGGAAAAAATCCTCTAAACTATGTAGGATAGGATAACGAAAAATAAGGGTAGAACTCTTGTGTCACTGTATCGTGTGAGCAGCGAACTCAAGGGCTCCACACTCAGGGAACAGATCTAGGCTTGAGCCGTTGCCGAGAAGGGCCTAATTTGGTGTACGGGAGCGAAATTTAGTCCCAGACCACGGCGGCGTGATCTGCGGTTATGCGGGCGTGGGTGAGAACACGGTCTGTTTGAAGAGACAGGCTGGTACTGATCGTTCGCTGACGTGATTGAATCAGGAGGGTCGGTAAAAATGTGTCGCGGTCGTCTTCTATATTGCGCAGCGTTGGGTACGGGTTCATCGTTCGCGGCGGATACCACTAACGGGCTGGGATGATTCGCGGCTTTTTCGAAATAACTAGCTGTAAGTGATTTTATATACGCTCAGACAGAAAGCATCTCCAGGTCCTGTGGAGATCCTTATTCCGGACGTACCATGGGGCACCGGTGATTTTACGTAGGGCTCTGTTCTGGAGAACCTGCAACTTTTGAATACGATTTTGCGCATGTGCAAAGACCGAACAACTGTACGTCATAATCGGACGGATGCAAGTTTTGTATAAAGTGAGTTTGTCTGGGGGATATTTTACTCTGATGACAAAGCAAATGATAGAAACGACCTAAGACCATACGGCTTTGTTTCGCACTCTTTCTGTGTGTGAATCGAAATTTAAGTGTTTATCTAAACTAACACCAAGATATTTCACCTCGCCGGCCCGAGGTATTTCGGCTTTGTATAGCCTGATGGTCGACGACGCATATATTTGAGATGGCGTCAATCCCAAGTCATACGTTTACGTTTATCGTTGTATATGGTGGTCAATAATGTTTAATAAAATGAAATTGGTTCTTTGCTATGAAAAAAAATAATTGATTTGAAATTTATTATTGGAACGAAGTTCCTTACGGTAGGCTTGGAGGAGATAGAGATTTTGCTGCGCGACCGAACTGAAAAAAATGTGATAGTAAAACTGTAACGAAAAGTGCATGGAATAAAACAGTTAAATGAGACGTGCGCAGGCGCGACAGTCGTATACATAAGCGAGTAGTGTATAATATCTTTCTCTTTCTCCTTTTTTGTAATTATTTCTATTTCTATGTAATTTTATGTTGTCAAACAAAAATAAAGAGACATATTTTGTTATTTTAATTGATAATTTGAATTACGATTACATAAAATTGAGCACGATTTTTTTTTACAAATAGTGTCGATTCTACATTAGCTGAAAGAACTTCGTTCCTACCTGGTGTCCCACGACACCACATTCTTTTTTTTATTTATAAAATATATCAGCGGGTATATATATGATTGTTTATAAAAAATGTGTCTGAATGTTTAATTGCGTTTAAAAGTTACTGAAAAAAATGTTCCTAAACTTATTATTGATTAATCATAAATCAAAATGCCTATTAAAAATACAACGTTAACCCGCTACCAAGTGTCCTAAATTCTGTCTTTTGATATATTGATAATTTCTGTAGGTGGTAGAGCCACGCTGAAGCTATTACTGGTTTCAGCATGAATGGGTCGGCTCGTTCGGGCTAATACTGCCAGAATACTTACAGAAAACCGACGTCAAATAACAGTGCTTGCATTGTAATGTTTCGTTCGGTCAGTGAGAGTGCCGGAGGTTCCCTTACACTCCCCCATATACAGGTTGGAAACGCACTTACAAATCCCCTGGTGTTGCTAGTGTCTATAGACGGTGGTGGTCACTAAACATCACGTGACCCACCTGTTCGTTTGCCTCTTATGATATAAAAAAAAATATATTGATGTATTAAAGAACCAGGTATTCTAAAATTCTTGTTCTTTTAACGTTGCCGGCTCTTGTACTAAGGTGTCGCAAAAAAGTCTAGTTACGTTAACTAAAAATTTTTGTTTTTCGTTATCCTGGAGAACCCCTTGCGTTTTATGGGACAAAATGTATCCTGGATGTAGCCTTGTAATATGAGTTATTACTGTGTTAAGTTTTGTTAAAATTGGTTCAGTACTTTCAGAGTAATACGGGTTTAGATTCTAGACTTTAATCCTTTATCCTGGAGAACCCTTTGCGTTTTATGGGACAAAAAGTATATTTGATGTAATCTCGTAGTATTAGTTATCACTATGTCAAGTTTCGTCAAGATTGGTTCAGTAGTTTCAGAGTGATGCGTGATCATAGGGACAGACAGACAGACAAAAATTGTAAAAAGATTATTTTTGGGTTCTATATCGATAACATAGTCTACCCTGATTAAAATTTTCAAAAAATATTTAATGTACAGATTTCGACTTGTTACAGTTTTATTATAGTATAGATTAAAATTTTCAAGTATAACATTTTATGAATATTAAGCCGAAATACAATTTAAATCCAAATTAAGTGTAACTAGTATATTATAGGTGGTAAAGCTATTGGTTTCAGCATGAATAGGTCATCTTGCCCGGGATAGTACAACCCTTTCACAAAAATCCGACGTGAAGTTACAGTGCTTGCATTGTTGCGTTTCGTTCGGTCAGTGAGAGCGCCAAACACAGGCTGGTAACGCACTTGCGACTCCCCTGGTGTTGCTAGTGTCTATGGACGATGGTGATCACTTAACATCACGAGATCCGTTTGTTCGTTTGCCTACTATCATATAAAAAAATAATAATAGCTAAACGACTAACATCTATACATATATACACCCAAAACTATTGACAATTTTACCCATCTCAGAAAAGTAAGCCGTGTGTAGAGATTGAATCCGCAACCTCTACGTTCAATAATAGGTTTTTTTTTTCGAACTGACTACGCTATTGACCTAGCAAGGTCTTAACAGCTTCACCGGACTACTTCAATAATAGGGTTTATTAGTTATTACCACTACATCCCAAAAAATGTTTATTTTTAGTTGATAAATTTAGTCTAGATGTCTTTATTTTAATTCAATAATTCTTTTTTATTCGCCAGAATTAAATAGTGGCGCGTAATACTGTTCATTGCCTGTTACTACTTTCTTAAATTCTCCAAGTTTCGTACAAATATAAGTAATTACTTAATATATGCGATTAATTTCATATACACTTTTTACAATATTTTTACATGAACGAGTGCTTCTCACATCTATGCACATACTCATATTATTCACATCCTCACAATTACTGTCTAAAACTCAGACGTTTTACAAAGCAATAAATCTCTGCAAAGATTGTAAGTACTTAGCTGAGTGTAATTAAATTAGTAACTACGAGTAGTTCCTATCTGTGATTGTCAGAAGCTGAGATGTTACTAACCAGATGGCCGCGCGTGGTGGGTCTACTCTGTCGCATAACAAAAACCGCTCGAAATAAAAACTCGAGAGTCATTATTACAACAAATTTAATTGTAAACCTTCTACAGACTAGAGTTGTATATGATATTTCACAGTTCTATTATTAGTGTGACGTCATAAAACTGGAAAACGTTAACTAGTTCGAAGTAATAAACAAGGAAACCGTCTAAAGTTCGCCGAAGTTGGACGATTCTTCATACTGCTTCCCGAGAGTAATCCGTTAGAAATCGATTTTTTTGTGGCGTGTCAGTTCTTTCAAAGTGAAAAAAAATATATAATTTATTGACAGCATTCAGATCAAGAAACCTGAGCGAAGCATTAGAAAATAAAAATGTAATAAAATAAGAAATGTTTACGAGCGTAAAATGACGTGGGGCAGCCACTTTGGCTCTTTGGCTGTTTACAAATCTTACATGTGCCCCAACATTCAGTGTTTACTGCGCGCGTGCATAAAGAGTAACTCGTAATTTATTTATTTTTTACAGTCGTCGCTTGATGGCTTTGGTTACCTAATAATTATCGAGCGCACGCCGAAAGCTAAACCAATTTGAGTTGAGACGGAACGCAACCTCAAGTGCGCATTTCATATTGATTGTGTCAACAAAACTTTTTTTTTGGACTCGGTTCTAAACTTTAACTATTTATAGCGCTGTTACCTAACTAAATAGAAGAGGCAATAGTTTTAAACAAATTGAAACAATGCATTGGTATATTAAATATATTGATATCGAACTATATTACGTAGTCTAGCGTAGTAAATTATGTGATTTTGTGTCATTTAAAATATTTCTTCAACGTATCAAGCTAAAAAATCAACGTATTGCGTTTTTGTTATTTGATATAGTTACCTAAAACATTATTTTATAAAATAACGGGTTGCGACGCAAAATTTATCTATCGGATACCTTTAAACGAGCAATTCTTGTATATTTATATATTGTTATATATTCAGGATGTCGGAAACGGCGTCAGCGATTTCCGTGAAACTTAGTATGTAGGTGGTTTTGGGGACGATAAATCGATCTTGCTAGATTTAAAACTATTTATTTTTATCTGACTTTTTAGGCAATAATAAATATAGCTAGAATATAAAGATAAATTTTGCCACTGCTGTCAAAATAAAAATAGCTCAGATGGAAATCGGCTCCTTCAAAACCCCGTCTAACCCCAGTTCGAATCCGAATGACAGCAAAAGAGACATCTTTTTTTAATATTATTTTTAACAGAAAATGATAATTGGGATTTTGAAAAAAAAAAATTGTTTTTTTTTTATGTATTTTAAAACTTTATTAAATTTATTTTATTAACTTATTATGAATAATATTGGTATTTAATGCAAAAACTTAATTTTTTTTTCAATTAATTATAAACATTTAAAAATTGATAAAATTAAAAAAAAATGACGTGATTATAAACGCGCCATGATTGGTCACCATAGTTGTGACGTCATAATGTTATAGTTTTTTTTTTCGAAATGTCTACGCTATTGACCCAGCAAGGTCTTAACAGCTTCACCGGATTACTAAGGCGAGATGCCGATTTTATCTTGGCAACCATCTCAAGGGTGCACGGCACACCTCGGCTTGGCTGTTGCCTGTTGCATGCAAAATCGCGATCTATCTTAGTTAACCTAGCTAACTATTCATATATGTATGAGTTGTTGAAACGTATATGTGTACCAAGCATACACTCCTCAACAACTCCTCCATATATTTATTATCGGAAAATTGAGGGTTTTTCAGTTCCATAAGGGAAAAAAGGAAAACCCTTCCACTTTCATGTGTAAGCGTGTACGCTTGCACGTGTGTGGGGGTGATCGTGAAGTGTTGTAGCAGTGATGTATATTTGATAATGTTATAGCTATTTAATAACACTACATCATTTACGGCTATTACAAGTGACTAGACAATAATATTGAAAATTTATTGTTAAAAAACGAGTTGTTAGTTGATTCCGATTAGCTATGTGTGATAAAGGATTTATTAAGGCAAAGTCTGATAATATTCCTGATGTTGATATATTTATGATAACCAATTTTTTAAACATCTTGGGGAACATTTAAAAACATTTTGTCAGGAGTTGTTTTTGTAGTATTCGTACATAATGGTACAAAACAAGAACGATAACTTTTGAGGTTCGACATTTTCAATATAAATTTGAATATTTAACAATGACAACAAAATTAAATAGATCAGAACACTGTATTTATTATTTCTATATCAAATGCAATGAGTGAAAACTAACATTATGACGTCACTCGCGGTCTGGTTTATTCGGGAGCTGTCGGCGTGTCTTCGGTACTGGATTCAAAAATTAATCTTTATTTCGAAATAAATTTTGAATTATTGCGAAAAAAAAAATTGTTTTGTTATAAAACTTATATATGATCTTTCCATTTATCACAAAAAAAAAATTTTCAAAAACCCAATTTTGTGAGGCAAACTTAACAGTTTATTTTAATTTAGCAATGTCTTTTAAAGAACCGAGCTAGCCTTTTTTTCTCTGATTACCAACATTATTCTCAATATGTCGTCGATGTACATATTTTAAGTTATATTCCTCCTAAATTTTCAACCTTAAGCATAGCTTTTACGTGTTTAATAAAGTAAAATACAGATTAAGCTATTTTTTCATTACATTTACAACTTTTATAGTGCAAAACCTTTCTTCTTGAATAGACATTTAATAAATATAGTTCAATAACAAAACCAATGTTTATACTATAAAATTATTTAAATGTTATTAACTATATGAGGAAATAGTACGATATAGTTGCTAAGATTTTTTGTTTTTGCTAACAGAGGTGGCGGGTGCATGCGACGAGCACACGTCAAGAGGCCTATGAATGCTTTTATGGTATTCGCGCAGGCGATGAGGAGACGACTCTCCGAGCAGCGGCCATCACTACACAACGCCGAGCTTAGTAAATCACTGGGATCTATGTGGAAGTTAGTACTTCATTAAAATGTTTTGACTTAAATATCTATACATGAAAGTGGAAGGGTTTTATTTTAGTTTTTCCCTTATCGAACTGAAATAGTTTAGAATATTTATCCAGCACAATATACATATATATATAAGTGTTGTTAAGGTATGTTTGCTTGGTACACATATATGTTTCAATAACTCATATAAGTATGAATATGTAGCTTAGCTCAGATAGGTAATTGTAAGAATCAGACAACAGCCAAATCCAAGGTGTTTCGTGCACCATTGACTTAATTGACAAAATAAAATCGCGCTC
Source organism: Antheraea mylitta (assembly GCA_014332785.1). Lineage (NCBI taxonomy): Eukaryota > Metazoa > Arthropoda > Insecta > Lepidoptera > Saturniidae > Antheraea > Antheraea mylitta. Next base: position 7,498,376 of record JACEII010000001.1, read on the forward strand.
ACCTTAGTAGTCCGGTGAAGCTGTTAAGATCTTGGTAAGTCAACAGCGTAGTCAATTTGAAAAATAAAAACCATCTGTTTATAATTTTAAAAAGATGTTGATACTTCTCTTTTATTAATAAAGCAATTATTTAATAAACATATTTTTAGTCAAGAAGAATGTATTTATTTTAGATTATACGTACGTAGATTATATTTCGTTCGGTCAGTAAGAGCACCGGAAACTCACCTCTCCCCAGCTTCCCCTTCTTCTCTTCTCTCCCTCCCTCCCTCACACAGGCTGACAACGCCCTTGCGACTCCCCTGGTGTTGCATGGTGGTGATCACTTAACATTAGGTGACCCGCCTGTTCGCTTGCCTCCTATGATATATAAAAAAAATCTACTCTACCGTCATCTATAGTCAAGTTGTATAATCGAGAGCATAAAACTTTATAAAATAAAAATACGTAGCTTCTGCCTGCGACTTCGTCAACCTGGAATAGTTACTTTGGGCTAAGGCTAACACGCAGCGAAAGTTCTCAAAAGGAAAAAATCCCGATTTTGAAATATTCTTCATTGGTGCTACGCTTATTGGTGTCAGCGTGATAATACCTATAGTCTTCCTCCATAAATAAGCTATTTAGCACTGAAATAAATTTTCAAATCGGACTAGTAGTTTCTAAGAATAGCGCGTTCAACCAAACAAACCCTCCGTCTTTATAATGTTAACTAGCTGTTACCCGCGGCTTCGCACGCGTTTTTTTAATATCTATACTATAATAAAACTGTAACAAGTCGAAATCTGTACATTAAATATTTTTTGAAAATTTTAATCAGGATAGATTATGTTATCAATATAGAAGCCAAAAATAATCTTTTTACAATTTTTGTCTGTCTGTCTGTCTGTCTGTCTGTCCCTATGCACACGCATCACTCTGAAAGTACTGAACCAATCTTGACCAAACTTGACATAGTGATAAATAATACTACGAGATTACATCAAATATACTTTTTGTCCCATAAAACACAAAGGGTTCTCCAGGATTAAGGATTAAAGCCTAGAACCTAAACCCGTATTACTCTGAAAGTACTAAACCAATTTTAACGAAACTTATCACAGTAATAACTGATATTACAAGGCTACATCCAGGATACTTTTCGTCCCATAAAGCGCAAGGGGTTCTCCAGGATAACGAAAAACAAAAATTTGTAGTTAACGTAAATAGACTTTTTTGCGACACCTTAGTACAAGAGCCGGCAACGTTGAAAGAACAAGAATTTTAGAATACCTGGTTCTTTAATATATCAATATATATTTTTTTTGTATCATAGGAGGCAAATGAACATGTGGGTCACGTCATGTTAAGTGACCACCACCTTCTATAGCCACTAGCAACACCAGTGGTGTCGCAAGTGCGTTGCCAACCTGTATATGGGGGAGGGCAAAAGAGGAAAGGAGAAGAGAAGTGGGCCTCCGGCGCTCTCACTGACCAAACGAAACACTACAACGCAAGCGCTGTTATTTCACGTCGATTTTCTGTGAGAGGATGGTATTAGCCCGAAAGGACTCTTGATAGCCGGTTAACGTTGTATTTTTAATGCGCGTTTTGATTTAATTAATTTTGATTTATGAATAGGTTTAGGAACATTTTTTTTCATTAACTTTTAAACGCAATTAAAAGCATGAATTTATCACAGTCAGAAACATTTCTTTATAAACAATCATATATGTATACCCGCTGATATATTTTATAAATAAAAATGATTAATTTTAAACCAATTATTTTTTTCCACAGCAAAGAACAAATTTCATTTTATTAAACATTATTGATATTAAGATTTCACCATATACAATGAAACAACGATAAACGTAAAGGTATGTACGTGTGACTTGAGATTGACGCCATTTTAAATATATGCGTCGTCGACCATCAGGCTATACGAAACCGAAATAGCTTGGGACGGTGAGGTGAAATATCTCGGTGTCACTTTAGATAAACACTTAAATTTCGATTCACACACAGATAGAGTGTAAAACAAAGCCGTTATGGTCTTGGGTCGTCTCTATCATTTGCTTTGTCATAATAGTAAAATGTCCCCCAGACATAAACTCACTTTATATAAAACTTGCATCCGTCCGATTATGACGTACAGTTGTTCGGTCTTTGCACATGTGCAAAATCGTATTCAAAAGTTGCAGGTTCTCCAGAACCGAGCCCTACGTAAAATAACCGGTGCCTCATGGTACGTCCGGAATAAGGATGTCCACAGGAACCCGGAGATGCCTTCTGTCTGGGCGTATATAAAATCACTCACACGTAGTTACTTCGAAAAAGCCGCGAATCATACCAGCCCTTTAGTGGTATCCGCCATGAACTATGAACCCGTACCCAACGCTGCGCAGTATAGAAAACGACCGCGACACATTCTTACCGACCCTCCTGATGCAATCACGTCAGCGAAAGATCAGTAGCAGCCTGTCTCTTCAAACAAAGCGTGTTCACGTCCACCCTCCATAATCACTATCACACCACCATGGTCTGAGGGTAAATTTCGCTCAAGCCTAGGTCTGTTCCCTCTGCGAGGAGCCCTTGAGTACGCTGCTCACGTGATACAATGATATAAAACTTTACATCACTGCTACAACATCACACACATCACCTATACACACGTGCACGCCTACACGCTTACCTGCTGTTTTTCTTTTTCAGAGAAATAAACACACAACAAAGAGTTCTACCCTTATTTTTCCCTATCCTATACTATATAGTTTAGAGAAAATTTTTCGACACAAAATACATATAGGAGTTGTTGAGGCACGCATTCTTGGTAAACATGCATGTTTCAATAACTTATATACGTATATCTAGATAGATTAGCTTAGGTTAGCTCAGATAGGTCGTGATTTTTGCACAAAACAGGTGACAGCCCAAGCCGAGGTGTGCCGTGCACCCTTGAGTTGGTCGCCCAAACATCCCAAGTCGGTTGAGTGCCTTCAGCACTCGCCTCAATAGTTCGGTGAAGCTGTAAAGACCTTTCCAGGTCAACAGTGTATACATTTCGAAAAAAAAAATGCGTCGATAACATACATTGCTACAATTATCACTATCTTTATCGTGCAGCCAGTACTGCACTAAACTATACCTATAGCTATATTCTATTCACATATTATTTTTATAGCAATAGATCGGTCTAAATATTCAGTTAATACAGGTATTAAACATCTAAACAACAAAATTAAATCTTTCACACTAATTCAGTAATTAGTGTGAAAGATGATATTTGTACTTATTAATATCGAAATATAATATTAATAAATTTACTGCTATTCTAACATGGGTTAAGATTACTTTTATTTTTATTTCCAAAAAAAAGCATCAAGCACAGTATTGTGAATACCAAAAATATCTTTCAATAATAATTCCATTTTAATAACGTTTCAAAGTTAGTAAAAAAAACACGATATAAAATTAATGCCAAATATTTAGTGTAACAACTTAGAATAATCTACAATAGAAACATATCAACATGGATAAATTACCAAAAGGTGATAGGTACTATGTTGTGAGTGGTACAGAGATTATTTATAAAAATATATTGGAAATATATTTAAAATACGTTTTCGAAACAGTTTATAACTCTTAGACAATAGTTTCAAGCAAGTGACAGTTGATGACGCTTCGCCGCGATGTTTGACGCTTTGATACGGTGTTCATATATTTTTCTTTAATACAGTGGGGTATAAAAAGGTTTTAATACAAGTTAGTTTTTTTCTTAATTGATCCTGGTAGATGATTGTTTTTTCTCGAAATGACTACCCTATTGACCGAGCAAGGTCTTAACAGCTTCACCGGAATATAAACAACGGAGTGGTAGATGATGCTACGAACGGGTACTAGGCTTATTAAAAAAAATCACATTTAATCTGGGTATATGTTTCAGTGAATCCGTGGATAGTTTGAATTCACAATTGGAAACGGTAGTTGTGGCTGCAATCGGGTATCAGTTTTATTCAATTTTTTGCGTTTAAAAATACTATTGAAACCAGTGATAACCAATTTGGTGCAGACGAAGTTGCACGGGTCAGCTAGTATTAAATAAATTTAAAATTGTGATCACACATCTAGTGTACATTACAATAATACTCTTTCAAAAATATTTGTAAATATCACACGCACATCATCTACTGTAACAGGTAACGTGTACATTATATACTCGTATGTGAATACTAATAGTGTATCGAATGGGATGGGATTTATCATCACCCACATAACTGGAATTTTAAACTGCTATTTATCACCGTCAATGCTCACTTACACTATATAAGACAGCAATGAAAATATTAAGCTAAACATTATCAAACAATATGTGTTAAATCTTATATTATATAGATATAATATGTCCATAGTGTTGATATAATTAAGTTATTATTATACCTTGCTATGATTTAAATCACATGATGACTTTCAATTATATTTATTCTTGGAGTCCAGTACAGCGCACGTCACACGCGCATGTTTACAGTGAATAACATATTTTTGATTAATTTCACACAGACGAATGCACGGATAACAGTTCATCACTACATAGTGTAAAACAAAGTCCTGTTTCACGTCTGTCTATACGTTTGTTCGCGATAAGATCAAAAGCTACAGAACGCATCTTCATGTCGTTTTCATTAATATATAAAATGATTGTTGGGCAAGGTTCAGGTATAGTTTGTCTTATTATCAAAGCGGGCAACGTCTGCTGAACCCGCTAGCTTAAAATAAAACAGCTAATTAGTTACATATTTGCCCGTAAAATTCCCTTTCAAATATTACTTGTAGTCCGGTGAAACTGTTAAGACCTTGCTAGATCAATAGCGTAGTCATTTCTAAGAAAAAAAAAACCGTTCAAATAGGTCTAGCCGTTTCGGAGATTACCCGAAACAAATAAGAAAACAGACATATCTACAGAATTTAAAAAAAAAAATGATATTTGTAGCATCACAGATATATTTATTTACCAAGAAGTATTTACTTTTATAATACGTAATATATCACAAATCAAAAATTGGGAACAAAACTAACGTAAAGTTTTTGGCGGGATTTCAGTCTGTTATGTAGTGGATTTTATATTTTATTCATAATCTTGTGTTACTTGTCTCTATATTGTGTTAAATTGGTGACGTTTTATGTAATATGGTTCGTTTATTGTGCATAAGTGAAATGAATGAAAAATAATACCACGGAGCATGCATTCTGTGGTCTTGAAAATTAAAAAGATAAAAATTTATGAAATATTATATAGAGGATTTGGCGCTTATACCTTTACATTAACTTGGACATAGAAGAAAACTACCTATACTGACAACTTCAGAAATGGCAGTATGGGTTAATTCCTTCGACTGTCTTATTGGACGAATATTATTAATACTAAAGTTTTTGAATAGCAACATAAAATAAACTTTATAAATGTTTGCGATATAAACGTAACACGTATAATTAAAAATTGTTAACAAAACTAACGTAGAATAAACTTTTTGAATAGGAACACAAAATAAATCATATAAATATTTGCGATAGCATATTATCGCGTTACCATGGCAACGCATATACTACTGACATTAACACGCAGCGGAAGTTTCCAAAACAGCCCGATTTTGAGACATTCTTCATCAGTGCTCAGCTCCTATTGGTTTTAACGTGATGATATATAGCTTATAGCCATCCTCGATAAATGAGTTATCTAACATTAAAAGAAACTTTCAAGTCGGACCGGTAATTCTTAAGTTTAGCGCGTTCAACCAAACAAACAAACAAAAAAACTCTTTAGCTTTATAATATTAGTATAGATATAGATTACTACTCTTCTCTCTTACATAGCTCGAGCCGACATTCAGATTATTTAAATGAAACAAACACTAAGTTACTCCCAAAGCTATGCTTTATGATTTTCTTTGTGAAATGTTATTGTGAACCGAGTGCTTTAGCAATGATGCGTGTTCATAAAAACAAACAAACAGACACTTCTAAAAATGATTGAAATGTATTCTACTACTAATTCCTAGACAAACGTAACAATTTTTGTCCCGAAAATTAAAAAAGTACAGACACGTATGATTAGGAATACATCATAATTTAATCTTTGTCAATAACTTTCGTTTATTGTTGAGAATATTTTTAAACAAACATCGATATAATGAATTGAAACTAAAATTGTTCTTTATACCGTTCCAAAGTGGAACCACCATATTTCGAGTAGTGCGCATGCGCGTGCGGCACCCAACCGTGCGCCGTGCATCGATTGTTTACTCATTAAAATGCTATCGCCGCTAACTGACACGATAACATCTAGAAATGTTTCGGCTCGCTCAAATAGAAAATTGTTGACCAAATTCGCATGACACAAAAAAAAGAATAAAGGGATTATGATTAAGATAAAATAGTCCCGTTAATGAAAGCTCTAACTATGGTAAACATGTTTAAAAAATTAAATGTTTGATAATAGTATACTATTTTTACGTCTCAGTTACAATATAGGCAAGTCAATTTTCAATAGTGACATTAATTTTAAACGTATTACTGAAGATATTATAATCATCTTTCTTCTTGGAAATCCTATTTTATTTCTACGTCCATAAAAATAATAAATGTTAACTTACATTATTGTCTTACTTCTTTACCGAGTGCTTTAAAACTTTAAAATTATACCAATATCACTACATTTAATAGGAAATCACCAATAGATCAAGTGATTCATGAGGAAGGTTTAGGCATATAATTTGTCAAGGCTTTTTCTTATTATCAAGACGGAATAACATCTGTCGGGCCTTCTTGTAATATACCTATAAAAATAATTATAAATAATACTAATATATTTTGAATGCTTTTATGTTTTATTATTCTACTGTCTTATTATATACATTGATTGGGTTACGAACAGCACAGTTTAGAACAAAAGAAAATAAATATAATAATCCCAGTTTCAAATTTTAGACTCGTAAAATTCAGTAACGGATGACCCATTTACATTTCGACAGGGGTGACGAATTCACTTTTAATGTGGTGAAATCAGTTAACATTTATAGGTTAGCGAATGTTTTATATAATTTAAAACCAATGAACATAGCTTCTGATACACAGAACAGTAGCATCTGGACATAGTCGTACCGATACTATCGCGCGTTGATGGGCTTAGTTCACTTGAGCGCAACGTTTCACAACCCACTTCGTTATTCATAGTATTATATACAACAGAAAGAATAAAAACCTTTATAGCAATCGTAATGTTTTTGTTTACAGAAGTTTAAGTGAAGAGGAGAAATTGCCATTCATCAAGGAAGCGGATAAGCTTCGAACACAACATAAGAAGGAGTACCCGGATTATAAATACCAGCCACGGAGACGGAAGCCGCCACCAGCGTCAGCGACGCGGCTGAAACGTGAGATATCGCCAGACCGCGGACACATTGATTTTGCCGGCTTACCTGAAATATCTCCAGCCCTTCTAGCCGATGGGCCACCGGACGGCGCAGAACTGGATCAATACTTAAAGCCCGGACCAATCCCTGATTACCACGAGTTACAACCGAGATATGTGGCCCATAGTCTCTCACATCCCCACGCACCTTCGCCTTTATATACTCCAGTTCCTACTCATCTTCACCCGTCTTGTACAGACTGGCAAAATTATTCGGGTCATCCCTGAATGGTATGCCTCGGTGTTATAATGATTCATATTTGAAAACTTTAGTGATATTTATTGCGAATTTAGAAGAGTTTACAAATCTTTATCAGTTAGCATATGGATTTTTAAATTTATAAAATAGGTCACGTGTAAATAAATACATATATAGTATGTCTGACATATTTCGTCATGCGGCTCTTTAGTGCGCACGTGCGTTTAATCAGATACCATGCAAACATTTGGTTTTGCTATCTAATTATTTTGTTAGTGTTGTATCATTTAGTTCTTTATAACGAGCTAGACATGCATGTTTTTTTATTTGTATTTATACTTAATTACGGATCATTTTAAGATATTTCAAATTTTCAAAACGTGGTTTGGTTGCGTCGTGATTAAACCAGTGTCACATTTCGCGAAGAAACGTCTTACAAAATATATTACTATTATTGAATTTACTAGAAGCGCTCCTCTATATAATATAGGTTACTTGATTATTCTCTAATCATAGATTTTTTTTTTAATATTACTATTCTACTCACATGGATATAGACACTGGTGTTATTACAAAAAAGTTAAATACGTATTAAATACTGGTTTTAAAAAGGTTACGTTTTAAATACACTGCGTTCGCTGAATGTCCGCCATCTTGCTCTTTTTTTTGCTCGCTTTGGTTTAGTTAGGATAGATTTGCGAAAAAAGGATAACGCGAACTTGCCTCGGGCGAGCGCGGTGCATTTAGTACGAAACCTTTTTAAAGCAAGTATTTAATACGTATTTAACTTTTTTGTAATTACATCGATATTTTCTCGACATATCCTGTCTAACTTACAATGTTGAGAAACATTCGTCGTTTCTAATAGTGAAATATCTATTGTAGTATGTATAATCGATGATAGTAATATAGGAAAAGAGTCATGCTCTGACATATATTACACAAAGTATCACCAATATTACATTAAATAGGGTCATATAGCGCAATGTTCTGAATAATAAACATATTAAATATAAATGGCATACAGAAACGAGTGCATAATTTTGGTTTATGTAGTCATTTCAAATAGTGTCGAGTCGCTTGCCTCCTTGTAAAAATAACATTAAATCATTCAGAGAAGGTTGAATTTGTAAAATTATAAGTTTATGTCATAACTATAACCACGTATGAATGTCGGGAAATTTTTGCGGTCGGTTTTGAGCGCTACTTTTCTTCGAAACTGTGTGTCTTTGATTTCTATATGTCATAGACCTAAGTTTCTATTATTGTGATGTAAGTATTTCTATACTTAATGACAATGTTTCTCTTACTTTACTGTTCATAATGTTATGGTGAGGAAATGATATTTTTGTATCGATATAATTTTGTAATTTTATTACGCGAGACAAACAGTCAGTGGATATTTCTATGCGTTATAGTTGATGAATTTAAGTTATTTAATAGAAATTATGTATAACAATTGAAGATTAATCTTCATAATATTCCTTAAGTTCCAAAGTTATTTTAGATAAGAATGTAACTAAGTAAGGTAGTATGTAGTTTTTAACAATCTGGTAGATGATAATGTTAACTGATATTTCAAATTAAAAAAAATAACTCGATAGAAAATGTAGGGTTTTTTAACATACAAATTCTCTTGATTTGTAGATTAAGAACAACCTTATTAATCAAAAATACACTATAATACATATCTGTACATATTACATTTACATTACATTATAGCTTTAAATTTTGCCGTTATAATACAATCCATAAATCTACTGTTACTCTAATGTTATTGTTGTAATTAATTACTTCTAAGTTATTACAATATTCAATCATGTTATCAGTAAAAATAAAATTGGTTTATATTTTGTAAAATTGTGGTTTTATCAGCGTATAACTATTTTAGAACCTGGCTAATTAAGCCATCATATAAAATATCTATATAATATAATTGTGCCGTAAAAACAATGTCAAATAAAAACCGACTTATTTGAAGGCAGAAAGAATATTCAATTTATAAATAAGTCATTACTATGGGCCCGGCGGTCGTGTTCCTCCCTAATAATAATAAGACCTTGACAAGTTATATACATAAACCTTCCTCAAGAATTACTTCGTCTACTGGTGAAAACCGCATAAAATTCGTTCCTTAGTTTTTGAGTTTATCGCGAACAGACAGACAGACGTGTCAGAGGATTTTGTTTTATACTATGTAATGATTGTATAAAATAGTAATTGATATTCCTGAATATTTCCATAAAATACAAATACAGCTTTACTGTCAACTAGCCCATGCCCGCGACTTCGACCGCGTAGAATAGTTTGGACTAACGCTAATACGCAGTGAAAACTCTCAAGTGGAAAAAATATACGATATTGAAACATTTTACATTGGTGCTTCGCTCCTACTGCTCTTAACGTGATGATATATAACCATCCTCGATAAATGAGCTATATACAATTGAAAGAATTCTTCAAATCGGACAAGTAGTTCCTGAGATTACCCCCTACAAAGTCACAACGTCCCAAACTTTACTTCTTTATAATATTAGTATAGATATAGATAACACACATATTATTATTACATATTGTTATTAGCAAATCAATGCATGACCGGAGATCATAGCACTGCGTGGGCTACATAATAATAAATAATTAATAATAAAAATGCAAAATACTTCTCTAAAAATTACTTATACAAGTATATCAACACAAAAAAAATCATTTTTATCCTTTTGTTTTTAGCTTAAAAAGACTAGTTATTAGCGATTTCAATTTACAAAAACAATTAAATAATTTCGTTAATTATTTGTTAAATAATTTTATTCTATACGTGTTCTTAGCATGCGTACTGCAGGATAATATGCTGGGTACAGTGATCGTGCGACTTGATTTACTATTAATGTCTATTGTGCTACCAAATGTAATAATAGCACACTACGTAAAATAATCGTATAAGACACTTCCATATAAGACGTTTATTCCAATATATTCTTCTCCTAGATCTTTCTTATACACTGTAAAAATATGACAAAGATGTTACGTTTACAACACACAAGTTATGTCTACAACACTTATTAGTGGAAATATTTCAATATCGGATTAGTAGTTCTTAGAATTACCTTTTGCAGATATATATACAAACATTTTACCTCCTTTAGGTACTGATAAAGAAAAAAAAGTGTATGTGTACTTATTATGTACACGCGTTAGAAGTTATACTTCTTTGGCGTACCAAGATAAAAAATTTTTTAAAAAATTTTTCATTCGCCTTATTCTACGTTTGTAGATAAAACGACACTAATAAGAGAAAAAAGGTATTAAATACATTGAAAGTTTTAATACAAAGAAATAAAATGTTGACTATAGCTAACTTCAGGGTGTCGGTTTTTCGTGACGGCGCGCGCACGCTTCGTAATAACTTCAGGGTGTCTATCGTAAAAAATTTACTCTCATCATTTTACCTTAACGCGCCAAAAGAAATATAACTTTAAAAATGTAATAAATATAAGGAGGTATATTATAACACATTATTTTTTAGGAATTCTTAATAATCTTTAAATCGCATTTTGAGATGATACAGGAGATCAAGTCGTGTAACCGCCAACCGACATCCGGCGGGGCGGGCGATGCCGCAGCCGGGTCGCGCCATCGCCCGCCCAGCACAAAGCCTCTCTTGTTCTCACCCCTTATCACTCTCATATTTTTGCGGCCTACAGACGAACCCAATAAACGTATCTTGCAAATTGCGTAATTATGATGCTTTAAGAGTATTCATGTCAAATGTTACTGAATTATCGGAGTTTATGTTTGTGAAGTTTTGCCGTTTCTTTATAATCTTTACGATTCTGAGATGCTACGTAGTTATGCCTAAATTAAAGCTTCAATAAATTACTATTTTATATTACTAACTTGTACTACGGGTTCCTAATTAATATTATAATTGAGTTAAACATATTCTTGTATTTGTAAACAAAATCGAATAGTATTATTCTATGTTTTAATTTTAGGTAACATTTTAGGTAAAAAAATCAGTAATTATTGAAATCGTACAAGATTTATATACATAAACTAGGTACAACATTATATATAATTGGTCGATAGGGATTAAGTTTGTTTCTACAATTTTGGCATTAATATGTCTCCCGTTTGAGTTGATACGTGACAAGTAATTGACGAATGTTAATTTCTGAGATTCTTTATAAAGATAAAAAATCAAAAAGCGTTATTGTGAATATTTAATGGTGCGTCCTGGCATTAGTATTAATACTGAGTGGAAATGAGCCGCGAGGCGCGTGCTGGGGCGTGTGCGGAGCGGCTTGGTCCTTCAAGCACGCCGTCTCGCCTTACAGAGAGCTTACTAAAGCTTACATACCTACGGACATAACGATATGAATACTTTGATTGACACGCTTTTTGTGCCCTCAGGATATTAATTACTAAGGCGGAGAAAATTATTTTACAGTTCTAACTAATATCATAAATGCGAATTTGGGTTTGTTACGTTTTCACACATTAACTGCTTAATCGTTCATCAAGATATTATGTATACACGATGTTAAGGAGACAGAATAGAAAATTGGTAAATATTGTCCTCGAGGGATCGGTTAAATCTTTTTTTTTTCAAACTGACTACGCTATTGGACTTACTGGCCTTCACAGCTTCACCGGAATAGCCGGTTATTCGGAGAAAGCTAATTTTATACAAATGTATATTCTTCACATGTACCTATAAGGCTATAATTATGAAAATTATTCTTTACTTTCAAAATTTCGCAGAAAATTGTCTATTTTGATCCCAAAAGGCGGTAGAAGGAGGGATAATAATTATTTTTAATATTGTGTCATTATAAATTATCTTTTGTTCATGTTAATTTTAACGCTCTGAATTGAAATAAGCATAAGAACCTGTAGAGGGTAATTGCAAAAATTACTATTGATCCTATTTTGAAAATATTTCACTGAGTCCCTAACTGAAAAGTTACGGTTGAATATAAATAACTAAAAACTGCACAAGACATGCTCAAGTGGTTTAAATGTACGAGACAGGAGTGAGTCGTGTGAACTACGACCCCGCTATGACAAACAGCAGAGGGTAATACGATACTCCAGGGTCTGGGAATCATCGGGCAAAGAGAAATCAAATCTTATATCTCTTCAAGCGGTATCTGACAACATGTGTGGATTTATATTATAATACACATCGCTGAAGCGGTTAGGTACAGTGTGATTAATATAAAGCAGATTTTTTTATTGTAGTTCGGTAATGCAACTCTGTTATTGCATTTTTTTTTCCAATTGACTATGCTATTGATCCAGCAAGGTCTTTACAGCTTCACCGGACTACCGACTAAATTCAACGACGATCAGTGTGTACTTTCAGCATACTTTTACAAGCATGAGACCGGGATTTCGTATCCGTCAAAATAGTTTTTGCTTCATGGGAACTACAACTTTGATCTAGGTCTATCGTATTTTTTTAACTAGTTTTTAGTAGTTATCGTAACTAATATTATAATAACGAACGTTAGTTTATTTGTTTGTTACGCTTTAATGCCGTAAGTATTCAACCGATCATCATAAAATGTTGTATACACGTTGTTAGGGGTTCTATAAAGGAATATAAGGTACCTAACACCCAGAAGAAAAGTAAAGTTCCCGCGGCACAGATTAAATATATATTAACGCTGAGTGAAGCCGTGGACAAAATCACTCCCAAGGATTCAACCATATATTCATCGACGCAATATCCGAACTTAACCACTTTTTTTTCTTTTACGCGGGGAAATCCCTTATGGATACCCACCCTCCCGGGGGAGAGGATGGGTTATGTCCGACTCGCACGAACTAAAACCCCACGGTGTACCGACAGACCGTGATGTTGGGGCGGCAAGGGATCGTTCTCTGCTATTCCCCTTGAATAGCCGCCCCAACGGTCCAACCGGCGGAAGGTTTCCGCCGGGCTCCTACCTATAGAGAGGCAGCTGGGTACACGCTAGCTGCCCCCCCTTGTCCGCCGGACCTGTGCAATGAAGGAATGAGCCCCCGACTACATCCCCTCAGGTCTGGCTACGGTGGCAGGAGGAGTTGGGCAAATCGCTGCCTCCTCCTGCCGGTCCTCCGTTGGCGAAGACGGCCACTGAGGGGGTCCGCCTCGCGGGCCCTCTCCGTCGCCTCCTTTTGCGAGATGTCTTCCTCGCAAAAGGAGGCCACTGCTCGCCACGCGTGCTCGCTGCCGAGCATGGACGAGACCACGCTCGGCAGCGACAAATCCTCTCCTACCACTGCCGCCAGAGTGCGACGCTCCACCTCCCACGCAGCACACTCTCTCTGAGTGTGCTGCGCGGTATCTTCCTCAGCGCCGCACTCATGGCAGGTGGCCGTCAGCTACCTGCGAGCGATCCGGTGCAGGTACCACCCGAAACAACCGTGTCCAGTCAGCATCTGCACCAGCCTGAACGACAGGGAGTCCTATCTCCTCCCAATCCACTCCCGCAGGACCGGGCGGACGGCGTCGACGGTGTGCCTCCCGAAGCGCGCGTCCGCCAGGCCCTGCATCCTCCTCCCTATAGCCCCCTCCCGCAACTCCAGCCTTTAAACCTCTCTCCCTGGGAGCCAGAGGCTCCCCACTACGCCTCCTTGCCGCCGTGAATTCGTACACTGCGGCGAGCACCCCAGCTTCCAGCTCCCAGGGAAGGAAGCCAGCGAGCGTAAGGCCGCTGCCAATGACACCGTCCGGTATGCCCAGATTGCCCTCAGTGCTACCGTACGCTGCGTACTGCGCAGCGCGCGCACGTTGGTGGTACCGAGGGCATCAGCCCAAACCGGTGCCCTGTAGGCGGCCATCGCCCACACGACTCCCATAAAGAGTCAACGGAACCCGGCACCCGGCCCCCTAATATTGGGGAGCAACTGGCCGAGTGCCGCCGCCGCCCTAGCAATTCGCTGCCTGAACCCCGCAAAGTGGAGCTCGAACCGCCAGCGCCCATCCAGGGTGAGGCCCAAGTATCTCATGTGGGCACCCACCCTGATCCGGGCGCCCTCCACCATAATGCTTAACCACTGGGTTATTATTGCTATCGCAAATCATAATTTTAGCATTACCATAATGCTTAACCACTGGGTTATTATTGCTATCGCAAATTATAATTTTAGCATTACCATAATGCTTAACCACTGGGTTATTATTGCTATCGCAAATTATAATTTTAGCATTACTTCCTCCTTTTTTTCTCGAAATGACTACGCTATTGACCTAGCAAGGTCTTAACAGCTTCACCGGACTATTACATCCCCTATAAACATTTCGTTTATTTTAAGTAGTCTCTGTTTAAATATCTAATTAATGCCTAACGTCTACGGAATAGAGTTATTATGTATTGAGGATTATACAATAAAATTCATTTATCTATCAGTAAAAATCTTATCGAAATCACATCAGTCATTTAGATGATTTACGAAGACAAATAATAGACACTTCAATTAATACAAATAAAAATTAATTGCCTAATGGCGAATATAAGTAAGCACATGACTTCAGAGCAGCTGGTACTTTTTTCCAACTGACTACGCTATTGGCCTGACGGGCCTTCACAGCTATACTGGACTAAGCGGCTGGTTCAATTTGGCTAACTCTTTAGTGTATGTAATGGTTAGAACAAGATCTGTATGAAAGAGATGGTTTGCAAGATTGTATGGAAAATGAGGAAAGTTATGTTACAAAATCATCTAAAAAAATGTGAGCAAGTTAGTGAGACAGAAGATAGTAGGAAGGTATTCAATAATATTGGCAGTATTGAAGTTCCAGATGCCATTTCTTATCAATACATGGTAGTAATTGAACATTGTTTAAACTATGGAACCTATAAGCGTTGTATATTAAGTCCCTTAATTACATTAATTCTCCTCGGCAGCTTGAGGACGTTGCTCGCGCAATACAGTGACACCAAAATCTTACAACACTGCAACAACATTACACATATTACCTTTACACACGTGCAATCACACATGCTTACACATGAAAGTGGAAGGGTTTTCTTTTTCTTTTTCCCTTATCGAACTGAAACAGTTTAGAAAAATTATCCGACACAAAATACATATAAAAGTTGTTGGGGTATGTATGCTTGCTACACATATATGTTTTAATAACTCATATAAGTATGAATATGTAGTTTAGCATATGTTAGCTCAGATAGATCGCGAATTGCAAGGAATAGCCTAAGTCAAGTTGTACCGTGCGCCCTTGAGCTAGTTGTTAAAAAAGGGTCGGCTGAGTGCCTTAAGTGCTCACCTTGGTGGTTCGATAAGCTGTTAAGACCTTGCTAGGTCAATGGCGTAGTCACTTCGAAAAAAGATGTTCATTCGTTTATGGAGTGATTTTTGTGTGATGGCTACACGGTGTTGGCGAATAGATGTGCGACGATTTTGTATACGGTATCTAATTTCTTATTAATATGATTTGTGGTCAGAAGTGGTATTTCTTTTTTGTTATTAATACAAGAAATATTGAAGTCTAAATATTGTCACTTAGACTGCTTATATACATGAATAATAAATCCGTTATTATTTCCAAAACCCTGCAGTTTTTTCTGAATTAAATACCTGAATCCTTCATACCATAAAAATAAATTGGTCTCATTCTCTTCGTTAGAACATACGTGCAAAGCCGGGCAGGCAACTAGTTTCATTTATATTTATGGATTTAAAATATATTGAATGTTGTGCATAATGAAAACAAATTATTGAACCCATTAAAACAAGCTGTTCGATAAAAACAAAGCCTGGGACACTACAAGCAACTACTTTTGTCTGTATAAGATTGGTCGTGGGACTAGTAGTGAACTCATACAGTTTATTTTGAAATTATTTGCCAATAAATAATGTTAGTTACATAGATATATAGAATCTGGTGAATTCTCAGATAAAGATCATGAGTAAGATTAGTAACATGAGTTTATGGCATATTAAATGACAGAGCATCAGACCTAATTAGCACCCTAAATACTTATACGAAATCTTACTTTTTAATAAAAAGTATTACTTGGATACTAATTTACTAAACACGTTCCTAAACTAGAATGAATATATGGAGCTATAAAATTCAGGGGTTTATTTAATAGAAGAATATAATAGGAAAAAACTGCAATTTTATTATTATATCCTTAGAAATGATATTGTCAATGTCAACCATTGGTCATCAGGTCAATATGCAATCGCTCAAGTAATTGACAGCTGTATCTGACAAGTGGCAAATGCTACGGCAACGACAATGGACATTCTTATTTTTTTCTGATTGTATTCATATTTTGACGTTTATGACATTTGAAATGAATTGATATGACTAAATTGACTTACAGGAAAATATTATCAGTTGCGACAATATACTGAATATACTCCGCTTCTAATATTTATTGGATTATTGTCAATTTTGAGAAAATGGTAACTAGTTTACTACTAAGAATTTTTTATTGTTGGTATTAATGGCCAAATTACCGAATGGCTGGATTCAGCTGGTAAGTTATTCCAATTTCTCATTCAAATTTGATATTGTAATGTTTGTGTGCTCAAGAAAAATGACTCTATTGAAGTACGATTGAGTTTAATTGTCCAATTGACTGACCAGCCTTTTTATAATATTTGATACGTTTTATTCTTGGTAGATAATAATTCTCTACAAGTATTTTGTGGAATTAAATATCATAAAGTGTTCCCTTTCTGTGATAAATTCGTTGAATTAAACTTTTTTATAACTGTGATACCTACATTTGATGTTTGATTGTTGAATTTGTTTGACAAAAAGTTTGATGTGTTCTGTCCCTGATGTGTTTCGCTGTACATTCTTTAATGTACTATTTTTTCATAATTTAAGTGAACTGTAAGTCCAACGTCTGATTAATGCAATTTATAAAATGAAAGACCAAGATAACTTATTTAAATAAAGTCATTTTAATGAATTAAGATTAAACGGATTGATTAAAGTTCTGTGAAAATATTTATTAACAGTGAGATCTGTTTAAATTTTTCAGGTATCTGTCTGAGGGCTTCCAAGTAATTATTGAGAAGTCAAAAGAAACGAAATGTTCATTAAAAGATGTCCAGCTGCGTTTCTTGTGCCCTGATGATTTGGAAGAGGTTTGTGTTTATTTAAAAACAACTTACTTTTGATTGAATTACATTTGTGATACTGTGAAGCTTTTGGAGATACTCTGTGATTAAATGACCTCTTTTTAGTAATAATCATCCTGTAAGAATCTACTGAACCAAGGTTATTCTAAGGAAACACATATATAGTGGTTTAAATGGTGTGTAAAGTTATTCGAAAAGTCTTTTAAATCATTAATTTGCTACAGATGAAGAAAATTTACATAATTGTAAAAGTGTTTTTGGAACAAAGTTCCTTATGGCAGGATTGGAGGAGACAGGGATTTTGCTGTGCAACCAAACTGAAAAAAATATTATAGTAAAACCGTAACGAAAAGTGCGTGGAATAAAACCGTTAAATGAGACATGCGCAGGCACGACAGTCGTATACACAAGCGAGTAGTGTATAATACCTTTTTTGTAATTATTTCTATTTCTATGTAATTTTATGTTCTCAAACAAAAATAAAGAGACATATTTTGTTATTTTAATTGATAATTTGAATTACGATTACATAAAATTGAGCACGATTTTTTTTTGTGTAGATTCTACATTAGCCGATGGAACTTCCTTCCTACCTGGTGTCCCATGACACCACATTCTTTTTTTTTAATTTCTATAGTTTTCTGTTATAAGTTAGTCATCTGAATTTGGAATTATGGTTAGATATTATAATAAGTATTGTTGCATGTTTATATGGAGGTGTATAAGAAAATAATGAAATAATCAAGTGTCTCTATTTGGACCCTAACAAAAAAAAGTTAACCAAATGATATCAAGAGTTAATAAAACAGATTAATGCTAATGAAAATCAAATTGAAAGGAAGTCTAAAAAAATAATTAATTTAATTTAAAAGTCAATTTTAACGGTTTTAATAATATTGTTGTTAAGATTTAATGCCCTCTGTCCTTTTCCTCGGTTATTCAATATGCTTGATTTTTTTTATTTCAAAATTTATTATCAACTAGCAGTGCCTACAAACTCAATTCTACATTAAATATATTAAAATATGCGCTTTTTTGAATAATAACCTTTGACAGTTAGAAACACAACAATTAAAAGAATTAGTGAAATTGGTTCAGCTGTTCTCAAGATTTACTCTTAGCAACACATTCAGCTATTCATTTTTATATTATAGATTATATATGATCAGATAAGTTTTGAAAATTTGATATGTAAGTACTGAAGAGATAATAATAAAAATAACTGTAGATTGATATTTAACTGGTTTTAACAATTAGATTATCAGGAGGAAGATTTATTAAATTCGGTCCATGATATATTAATACCCTTTAGATTTTACTATGCACAAATGTTATGTATGAGTTATGTTTTCTCTTACTGTTTCCTGTAGAACTTTAAAAATGTAACAGATTATTAATTATTTATTACTTTAATTTGCCATTGTATTAATTATTAATCTTGGCATAAATATCTCCTTTTATGATCATTTTATTAATTTAAATTTAATTGGTAAAGTTAAATAGATATAGATATTAGAAAGAATAAAGAAGTGTTTATGTGTTATTTTGGTAAACAAGACAAAAATCTTCAAAAGTTTTTATAGGTTATGAATACAATGTTAAAGTTTTATTTAATTATAGTTTCTCTATATGGGTCACAAAATGTAATGAGTGAGGAAAAATTTTGAGAAAGTGTCAATAGCTTTTTATCAATATTACTGACAGTTGTAGTTTTCTATGACATGACATATACTATTTTTAATTGTTTCATGTTATGGCAAAATAATTTGCGGTTTTCCCTATGATATTTTCATTACCATACAATAAGTTGTATTTCAATTAAATAAAAATTCATTGCAAACTCAAAGACAAGAACATGTAAGCAAGGACATCTGTTTACTAAAGTTAGTTGCATGTTAGGGAAAATACTAATTATGACTTCAATTTAATTAGATTTACAATAATTGATTGCTAAACATCCTAGAATTGAATGTTAGGCAACATAAATATAGTTTAATTTACCTACTAGTTTGTATAAGTTAGGAAAGCGTAAAGTTTTGCATAAGAGTTTTTTGTACTTATAACATAAAGGAGTACATGACACTAAGAAAAGGTTTTGGAAAATTGAACTACTATGGTTAAATAAAGGGTTATTAATAGTATGATTCTTGAAATGTTGGCAATGAGATTTGTAATGTATACTAATATTATAAAGAGGTAAAGTTTGAGATTTTGTGACATCGTATGAGGTTATCTCTAGAACTACTGGTATAATTTGAAAATTTATTTCAGTGTTATATAGCTCTTTTATTGAGGAAGGTTATAGACTATCATCACACTAAGACCAATAGTAATGGAGCACCAACGAAAAATGTATCAAAATCTGAGTGTTTTTCTCTTAAGAGCTTCCGCTGCGTATTAGGGTTAGCCCAATATAACTATTCCACGCGGACGAAGTTCTGGGAAGAGCCTACTTTAATATAAAATAACAGAATAGTTTTAGCACCATTATATCCATTGTCATGACCTTACTTTATTTTAAAATATTTTCGCAGTTAGCTTTAATTAGCACTTGCCATTTACGTCGCTCTGATCAGCATACATGTGATCAAGGACATCTTATTTTATATTAGTATTATTTATGATTGATATCGTAAATTCCAAACTCGATAATCTTTGGTTTTTTTTATAGGTTAATTTTTAAGATTAATTAATTGGTATGATCGATATGTTATAATTAAATAATGTTTTAAGTGTTCTTATTAATATTATAAATTTGCATTTATATGTAAAGCTACATTGTTACACTCTCAAACTTTTCCACTTTTACTACTGAACTGATACTCATACAATTCTGCATACTTGTTGTCAAGGTTAAAGAAAAGGACTTAGGGTGCCTTTAATAAAAAAAACTGCTCCCGAGGAATAGGTCAAATCTGTATTAATATGTGTAAAAAATAGTGAAATAACAAGTATATAACATGTATGAAGTGTGTATTTATGGTAATTTACAATTACAGTATGTTTGAACAATATAGCTGTTCCAAACTATCCACTTCTGACCTTTTTATAACTTAAAAATGAATTAAATGTAAAATAGTAATAATCAGAATTTTTCAGGTAAGGTCTCTGTGCAGAGATTGGTTTCCAATAGAATACCCACAATCTTGGTATGAAGATATAACATCCTCTGAAAGATTTTTTGCATTAGCTGCTGTTCATAAGTCACAGATAATAGGACTTATCGTGGCGGAGATTAAACCATACCTTAAACTAAATGCAGAAGACAGAGGAATTCTTTCTAGATGGTTTGCATCCAAAGACACGCTAGTTGCTTACATACTCTCCTTGGGTATGTTATTTTTGAATTTAATAATCTATATGTGTATATTGCTCAAATTAAAAAATGAGGTATATCCTGCCACATGTTGCGTGATTAAAAAAATGCTTGCTTATTTGGATACAATATTGTTTCAAACTGTCATAAAAATTATTTACATTTCTATTTATATAGACTAAATTAGTGTGTTCAAATGTCTATTTCACTGTATACCCATTCATGCCTTTCTACATTTATATAAGAATTTTGCAATGGAGGCTACTTTTAAATTTGTTAAAATTCCTGTTCAAATGAAAGTGGATTGCAAAAGTGTTCAATTATTAGAAAAAGCTTATTTTCTATAAGCGTATAAGGTCTGTGATACAACATGTATTTCATAAAAGGGTTTTTCAATAAGATGAATAATGATTAGATTCTTCTATGGTCTACCTAATTTTTTGTTTCCTCGAACTGACTATGCTATTGATCTAGGAAGGTTTTAATAGCTTCATCGGACTTCGCTTGACTATCAATTGACATTTCTACATACTTATTCAAGCGGTCGCCTTGCGCATTATGAATTCTCTCGAGTTTTAACGTTTGACTACACAATTTTGACCTTATTTTAAATGACGACGAGGTCCAAGATAGTAAACAAACTAAACCTAGAGTTTATTTGGCGAAAACTCTAGCACACACAGATAATGTTAATTGCGGTTTATATTAGTGTGTTGTGATGTGATGTGGTGCTATCTGTTGTGTCGATGAGTACCTATTTACACTTATGTATTATGTTGTGTTACAATGTGGCTGGTTCTCGGATAATCAAATAGTACGTCTATTATGAACTGGTGTAAACTATTTTTCTCCGAATCATGCGAAAACTGCAGTGGTCTTGAATACAATTTATATTGCGAATTTAATACTCAATAACAACATCATTGGACGTTTTTACAATGTAGGGGACTACTATTTCTAATATACTAGGGTAATGCAAGATTCACATTAGCGTGGCGTGTTGTGTCGCGACATATCCGCTAACATTTTGGTGATGTGACCGGCTTTCAAAAGTTTATTGCCATCGGGTTTATAAGCAGCATAACATTAATGTGAAGTTAGTTATAGTGAATTAATAAAACCTATAACATTTTATCTCGTTATGCACACGAGAGTTAATTCCCTCCTAATCGTAAAGTTAAGCTTTTTATAGGTTAAAATCTACCAAATTATGAGGCAATGTTGATGGTGGATTCACCTGTTTTCAGGCGTGGCCCGGTCATACCGTCGCTCGGGTGTGGCTAGTTTGCTGCTGGATGTATTGATGAATCACTTAGCGGGTCCGATACCGCAGCCGCCGTATGAGCATCGCGTCAAAGCTTTATTCTTACACGTGCTCACTACTAATACAGAGGCTATACTATTTTATGAGCACAGAAGGTAATTAATTTATGTTACGTGTGTTATCTATATATAATGAGTATACAGTACCTTGAGGCCCAATCAGGTCAAAATTATTAAACGTATCGATATAGGTCTACGACTATTCAATGCGGAATTCTTCGTAGATGATTCTATAATACTTAACTTTTTGGAACCCATTGATCGATTGCCATTATTTTTTAACTTAGTTTTGTATAGATTTTTTTGTAAAAATGTAAATACAAAACGCGCTTAGTGTAAGCTAGTATTTGCATATGTAGATATGGCTTAATATATAATAGGTAAACACGTATACATGAGTTTCATAATAAGCCTAATGAACTGAACGCCACACCATCTTCGGCTATACACTATGAGTGTCACGGAAAGAAAGATTCAAGATGATAAGTTGCATTGATGCGACAATTTTTTTGAAGATATTTCTACGATGAATGTGTGATATGATATATTTTTAATCCTCAATTTACCAATGAACTTAGTAAATTACCATAAGTATTACTTACGGTTTTATTTTAAGGAGCCTCTTTGCATAGTACAAAATGAAATCGCTTCCGCGTTCTGTTCCTTTAGATCTTTTAAACTATCGAAGGGGTTTTAATATAGTTTTAAGCAATAGATAGAGTGATTCAAGAGGAAGGTTTATATGTATAATACGTACTTTTTTAGTACAGAAAAACCGAAAAATTCAAATATTTGTAATGTGATTTTGTAACAAATATATTTTTGTGCGTTTAAATCGCAAACGCTTGCTAGCTAAACCTTACAAGGTAGATCAAACTAATGTATTACGGAATTGTAAAAAAAAAGATCGATAAAAAGGGGTTGTTCAAGTATGACGTAAGCAGAATCTTTGTAGTTTCTGACCGCCCCCTTTCCTTTCTCAGCTAAAGTAAGCAATGCTCTCGCCCCCCACGCTTACGTAAACATTTATATGAGTATTTTGAAATCTGTTCTGTTTAACTATATAAATATTGTTGACGTAATCATCATCCACACCCCCATCCCGTATGTTGTCAAAAATAAGCAAATCAAGGACCTATCCCTCATTAGTGCTTACATAACACTTGATTGCCACATTATTAAACTCCTAACTAACTACGATTTTAATAAGCACCTATTACGCGTCCAGTGATGTGTTTTCTTTGCCGTGTAGAAGTGGGGCAGGCGGTGTAGTTTTTTTATATCATAGGAAGTAAATGAACAGGTAGGTCACCTGATGTTAACTGATCACCGCCATCCATAGACACTAGCAACACCAGGGGAGTCGCAAGTGCGTGGCCGGCCTAAAATGTGCTTGTTTTTTCCTGCATACAGAAAATATAATTAAAATAATTTGATATTTGATTTTCAGATTCCGTCTCCATTCATTCCTGCCTTATTATTACTCGATAAAAGGTAGGTGTAAAGATGGTTTTACGTATGTATACTACGTGAACGGGGGTCACGCGCCTTGGGGTCTCTACGATTACGTGAAGTACGTGGCTCGAGCTGCGTGGCGCGGAGGCGGCCTCTACCCGTGGCTCTGGGCCAAGTTGCGAACCGCCCTCACCATCGCCTGGCACAGGTAGTCTAAAGACTTTCTACTATACTGGTTTTCCTCGTAACAAATCATAGGGCACGCTCTGTTGGACGGGACTCGTGTGTGTAAGCGAACTTAACAGCATCAGCTTGTTTGGTGAAACGCAATGTTTGAACTTGAGGTTTTGTTATTTTTTGTAACAACTCATAACGTGTCATACGTTCATTATTTTAATCTTTGACATTTTTCTGAAGTTACAATGACATTTCTGTTTGAGATTTTTGTATAGCGTACTATACTTTCATCTTTGACATTTATCTAACGTTACAATGACATTTCGATTTGAGTTTTTTTTTTACTCCAATTCACGCGTATACGCTCGTTACAAGATTTTCTAAAAGATATTTTTCCAAGACTACATTTTTTCACATATATTCGAATGTATTCTAGTATATAAGAAATTGAAAGATTTCTTCTAAATAGTGGAATATATATTCTATGACCTCTATTTAATATTAGTACAAAAATTTCGTAAAGTAAAAGTAATGAAAGCGTTACACGGTTACGTTCTAACGATGAAAGGAAATGGTGCACCATTAAAATCTTTCAGCAATACTCAGTAAGCAAATGGCATAATTTTATATCACGTACAGTTGATAGGGGTCGCTTTTATATAAATAGGACAATTGTGATTTATGTGTGAAGTTAAATTAAGGATATTTACTGGATACTGATGATTCATTTCATCTATCACTAACAAATAACTTTAAACTAACATTATACATTTACATATTTTCATTAGACGTACCTCTGTAATGCAAAAAAATGACACTTAGCTTCATTCGTCAATGTTTGGTGTTGTTTTATTTGATAAGGTAACAAAATTTAATAAATATTGTGGTGAAAATTATTTGTCTTAGACTATATTGTGAATACACGGTGTGTATTAATTGTATTTATATGGTTAAGTATTTTTATATATTAATATTTTCACAGTATCACATCAACAGAATCGACAAAACTTAGAAGTGCCATCTTTAAGCAGTGATTGAACGTCATTTGTTTTTAATAAATTAGAATTATTGGTTATTATATAATATGTAAATAGTATGTAAAGTTTTATATAAGAATGGTGCTGTTTTTTTTTAATTTAATACGACTAATGTAATTGAGCAATTGCGAGCAAACCAAGTGGTAATAATTATGTTATATCTTTAACTTCACACCTGCCATATCAATGACCCGAGCTATTTTTTTTACTCGAACTGACTACGCTATCGACCTAGCAAGGTCTTAACAGCTTCACCGGACGACCCCGAGGTATTAATAATTAGAATTTATAAGAAAAACTCTTTCGTCCTAATGGTCTCTTGGATGAATGTCTTGGAAAGCACGACGTAAATCATGTATTTTGTAAATTATCTCAGAAATACCACAATAAGATGAATTTTCGTTTCATGATTATTTAGAAAAAAAATGACTATATACCATTGGTAAAATATATATATTTCTTTTTTTTTATTATATATAACTATCCCAGTTAAAAATGTATGAACACACATCACTACTTTTATTTTATCATATATAACTTAGTTCGCAGACTGACAATGTTATTTTGTGATATATTTATATTGAGAGCTTTAAATTTAATGAACAGTTTATAAAATTCCTCTTATTTTATGTGAATGGCGAATGACAGACGAAATAATTATTTATATTTCATTAGTTTATACTGATATGACTAAACTGAATAAGACGAATGATGCAGAATTAATATGTAAGCGTGCCATTGTTGGGAAAATGAAATTAAACATAAACTAAGGTGCCTGTGTGTTCAGTGTAAAATGTAATTTATGACATTATAACTTGATACTTACAAGATTGTGTCGGAATATTAAGGTGATAATATTTAAGAATATTTTATACTCGGTTTTAAATCAATGACATAGTGTTTAAATGATCAGTCAGTAAGCTATTTAAGTTTAGGATGATTTCGTATACGAGTCGTTTTAATAAAAGTCACTTTTTTAAGAAAGTGCATAAAAAGAGTGGTAATGTCAGAGATAAAATTGGTTTAAATTTATATCAGTTTATATTTAATTAGAATTATTTTTTTTTATGTCATAGGAGGTAAACGAACAGGTGGGTCACCTGATGTTAAGTGATCACCACTGTCCATAGACATCGGCAACACCAGAGGAGTCGCAAGTGCATTGCCAGCCTTTGTTGATGGGTTAGGGGGGAGGGGGAAGAGGAAGACAGGGAAGGGAGAGGGAGGGAGGCGGGCCTCCGGTATCTCATTGACCGAATGAAACGCAACAATGCAAGCATTGTTACTTCACGTCGATTTTCTGTAAGATGGTTGTACTACCCCGGGCGAGCCGACTCATGCTAAAACCAGAGCTTCAGCATGGCTCTACCAATAAATGTTCTTATATATGTCAACAAAAATCTAATCATCTAATAAATCGTATAAATACAAATCAAGGTATAATTGGATAGCTAATTAAAAAAAACGATTGAATTGTTAAAGTTGCAATTAATTTTGAAAATTATGGTTCAATGGACACTATGAATTCGACTTATTTAGCTGACTGATTAATCATAAAATTAACCTAGTTAAAAAATAGGTAACCAAATAGGTAGGTAGGTGTATGGTATTTATAGATTATTAATTAATTTACTACATGGTACGAATGTATCGATATATTACACGGTTCCTGGAATAAACATGTAAGTGATTTTCGTTAAGAAAGCGAGCGTTAAAAATATATTTTGTCAGAAATTATCGCCAAAACACATACGGCAAAGGTTTGAAATTAAAAGCATATTTACAATTTATATGAAATGTTTATTCGAAAATAGACTTTAATACATGTTCTGAGATGAAAGTATCGCCTGGCAACATCGAATACTCATTTATTCTGGAAAACTTTATTAGTTGCCTTTCGTGTAACCTATTGTTACAAACAGTATTATTATAGTTAGAATTAAGTCAGTTTTACAACTACTGAATTCGACCTAGATTGAAGTTGTAATTAATGCGTAACTAAATTTAAATCAACAAACGTGGTTTCAAACAAGTTAATGTTTCGATGAATAAGGAAGTAACACGCCCTAGTTTGAAATTTTGCGTTTTTAAAAGGAGAATTTCGGGCGATTCCTTCAAGTATTGTTCACATACAGTTTTATTCCAGGGAGGATGCCTAATTTATTGTTGTAAACCAAAGTATTTTGTTATTATTAAATTACAATTTATTTTTTGTTTAAGTAGTAAGTTATTATATTATGTTAATTCGACAGCGAGTATTATTTTTGGACCATTATTAAATTATTTGTGTGTATAATTTAACAATTATAGTTGTTAGGTTTTGTAATTTATAATGTCTTTATTCGCGGAAGAGAAATTTGTGTTCTTGTAGAAATAATATTTCAAAAATAATTTGCAAAGTTTTGTTTTTGATTGTACTCTCACTTAGCACGTTCCTAATATTTCATTGATAACAAGTTTGTTTTTTACTTTTACAATATTAACCATTGAGAAAATTCTTGCTTCCAAATAAATATTATTGTTAAATATACTTGTTTTTTACTTTTACTGATGTTTAAATCCTTTCGGGCTATATTCCTGTAGTTACTATATTTTCTTAGTATAAATAATATACACGCTAGATATAAAAGACTGGTAGCTGCCGGAACACATATGTATGATGGCCGGACACAGATTTTAGAGCTTGATAGCCAAGCGAGTTTTCGAGAAATCTCTATCACCAAGCTATGTTGTCATGGAAATATTTTAATTTAACTATAACTCGAGTTCAATGCACATTCAATGAGTTACATTCATCGATGTTCACCGCAAACGCTGTTAGTGAGTCATACTTTTTAAAAACACAATGACACATTCTATTTCATGTCATAGGTTTGGGAAAAGTAAAATAACAATATTAATAATTCATAATTAAATTTAAAGTCACAGTAGCATACTGCACATGAGTTTGTTAAGTTTATACAGTGCCAAGACACTCACGAAGACGCCTTTTGTAGGTTCTCGTACGAACTCTGCCATACGAAGACGCTGCAAAAATAGTAACCAATCAACCACATTTTTGAGAGCACGTTTGGTCAATTCATTACCTAGGTCATATTCTTTGAGTCTGTCCAAAGAAATAAGAGTGTTGGCAGAAGGAGAGTGAAAGGAAGTGAGAGGAGGCAAGACCGTCGACCACATTTTCAGCACTTTGGCTACCTCCTAGAGTGTGTGAATCTAGGGTTTAATTTATATCGGTTTTTGTAATTAAAATTTTGTCCATATGTTTTAATGATGCCATTAGCTATTATTATACAGTGTAAACTCCATTTAAAGCCACTCGATTTAAGCACAAACTCCTTAGAATCTCGAAATTACTTCGATTGTTTTATCTTATTGTCCAATGCATGTCTATATAGCATAAACATCCAATCCAAATAATGACAAGAATGCGTCATTATTAAGCAACAGATAAAAAAATCTAAGTTGCGGAAATTAATCAAATCTGCAGTTAGGTATATATATGCATTTGTTCTTTTGTTATTGTGAGTCATCTTTCATGTGGTTACTACCATTTAGTTATTTGCATTACGAAGATAAGAGCCGGAGGATCCAAATTACTTAAAACTAGATTTAGGTTACAAAATAAATCTAAAACTAATACTGTTTTTTTTTTCGAATTGGCTACGCTATTGACCCAGCAAGGTCTTAACAGCTTCACCGGACTACTAAGTCGAGCGCTTAAGGTACTCACCCGACTTTATTTTGCCAACCAACTCAAGGGTGCACGGCACACCTCGGCTTGGCTGTTACCTGTTGCATGCAAAATCGCGACCTATTTAGCTAACCTAGCTAACTATTCATATATGTATGAGTTGTAGAAACGTATATGTGTACCAAGCATACACGCCTCAACAACTCCTCCATATATTTATTATCGGAAAATTGAAAGTTTTTCAGTTTGATAAGGGAAAAAAGTAAACCTACTTCCACTTTCATGTGTAAGCGTGTAGGCGTGCACGTGTGTGGGGGTGATCGTGTAGTGTTGTAACAGTGATGTATATTTGTGTGTCACCGTATCGCGCAAGCAACGCACTCAAGGGCTCTCCCTACCGAGGGATCGAAACTAGGCTTGAGCCGCTGCCGTGGGAGGCCTAATCGGGTGTGCGGGAGCGAAATTAACCCCCAGACCACGGCGGCGTGGGTGTGAACACGCTCTGTTTCGAGGGACAAGCTGGTAGTGATCGTTTGCTGACGTGATTGAATCAGGAGGGTCGGTAAAAGTGTGTCGCGGACGTCTTTTATAACGCGCAGCGTTAGGTACGGGTTCATAGATTGCGGCGTATACCACACACGGACTGGAATTAATACTGTGAGCGTCGCCGTTGTTAAGCTAACTCTCAATTAAAACTAGTAGTAAGTGAATGCTTGTATGAACACTGACTAGCGGTCATCTCGTCCAAGCATTTATATATAATCAATGTGGGAACAGAGGAATTGGGCTGCCAAACATTTCCCATGCATTCGTGATTTCGTGCATCTGTCGTACCGTGGATGTAGCCGACTCGATGGTTTGTACACCTGCCGCACCGTGAGACTGGGAACCCTGGCTTCATTTCCAGTATTGGTCAGCAACTATGGTGTGTTGCAATAGT
This sequence comes from Antheraea mylitta, assembly GCA_014332785.1. Classification (NCBI taxonomy): domain Eukaryota; kingdom Metazoa; phylum Arthropoda; class Insecta; order Lepidoptera; family Saturniidae; genus Antheraea; species Antheraea mylitta. The sequence continues at coordinate 7,528,071 of JACEII010000001.1, forward strand.
TAACTTTAGTATCAAATTAATGTTTTTTTGTTTGTAAATTTTATATTTACTAGTTGTAGGTGGTAGAGAGCCACGATGGTTTCTGCATGTTTATTGAATGCATTGTATGCATCTGCATGTTGATTACTGGTTTCAGCATGAATGGGTCGGCTCGCTCGGGGTAGTATCACCCTCTCACTGAAAACCGATGTGCAGTAACAGTGCTTGCAATGTTGAGTTTCTTTCGGTCAGAGAGAGAGAGCGCCGGAGGACCACCTCTCCTCACCTTCGTCTTCTCGTCTTCCTCTTCTCCCTCCCACCTTCTCCAACATAGGCTGACAACGCAGTTGTGACTCCCCTGGTGTTGCAAGTGTCTATGGACGGTGGAGATCACTTAACATCAGGTGACCCGTCTGTTCGTTTGCCTCCTATGACATAAAAAAAGTAAAAACTAATAAAATAATAGTAAAATTATATTGACTTTCCTTCTCTCCACTTAGTAATAGATAATAGTCATCAGATAATAATAGTATGGTGATTTGACTTACTTACCAATTGCATTCTGAACGCATTTCATAATTATGGATTATAGGATAAGTAGGAATTAAATAGGCGATTTTAAATTGAAAAAACCATAAACTGTAACAATTTCAGAAATGTTTAATTTTAATAATTGCTTCATTTATAATCAACTACGCTGTACAAACTATATCGCTTACATTATAATATTAGCAATTAATAATTGCACGTAAAAACTTAACAAATAGGTATCTTCAACTTTTCGACTGGAATGAACGATTATTACTCATCAAGTAATTTAAATATATATATTTTTTACAATAATAACCCTACTAAATGAAAATATCTATATTCAACAAGCAGTCACAATCGCCCAATGATATGTTAAAATTATTTTATTTATTGCGGTCTAAACTTTAGGTATAGTATTCTTAACGTCATAATGTGTTGAGAGGCAAGGCGTGTGCGCTACAAAGTTTCAGAGTGGTCATACAGAGGTCCGAAGCGGTGGCAGCGTCTACATCACTAAGTTGTCCCTCTCAGGTGCACTGCCCTTGTGGTTTTGGCCTTTGAAATCTTTCAGTCGAATCGGCGAAGACTCGCTACCCGAGTCACCCTAGAAAATGCATTTTTTTGTATTTAAAACCTTTATTCCTAAGCGATTACTTTAAATGTTTCAACAAGTATCACTCTAAAAGTACTGAACCAAATTTGACACAGTGATAGTTACTATTACAAAGTTACATCTCCACTCCACTCCAGGGTAATGGACGAAAGTTTAAAATGTGGAGTTAATGAAATTATTGCCGGATCTTGGTAAATTTTGGTATATATAGCAAATATATTAGCTAAAAATTTAAGCTAGATTTTATCTTCTTATGGTTATATATAAGTATATATACATGTGTTGTATATATTATGTCTGGTAGGTGATGCTGCGAACGGGTTCTAGACTTATTTTTAAAGATCTCACACACCAACTTAGTATATGTTTGAGTGAGTCCCTGGATAGTTTGGATTCACAATTGGAAACGGTAAATCGCGCTTCATTCGGGTATTAGGCTTATTGAGATTTTTCGCGTTTAAAATACAATGGAAACCGGTAATAACCGATTTGGTGCAGACGAAGTTGCACGGCTCAGCCAGTAAAATTATATATAACAACCAAATAAATATATTGATTTTGCACGATCGTACTTTTACCGAAAACGTTTTGGAACTGACTAAACACTGTTGGCTTGCAGGCTTTGATAGCTCCACTGTACTTGGTGGTAAGCACAGAAGGTATTCTGACAAACTGGCAACTGGTACAGGGTGCGAAAATAACTGATACTCTTCATCGACTGTTACATTCCAATTTATTCCGAGAATGAAACTATAATCTAACAATTGGAACAAAGTGGAACTCGTCTGCGCCATAGAATTATTATATTACGCGCTACAAGCTCCAGGTTGCTATACACCAAATAAAATACAATAACTTAATTACCAAGTGAAAAACATTCATCTTAAAATGAATGACTTAATATTGATATAAACTAACATTAGCGCCGAGTGATGTCGTTTCTTGTAAGAGCAGTTCACTGTCGGTCCCGCGAGCTTCTTTGTTCTTAAGAATTGATCGTGACCGTGAATCACCCTCTAAAGGCCAACCGCTGCCACGTTTATTACCGTTCTTACCTATATAGAAAGCATAACTAGGTAGAATATATAAATTAAAAAACAGTTATAATAAAAATAAAACAGTTAATATGAATATTTAATAATAATTAATAATATATATGAAATTACAGAGTGTATGTTTTTTATGAACTTTTTTTTATACTTATAGGTTCGCTATATTATTAAGGGAAATATAATCAAGCTTAACAAAGTTTATGACAAACCAAAGAGGATGTGGTGGTTGATGATTCTCGTCGCTATCCCTCTCGGTGGTCTCCTCTCTTCCTCCGACCAGTCCTAAGTGAAAATTGACCATCAGAAATTAAAAATTTCTTACAACGTAAAACATGTTATTGGACAGAATAGTATAGGGGAACGACACTAACACATGCGGAACATTTATGTACTTCAAATTTATGCAACTACATCGTGCACACATGATAATTGCGAGACACGAAATGCGAAGAGTTGTGAGAAATTCACATTTTGTTCAAACCATACAAATTATAATGCCGGTATCAGACTGATGAGATTTGTATTGTTATCGCCAACAAATCATGTTTTAAGCCCGATCCTGTGACCTTACCTGTTGAAAACGAGCTTTCCTATGTTTGGGTTTGGAATCGTCAGGTACGGTCGGTGAGTCCTCCAGCGGCAACGGCAGTGGCACCGGCAAGCTGGTGCGCGACGCGTCGAGTGCACGCGGCCCGCAACCGCCCAGGCTAGCCCTCGAACCACGCGGTGATAACTCGCCCTGAGAATCTTTCGCAAACAATACGCTCTCGTCCCCAGACGCGCTCCTACGGACTCCGTTAAACTCAGCCGAGACTTCGCCCTCACCCGCTCCAGATACGCCTCCACCGCTACCGCTACCGTCCAACGGATTCACATACAAGTTTGACGAGTCGATCTCGCATGCGATGTCGCCCTCTGAAGGAAAAGGGTGCGTAAGGCATGATGCAAATGTATCTGTAATGCAAGACATAATACGCACATGGAGCCGCGCACGACTTTGCTGTGCAAAATGGTGATAGTGCTGCCTACGCGATACGATAATGTAATAACGGTTTATATACATTTAGTAAAAATGATTGTGTTGGACAGAGCATTGCCCTTGCAGTGAGTGAACGTGATCTGGGGAAGAGGGTACATTAGCTAAAATGTGAAACACATATATTGACGAAACAACGATAGTAGACATAAATCGAAATCTCTATGATACCAAAAGGAAATGTTTAACATAAGTGACATAATAAACACGGGGATGGGACAAAATGCAAATTTATCGAAAGTTCCTCTTATTTTATAGTTTAGAACACGTGTAAACAACAAGTTAATTGAATAAATTTGATTTTATAATGTAAATGATTTCATAAAATGCATTCGTTGTTTACATTTGTTCGGATATATTTATCGTTTACGGACCTGGACTGTCAAGGCTGTTTGGTGTCGCTTCAGGTAGAGCCTTAGGCGCGGGATGTCGTTGTAGGCAGGCTAGTTCGACGCACACCGGCTGCCGAAGATCCGACGTTGACATCGGCATGAGTTGCTCGGCGTCTATGAATTCTTTGTAACCCTGTACCAAAATATTTTATTAACCAGTATTTACATTCTGAATACTTAGTTGAATGTATAATTTAGTTTAAACTTTACAACTGATTCAGAACCTAACACTTCGTAATCTTAGATATTTCAATTATCTGTTTTTGAAGACATAAGTCAATTTTATGTGAGATTAATACAAAATAAAAAACTATAATTTGTAACCGAATGATATTTTAATTATTTTTTGAGATAAGAATGTTTTTTTCCTGGAGTGTCATTAAAATGTTATATTTTTTTATATTCTGAAAAATATTTTTCACCTTGGTATTCTCAAATCATCTCTTTTAATATAAATAAAAGGAATGGAGTTTTGTATGAATGTCGATAGTTAAATAATGAGTTAAATTTAAACATAACAGTCGTTAGTAAATTAGTTCGTATAAAATACAACAGAAAATATGTGTAAATGTTTAACTATAATGATAGTTTATATTCGTTAGTATATTTAGTACCTTAAACGTGCAAAAACAACATTCAAACTCAGAAGGCAGCTGATCCAAGTCAAGCTGTTTTTCAGCCATCTTCTTTTCCTAGAAAAAGATAAATTATTAGAAATGTTTGTGATATAGTACTATGTAGGAGAGACGTTAGAAGAGACACCATTTTAAAGTAGTATTCAACTTAGAATCTATACACTTTGACTAATTATACAATGCATGAAACAAGACACACTAAATCATGTACCGTGTTATTTAAAAGAACATCTCTTAAAACTAAAGAGCACATAACAAAACATTTAAATTAAGTAATAATAAATAAAAGACAGAGACGTATGAAATGAGTTTTAAATTTTTTTTTCACAGTACAATTTTTAACACCAAAAATAATTTAAGAACTCAGTGAAAAATATTCATAGAATTCTTGTTATTTTTCCATGGAATAGTTTAAAAATTGCTCGTTTAGAACATAAGCTGAATTAAAAGTTACAATAGTTAACTAAAGATGAAGACCATGCTTCAAGTAGAATCTTAGGTCAGACACTACGGTCAGTGGCGGATTTGCCCTAAGGCCTGGGCCTAGGGCGGCCAGATATTAGGGGCGGCCAATCGTGACAAAAATTCACTGGTCTGGTCACATGGTCTGAGGCCTAGGGCGGCCAAAATTGCAAATCAACCACTGACTACGTTAGCTTATGATTATTAATTGTCAAATTAACAGTTAATCTTATTTATATTAATTATATCTTACTGGTGTAGGTTCCGGGTTAATTAGTAAGCATTTTTCCGGTGTATCGGGACCTTCTGTTGAGTAGCGCCGTTCCTTTCTAGGACTGCTCTGAAACTGATGAATAACTTGAGCATTCAGCAAAGTTATAAAAATAATAGGTTGCGACTATGATCTGCTAAATTTAAGGATATTAGTTGTTTTAAAAAAATCTAACAAACTATCTATCTATTCACACTTTTAGATAATAGCGTTTTAGAACTCAATACAATAAATCATTTGAATCAAAGAGCTATTTATCGCCAACCACCTATAGAATGCGTTTCTCTATGGGCATAGCATCTTATGATGTAAGTTTATATTATAACTTTATATTAACTTAAATTGTGGACTAAAGCTTAAGCTATAAAGTAATAGCCTGTAGAATTATTTGTTGGACTTTAAGATGCACACGAAATATTAACATTACATTTTACCTGATTTGGATCAGCGTTCGATGGGAACTTGTTACTAATCGTATGGTCGTACTGCTTGTAGCAACCGGTTGTTGCTGGGGGCTCGCCTTCCAAGCTAGTGGCGTCCGCCTGCGACAAGTTGTGTCCTGAAGACACACACCAGCATGAGTAGCGACGTTCTTCATAATGTCTTGTCAACACCGATAACGCTTATTTCGTTTTCATTGAAGTACATAACATTGAAGTGTAACAATAAACAACAACATGAACTACACAGCACACAACACAAATAGTTTGAGATCCAGCTTCCTCCGGAAACACAAGTTTAATAGTAAATATGAAATAGTTAGTTTGACTAAGCATTAGGCTTTCGCGTATAACATAAACAACCTTAGTGTAATAGTGTCTTCCTCGCACATCGCAAGCTACACTTGTCGCGAATCCCAACCCAAACTATTGACTTAATTATAAGGGGTCGAGTGTGACGACTGTGCGAGAGTAGAAAGTAGTTCATTCACCTGGTCTCGTCTCTTGCCTCTATGAGGACGCATTTGTCACCTGAAGACAAGCAATAAAACACTCTTGAGTGTACCTCGGAACGAACGAGAACGAGTAAATATAGCTGTAGCTGCGATGTAACGTGATCTGTTCTGAATTTCGAGATGTCTGCGAGTCCGGAGAGCCAACGATTTGAACATGCTCATTCGACACATAGTGCATTTCATAACACTGATGCAGGTTGAGCCGGAAGGCATGCTTACGTGCACTAGTACTGTGGTAAATTACGAATACGTGCAGAGAACGCATGACATGGATAAGCGACAAAAGCTGGTGGTTTTTTGTGTACTGACCTGTGTCAACAATGACATCGATGAGGTCCATACTCTTGGCGAATGCGTCTCGTAAATTTATATGGTGAAAAGAAACGATGGAACCCTCACGCTTGGCACGCTCGAGCGCCTCTCGCCGTTTGAGAGCCTTCTCGCGCCGCATCTGATTCTTGTAAAACTCGGCGAAATTGTTGACGATAATTGGGATGGGTAACGCAATTACCAACACGCCGCAAATACAGCATACTGAGCCGATGACCTTGCCCAACGGGGTCGTGGGGTAAATGTCACCGTATCCGACTGTGGTCATGGTGATGCCGGCCCACCAAAACGTTTCCGGAATGGAAATAAACTTAGTCCCTGGTTCTTCTTTTTCGGCGAAGTACGCCAACGAAGAGAATATGAGGACTCCCATGGCGAGGAACAACATAAGCAGTCCGAGTTCTTTGTATGAGTTTCTAAGTGTGAAACCAAGCGACTGTAGCCCGGTCGAATGGCGCGCGAGTTTAAGGATACGCAATATTCGCATTATACGAAATATTTGAACAACTCGGCGCACGTCTTGAAATTGATCTGTGGCGTTTTTATTAGTTTCGAGCAGAAAAAGAGATACAAAATATGGCAATATAGCCAGTAAGTCTATCACATTGAGTCCACCTTTGAAGAATTTCCACTTATCCGGAGAGGCACTAAACCGCAACACATACTCAAGCGTGAACCAAGTAATGCACACTGCCTCGACCATAGCGAGTTGTGGGTTGTCCATAGGTGCGCCCTTTTCATCGGAAACTTGCATTTGTGGTATCGTGTTCAGAGTGAGCCCTATCGTGGACAGCACGATGAAGAGGATCGATATCACCGCGATCACCTGTAAAGCATCCGTCACTGAGCGAGCTTACCTCGGCAGAGCCCGGTGCTCTCCCACCGAATATGTTAGTAACATACATTAACGAATAGATGCCATATGTGTAACTCAGTATATGCAAGTGTTTATACATAACTATTAGCCCTGTATGTTTGTACAAAGTAAGCCGCATAAGAATATAATATGTAGGTTACAATATTTACAAGTAAATAATATATAACGATAAAAGCCAATATCGTAACACAACACTTAACAGTAACATTAAATTTTGGTGTAGAAATAACATCTTTACGTGTAAATAAAGTTAGTAGTGTTGTACTGTAGTAGTAGTTGTCTGTAGTGTTTAATTATATGTAAATGTGAGGGTGACCGGATGCGCGTTTTTGGTATTCGATGAGATTTAATGAGGAAAGCAGACGCGCATCCGTTCAGCGCCAATGTTATTCGGTTAATCGGATCAGTATCACGAAGCGAAAGCGCTGGTGAGTTAGACAAGGGCGATAGTATGAGGCAGGATGAGGGTCAGGAGTAGGTGTCGACGCCGGCGCGGCGGATCGACGCTCAGCCGTAGTGAGAGGCGGCGCGGGCGCGTTGCGGCGCTCACCGGACAATAGCTGGGTCCGGGGAGCGCACACGCCGTCCCGTGCCACCCCGCACGCGGGCCCCGGAGCGTCGCCAAGCGGCGGCTGGTCACATCGCGTAAGCCCATCCCATCTTTACAATATTTACGACAACAATTAAGCTTTGTTTTATTAAAAATTCTCCATTTCAGAAATGCTCGACGCGGCTGTGAACATTTGTAAAGGTTAATTGTAGAGCATCGTTTGATAATATTTTTTGATTCCTGTATCTATAATAAAAGAAAATATTATAAAATAAAAAGTTATAATTGATATGGATCAATGCAATATATTGATTTGAATCTGGTGTAGATCATATTCCAAAAGTGCTAATTAATCAAAAAAAAAAAACTGTATTTAGAAATTTGATAAAATATACAAATCTATTTCTCAACGTGTTATTGCAAAAAATCGTAATTATGTAGGAAATATATAAAAGAACATTAATATATACTTGTTAATACGTTCATAATAATACACAAAAGTACATTTATTCTATATTTTTCTTTTCAATTATACCTTATAGACGGATACTATATATAAACAAAGTACCTATATACCAAAATATTAAAAAGATAAGTTTAGTTGAATATTAATTAGATATTAGATAGACTAATTAGATGTTGAAATATATATTATTATCATTTTGCAATATAAAAATAAATACAATAAAATAATCAACAACAAAATAATAAATTCGTTGTCAGGGATGATATAGAATAGACAAAGCATACGGAAGTAAATTTGTAGGAGGCTCAAGCAGAGTTTAGAAACGTTAGCTTCGCAACGTTTTTAAAAATGACGTATATTTTATCTTACAATAATTATATAATAAACAAGATCGACTTTAAAAAATACTCTAAGAAGTTCATCACAATATCCTTAACTTTAGATAGGTAGTCTAGTCTAGTACCTAGTAGTAGATATAGTCTTGAATTATTATAAACCTAGCATTATTTCTATGACTATAGGTTTTCTATTTGATTCTTGGCAGTTCCTTGGTGTATCTTAAAAATCTAAAATCGAATACTAATGATAGAGGATCCTCATGAAGATACTCTATTCGCCATAAAAAAAAACCATTCTCCAACTCAATTATTAATAATACATTTCTAAGGTGACAAAGATTTAACATATACAACTAAATTTCCAGCCTTTTTCTTCCTTTTTAAGTCGGTTAATAAGAATAATTTAATTGGAGTAATCCTGAATATATAGGAAAACTCATCCTAAAGAAGCTCTGTAAAAATTGTGATATTCCAACGAGACAAGAAATAAGGTATTACTGGAGTGAGTTAATTAGTAGGTAATATAAATCGGGAACTATTTATTTTGATATCATTTCTACTTTCCTGCAAGATCTAAGGTTCCAATATTCGGTTACATAATGTTTACAGTCAAATCAGTAACCAAATTATACTTACATCGCAAAACGCATCACAATTGACGAACGAATATTAAGAGGTTAATAAAAAATACTACATTACAGATACTGTTTGACAAAGGCATCATATCATAGTCATCATTCATATAGCTTTGAACACAACACTACGTAATACATTCCATAACAGCAAAAAGACAGACAACACCAAAATTAGAAAGAGCGACAGATGTTATTCATGCACCATAAAAAACATTTATATCAATATACAATTCAAACAGTGCAAATTGTTAACATTAAGTTTGTTTCGTAAAATTATGTAAGATATAAATGAAGAATATTAATTAGTAGACAGTATACAGTTGCTCATAATTTTATGAAACAAAAAAATTGTATGTTACGGTTTTTATAATCAAAATTAATGTTTATATTTATACATTAGTGGCATGTTACAATCTACAAACTAATGGAAAATCCACTGATTTCAATTTATTATATTAGGTTAATAGTTTGAATGAAATTTCTTGTTGGCTGTAAAGTACTTCGCGAGGATGATAGTCGGTGGCAAAAATTGTCATGACTACTCGTTTAACATAAATCTAGTAAAGAGAGTAACTAAGTATTCGAAAGATTTGTATTTGTAGTACATTTACGCTTTTATTTAGTATTACATATTTAGTACTAGCCTCCGCCCGCGACTTCGTTCGCGTTGAATAGATACTTTGGGCTAACGCTAACACACAGCGGAAGCTCTCAAGAGGAAATAACCCCGATTTTTAAATATTCATCATTGGTGCCTATATTAGTCTTAGAGTGATGATATAACCTATAACAATATAAGCCTATAATCATAGTCGATAAATGAGTTACATAATATTGAAAGAATTTTTCAAACCGGACCATAGTTCCTGAGACTACCTTCTACAACGTCACAAACTCACAAACTTTACCTCTTTATAATATTACTAGCTGTTGCCCGCGGCTCCGCACGCGTTTTTTTTAAATATATTAAATAAATGTAAAATTTTGATCACACATCTAGTGTAAATTACAATAATACTCTTTCAAAAATATTTGTAAGTATCACACGCACATCATCTACTGTAAGAGGTAACATGTACTTGTACATTATATATGTGAATACGAATAGTGAATCGAATGGGAAGAGATTTATCATCAGCCACATAACTGGAACTTTAAACTGCTATATATGACCTTTAGTGCCCACTTACACTATATAAGAAAGTAATGAAAATATTTAGCTATACATTGTCGAACAATATGTATTCAATCTTTTATTATATAGATATAATATGTCCATAGTGGCGATATAATTAAGTTATTATCATACCTTGCTATAATTTAGATACCCTTGGTGTTACGGTTGTTCATAGGCGACGGTAACCACTTACCATCAGGTGGGCCGTCAGCCTGTTTGCTGCCTTTTGGTATAAAAAAAATCTTGGAGTCCAGTACAGCTCACGGCACACGTGCATGTTTACAGTGAACAACATATTTTTGATTAATTTCACATGGACGAAGGCACGGATAACAGCTTATCCCTACATAGTGTAAGAAAAAGTCCTGCTCCACGTCTGTCTATATGTCTGTTCGCGATAAGATCAAAAACTACAGAACGCATCTTCATGCCGTTTTCACCAATATATCAAATGATTATTGGGCAAGGTATAGGTATAGTTTGTCTTATTATCAGGGCGGGCAACGTCTGCTGAACCCGCTAGCTTAAAATAAAACAGCTAATTAGTTACTTATTTGTCCGTAAAATTCCCGTTCAAATATTACTTGTAGTCCGGTGAAACTGTTAAGACCTTGCTAGATCAATAGCGTAGTCATTTCTAAGAAAAAAAAACCGTTCAAATAGGTCCAGCCGTTTCGGAGATTACCCGTAACAAATAAAAAAAAACAGACATATCCACAGATTAAAAAAAAATGTTGATATTTGTAGCATCAAGGATATTTTTAATATAAAATACACTCACTTTACTTTTATTATACGTAATATATCACAAATCAAAAATTGGGAACAAAACCAACGTAGAATAAAGTTTTTGAGGAGTTTTTGGCGGGATTTTAGTCTGTCATGTAGTGAATTCTATATTTTATTCATAATCTTGTCTTACCTATCTATATATTGTGTTAAATTGGTAGAGTTTTATGTAATATGGTTCGTTTATTGTGCATAAATGAAATGAAAGAAAAATAATACCGCGAAGCATGAATTCTGTTGTCTTGAAAATTAAGAAGATAAAAATTTACGAAATATTACATAGAGGATTTGGCGCTTATATATTTACATTACCTGGGATATAGAAAAAAACTACCTATATTAACAACTTCAGAATTGGCAGTATGGATTAATTCCTTTGACTATCTTATTGGATGAATATTATTACTACTAAACTTTTTGAACAGCGACACAGATTAACTTTGGGAATGCTTGCGACATAAACGTACCACGTATAATTAAATATTGGAAATAAAACTAACGTAGAATAAACTTTTTGAGTAGGAACACAAAATAAACCATGAAAATATTTACGAGAGATTGTTATCGCGTTACCAAGGCAACGCATATAGTACTGACATTAACACGCATCGAAAGCTTCCAAAATACCCCGATTTTGAGACATTCTTCATTAGTGCTCAGCTCCTATTGGTTTAAACATTATGATATGTAGCCTATAGCCATCCTCGATAAATGAACTAACACTAAAAGAAACTTTCAAATCAGATCTGTAGTTCTTGAGATTATCGCGTTCAACCAAACAAACAAACAAACAAACTCTTTAGCTTTATATATTGGTATAGATTAGAATAGACTAGTATAGATGAAAATATTCATTTATAAAATAAGTGCATAGGGTGTCAAAAATGTATATTATGTAAACAAAATTATATTTTAATATTATATAAAACGAAATTTGTAGTAATATCTTCCTGATAGCGGTATTGTAATCGTCAAAGAAGAAACAGAGTTTCTTGTTTGAGAGTTACGAGTCCTAGTCATTTTTTAATGCGTAAATATGTGTTTATGCGAATACATTAAAGCCATTCAAAATAATCACGAAATTTCAAAACAAAATATTTTGATCTCACCGTAACATACAGTTATAACAGAATTTAAGTTAGAATGTAAAATTATTTGAACATATAGTCCAGAAAAATCAAATAACCTAGATAAAATTCTTACCTCATATTACATGCTATAATTATTTAAAGCTGACCTGTGCAACTTCGTCTGCACCAAAGTGGTTATCACTGTATCTTCACTTGGTTATCAATTATATTTTTAAACGCGAAAATTTAATAAAACGGATACCCGATTGCAGCCACAACTACCGTTTCCAATTGTGAATTTAAACAATCCACGGACTCACTCAAACTACGCTTGCTAGGTCAATAGCGTAGTCAGATCGAGAAAAAAAAAACGGACTCACTCAACCATATACCCAGATTATATGTGATTTTTTTAAATATAAGCCTAGAACCCGTTCGTAGCATCATCTACCAGGTTCAATTAAGATAAAAACTAACCTACATAAAACTAAATAAATATCTCTACCACTTTATCATAACTATCTTCAACTTGCATTAAAACCTTTTTATACTCCATTGCATTGAAGAAAAATATATGACCACTCTGTCGAAGCATCAAACATCGCGTCGAAGCGTCAACTGTCACTTGCTTGTAACTATTGTCTAAGACTTAGAAACTATTGCGAAAACAAATTTTAAATATATTTCCAATATATTCTTATACATAATCTCTATACCACTCACAACATAGTGCCTATCAGCTTTTGGTAATTTATCTATGTTGATATGTTTCTATTGTAGATTATTCTACGTTGTAAATATTCAGTATATTTGGCATTAAATTTATAACGTGTATTTGTCACACTTGATATTGGCGACATTGCCTCCATAAGCAGAGGTCATACCGGAAAGAATCCATCAAGCCAGCTTTATATATTATATTCATCCGAACTACATCCCAGCTACCTGGCTGCCGGTAAACGTCGCGTTTATTTGTGCATATCGTACCTTTACAGAAAAAATTTTGATTTTTAAATAATTTTAGGATTTTTTTAACTAACTTTGAAATCTTATTAAAATGGAATTATTATTGAAAAACATTATTATTGACAATAATGTGCTTGATGCTATTTTTTGGAAGTAAAAATAAAAGTAATTTTAAACCATGTTGAAATAGCAGTAATTTTATCATAACTATATTTAGATATAAATAATAACAAATTTCATCTTTCATACTAATTCAGTTATTTACTCAATATTTGGACCGATTTATTGCTATAAAAATAATAACTTAGCTATAGCTATAGTTCAGTGCAGTACTGGCTGCACGATAAAGATAACGATAATTGTGGCAGCGTATGTTATCGACGCATTTATTTAAGATTGTATCAGTCCCAAGTCGTACGTTTACGTTTATCGTTGTTTATCGTATATGGTGAAATCGTAATACCAATAATGTTTAATAAAATGAAATTTGTTCTTTACTATGAAAAAATAATTGGTTTGAAATTAATTATTTTTATTTTTAAAATTTTTTAGCGGGCATATGATTGTTTGTAAAAAAATGTGTCTGACTATGATAAATTCATGTTTTTAAATGCGTTTAAAAGTTACTGAAAAAATAAACTACTGAATAAATAAACTTACTCATAAATCAAAATTAATTAAATCAAAATGCACATTCAAATTACAACGTTAACCGGCTACCAGGTGTCCTAAATTCTGTCTATTGATATATTAATAATTTGTGTATGTGGTAGAGCCACGCTGAAGCTATTACTGGTTTCAGCATGAATAGGTCAGCTTATTCGGGCTAATACAATCCTCTCACAGAAAAACGACGTGAAATAATATTGCTTGCGTTGTAGTGTTTCGTTCGGTCAGTGAGAGCGCCGGAGGCCTACCTCTCTTTCCCTTTCCTCCTCTCCCTTCCCTTGCCCTCCGCCTCCCCATATACAGGTTGGCAACGCACTTGCGACACCCCTGGAGTAGCTAGTATCTATAGCCGGTGGTGGTCACTTAACATCACGTGACCTACCTGTTTGTTTGCTTCCTATGATACAAAAAAAATATATTGACATATTAAAGATCCAGCTATTCTAAAATTCTTGTTCTCTCAACGTTGCCGGCTCTTGTACTAAGGTGTCGCAAAGAAGTCTAGTTACGTTAACTAAAAATGTTTGTTTTTTGTTATCCTGGAGAAACCCTTGCGTTTTATGGGACAAAAACTATCCTGGATGTAATCTCGTAATATTAGTTATCACTATGTCAAGTTTCGTCAAGATTGGTTTAGTACTTTTAGAGTGATACGTGTTCATAGGGACAGACAGACAGACAGAAAGAGAGACAGACAAAAATTGTAAAAAGATGTAAGAACTTCTATATCGATAACATAGTCTACCCTGATTAAAATTTTCAAAATATATTTAATGTACAGATTTCGACTAGTTACAGTTTTATTATAGTATAGATTATTATTGATACATTGTAATTATATTTCTTTATATAAATTCTTATAAATGTTTTTTTTTATTAATATTTCCTAACCTTAGTTAATGAGTTATTATTTTTATAACACATGAAAATATTGAAGCAATTATGTAACATTATGTTTATCGTCCGACATTATATATATTTTAATAGTTATGTGCAGCATTTTAGGCGTGTTTTGCAAACAAACAAACCTGCCGTAAGACATAACAGATAAAGTTAACTGGCGTGTATATAATTATTTTTCTAACTATGAATTTTACTCGTGTAAATATTAATATTACTCGTGCAAATGCATTTGTAAATGTAGGTTGTACTTAATGTATACTTGAGTGTACCATCCCTTAGCTGTCCAATTTGAATCTGGTTAGTTAGGATGTATTGTTAAAATAATATACATTACCCTGGCCGCTATACTCGTGGTGGGTTTCTCTAATAAGTCCCAAAGCCACTTTTGATATTGAGCACAGGTGCCTTGGCCAAACTCCTCTTCCTCCCTCTGTCGTAAACTCTCCGCTTCTTTGCGCATCTCTTCGTGTACGTGCTCTTTACGTTGGTGATATTTGTGCTGACAGCACGACTCGAGGTATAGTTCATCCACGCCCCAGTATTCCAGGTCGTCGCTAAATGCCAACACGCACATCTCATCCACCAAGTGCAGTTTGCCAGTTCTATAAAAGTTTAGAATAGAACTAAAACTTTTTGGATGCCTGAAAATAGAGAAAAGCATTCGTTCATGTCTATAAATTATTAAATATTTGGATTAATTTAATATCTACCAATTTGCCAAGATCGAACTTAGTTAAATTCAAATTTTGTAATCAGTCAAAGTGTTTAAGATCTGGGGCCACGATTTTTTTTATCTTCATACATGCGTTAATCGTTTGACTATATCCACGTGATTTTAAATTGAAGATTTAGTCTAAGATGTCAAACACGCTTAACCTGGACGGGAACGGGATGGGGGGGAGGGGCGAATGTCTATTAAGTGTAGCAGTCGAAACACATTTATATGGGGCTGGCGATTGATTGTTAACATTAGGCAGCTAGTCAGACGAGCTTAGAAAGAGCTACATTGTTATACTATGGTTGCATCACAGATCACAATGTTTTCCTTCACCTAATGCTTCGCCTCATCCGCGAGGATTTCTAAATATTGAAACGCAATGTAAATTTCTTAAAATG
Source organism: Antheraea mylitta (assembly GCA_014332785.1). Lineage (NCBI taxonomy): Eukaryota > Metazoa > Arthropoda > Insecta > Lepidoptera > Saturniidae > Antheraea > Antheraea mylitta. Next base: position 7,543,883 of record JACEII010000001.1, read on the forward strand.
TATATCATACAGCATTCTATATCTTGGATATATTTTATTCAATGTGTACCTGTCAAAGAAGTATTCGTTATCTTGAAGGGAGTAATCGTCGCAGAGCTCGGTGATAGCCTCGTGTGTATTGCAGTCGCGCAGCCGGCCGAGCCGCGTGTGCGGCAACCGCTCCAGCGTCCGCCACAGCACCTCATGCCGCACACCGCCCACGTTGATGATAACGCGCTTGCTCAGAGCCTTCGCGCGTAGCATCATAAACGGTTCCGGTGGTAACGATGACATCGACCTATAAATATTACATTAGGTTCATTTAAAAATATATTTTTAATAGCCCCTTTTTTGTTCAGATTGAAATGATTAATGTTCATTGTAAAAATATTCAAATAGCCACCTGTACACTACGTTGTGGGTTTAATTAGTTGTTTTGAACAATTTTAATCAAAAAACGGCAGGCATGTCCGTCGCTCTGACAGTTCAAACAGCACAGGCCATGTGGTGGATGCGCATTGTGCCGATGAGACACAGTTTGTAAATGGGGGGTCTAACTCTCACTCCCCCTTGAAGACGTAGTGCCGGTAAGGCAGTTCCTGTTTCCTCGGCCATAAGATATAAGGCGCTATGGGGTTTTAATCCGTGCGAATCAGACATAACCCATCCTCAAATGCCGTTAGGGTACCCCCAATGTAAAAAAGACTATACGTATTCATTCATAAAAATAGAATACAGACCTGGAGTGTGCCCGCTGTAGCGCGGCGTTGCCTGTGAGAGCGGTCATGGGTGCGGGCGCGGGCGCGGGTGCGGGCGCGAGCGCAACCCCTCGGTCGAGCAGCGCATCCTGAGCGGGCGCCGCGAAGCCCATGGGCGCGCGCGGGGGCGAGTCGCCCACGTGCAAGCGCGCGGCGCCGCGGCCCGCCCCCTCGCCTCCCATACCCGCTAGCTCATGGCGCCAAGCGCCGTCTCCTTATTACCTCCCAGAAACTCATACTTTCTATTGATTTCTGGAATACAAATTAAAACTTATTATTAACTCAGATTAAAAGGCATACTTTTTTATTTTTTAACTGATTATATAGTCGTAGATTTCCAAAAAAACATGTATCAGTAACACATGTAACAGTAGGTAGGTTACTTAATCAAATTATGCCTGATGATATTGTGACCTATATTGTATTATTTGCACACAATTTAATATCGTTGATTATTCGTAAATAATTTCAACTTAAACGGGGCAATTTACAGTATCAGAAGAAGAAAAGAAGTTCTGATGCATACTCAATCTTACATAACACCCTAGACAATTTTTTTTTTTCAAAAAAAACTGACTACACAAAAGTTTTTCGAAAACTATTTCCGCACCTCCAGTCTAAATTTTTGGGACGAGACAGTAAGTAAGCAGGTACAGTGTGTTGCCGGTAATATATTACAATGTATCTAAATGTCTAATGTTGCATTATAAATAATGATATCACTATTACTATGCTGTAAATAACCATTTCACGTTATTCAAAAGCCAATTAATATCCCCATGTCATTAGTGTAATTACCAACTCATTTCCTATTATCAGATCACGCGGACTATAATAAATAAACGTGATATGGGAAACGAAAACACACAGTTTACTGTACTCACATACAGTGTGGGATAAACTGTGTCACGGTGAGTGACATCCGTCCTGGTTTGAAAAGGCTTAACCTCTCTAAATTGTTTCACAAATGAATTTCACCGGAATTCCGAGTAAATTGCGTCAATTCAGATAGGATAAAATTGAACGTATAAAAAGCTCTAGATAGACGCTATGAAGGTTAGAACATAACCGTGTTATTACAAAAAAGTTAAATACGCATTGAACTCTTACTTAAACAAAGTTTGATCACAAAAGAGTGCCTTACCCCTGTATATTATTTATATTGCTTTCATTAAAATATTAAACCAGATGTTTAGCTAGACACCGCTTGGACACGTTTTTGTAATAAAGTATTTTAAACATGATTTCAACTAAATTTTAAATTTCAGGCACTGCTTAAAACTCGTGCTAGACCCGTGTTTTAGTTTCTGTAATAGGACCGATTCGGTTTATGTTTAGGTTTATGTAGGCATATAGTTCGTCTGTGTGGAACCTTATGTAAATAACAGTCATTAATAAAGTCGTCTGAATGTATAAATTTCATTTATTTATCTATTTTTCTCTCGTACTTACGCCGCGTCGTCATTAAATTACAATAACTTTCGATAGAGTTGGACCAAATTTAATGAAACAAAGACTAAGTTACTCTTGTAGATATGCTTTATCTGCCTTTTCTTACTAAGGGTTTATTGTGAACTCAGTATTTTAGTATTAATGCGTGGTCATAAAAACAGACAGACATTTCTTAAAAATGATTGAAATGTATTCTATCACTTATTCCTAGACACTTGCAAAAACATTTTTCACGTAAATCGAAAAAGTACAGACACGTTAAATTGACATTCTTATTATATGCTTAGATATAATTGATTTGTGTTTATATATAAAGAAAATATAGTTCCTTTAAACCTTAATCGCATCAAAACTACTCAACATATCAGCGAAGGATTATGACCATTCGATACGGAATATGTACTTTTATTTGGATCTAATTGAGATATTGCTATTTTTTAAATCCCCAACGAAAGGGACTGGGAATCGCCTAGTGGTTATTTCAACATAACGCACCTATTTTATTCTGTGACGGATATGACACTGTTTTTTAAAATAATAAAGTGGCAAACAATCATGCAATCCACCTGATGTTATATAGGCATCGCAGCATATAGCTATGTCTCACTTAGGGGAAAGTGGGGGAATTGGGAACACTTAACTTCAAACGCTAAAAATAATTGAAAAAGGTTATAAACTAAATCAAATTTTATTGCTACATGAACTTTAGTTATCTATGTACTTAATAGTCATAAAACGTTATTTAAAATTTTTCGTTTTAATAAAAATATAAACGAAAACAAAAAACATTGCCGTTCCTGTTTGCCCGATACTCTATGGGGTAATTGAGATCATCCCATGGGGGAAAAGGGAATGGTATGAGGTAATTAAGAAAGACGTTTGATCGATCTTTCTTACGTAATTACAAGGCATCTGAAATAATTTGTAAAGTTTAAATATTTTTACACAATCAACCAGTAGTTCTATGGGTAATTAGGAGTGTAAGGGGTAATTGGGAACGTTCCAAATTATCTAACTAATGCCGTTTCCAATTACCCGAATCAGTCAATATACATAAAAATGGCCGCCACTCTCAAAAGCATTTTTCATTAACTTCAATCTATGTTACACTTGAAAACAGATACTGCGTGTATGATATGAGCAAAAACATAATACCTTTGAACTCAAGAATATGATACTTACATGCGTTATAACTGATGACAAAAATTATATCGAAAATACAAAAATAATTGTTCGACTTACAGTGACAAAACTAGTGCGTCTTTTCAATCCTACTTTCGCATACGCAATGAATGGCTCTCCATTCAGCCGTAGAATAGGTTCGCGACAGTGTAGTACGGGGAGATGTACTATTTATCTAACTGTTCCCATTTACCCGTCGCTCTCAATCACCCCACTCTCCCCTAATTAAAGAGGACCGTAGTTCTGATGTCAGCTGTTCTTTTTTGCTTGTTCCTTCTGAGTGCGAGCATTGCTGTTGGTGACAGAAATAGGTCTAGCGGTAACGTTTCTACAGTGGAACCTCAATAATAATAAAACCGAACTAATATCATAAATGCGAGAGTAGGTTTGTTTGTTTGTTATATTTTTACGCCTTAATTACTCAACAGATCATCGTGAAATTTTGCAAACACGTTGGCAGGAAGTACAGAAAAGGAGATACAGAATCTTCCATCAAGAAAATATGTAATACTCCTGAGGGATAAGTCAAATCCTTTATATATATATATATATATATATATATATTAACGTGGAGAAATGCCTACGGTTACCCAGGGTGAGGGAGAGAGTGCGTTATGTTCAATTCGCGCGAACTAAACGTTTTACTGTCCGCCACATAGAAGAGGTGGCCAGGGATCGATCTAGCTATCTTCCTGAGAATCACCCCTACGGCAACTTCGTAAAAGGTGGTTGACAGTCTCCTCCTAATAGGGAGGCAAGCTGGGTACACAGCTAGCTGCTTCTCCTTGTCAGCCAAACTTGTAAAATGAGGAGATGCGGTCTAAGCTGCGAGTAGAAGCTAGTTAGATACATATCTTATGGATCTAAAGATATTTGTCAATATTCCAGCAGTTTTCTAAACATATAGTTGCAGAAAAAAATAATCCCAAGGAAGGTTGATGTCAGGCAGGCGGTCGATCGTAAAAATTAAGACAAATCATACATCACATGACAAACATATTTTACCGACCCTACTTAGGTGGGATAAGGGTAAGAAGAAGATTCCAGCGGTCTTCTCTATGAAAATTTTTGTAAACGGTTTTTTCGAACTGACTATGCTATTCACCTAGCGAGGTGTTGACAGCTTCACCAGATGGTCTTCTAAAAGCATGATTCATGTTTGTAATCATATTATTTTCCCTGCTTTCGTCCCTCTGACGCAGGTCAGAGACATTTTGTAGTGCGAGGAAGAGTGATGGCGTGGGTTTCTATGCTCTTATTTGGTTGGGCTGTCTGTACCTATTGTAGTTGCAGCCTATTTATATGACGGAACAAAAATCGTAGTATGTGTCAGTTAGCGTTGACGATTATGACATTATTAAGTATATACCCTATATTAATATATTACAGTATTGGTTCCTTGGTTATAAAGTGCGCCACAACGTTTTACTGAGATGATATTCTCCACCTCAGGTACACGTTCCTCGTACGTTAGACTATTCGCTGAAATATCTTATAAAATATTATGTTCTGTAAAGACGACAAATTACCTTCATTTTCCAGTAAAAGTTCTTTATACGGCATATCGAGTAATACTTTAGTTACTTGGTTTATTAGCTCTGACAATATATTTTGAAAACATTAATGATTTATGTATCAAGTAAGTAGTTGTCAGTCAAATCTTTTTGTAAAGTGTAATTTAAACTATAATAAAAGCATTCTAAGTCCTATTACATGATTTAATCAACTTCTATAGCAAACTTCAATGTAATTTGTATAGTTATTAGTGCATAATTGTAGAGTCAATAAGTAAGATTATTAAGTAAATTACATTATAGATTAATAATATTTAATATGCATGCTGTTGTTGCCTGTAAGTAGGGTCATATCTAGCAATAACGTTTTAATTTTAATAATTTAATTTTAATAATAATATATTGATATTGACTCTGCTGGTAACCTAAATAAATAAATAAATATCAGAGAGTATGTATTCGAACATTATGGTATTACAGTCACAGTCTAAATATTAATTTAGGAAAAGTTTTACTTTAAATGAAATTAAATTAAAATATATATTTTAAGGTAATTTCACTCTCTTTTATGCTTTTTTATATGTAATCTAATTAAAAAGGTACACTACGATTATTTACGAAACATACTTTATAATTTATATTCATATGATATGGCTTTACTACTGTATGTCCATTTAACAAACTTTTGTATAGATTTTTTCTTTTTAGTCATATAACAATGTACTTATTTTTTGCTCAATAAGAAAAATATGCACATTATCATAGTAATAAGATCCGGCATCATATTTTTTTTATCGAACTGACTACGCTATTGAAGCAAGATCTTAACGGCTTCACAGGACTATGACGTCATAATATTTTATCAGAATTAGTCAATAAGCTTCAAGAAATGTATTTGTAAGCAAACCTGAATTTTTTATTAACAAAAAGATAACATAATCAACGGCACTATCAGCACAAATGCTATTTGCGTAGTTATCACCAATTACAAATCCCTCTATAGCGAAATTATTAGAGATAACAATTTAGTGATAATTTTACGTGCTTGCGTACCGTTCCGCATGACTGGTGTATCGTCATCATCCAATACTGAACATAAGGTTCAGATTCCTGTTAACAGTATCCAGACTCGAATTTTTTTGGCATCATGTACATCTTTAAAAGACGAAAACACTTAAGAGAAGTGTTTAGATTATCGATCGGGACGCACGCGTACCTTAAATCTCGTTTTCGGTAAGGAAACAAAAATCGTATATGCTTTTACGTTCAACATCATTTTCTTGTGCCCGGCCGACTCCAACATCATTTATAAGACATTAAGGTATGTACCGTTGTTGTATCTTTATTGTTGTTATCAAAAAGAATCGTACGTGTCGCCTTGGATCTACATAGAGTAACGGGAAGCTACCAACGGTATTTCGACGATGCATGTGCTACATCTCTTTGATGTTAAAATCCGATAACTTTCCTGTAGCATATCTTGGATTTTTTTAATAAGATATCTATCGGATTCGAAGTTATTTTATACATAAATGAGAATTATTCTCCATTTCTATCGAATCATAATTATATTTATTAAGAAATTTTATTATAACTTCACATCAATAACATCGAAATGTATATATTTTTTACTTTATTTTTGGCAATCAATCTTTCAGATTATTACTGCCATTGTCACGTAGTCAATAATATTACAAGCGTCGTACGATCATTTCAATATTAAGGGTCGTGTGAATCAATATTCTAACAAGATAGTAGATCCCTTCCAGGGAGTTTTTGTGGCATCTCAGAATTTCATGCTCCGTGGTATTATTTTCCATTGACTTCACTTATTCACAATAACCTAATTATATTACGTAAAACACCACCAAATTTACAAAATATAGAGTTAAATAACGCAAAATCTATACTATAATAAAACTGTAACAAGTCGGAATCTGTACATTAAATATTTTTTGAAAATTTTAATAAAGTTAGACTATGTTATCGATATAGTAGCCAAAAATAATCTTTTTACAATTTTTGTCTGTCTGTCCCTATAAACACGCATCACTCTGAAAGTACTAAAGCAATCTTGACGAAACTTGACATTGACAGATTACATCAAATATACTTTTTGTCCCATAAAACGCAAAGGGTTCTCTAGGATAAAGGATTAAAGTCTAGAATCTAAACCCGTATTACTCTGAAAGTACTGAACCAATTTTAACGAAACTTAACACAGTGATAACTGACATTATAAGGCTACGTCCAGGATACTTTTTGTCCCATAAAACGCAAGAGGTTCTCCAGGATAACGAAAAATAAAAATTTGTAGTTAACGTAACTAGACTTTTTTGCGACACCTTAGTACAAGAGTCGGCAACGTTGGAAGAACAAGAATTTTAGAATACCTGGTTCTTTAATACACCAATATATATTTTTTTGTATCATAGGAGGCAAACGAACAGGTGGGTCACGTGATGTTAAGTGACTACCGCCGTCTATAGACACTAACAACACCAGGGGTGTCGTAAATGCGTTGCCAACCTCTATATGGGGGAGGGGTAAGGGGAGGGAAAGGAGGAAAGCGGAAGAGAGATAGGTCTCCGGTGCTATCACTGACCGAAGGAAGCACTACAATGCAAGTAATGTTATTTCACGTCAGTTTTCTGTGAGAGGGTAGTATTAGCCCAAACGAGACAACCTATTCATGCTGAAACCAGCTACAGTTTCAGCGTGGCACTACCACCTACACAAATTATTAATATATCAATAGACACAATTTAGGATACCTGGTAGCTGGTTAACGTTGTATTTTTAATGCGCATTTTGATTTAATTAATTTTGATTTATGAATAAGTTTAGGAATATTTTTTTTTCAATAACTCTTAAACGCATTTAAAAACATGAATTTATCACAGTCAGACACATTTTTTTATAAGCAATCATACGCCCGCTGATATATTTTAAGGTCAACTCGGCTAAGACCGGCATACTTCATTTAAAATTTTATCCAATAACCAAACTTGATATATTTTACTTATAAATAAAAAAGAATTAATTTCAAACCAATAATTTTTTCCACAGCAAAGAACAATTTCATTTTATTAAATGTTATTTATATTAAGATTTCACCATATACAATGAAACAACGATAAACGTACATGTAAACGTAAACTTAGGACTGACGCCATCTTAAATATATGCGTCGATAACATACGCTGCTCCAATTATCGCTATCTTCATCGTGCAGCCAGTACTGCACTAAACTATAGCTATAGCTAGGTTAGTTTTTATCTTAATTGAACCTGGTAGATAATGCTACAAACGGGTTCTAGGCTAATTTAAAAAAAAAATCACATATAATCTAGGTTTATGTTTGAGTGAGCCCCTGGATAGTTTGGATTCTCAATTGGAAGCGGTAGTTGTGGCTGCAATCGGGTACGAGTTTTATTTTTAGTTCAGACGAAGTTGTACGGGTCAGCTAGTTATGAATAAAGTATAAAATCCACTACATGACATACTAAAATCCCGCCAAAAACTACAATCGAAATATTATAGAATATTTCAAAATATTCTCTTTGCAAAGAAATACATATCTGTAATATTTTTTTTCGAGGCCTTAAGCGATGGATCATATTACAACCAAGCTTTCAAGTATAGCACTTGAACATATATTTTAGTAGAAAACTTACAACTAACCCATTCAGATATCGGGAACATTTTTTATTCTATACAGCAACAACTCCACTAAATCAACTTGGGTATGCAAATATTTGCCACGACCCAAAAAACAAAAAATCGTTACTTAATACTACTTAGGATAAAATAACCATTGAGCATTGGTATTGTGTAACCAATAATGTATTCAGTTTAGAATATATTAATCTGTCCTCATATAATATCAAATTGCGTCCCATATCAAATTTAAATGACAAACAGTGTAGAAAGCGTTTTTGGATCGCTTATACCTTGAATACTGAACACCGCCACTGAACAGTATAAAATACCTCTCACAAATTTTATTTTTAAGATATTAAGATGGCTGGCATTGTAAAAGGCTTTGTTATCTTGAACAAGAGTATCATCACTTTATTTACCTTTGAGCTTAAGTAATCATAAAAGCTAATAGATCCATACTAATAAAATAAGGAGATAGCGTTTGTAAGTTTGTGAGATCCATACTAATATAATAAGGAGATAACGTTTGTGAGATCCATACTAATATAATAAGGAGATAACGTTTGTGAGATCCATACTAATATAATAAGGAGATAACGTTTGTGAGTTTGTGACGTTGTAAGGGGTAATCCCAGGAACTACTGGTCACATTTAAAAAATTCTTTCAATGTTAGTGACCTCATTTATCGAGAAAGGCTATGATATGCCATCACGCTAAGGCCACTAGGAGCGGAGCACCCTTGAAGAATATTTCGAAATCGCTTTTTTCCTTTTGTGAGCTTCCGCTGTGTGTTAGTTCTTTAACACGTTCACGCCGGCGCGTACCACCGGTGGCCTGCACTAGACTGTCTTTTCTGGCGGCGCCAGTACAATCGAATACGTACCACCGGTGGTACGCGCCGCCAGAAAAGACAGTCTAGTGCCGGCCACCGGTGGTACGCGCCGGCGTGAACGTGTTAAGTAATGTTTATTGGTCATAATAAACAAGAATTATGAATTCTTATCAATAGGTAATGATATAAAAACCGAGTCACAGCAATAGGTCAGCAAGTAATATATATGTATATATATTCACACAAGTTTCTCGTATATTTTGTACGCTACAGTGTAAACAAACGTAGGATGCAAGGGGCCCTTGTTATCCGTAGAAATGTATCAAAATACCAAGTAAAGAAGTAGTACGGTGAACCTGTAAACCCTTGCTAGGTCAATAGCGTAGCCAGTTCGAGAAAAAAACAACAAGTAGAGATTATTATTATTTTAAAAGAGCCCACAAAACCTATATCCTTTGTATCCCACGTGGATTTGTTTCATCGATTAAATATTAAAAACAATAAGAAAAGACTTTATTGTATTTTAAATTACACTTAATTACAAATAAATATACGTATAAAATGCGGATATATTCTATCATGAGAGATTCCAAATGTAATATTATTCAGACGACCGTCATAAGCCTACCGAAATAAATTAGACGGAAACAGGGGCACATGTTGGGAGAGGTTCGGGAGATATAGAGTGGGCGGAGGTTATTGATTGCGGGATCGCGTGGCTCTTCGCGACTCAGTAGATTGATAAAGTCGGCAGTAATCTAATATTAGTAGTCTATTTCCAAAAACCACTAACTCCGGAATTACACAATATCGGAACCGAATAGAACAATAAGGCCAAGGAAGGTCACTAACGCTCAAATGATTAACATCAGTTATTTTTAAACAAATATTAGGTATAAATCTTGTTTATTCTATAACTATTTTTATTCTTGTAATATGAATTATTCTATACACTAGCTACTCGTCCCAGCTTCGTACGGATTTTCTTGCGAAGAGCATGAAATCAAATTATTTTACGTTAAGGTTATGTAATAAAATAAAATAGCAACTGAAGAATTGAATGTCAATTGTGTCAATATTTTTGAAGATCTTTTTAATGCACCTATTCTTTCCCACTCGATAACTCACTTTTTATGAAGATACTTTAACCCAAAATTTCAACTTTTCTGCAATGTACTTCAAATATTTTGTTGCACAAAAAACTTGTTTTGACAATTACAAACACAATAATAAAATAATTCGTAGAATTAGTTACAACTATTCTAAAGTGGTACGGTTACATACATTCTACAATAATTTATCTTTGTACATATAAGATACTAGCGGGCCCGGCGGACATTGTTCTGCACTGATTTAAAAAAAACCTTAAAAAATTATATAACTAAACATTTCTTGTGAATCACTTTATTTATTGTTGGCACCCGCATGAAAATACTTTCAGTAGTTTTTCAATTTATCGCGATACTTGCGATTTCAGTTATGTATGTAATGATAAACAGTTATAAGTACCTACTACTTCTAACTAGCAACTACTTCAGGTGACCCATATAACTTAAGTTACCTAGCGAAGTAAGTGCACTTAACTCATTTTATACTTCTCTGAGAAGTTGTTACAGTCGTTCCTAGATTGTAGATGGTATTAAAATGGGGTAACATTCGATTCGAACTGAGCTGATTAAATTTGTACATACGTTTTATTCGAGCCTTGTTATGATTGTGGCAACTAGACTTTCATTATACAAAAAAGTGGGTATACCATGAAATAAATATGCCGTGGATCTTGATGACGTATTATGCAACAAATTTAATTTGGAAGAAAAAACAGTTTAGTAAATAAAACAGTGTTCAGTTCACACGCGATAGAAGTGAAACTTAGTATTCTCATTTTTTTAAGAGAATAAAATGAATAAATTCAGTATGACTGTGGTAAAAAATAATTTTCGGTATGATTTTGTAATAATTTACTATATAATACAATAAAATCGCAACTGAATGCAAGTCTTTTTATTGTATTCTGTCCCACACACTCACTCATCTTTATATGGAGATTTTTTAAACCAACATTTTCTTCTATACAAACCATGTTCTGCGTATTAGAAGTACGACAAAGAAAGAATTAGCCAAGTAGGTGCAGCTGTTCGGAAGTTAATATAATTCAAAGATAAAATTATGGTTAGTGTGTCATAAAAATACAAAATTTAATTCGTAGTTAATTCCATAGTATCATATTAGTATATTATTTTAAGAAAAGGGGGGTTTATTTATTTTTTAATTACTGCTTAGCCGTACAATTAACTAAAATGAGCTACGAACTTAATATTTAATTTCCATAATTAACAGCGTCTGGCTACGAACGCAAAGTAAGTTTCACGGACAAGTTAGATTAACTTGAGCATCATAATCTTGTTTCTTGACATCAATATATTCTCGCATTTATATATAATGTATATCTCTCATTTTATAGTTATTCACCCATATATACCAAATAATATATATATATATATATTTGCATTATAGTACGCGAGTATATATGGGTGAATAACTATAAAAGTATAAAACTATAAAAGTGTTTCAAGAGCATCCTAGTTATTATCTTCTATACGATAGACGAAGATAATAACTAGGATGCTCTAGAAACATCGGGGGATTGTTGGAGGTATTAATAATAAATTGCGAAGCCTGTTGCTAATGCGGCAAGAGAATAATGTATAAACTTGATTCTTGAATCTATAAATGTGAAAATGGAATTGAAAGGTACATTAATTAGCCCATTTTCGTTATTTATTATTTTGGTAGGTGGTAGATGCTGAAGCTATTACTGGTTTCAGCATGAACGGGTCAGCTCGCCCGGGTTAGTAACATTCCTCTGAGAATAAATCGACGTGAAGTAACAGTGCTTACATTTTTGCGTTCCGTTCGATTACTAAGAGTGCCGGAAGACCACCTCCCTTCTCCCTTCCTCCTTCCAAATATACAGGCTCGTAATCCACTTGTGACTCCCCTGATATTGCTAGTATCTGTGGGCGGTGGTGATCACTTAAAGTCACGTGACCCACATGTTCGTATGCCTCCTTTGATATAAAAAAAACCAACCTTGTGAAGCTGGCATGGCCATCAACGGTGTACTGAAACCTCGACAAAATAAAGAGAAAAAGATATCTCTCAAATATATGTATTTTTGTAGGTAATGAATTAAAACGTCTTTGTTTACTTGTACTAATTGCCTACAAATAAGTAAATTGAAAATTATGATGTTTTCTTTAGTACATAATAACAATTGTTATGTTAATATATACTCAATGTACACAGGACAAAATGGGGTAAGTTCCTAAGCCAGTATTTGTTGCCGGCACGCGGCGCCATACTGTCTGTGTGTTAACACTTATCGTAGGCATAAGTCGAACGAGACAACATTACACAGTGCCTGTTCAAGTATCGATAAACTCACGAAGGAAATATATTTTTATATCAATCTTAGTTTATCTAATGTGTAAGCGAGATAGAATATAGGCTCAAACAACATGTAGGCAACCTCCGTATTGATCTCGAGTCTTGAACGGACAGCCGAGGCGCCGCTGGCAAGTAAATAAGTCTCGCTACTTCGCAAAACTTATCGGCACACCCATCATCTGGTTGTTGAACGAACAAAAAAATGATATTCTTATTTATATTACACTAATCTCTGCCCGCGACTTCGTTCGCGTAGAATAGATACACTAACACCAACACTAACACGCAGCAGTTTTCAAAAGGAAAAACATCCCGATTTTGAAACATTTTTCATCTGTGCTCCGCTCCTATTGATCTTAGCGTGATGATATATAGCCTATAACCATTCTCGATGAACTAGCTATAAGGTATTGAAAGAATTATTCAAATTGGACCAGTAGTTCCTGAGATTACCCCCTACAACGCCACAACATGACAACGTCACAAACTCACGAACTTTACCTCTTTATAATATTAGTATAGATTTTTCATATTAGTGGAGACCGTGTACTAAAATAAACACTTGGTACTTTTGCATGGAATTCGAGCTGGCTATCATATTTATGTAAAGAACATGATGGCTAGCTACTATATAAATTTAATATATATTTCAAGTCTTTTTTTTATCTCGTACTGACTAAGCTATTGACCTAGCAATGTCTTAACAGTTTCACCGGACTACTAAGGCGAGCGCTTAGGGCACTCAGCCGATTTTTTTTGACAACTAGCTCAAGGGTGCACAGCACACCTCGGCTTGGACTCTTGCATGATACGTGCAATTCGCGACCTATTTGAGCTGACCTAAGCTAACTATTCATACATATATGAGTTGTTGGAACATGTATGTGTACCAAGCGTACATATCTCAACAACTTTTATATATGTTTCGTAACGGATTAAATATTTCTAGATACATTATATATTTCACGAAAATTTATTTCTTGCTTCATTATTTGATCACACATTATTATTATCCCCATTTATAAGTCTCCATAAATATATATAGGAGTAAGTCAAGAGGTCCAAATTTGGTGATGTTTTTATGGTAGTACATAAATATCTTTAGACTTATTTAAACAAAGGCTTTTTAATTTTACTCTTTAATTATTACAACCTTATTATAATCGTAGAAATCTACTTGGAAATATCCGTGTAGTTAGAACATTTCGTCATATGATCTACGTATCGCAGAAAAAGTTTTATCTTAAAAATCAGTGTGTTTATCCATAAAACATTTAAGTACTAAATCTTCATGACAATGCTCATAAAGCCTGATCTTCTTTTCAAGTATTATGATATTACAGTTACAGATTACATGAGATTATCGAAAGAACGAAGTCTTTTTGAATTAACTTACAGAATATAATAAAACCTATTAATTAGGACTTAATTATTATTTGGTAATTTTCGTTATAAAAATGACAATTTGCGGTGGTCCTGACTTCTTACCGTTAAACACTTAACATTTAATTTTACATTATATCCAAAAAATGATGTATAGTTGTTTGGATGTTTGATATATTTAAACAACTAGACAAAATATAATGAAAATATAATTGACATGTTATCAGGTAGGACATAAGCGCTATGAAGATTTAACGCTCATTTTCACACAACCAAGGTTAAATATAAATAAGTTACTATCAAATTATATATTTCTTTTATTTATTTAATGTTTGTCTTCTTTTAACAATTTTAGTGAGTATTGTCAATTGAATATTTTTCTTTGAATTCATACCAAGAAATATACAAATCTTCAAAGATCGTGGAGAGCTTTTTATTGGATAAATAATAGATATTAACAATATTCAGTCAGTAATACATAATTATCTATATGAAAAAAGCTTATATTTTTTTTTTCTCGAACTGACTACGCTATTGACCTAGCAAGGTCTTAACAGCTTCACCGGACTACTAATATATCGTTTTGGATTGAACTCCTCCGAAACGGCTGGATCGATTTTTATGAAATTTATATGTATATGTTGTAGGTACGAGAAGAGGTCGCAAAGTATCTTTTATATCTCTAGGTGATTAGGGTGTCCTATTCAGTTTTTTTTTTACAATTTTCACCTTCCTAACCCCACCCTCCCACTTTAAAATCGCGATTTTAGTATTATTGCATGAACAATATCCTAACGATTCAACGGTTTTAAACGTATTTCAAACAAAACGAAATTATTGATGTTGCTGAATAACAGATGGCGCTACGTCCGCTTCATCGAAATTTCTTTCACACAGGCGTAAGTCATTCACTAAGGCTGGGTTGCACCAAAATGTCGGTTATTGTAACTGTTAAAGTTAACTATAACAATGACAAGATCCACTAACAGCTACATTTACCAAAACCAGTTGCACCATCAAAAGTTTTGTAATAGTTAAAGTTATTAGGGTTACTGCGTAAATAATGCAATTAGTCCCTAAAATCAAAGAGGGTAACATTTTTTACTTGGCAAGTCTTTGTTATATCTGTCACCAGATGATCCTTGCGCACAAAAAATCATTGCGTTTTAATTACTTTCCTTTGTTATTTAATTTGCATCTGTTTCCGTGAAGTTGTATATTAAATATTTGAGTATTGATATGTTTATATCAATGGTTAATTTGGACAAAAGTAATTCAAGTATATCATATGTTTTTATAATATTATATATTTAGTGCTGAACATTAAATTTTAAAAACGCATAAACAGAACAGTTCCTCCTTCATAGTTTACATGATGTTTACATTACACATGTTAGCTGTTTTAACAAATTCTCTATAAAGTACAAAACCAATGCATATGTTAATTTGAAGAAACCTGAAATATGTTTAAGAAAATTTTTTGTCACAGTTTGTGAACTGATGAGCTCCAGGAATATTAATTTTCATCCTTTCCACAGGATTTCTCACAGTAATGATATATATTTTAAAGTTTTAACTAGTAAACAAGACAACCGATTCAAAAATTGACAATAACAATAACGTTAACCGGCCAACATCGAGTCGTAATAGTTAACGTTAACTCGTGACGTCATTTTAACCATTGTCAACTGGTGCAACCTATTTTTTGCTTAACAATAACTATAACCTAATTTTTGACTTTAACATTGACTGGTACAATTCAGCCTAAAGCAACTAGGTATTTGTTTAAGCGAGTCGCTGAATTATTTGGTGTCCCAATTGGAAACCGTGGGAATCACTATAATCGGGTTCTAGGTTTATTAAGATTTTGCTAGTTTGGAAATGCAATTGGAACCGATAGGTAACCGACTTCACGAAAACGAAGTTGCGCGGGTTAGCTAGTATATTTATAAATTTGTATAAACTTCAATTCAAAATTGTTTAAATTCTCAACACATGTATATGATTCCAAAAGTGAATGGACCACACATAATAAAAAAGTAACTGCATACCTCATTTTTAAAGACTGCTAACAATAACGAATTACGCAGGCTCGTGATCTAACAACACGAGCGGCTCCACTCATCACATTGATTATGAACTGCTGACGTAAAGTGGATATTTAAAAACAAACCGGCCGTCTAACACTGACTGCCCGGGGAAATAATAAATACAATGGATTTTCCGCTACGTTTTATGTTATTTTATGGCTTTATTGGCTATTATGAAATGCGAACGTAAATATAATTAGCTGTGTTTTATGTTTAGGTGCGTACTTTGTTGCTTTAACTGCGATGGCTTTCGAGAAAAAATAATTACCAATGCCTTTGTTTTTAAAGCAATCCATTATGGCTTGTTCCGTCTATATATATCTATATCTATATATATTATGACTTGTTCCACACCCGATTAAGCCTCCCACGGCAGCGGCTCAAGCCTAGGTTCGATCCCTCGTTAGGGAGCCCTTGAGTGCGTTGCTTGCGCGATACGGTGACACACAAATATACATCACCGCTACAACACTACACGATCACCCCCACACACGTGCACGCCTACACGCTTACACATGAAAGTGGAAGGGTTTACTTTTTTTCCCTTATCGAACTGAAAAACTTGAGCTGGTTGCCAAAATAAAATCGGCTGAGTGCCTTAAGCGCTCGGTTTACTAGTCCGGTGAAGCTGTTAAGAACTTGCTGGGTCAATAGCGTAGACATTTCGAAAAAAAAAAAAAACAATTTCTTGCAGAACAGACAATTTTTATTTTTATTTTCAATTATAATTTATTTTTTGTATAGACACAAAATTGTAATTATAATGACTATGTAATGTAAATGTAAATCTTTATGATAATATTTTAAGTTATTGTTTCATTAGTTCCTTACACAGTGTAAGTGAACACGAAGATAGTTATATGGTGGGTTAAAATCCCTAATATGTTGCTGATGGTAAACCTCACATTGTTAGTATTTATATATATATTGTATACATTACATGCTATTGTGAGTGGCGTGCGTGTCGTACTTAGAATTGTTTTTAAAGAGCATTTCTATAATTGTACTTAGTCTCACAAGTATATAATTCTTTAATGCAATTTAAAAAAAAGCGTGCGGAGCCGCCGTTCCATCTAGTGGTTAATAAAATACATGAAAAATATTAAAAATAGATAACATTAAAATAATGCCATCATAAAATATAACAAAATTATCTATACTAATGTTATAAAGAGTTAAAGTTTGTGACGTTGTGACGTTGTAGGGGTAATCTCAGGAACTACTGGTCCGATTTGAAAAATTATTTCAGTGTTATATAGCTCATTTATCGAGAATGGTTATAGGCGATATATCATCATGCTAAGACCAATAGGAACGGAGCACCAATGCAGAATGTTTCAAAATCGTGTTTTTTTCGTCTTGAGAGCTTCTCCTGCGTGTTAGCGTTAGCCCAAAGTATCTATTCCACGCGAACGAAGTCGTGGGCAGAGGCTAGTATTAAATATTAAGACGCAGAGTTTTATTACAGACAACTTTAATTTAGTAACTTTAACTTACACAACGACTGTATATATTTACTATGTATACATGAATAACAGTCTGTCAGGGTATAATTCCTGGATTAAAACTCAAAGGCCTCTTCCCGAAAGCAGGTATAGGTATAAATCACAACGCCATTTCGCGGCGTATTGGACATTTCATACTCTAAGAAATTGTTATTTCTATATTGTTCTCACATACAGTAGTACTAAAATAACATTTCTCACATTCTGGTTTTCACATGATGTTTTTTGATTAGCCAAGTGTTAGTTATTAAAGTTATAATAGTAAATGTAAAAAAAAATCGAAATATTCCTGGGTACAATCCGCTGTTCAAGCCTACGGACATGTTTTTTCTCTCTCGAACTAACTACGCTATTGACCTAGCGAGGGCTTAACAGCTTCACCGGATTACTCTACGGACATGCATTAGTGGTTAATGTTTAATGATCAACCCATTTGATGCCATCTATTAGTAAGAAGTTTTTACCGTATGCCACAGATTGTTTGATGAATTATACGTGAAAATACATCATTGAATTTGTAGGGAAACATTATCTTTTGTATATTTTCTTACAGTATCGGTGTCACTAGACGAAAAATTTCGACTCGGGAACAGTTTTTTTTTTCTAGATGAAAAGAATACTATATCCTTTTTTGGTACCTTAGGCGTTAAAGCTTAATAAACAAACAAACGTACGTTCACATTTATAAAATTAGTTAGAATTATTAATTTAATTATTTAGAGTCAAATAAAAAATATGTATAATTCACATACTGTAGACGTGAAATTTCCAAAACAAGACAACATTTTTTTTTCAAACTGACTACGCTATTGACCTGTCAAGGTGTTTACTGCTTCACCGGACTACAAAGCGAAAAGAGTATGTCTAACTGTTCTCTAGTACCCGAATGCAAGCGGACACTGTTCCCACTCCACCCGATACAGTGTTTACGCCCACCAATTTTCGCCGCACAAAAAAGTTAAGGATCAAAACTTCAAATCGCTCCTATAACAACATTCACTTAAATTAGTGCTAATGTATTCCACGCCGTTGCGTCAGTTCATTATATCTTAAAATATCTAGTCACGCAATTGCATTCGAGTAAACGTTAAACAAATAAGTAGATATACAGCCAAAGAGAAGAATTTCTGTAACAAAATAGACTAATAGTAGCAAATACAAATTACCGTAACATTTATAAAATCAGCACTACCTAAGTATTTCTGTATATTGGCAACAAGCCACCTGTAAATTCAACACAAAATTCCACTACTCCACTCTCGTCGATTGTTTTGATATAACCGCACTAATGACGACCTATTGCTATACAATTAAATAATATTAATGTACGCAGTATTATTGTATGTAAAATTTTACAAATTTACGTAATGTGTGGTATGGCCTTATAAAGCTAATGGAATTGAATTAATAGTAGTACCTAAAGCCTTTATTGTTAACCTTTAATATTATATATATGAATTTGATTTTGTTAATTTACTTCGCTTTCACGCATTAAATATTAAACTAATCATCATGCAATTTTGCATACATGTTCTCAGCAGTACAGAAAAGGACATTTTCTATGCAGAAAAACATGTACAAATCTACATCAACGCGAGCATAACCGCGGGAAAAAGCTAGCACATTTATATCCGTAGAACACTCTCGTATATTATTGTTAATCATTATTTTAATTGTCATGTATGAAGGAACATTGTCGTGACCGACTGGTTAAGACCTGTGAAATGTCTATCGTATGCCTGTATGTGTGTGAGTCTTGGCATGTAGTTACGAATATTTAGAATCCCCGCACATTTAGTAATATAAATATAATTAGTAATACTGACGATAAAGTAAAACATCTGTATTCACAGTGCCACGATCTAAAGAAAAAACAGAACCATGCAATTCTCGGTGTGCAAAAGGTGTTACGCGAAAAGGACAAATTTATTGACGGGTTTTATTCTATGTGATAGTTATATGTAAATCGTAAATCTATCTAATCTAGTATATCGATCTAATCTAATCGTAATCTTAACAAGATTTTAAATTCTTTTTTTTTTCTAAAATTGACAAAATTGGAGTTTGATAAACTTAATTTTTAGTAAAATCTCTGCTTCTTCTGTTCACGACAAAACCACACGAGTTAAGCTCCGGATGCATAGTTCGGTAATTTCGGCCTTGGTATGAACAAAAAACTCCGATATGTCATATCTTTATAGTACTGAGAATTTATAAAACCTTTCCTACAACATCGGGTCCTTCAAATATAATATGAATCCATTTTTAAGGTGTCTGGCATAACCATGACTACTAGAAATAAATTGTAGATATATAGATTTTATAATAGAAATAGATTTGTAATGTATAACATTTAGAATATCCACAAAGATACTCATGTGCCCATGAGCAATTTTTTATGTCATAGCAGGCAAACGAACTGTTGGGTCACCTGATATTAACACCGTCCATAGACACTAACAACACCAGGGGAGTTGAAAGTGCGTTGCCAGCCAGTGTTTGGGGGAAAGGGAGCGAGGGTAGAGAGGATGGGGGGGGGGGGATAGGAGACTCTTACTTCACGTAGGTTTTCTATAACTTCAGCGGTATTACTCCGGGAGAGCCGACCCATTCATGCTGAAACCACTACTGGTTTAGCTTCAGCGAGGCTCTACCACCTTTTATTACCACTGGAAATAGAGTAGCCACAAAGAATCTACGCTGTATAGTCGCGTAGTTTGTAGCGTGTGGCTACGAGTCATTTTTTTGTTTTAAAAGATATCTCGGTTTCGAAATGTGGTTTTTCCATCTGAACTACTATTGTTCTATATATTTTTTGTATTGTATTGTATTTGTATATTTTTCCTGTTAGTTTTAACCCTACATCGTAGACACAAAGAGCAGTGGTATAGAAGAGTTCAATTTCTATGAGCCACATATATTTATATTTATATTAATACCACATATATTTATATTTATATTAATAAATTGTTAGGTTTGCCTTACAAAATTATTATTTTTTACAAAAAACAAAATTATATACACTTGGATTCGAACTGGGGTTACATGGATTTTCGAAGCAACCAAGCTACCTACCAAGCTACCTGAGCTATTTTTATTTTGACAGCGGCGGCGAATTTACCTTCATATTCTAGCTATATTTTTTCATTGCCTGAAATCTCAATTTAAAAAATCTATGAATAAGATCTAGTTAGATCGTTTTATCGTCCCCGAAACTACCTACATACTAATTTTTACGGCAATAGATGACGCCGTTTTCGAGATCCTCAATATATACAAATATAAAAATATACAAGAATTGCTCGTTTAAAGGTATTAGAAGATAGAAGATAGATACCATGTATACGTACCATGTATACCACCATGTATATGTTGGCGAGGGCCGGCGGAAAAATATAATATGCTCACTGAAGCACCCATTATAATATTATCGTCATAACTAACTGAATTACCCACTATAATAATATTCTCATAATTAAATCAAACACCCTTAATTCAATTTATGAAGGTCAATGCTACCACCGGTTCGGAACCTACCCAGTTATCGAGAAGAACCGGCAAGAAACTCGATCTGGTTAATCTTTTACATATTACATATTTTTACAAAACATAACCCACATAAATATTTAACGCACTAATCCTCCCATTATAATAATACCATGAACCACCCATAATAATTTTATCACATCTCAACATGAAATAATAACTAATTCGTTTGCACAAATTAATTATCGAGAGTCTAGGATAAACGACTTGCAACGTACGTATGTACCGCGTTTCGCTAGAGCCAAGACCGACCTAACGGCGGTCGCTCCGCTCCTTTTTTAACCGACGAAAAAAACGGAGGAGGTTCTCAATTCGTCGCGTATATTTTTTTTAACCGACGAAAAAAACGGAGGAGGTTCTCAATTCGTCGCGTATATATTTTTTTTTTATGTATGATCACGCATAACTTTTTACAGTATAGTCCGATTTTAATAATTCTTTTTTTATTGGAAAGGGTATACTCCGAAGTTGGTCCCATTTAAATTTGGGAAAAAAAAATCAACCCTAAGGGTATGAAAATCAAGAATGATTGATTATTCACGCACTGATTATGTATATGACCGCGCATATCTCTAGACAGAATAGTCCGAGTTGAATTATTATCCTTTGATTTGAAAGAGTATACCCAGAAGTTGATCCCATATACATGTAAACATGAAAATAGCAACCCCAAGGGTAAGAAAACCGGGCATGATTTATAATTCAGCTTCTGAGTTGTGTATTACAAATAAATTAAGCTTGTAGTAATTAGTAAGATCATAGCCACACAAAATTATAAAATAAAAACTTTTTAACAAAAATTAAACCGCCGAAAAAACTGAAAAGCAAAAAATAATAAACCTTTTACTTTATTCATCTTAATAACTAAGTTCTTAAACTAATGTAAGTATACCTAAGAAATTTTAAGTCGGCGCCAATCAAGCAAATTAATTAATTACGTAAAGCGTGATGCGCGGCGGCGGCGCAGCGTGACACACCCCTTGCATGCCGAACGCTTACGAAGTAGTACGCTTAGTTATTAAGATGAATAAAGTAAAAGGTTTATTATTTTTTGCTTTTCAGTTTTTTCGGCGGTTTAATTTTTTGTTAAAAAGTTTTTTATAATAAAGTCGAGTAGTAGGGAAAGAGGCGTAACCGGGTGACGCAACTAGTGCGGGTTGTTGTAGACGCCGACATGGCAATCGGATGACGCAATTAATGTGGGTAGGCGCCGACACGGCCATTCTGACTAAAGCGCGCTCTCTGCGCCTTTCAACATGTAGCTAATACCAAAACACCAGCAACGGCAACCACACATCGTGGCATCTAGCCAACATCGTTAAACAGGCATTACCCATCCTGGGGTCTAGTCTCGGAGACCGGGATAAGGATACACATTGGTGGCGACCACGGGCGTAAGTAAAGATGGTTTGGATAGGTTAGGTTAGGTTTAAAAAAAAACGGTTACCGGGTGACGCAACTAGTGCGGGTAGTTGTAGACGCCGACACGGCAATCGGATGACGCAATTAATGCGGGTAGGCGCCGACATATACGTTCGGCAATTAGTTTTCTAAACTTCCCAATGAATGATATGGTTTTCATTACCACTTGAAAAATGTTCTTAAGGCTGGTTAATAAATGGTGTATAAGCATATTACATTTATAGAAAGTAGAGAAAAGTACATGTATCAAAGCAAAAATGAAAGTCAACCATGATTAATATTTCTTTAAAATTTCAGTATTAAAGAAAAAACTAACGTTTCCATATTTTTAATGGAAGCTTTAGCTCGTCAGTGTCTACTAAACAAAGAAAAGAAATAAGTCGAATGATAAACAGAGGAGGATGATGTACTTAATTATTTTGTTAGTGCTAATTTGTATATAATTATCATATAGGCACATGTGGATAATGGACTCATGGACTGGGTACCAAATTAATAGAAAAAGAACTTGAAAGGTGTCAAGGGACACCCGGATGGAACGAAGTTCCTTTCGATTAATTAGTGAAGGAATAGTAATAAAATTTATTTTTTTTAAGTTATAATAATTTTTTTTTATTATTGACAAATATAATGTTATATAAACTTAATCAGTAGGCTCAATTTTCGTAACAGACAGACAGACAGAGAAACATGCGACGCCGCACAACTTACAATAGCTTACTATAGCAAAAAGTGTCGTGACAACTTTTCGTAAGAATTTTTTCCGTCTAGCCCCCTTTCACAACGCGCGATAAGGAACTTCGTTCCAATAGGAAACATGTTACCGCAAAAGGACCTTGTCAATTGTTTTCTCATCATCCACTCTACGATATATTAAAGCCTGCTTATGTAACTGAGAATTTATTTAATAATTCAGAGCCATCATTTTAGCAACTTTGAATTTCAAACGGATGGCTGATATCGATTTGGGTTCAGATTGCGTTGTACTGTATTATAACATCCGCCATGTTGTTACCATTAGGTTTGTTATTAAAAAAGCTATATAACAATTATCCATGAATTAGGTTAAAATATCAACGAGAGGTAAAATCATTCTTTATGATGTAACGAGTGCCAACCCTAAAACAGCAGTTACTAAATATTTATCTGTCCCTACGCGACGCCATCAAATAAATTATTCCTGACATGTAAAGTACCAGCGCCATAACATGTCGTGGAAATCAATAAACTCAGTACAAACGAAATGCACAACAACATTTTGTACATAAGAGTTCGTTGACATTTGACAATTAATGATACATTGTTAAGTTAAGCTTAGTGATTCCTTGCAATTATTAGCATAATAACTTATTACTATTAAAGTGCACATTGCTTTGGGGATATTAAATAGTAAACGAAAGTGAATTCTTATGCTCCGGTATATGACGTTCATTCCGGTTTTCTCGTCTCCATTCGATGTCAATCATGTTTACTGTCTTACGACTTACATGGAGTGCATCATTTAAATAATTATGTATTAATATATGAAGTTCAAAGTAATTATTTATAAGTTTTCCTTTCTATCATGTGGTTACAAGTACAAAACCACTTTTCTATTGTTAGATTTTGTTCTTTAGTCTCACAAGAAGGCAGATACCAGACTTCCTCTTAACTTTTTGTGATGAACGACCACATAAATGGGCATATGTAATTGTTATTGCATATTTCTTTTTATTGGAAGAAAACAAAGTGACTCTATTGTACTTAAGGATAATCACAGTACAATATAAAAACGATGGATACTACTATGAGATACATATACGGTGGCTGGTCCCGAAACATGACTAATAATATACATCGATTTATCGGCTTAGCATACCTTTATGGTGGTTGTTACACGAAGTGTGTGGTTGTCACAGTCTAGAAAGACACAGAGAACAATAGTTAGGAATCGATATAGGAATTTTTGTAGGTGGTAGAACCACGCTGATGCTATAACTGGTTTCAGCATGAATGGGTCAGCTCATCCGGAGTAGTACCACCCGAGCCATAGAAAAGCGACGTGAAGTAACAGTGCTTGAATTGTTGCGTTTCGTTAGATCAGTGAGAGCGCCGGAGGAACACCTCTCTTACTTTGTCTTCCCTCTCTTCCCCTTCCCCCTCCTCCCTTCCCCACTAACACAGACTGGCAATGCAATTGCGACTCTTCTGGTCTATGGACGGTGGTGATCACTTAACATCAGGTGACCCACCTTTTGGTTTGCCTCCTATGACATAAAAAAAAGAATGCACCGTAAGTCCATGTTGCGTCACCAGAGTTTCATATATAGGTATTAAACTTGGAGTTCAAATGCATGTTAATGGCTTTGAGTGACCATTTACACTGATGCAAAGCCACTATTTAGTCGAGTTGTATCAACGCGCAGTGAATCGATGCCATGACTCAATTGTCAACTATCTGAGACCCCGATTGGCACCATTACAGATACCTGATTCCATAAGCCTAGTATCAATATATAATATAAATGGAAGATATTTCCTCCCGTATCCAAACAGGATTTGCTTCTGTTTTCAATTATATCCCAATTGAAGAAAATGGTTATATCACCATTCTGATGCTCGTTCATCGTATATATAGGTAAGCATTGCTATCTATATTCTAATTCAGTCCAAGCCGAGGTGTGCCGTGCACCCTTGAGCTAGTTGTCAAATAAAATCGACTGAGTGCCCTAAGCGTTCGCCTTAGTAGTCCGGTGAAGCTGTTAAGACCTTGCTGGGTCAATAGCGTAGTCAGATCAAAAAAAAATCGAGCAGCAGGATACACACCGTGCTTGTACGGTTTGGAATTGGGGTAATAAGACGTCAATATTGTACTATTTTGCATGTACCAAAAGTTACCTATCAGTAAAGTAAAGAATATAAAATCTTTTACAAAATTCGTTCAATTATCAATATTTTGCACAACGTACCATGATATATCTCAGTCTTTATACTGCGCATATTTTTTATCAATATTTTGCACAACGTACCATGATATATCTCAGTCTTTATACTGCGCATATTTTTTAAACAAATAGGTAACTAATTGAAGTGCTTTGAAGATAACTTTTTATGAACTACTTCTGACTACTATACTATAGCACCACAATACAATTAAAGTACCCTATTAGGCCTCCCACGGGACCGGCTCAAGCCTAGGTTCGATCCCTCGGTAGGGAGCCCTTGAGTGCGTTGCTTGCGCGATACGGTGACACACTAATATACATCACTGCTACAACAGTACACGATCACCCACACACACGTGCACGCCTACACGCTTACACATGAAAATGGAAGGTTTTACTTTTTTCCCTTATCGATCTGAAAAACTCTCAGTTTTCCGATAATAAATATATGGAGGAGTTGTTGAGGCGTGTATGCTTGGTACACATTTACGTTTCAAAATCCCATACATATATGAATAGTTAGCTAGGTTAGCTAAGATAGGTCGCGATTTTGCATGCAACAAGCAACAGCCAAGCCGAGGTTGCACCCTTGAGCTGGTTGCCAAAATAAAATCGGCTGAGTGCCTTAAGCGCTCGCCTTAGTAGTCCGGTGAAGCTGTTACGACCTTGCTGGGTCAATGGAGTAGTCATTTCGAAAAAAAAAAAACAATTAAAGTCAGCATATGGT
Organism: Antheraea mylitta; assembly: GCA_014332785.1. Lineage (NCBI taxonomy): Eukaryota > Metazoa > Arthropoda > Insecta > Lepidoptera > Saturniidae > Antheraea > Antheraea mylitta. The sequence continues at coordinate 7,570,311 of JACEII010000001.1, forward strand.
GGTTTTTAATAATGCTAGATTAACGTCCATTAGATCTAATGCATGACACTCGTTCGATCAACTCGACCTGTATTCGTAGTATTAGGAGAAACGATCATAGACATCTTCAGAGTGATGCAGACAGCTGATGATGACGACGTATAATAAATCACAAGATCTACCATAACTGTTATTTGTGAGTATACGCAAATGCAAATAAATACCGTACTTATTACCAACATTGGAAAATTTGAAAGATAATCTCATAACTCCAGAATTTGCTGAAATGTGAAGGTCACTAGATAAAACTGTTTTGAAATAAGGAATTATCTTCAACAATACAAAACTTATAATATATACAAATACATTGGAGATAATGCGCTGGCATGACGTGTAAATCCACATATAGCACAGGGATTGTTTTTGGCACGACTTGCAATATCTTAATGTTGTGTCACGACGCAACTTCCATTTTAACTCTCTTTGTACTCTGTAAACGGAATCATAGCGGCTACACTGTGATTTATTTTTTCTAGATTTCTAGCACTTTTTTTTTTAATTAAGAATATATTTTCAATTTTAACAACCCGTGTGATGAGTAGATTAACTAACTTAGCTTAGTCAGTTATTATGTAGCAATCAAGGTAACAGGCCAAGCCCAGATTTGACCGCTTTGGTGTCCTAGAGATGTCATAAACGCTCAGTTAAAAAAGGCAGGTGAAGCTGTTACGGCCCGCCATGCCAAGAGCGTATAATCAGTTTGAAAAAAAAATATAATAATTAAATTGTAAATCAATTCAAATTATATTTTAATAAATATTTCCCATAAATTAAATAATTTCAAAAACATTAACGATCTTTTATAAGTACTAGTTGATTTCCAAGGGCATGTAAGACATGCAACGTCAGTCATAGTAAAAATATTGAAAAGGTTGAATTACAATGTAAGATGTCACAAAATTTCTTTATCATTTACATGTGTGTATATATTGTGTAAAGTTCAAGCAGTAGTGTGAGTAATTTATATTTTAATCAATTTAATATACTTGTAATGCATTTTATATAAAAAAATAGCTTTCTGCACTTCTCCTGCATATAAACGTTAACTATGCTAAATTTCAAGTTCACCCGTTCGCGCAATTCGCCTAAATTGGGTACAAAGTTTTGGCTTCACGTATTAATATTTAAAGTATAAGGCAAAATTAAATGTTCTTTTTTTATATAATAGGAGGCAAACGAATAAATAGGTCGACTGATGTTAAGTGATCTTCACTGTCCATAGGCACCAGCAACACCTGAGAAGTCGCAAGTGCGTTACCAGCATGTTGGTGGCAAGAGGGGAAGGAGGAGGGAGGGAAGAAAGAGGGAGGAGTGGGCCTTCAGCGCTTTCACTAATCGAACAAAACGCAACAATAAAGCACCGTTACTGCACGTCGGTTTTCTGTTCGTCGGGTGGTAGTACCCCGGACGAGCCGACCAATTCATGCTGAAACTAGTTATACGAGTAGTTTCAGCGTGGCTCTATGATGCTATTGTTATGGAGAGTTAAGAGTGATAAATTCAAATATTGATCAACTGATTAATATGAAGTCAACAGATTTTTTCCAAAAACAGTTTCTACAATTTTTATTATTACTAGCCAAGAACCAACACCAGGTGACGCTAGGTTATATTTTCTTGTTATTAAGTTTTCCTTTGTAATATAACACGTAAGATGTCGCAGGTAACGCTAATATTATACATAAGTGCACTGTCCTGTTTTTTTTTTGTGTTTCACAGAAACATATCTTATTCGGGATTCCGAAATACTGACTCATCAGTTCATTTACCTATATCCTCGTTTTTATGGGCAAGTGTTTAGAATTTCCTGTGAAAATGCACACGCTTATTTTAATCATCTTTCGTAAAATAAACTCAACGCGGAAGAGTAAGCCGCATCTTCGAGAAATTCCAACCCCGATTCATTGCATTTTTGCCACGTGTGTAAGTACAGTATTATTAACTTTTTTAAAAAATAAAAATATGATGTCTGTCCCTAAAATTACCAACATGATTCTTCACAGTAATAGTTCACGCGTCCACGAGCAATTCCAGATGCTTACAATATTGGATTCTTGTGAATCACAAATTCCAAGTTTCAGAAATTCCTTGTCTTAACTCTGATCTTCCTTCCTTAAGAAATTCCAAAACCTAGATAAGGTAGACTTTGTGAAAGACTAGACATAATTACAATAATTTAATATAAGACATAATCACAAATTCGCCGTCCCATGTTTTAAGCTTAGTAAAACCAATAAAAGTTTTTTAGTTAAAATAGTGTTAGGTTCTACAATCACACTGCAGGGCATATTATCGATTTTTCATACAATATGTTCAAGCACTAGGTCAAGCAGAGTTTACTTTCAAAAGGTTATAGTGTGGAATCCATTATTTGAAAGATAATGAATTAATGATGGCTAGAAGTGACATTTCTTTTCCAAATCTATTAAAATTGAACTGTGTAAAGTTGTAATAAGAAGACGTATTTTACACATAAAGTAAAAGCTAGATAGATATCTTTTTGACCGCTCTGTATAGAACACAAATTTAGGTACAAAATACGTATCATAGTTGTATAAGATCGAGGCATCTTAAGAAGTACTAAATGCCAATTTTAGATTTCTATAACAATACTTTAACTTTGTTTTGTATTTAAATCTTCTCTATATTACGTAAGCCCCAAACTACAGTTATATTCAGAGCTGCCAAAAAGTTTACAAAGACTGTACATGTGTTGAATTTATATATGAAAATACATTACCACAGAACGTAGAAAAAGTACACATTTGTATGTAATATATTTGTTAAAACTAAATATATATATATATTATTTTGTAATCAACCCTTAATTCTCTTAAGAGGTGAAATAAATGAAATGAAAAAGTATATAATATATAGTACCCTCAGTATTGTACTGTAACTAGATTTATTATGATTTCAAGTAAGGTTGGATAATGATAGATTACAAAGTCCCTTATCTCATATCCATGTTTTCCTCAGAAAATTATATTATGGTATGAAAATGTTAGTAAGTCAAGGTTACATTGTCTAATATCAAGGAACGAGACTAGCATTTGAGATACAGGCTCGGCCTAGTTCGAACGTTAGGTTAGGTTAGGTTAGGTTACATTAATGTCACACAATTTAGTGTATGTCATAGCATCAAGCTCATGTTTATTTTGTAAAATACATAAATATATTGTATACGTATTTGTAAGATAGAACTTGTGCTTTCGATTACTGCAAACAGGGAATCCAACTAATTCCGGGCGATTGTTATATAATAACAAGAGATGCTTATTTTCATTTAATGCATTAAGAACATTAAATTTACAGACAGAACTATAGATTACATATATAAAAAAACTGACATATCAATGCATAGTTCAAATTACTGGGGCCAGGACCCTTTTACAGGGACCTTTTACACAGCAAACGAGCGTTAACAAAGAATTTTTTAAAAATTCAATTTCTAAGATACGGCAAAAGAGGAAAACTCCAACATTTCATTTGAGCTTCTCATTACATTAGTTAGTCAGCCCATTGGTTATGTTTTTATATATCATTACATATGCATAAAACAAACGTGTGAGTCTGTTCGAAATAAACTTAAAAACTACTGAATGGATTTTCACCAGTAAATAAAGTGATTCCTGCGGTATGTTAAGATATATGATTTGTCAAGGTTTTTTTTATTACCAGGGCGGAACAACGTTTGCCGGGCCCGCTAGTATAGATATAAAATAAAGAGTCAAACATAATGACTGCATAGAGATTGCACGAGAAATCGCTAATTTATCAATATTGCGAAAAGAAGAATGTCGTTTTTTGATAATATATTTTTCTTATTGGTACAAAATACCATCTAATCTGAACATACGAAACCCATGAAAGAGTAAACGTCAAGGTTAATGATGTATGAATTTGCGTCGAACTCACAAAGTCAGTTAAATATCAGCAGGTCATTCGCTTTGCTATTGAAGTAAGTGACAAAATGTTATTGTTACGAACATGTTATATAAATATGCCGATACAGATTGATAAAAACTAAACGTTACTTAAAATTAAGTCACACATTACTTGAGAAAACTCATCAGAATTAGGACATTTTTTAGGTAATGAATTAACAAACATGCAAACAAAATATACAAAGGAATCGCATGAGTTTTTTTATTACATTCCATTTTTAACCAAATGTGAATAAATTTATGTGAAATAAATATATCGGTATTTTATATTTATTTCAAAGTCAAATAGAGACCTTATATTGACATTATACTCTTTTAATTATTTAACTATTAAATTATATACTATATATTAATATATGTAATTACATAAATATATGTTGCTATATATGAGATCCGGTGAGATTCGACGCTAAACAAACCTATTGCGTAGGACGTCCCCTATTTTTCAAAGGGCAGCTGAAATTGATTGAAAGCATTGAAACAATAAACAATTGAGGACCAAGTATCACAGTACATTTGGAAATTTATATAGGTAAAAATCAATTAGGAAAGTACGTAAACGCAAGATTTCAAACGGCAGCAGCTATTTGACTAATTTTCTTTTTGTTGTGTTTGTCATTGTCAGAACAAGGTTTGAATGAAAAAAATGCTTGAAAAACCGTATGGAAAAGAGAAAAAATTGGGATAAAAATCTCTATATAAAAAGTAAGGGAGTAAAACAGAAGACAGTACCTAGGGAGAGTCTTCAAAAATATTGTCAGAATTGACGTGCAATTGTTCAGTTGCCATTTTATTTCATCACATGGTTTTACTGAAGATTTAGTCTCATTTTCTTGGTGATTACACCGAGAGAAGCCGTTATGAGCCGCTAGCATATTGTACTCTTTCAAAATCAATAATACTTTATATCAATTTCGGCCATAAGAAGGCGCCTGTAAACGGCAAAGCTTCCAGTAATTGGGGAAAACAACCCAGTCATTGAGAAGAACAGTCCAGAAACTCTATCTGGGTTATCATTTTATGATACGTATTTCTACAAACATTAAAATCGTTTTTGGCGGATACACGGAGAGGGGCGTCATTTCTAGACGGCACTATCGTTCCCATATTAATCCACTCTATAATAATTGCCTTTACACATTAAAACCAACTTGACATGATGCTTGAACACACTATCCGGTAAATTGGGAATGTACTTTAAAGACTTTGTTACAAAACCTAACACTATTACTGAAAGGACTGTTACTGGTCTTAGTGAGTCTGAAATATGGAATGACCAGGTCTTGGGATAGGAGCAAGACTCGGACATACCCCACCCTAGCTGCCTGGCCAAAGTGGGCATCCGAAGGTATTTCCCCTTGTAAGAAAAAAAACGTCTTGGGATAGGTCATTTTTAGGAACCAATACTTATGACTACAAATATGTGTCTCTCATAAAAATGTCGTTTCTAAGAGTTCATCTGAAAATTAAGAGAATAATAAATTAGGTGAAAGGCTATCGACACGGTCGCCTACCATATGTTTTACGTCGTCGAAATAACGTGGATGCAGTGTGGCGCCAACAACGTAGGTCATGACGGATATTTTCGTCCTCGCCTTGATGCAGGGCTGCCTCGTATCATACTCGCTGGTTTAATAATAACTATTCTGTCATACACGTTTTGATTTTCGATGTAATTGTTTTTTTTCTCGAACTGACTACGCTATTGACCTAACAAGGTCTTAACAGCTTCACCGGATTGCAAGGTCTAACTGACCCTATTTGGTCGTCGTTCTTTATCAAGTTTAGAAACAATTTTATCATGAATAATATGAATAAATTTAGCCGTTTTTTGATAAACAGTAGTTTTAATATACTAATATATATAAATAATACTAAATTGCCGGATGTTTGTAAGCGCATCACTACACTGCAGCTATTTGGTCGTCTTTTGGTTGGTTAAGTCTTTTCTTGTTGTGATTCTAATTGCCAGCATAAGATTCGTAGAAGTGAAACATTTAAATTAAAAAAATAATAATATACAGAACATACAGACGCGAGTAAGTAAGAGAAACAGAAGATATTAGAGAGATCTTCGAATATAGTGACAGATTGACGTTCTGTTGCTATTTTATTTTATTATATGACCGTAATGCAAAGGCAAGGCTTGGTTCCATTTTCTTCGTTAGTACACGGGTACATAAATGTTATGATATAAAGCATTCGCCCTAGTTACAATCCAACATTACTATTAAGTAAAGATACCTATATACCCACCACTCACAAATCAGGATACGTTTTATTAAAAGATTTTTAATTTCTTTTGTTTGTTAACAAGATATATTAAGTTTGAACGTATTACATATGTTACATACAGTAATTACACATCGAAACTCACTTGAATTACAAATTCAGCTGTCTTCAATTATTTCTCCAACATTGTAAATACACGGACAGGTTCTATATACTTATTATGGGAATGACAAAGCTTTATTAGAAAATGGCTAAACGTGTCTTTGTACACTTAAAGTAAGTTAGATAATTCGATTTATTTCTGCGTAGAAAACGTGTTACATATCAATTTCGCCGGAAATGAATAAAAATAATAATCTAATCTTGTAAATAACAATCAAAAGCAAGATAGAAACGTGAAGTGATTCATCTCCCAATATCTGTTTGAAAATCTATCTCGCATGTTACTCACACGTTTATGATACGTATCTAAACCATTAGACATCTGGCTCTCTTGTAATACTCAAAATATTACTCCTCACTTCAAACAAAAGAATAACTTTATTATTACCATTTTGTTTGTTCTTTTGTTCTCGATATTTTAAATGTTATTATTAAATTAAAAATAAATTAATCGCTACGAAGAAAACTACATTGTTCTAGTGTGATGAAGCTCAATTGGAATTGAACACGAAAGCGAGAAATAGTAGCTATTCTTTTTACTGAGTGATAGAGAAAATGTATTAGTTATCAGCAAGTTTTAATTAAACACTCTTACTGTTTTAAATTAAAATGAATACCACAGCATAACATTTATAGACTGTACAAGGAATAATAATTGATATCATAAAATAATTATATGAATTATATATAAAACAAATATTAGTTATTAGCGAGGGCGACCATGTTGTGTAATGACGAGCATTTTAATATTTTCTTTTATTTTAAGTTACATATTCTTTTTCTTGTTTTGTCTCCGCAGAAGCACTTGCCAGTTTCAATGTTTTGTTTAAATGGATGTTTTAGTACAATAATATTAACACAAGCGTCGTGTGACCATTTCAATATTCAAACGAGATGGTGGATCCCTTGTTAGAACCTTTCAGGGAATTTTTGTAGCATCTCAGAATTTCATGCTGCGTGGTATTATTTTCCTTTCACTTCACTTATGCACAATAAACTAACTATATTACGTAAAACACCACCAAATTTACAGAATATAGAGTCAAATAACACAAGATTATGAACAAAATATATTGAGACTCCATCCAATATAGAGTTTTAGAAATAAATTAAGAATTCTGATTGGTGATATCTTTATGTAGAGACGAAATTAATGAACCTACGAATATGAAATTGGGACCATATGCTTCTTTGTAAAGTCTATCGTAGTAAGGAAGTATTTTTTTGATATTCAGTTTGTAAGATGTTGAATCTGTTGGTAAAATTTTGCATGAGAGTTCGTTTGTTTGCAAAGTTAGATACTAATATAGGATTGTGGACTGTATTGTAAATAACGAGATACCTAACAACAACCCTCAAGTACACATTAGTAAATTACCTGAAAGAAGAAATTTAAACAGTAATTTCACGCCGAATTAGACAGCAATACAATTTAAGCGTTCATAAATCAATAGTGATACTTGTTGTACACTCAGTTGCGAATGATGCGTGAAGCGAACACAAAATCTATCCCGAGCTCGAGACATTGACCTATCTATACGCAAGAGTAGTATCGACATTAAAAGATCTCAACACATCACTACATAGCACCCATGATACGTAACTATTACTAATATAAGCCGAGTGGAGATATTTTTATCAGAGCAAGTGTCGGGCGCGACCGCGACGCAACTACCGCGGTCGGTGCGGCGTACCTACGTAACGACTTTGCACTATCTATAATAAGTACTTTCATCTTATAAATAAATTGTAAATCACTATAAATGGGTACGATGGGCAGTTTAAGTTAAAATAAAATATTTACAATGTAATCAAAACATATATATTATTTATATTTCACGTGTGTTTAGGTGGGCTTGTGAAAATAATATTTGTTTAATCAGCTGTTAGAACTAAATCGATAACTGATGCGGTTTTCGTCTGATACCATTTGGTATATGGTAAAAATCCGTCCAAGTTATATATTGCGTTATGGAATCAATCGTCAGGTGATATCTAGATTAGCCACCTGGTGATTACATTTTCAATTTCGTTCGTCCTCTTTGGTCTTCAACTTCTGGTACTCATAAAAAGCGTAATGTAAAATAATCACATGTTATGTTGTAAAAATAATTAGAAAAATGGCTTGGAAATTTAGTTTTTATTTTATTCTTTATTATACACATTAATTTATTGTAGGTGGTAGAGCCATGCTGAAACTATTACTGACTTCAGCATGAATGGGTCGGCTCGTCTGGGGTAGGTACTAGAGGGTGGTAATCCTCTCACAGAAAATCGACGTGAAGTAACTTGCATAATGTGCTTGCATTGTTCCGGCGCTCTCTTTGACCGAACGAAATGCAACAATGCAAGCACTGTTGCTTCACGTCGGTTTTCTATGAGAGAGTGGTCATGCTGAAGCCAGTAATAGCCATGTGGGTGTTTATGACAGCATTCTGGTAGAACCGACATCAGGCTGTTATAAAAGGCCGTGTAGTTTATTAATGTTTAATAAATAGTCAATTTATGTTTTTAGATTTAAGAGTTTTACTTGTATGTGTATACAAAGTACGATGATAGACTTAGCAAAATACTAGATTTCTTTAAATAACCATAACTAGCTTCTGTTACCAATAATGAAGAAACTTTTCGGATATTACGTTATTTAATAACATTTTGTATATGCAAAATCACTAAACGGATTTACTTACTCTTAGGTCATTTAGTAATGTATAAAATTAACTTTAGTATTTACGGTTGTAGACCTTTACATGCTAGCTATATTTTTTCATTGCCTGAAAACTCAGATCAAAAAAAGGTATCTATGTATGAAATCTAGCTAGAGCAATTTATCGTCACCGAAACCATCTACATACTAAGTTTCAGGTAAATCGCTTCTGCCGTTTCCGAGTTCCTAAATATATAAAAATATACAAGAATTGCTCGTTTAAAGGTATTAGATAGATAGATAAAATAACATCGTCATTCAATAAAAGTCACCTTTAAACGAAACAATATTTATGTTATAAAAATATCACTATTTTTAAGATCAAAATTTTCACATTTCATTAAATATCTACAGTTACCTATTTTTTTTAAATAGAAAAACCGAAATTACAACTTTAGGAAATGATTTTTTCACCGAGCACTGTATGCAGTTTCGTTTATAGCTCTATAAAAAACATTTACGCCGTCCGGTCATAAATATATTGTTTTTTTTTTTTTTCATAATAAACCGCATTCTGCGGTATGGCTTCCGGTCGATATCAGTACAATATACTAAATTGGAAAAATAATCCACAACACGAAGCATCAATATCTTAATTTATGTCATAATAAACATAACCATCGTGATAATATAGCTGCCATCGCGTCACCATGTAATATAATATCATTCATAAATTTAAGCAGGCTAGATAATGACCTAGCTAGTAATAATTGGAAACTTCTATATATATAAACAAAACGACAAAAGTGTTATATTGTGCGCACATAAGTAAAAAAGAACGGAACCTATAGGCGGAGAGTAAACCTGATTGTTGGCGTGGCGACGCAAAACCCGAACATTGCATTATTAAGGAAATACTCAAAAACATTTGCAACCCTATCTTGTAGGCCACTTGTTCTACTAGTGTTACGAGACACGCGCCGACGACCTAGCGCCCTTTGATAAATGTCGCTAAACACACCACACCAGCGCCTAATTGAATTTTTGTATTTCGTTTTGTTAATAGAAATGAATGTTTATGTAATAAAATAAATAAACAGTCATTATTTTCTGGAACTAATTTGTATTTTTTTTAGCTCAATTATGCCGTAACTGATTCCTCTCGTAATCTGTTATTTTATGCTTATAACTTATACAATAATTTTGATGTTTTAAATCTGCCATGCGTCCCGTGACGGCTTAATTTTTTTTTAATTTGAAACATCTATAGGCGATGGTAAAGCTGATTGTTGGCGTGGCGACACAGGCCGTGTGAGAGACGTGGCGAATGGATGCCATGCGCAAGCAACTGTGCGCAATCTCACATAGTGTATACAGAGTTATTTACTACGTTACGCATGTATTTCATATCTGCCAAGCGTCCCGTGACGGCTTATTTTTTTAAGGCGATATCTAAAAAAAGATTGTAAAGATAGCATCATCCATATCTATCTGTCTGTAATTTTAAGATTTTTGTAAAAAAATTGTGGCAGGTGTAGCATAACTAATAAAATACATTTCAATCATTTTTAGAATCTATCTATTATATATAGTCTATATATTATATATAATCTATCTATCTATTATATATAGTCTGTCTATTTATTTGAACATGCATCCCTGTGAAAGTACTCCGTTCAAATCATAAAGCATATCCATGAGTAAGATTTAGTCTTGATTTCATTAAAATCGGTTTACTCAATCAAAAGTTATTGTAATTTTAATGACGACGCGACTTAAGTACGAGAGAAAAAGTAATCAGATAATACGTTCAGATGACTATAAGAGTCACTGTTTTGTATATCGGGTTTCACGCAGGCAAAGTCGCAGACATAGCGAGTTGTTAAATTAACGCCACAGACGAAGTCGCGGGTATCTCGTTCTGTGGTTATAATATGGCACATAAGTGAAAGGATAGAATTGCGATGACGACATGATGAATAAATTTACAACAATACTTTTCAGACTCCAGGGAGGCGGACGTACTACGAAAGCAATTAGGTCAGCCTGCCAATTCTCTTTTAATAACATAAATCTCTTCGAAATTATACATATTATATAATATTTAGTGCTTATATTATATGATTTCAAAACCTACGCAGCCGACTAGGGTCATCATCAAACTTTTGGGCTATTAATAATGTATGTATTCTATTCACATAAGCATAGGCAAGTAGTACATCTTTTTCATCCATTTTTAACCGATTTTTTATATTTAGTAGATATTTATGAGCTTTAGTTTTATCAATATTTTTGATATGAGACATCTATAGACGGAGGGTAAACTGGATTGTTGGCGTGGCGACGCAAAACATGAACATTGTACTATTAACGAAATACGCAAAAACATTTGCAACCCTATCTTATAGGCCACTTTTTCTACTAGTATTACGTGGCACGCGCCGACGACCTAGCGCTCTTTGATAAATGTCGCCAAACACACCGCGCCAACGTCTATTTGAATTTTTGTATTTAATAAAAATGAATATTTATGTAATAAATAAACAGTCGTTATTTTATGGAGCTAATTTGTAATTTTTTTAGCTTTATCTTTTCATTATGCCATAACTGATTCCTATCGTAATCTGTTCTTATATGCATATAACTTATACAAAACAATCTAGATGTTTCACATCTGCCAGGCGTCCCGTGACGACTCAATTTTTTTGAAGTTTGTTTTTTTTTTCCTTAATATTACAACTTTAAAAATTAACGAATTATGGTAGAAATTCAATCACTACACGATAAATAGTGATAGTAGTTTTACTAGATAATACGTATATATAAATGTAACTATTTGTGGATGAGAAGTGGAAAGCAATTACCGTCGATATAATAAATATAGACCTATGCATTCCTTGCATAATATTTTTTTTCGAACTGACTATCTATTGGCCTAGCAAGGCCTTAACAGTTTCACCAGACTACGAACCTTACATAATATGAAAGCCAGGTATAGAGTAGTTCAGATAATTATTAAAGGAAACCAGAATATGCTTTGATCGTGGAATGGTGACGATAAACATGAATTTTCATCTGAGATGTGGTATATATTGTCTTGCATATCATTCCACTTCGGTTTATTTTCTTTATTTTGGCAAGTCCATGGGACAACCCTGCACATAGTTATCTTGCGTCAGGAAATATACTCAATATATATTAAATGATATTTACATAATTTAGTGGTGTACAAATTTGCTGATTTCCCAAAGTTTATTCAGCGGCTTTTATTAATTTTAACGTAGTGAAATACCTATTTTATTTATATAAAAGTGTACGTGTAACGAAATAGAACAAAAAAGATAACAGTTGGTTTAAATATTGCTTTCTTATAAAAGTATCTAACTTGTATTGCTTACAAGAATACATAAAAATAAATTATTTGATTTTGAACTTTCATTTCGCGACGTATTGCACTGTTTGGTTTTATATAATACATCTCGTAGTAAATGGACGAGTATTTCTCAGTATCTCAGTTAGTTTAAAAAAAAATGAGAGTCGTTTATTCACTGAAAATTAAAGAAGACCGTTAGATTAGACTCTCTACGGAACAAAACAATGACTAAAATTGACATGTCTTTAGAATGCGGTAAGAAACACCAAAATTGGCGTCTTTCAAATGCGGTAAGAAACGCCAAAATGAACATGTCTTTAAAATGCGGTAAGAAACATCAAAATTGACATCTTTAAAATGCGGTAAGAAACACCAAAATTGTCATGTCTTTAAAAGGAGGTAAGAAACACGAAAACTGACAGGTCTTTAAAATTCTATGGGAAACACCATATTAATTAAATTAAATTCATAATTTGGAAGACTTTCTAGTCGATCATATAAAAATATGTAGGTGCTCGAACCACGGCTAACTGATGTTTTGAATACCAGATATTTGTTTACAGAGAGTAATCAGTATATGTACATACATTCACAAAGTATGAGGCATGACTGGATGCTGCTTGTTACCACGTTGCGTCTCAGAAAACAGAATTATTTATAAAAGGCACTTATTTGAAATTTTTAATTACCGTTTGTTATACATGACACCCCATGAGGACGTATTTGCGGACACACCGAGTAATGTCCTCACTAAAACTAAAGTTTCGAAATTGAGTTTGTTTTTTACGCTATCATGCCTTACCATAACAACTCAACGGATCATCATAAAATTTGCATACACATTTTCAGGTGTACAGCAAAAGAAGACAGAAAAAATCAGCTAGATAAAATGTGTAGTCCGGTGAAGCTGTTAAGACCTTGCTGGATCAATAGAGTAGTCAGTTCGAAAAAAAAAAATCCAGAAAGAATGTAATGTTCCAAAGGAGTAGTGACACCACAGTTTTTTTTTTCGAAACTGACTACGCTATTAACCTAGAAAGCTCTTATCAGCTTCACCGAACTACTATGTGAAACCACAGTCAAAACTAGTGGCATTATCTATACTAATATTATAAAGAGGTAAAGTATGTGAGTTTGTGACGTTGTAGAGGGTAATCTCAGGAACTACTCGTCAGATTTGTAACATTCTTTCAAAGTTATATAGCTCATTTATCGGGAAGGTTATAAATCACGCTAAGGCCTATAGGAGCGGAACACCATTGAAGAATGTTATAAAATCGGGGCTTATTTCCTCTAGAGAGCTGGCGCTGTGTGTTGATATTAGTCCAAAGTAACTATTCCACGCGGATGAAGTCATGGGCAGAGGCTAGTAATTAATGAATGAACAATTCTACATAGAAAATTCCTCTTACTTCGACTTTATTCGGACAATAAAATAAATAGAGGCTGAAGATTACTACAGTAAACATGGTACTCATAAATTTAGCAATTTAATAGGCATCAATAATCATCTGGTTCACACGCTATATTATCGTAAACTAATGTACACACGACATGTTGGCAAACAGCCATGTATATCATATATGCTTATTACAACAATAAACTTTTTACTAATGTTATCCTCCATCGTTGATTTGGACACGTTGGACACATGAGTGATGACAGAACGACAGAAAAATGCGAATATATGTAGAAACAAGGACTATATAAGACTGATCTTAGATCTACAAAGGTTAGTAGTGTCGTGAACGCATGAGCTAATGATTGCGAAGAAGATTAACTCTGTGATATTACAAAAAACTTAAATACGTATTAAATATTTGCTTTAAAAAGGTTTCGTACTAACTGCACTGCACTTCTCCGAGGCATGTTCGCGTTATTCGAAAAGTAGAAAGTCTAATAAGTATCATCTATTTCGCCGTAGTGGCCATTCCATATGAATTGAACCTCGCAGCAATATATAGAGTGATCAATCAAGCTACGATAATAAAAGATTTGTAGTCCGGTGAAGCTGTTAAGACCTTGCTAGGTCATTAGCGTAGTCAGATCGAGAAAAAAAAGTCGGATACTTTATTTAGCTATACGATTAAATAAGTAATAAATATAATATGAGATATTGTTAACATATGCCATAAAAATATAAAATTCTAATTTAAATTTGCTACAACAAGTGCTCCTTTACAAATTCGCTCGAAAACTTGTAACCATAAACACGCAAAAACAATTACAGAATCTGTTAAATATTTCACACCGTTTTGACATAGGAATACCTAAACGGTTGTTAACACACAATTGCGTGATATAATTAATACAGGGAGCGATGTATTTTTGCCAGAAAAAATAGCTGATTCTTTTTATAAATTACAACAGATTATCATTTGTCAAGTGTAACATAATATGTTTATTAAATTACGTTTGAAGTGTATTAATTTTTCTTTTATTGCTTTGTTCAGCGTTATATGTTATAAACCGATTCTACGAATTTCAAAAGGAGATAAAAATCCTTTGTGCTATGTTTTATAACTGAAAGTCCCAGTTCTATTATAATTTATTACGTGTTTAATCTTTTGTCTTAAGTAATATTCTGTGTCTGCAATGCGTTAAATATTAATTAGAAATAAAATATCATCTTGAATAAACTCACAGCGACTTTATAATTATTCTTTGTCAGTCACTATCATATTATAATTTCATCTTGTACAGAAACTTCTAAATTTCTTCACAAGTAAATCAAAATACGTGAAAAGATAATAGTAGCGTTATAAACATAAAGCGAAATTTTATTTATTGAGCCTATTTATCACGCGACCACCACAACTATCGACCTGTGTGTGTGTCGCACGCTACTATTTAATCACTAACAAAACACATCCTGTATTATGGTAACTAAACAGCCCATGCCCATATATGCACTCAATTCCTAGTCCAAGAACTGACATGCTTATCGTACTAAAGTTTTTTTTACAATACTTTATAGGTTTTACTCTTGATAAGAATTTCACTTGTTGTTAAATGATGATAAACACCCTAAATCTAGAGCCGGAACACACTCAAAAGTGCTTCTCTTCTTTATCAATTAAGAGAGATAGCCAGCAGAGCGGACTTAGAACAAGCCCTACCACTATGCTATGGCTTCAACACAATGTTTTAATTCACGAAAAGCTCCGGTTTATTCGCAAAGACTCGAACCTAAGATGGGAATCCTGAAATGTTTTTGTAGAACCACCATATGTGTGGGAGTATATAGAACTATGGAATTTTAGGAGTTTGAAATCCCCAATACGTCCGAAGATTAGTGTATGATTATGCCGATACTTTCATTCAAGAAGAGGCGTATGGTCCTGTGGTGGCAATGCTGATGATGTTTTTGCGTTGTAAAGTACTAAGCAGTTAGCTATAGCCCCCACTTGAATTAGTAGTTGTATGTATAGCCTTCGTCACTAATCCATGTGTCATTTTCTAAAGTAATAAATCTTAATCTTTAGCGTATATTCTGGGATATCATTTCTCCACCCTACACTCACACATGAAGAAAACAATAATAAATATACCAAAAACCCTACAGTCCTGCAGTGGGTCTTTTACAGGTCTCTGAAGATCATCGCTTCAAAGTTCGTTATTTTCAAGGATCACACCTAATAGTAAGGCTTAGTACTATTAAACTATGATGCCTGAACGTACAATATCACACCTTAATTTCCATAACACAATCCAGTACTATCTAAGTAACCATTTTTAACATAATGCAATGTGCAACAGCAAAAATTTTCAAAAAATAACCATTTATAAAATAAACCATTATAAATACAGATACAGAAATATAGTACTATTAAACTATGATGCCTGAACGTACAATATCACACCTTAATTTCCATAACACAATCCAATACTATCTAAGTTACCATTTTTAACATAATGCAATGTGCAACAGCTAAAATTTTCAAAAAATAACCATTTATAAAATAAACCATTATAAATACAGATACAGAAATATAGTACTATTAAGCACTGATGCCTGAACGTACAATATCACACCATAATTTCCATAACACATCCAATACTATCTAAGTTACCATTTTTAACATAATGCAATGTGCAACAGCAAAAATATTCAAAAAATAACCATTTATAAAATAAACCATTATAAATACAGATACAGAAATATATCTAATTTAGTATCTGTATATTTGTGATGTCAACTGTATAAGTACTAAATACATGGTAGTAAATTACATTAATAAATAACTCAAGAAGATAAATAAAGAATTCTATACCAGCGTATCCATTCGGACTAATAATCTATGGGTTGCAGCTGGTTGTTGCTGAAAGATATAAATTTATAGTAAAATTAATTACATTACCTCACGATGCAACCTGTGTAGGTACTTTACACATTTGAACTGAGGTAATAATACAAAAGGTAGA
Organism: Antheraea mylitta; assembly: GCA_014332785.1. Classification (NCBI taxonomy): domain Eukaryota; kingdom Metazoa; phylum Arthropoda; class Insecta; order Lepidoptera; family Saturniidae; genus Antheraea; species Antheraea mylitta. The sequence goes on from JACEII010000001.1 coordinate 7,587,136, forward strand.
ATCTTCATTAGCAGTTATTTAAATTAACAGAATTAATAATATGAAACGAGCCTACTCCTTTCTCAAAGGCCGACAACGCATCTGTGATTCCCATCGTGTCAAGGGTGTCCATGGGTGGCGGTAATCATTTATCGTCAGAGGACCCCCAAGTTCGTTTGTCTCCAATCTGTACATTTTTTTTAATATCTACAGTATCCACTGTGTCAATTACACTAACAGATTTTAAAATAATAATTACTGATAACTGTTTCGAATACAAAATCAAAGATGCACATTTTAGTAATCTATTTGAAATTAATAAAAGTAATAATCATATGAACAATGTGAATAGGGAATACAAAGTATCTATTAATAACTTTCTATAGAATGTAGACCAAAAAGAATCGCATCACTACTTTAATAAGACTCGACCGTATACTTAAATCTAAATATTCAACCGTGGCTAGGTTATTTACACGCCTCAGGTTTACATACCAGGTGTATTATATCAAAAACTCTGAATATCTTATATTTCCTAAAATATGGAAACCAGCAACTCTTATTCCAACGATAAAAAATATATGTATATCGTTAAATTATTAAAAATAATAAAATTTATCGAAAAGTAATGAAAATAAATCATCTGAATACGAACATACACAAGTATAGTTTTCCAGTTAATAATTTTGAAATACCTACTAATACGAATAAAAATGATTAAAGATTAACATTAACCGTCCCGTTGATAAAATAAATAAACAATTCTCATATTTAATGGCGTATGACGTTAGATGAATGTTGATTATTTATTTACGTGCGAACGTATCCAGAAAGTTCCAACATATATGATGCCATAATTTATCATAGACAAACAAGCTATTGCTAACTGTGGCCGTGATATTATTAAAGAATTAATATCTTCCTTCAAAATTTACAGTTTGTAATTTTTTCCTCGTTATGTTTTTTTCTTATATAATACCAAGATAGCTTTATTTTAAACTAATTTCTTCTCGCGACTTCGTCGACGTGGAATAGTTACTTTGGCCTAACAATAACACGCAGCGGAAGCTATCAAGAGAAAAAAAACGATTTTGATACATTCTTCATTATTGCTCCGCTCCTATTGATCTTAGCGTGATGATATATAGCCTACAACCTTTCTCGATAAATAAGTTATAGAAGAAATAAAAGAATTTTTCAAACCGGACGAGTAGTTCCTTAGATAATGTCACAAACTTAACCTTTTTTTTTCCTCGATCTGACTACGCTGTTGACCTAGGAAGGTTTTAAGACCGCTTAACAGCTTCACCGGACTACGACATAAACTTTACCTTTTTATAATATTAGTATAGGTAACGAAAAAATGTTACTCAATGTAGTTTTTACATTCTAACAAATTATTTACTTTATCAGATGACATCTAAACTATAGCTTTATATTCGCCCTTGTTATAAAGAGCTGTATCAATCATATTACTGACAATGTTAATATTTCTGTAACAAAACTTTATTGTGAGCATTACCTTAGTACAATGCACAAACTGTAAAAACATTTCTGAGTGACTTTCAATAACCAATATAATATAAAGTTTTGCAAATAACTAAATTTCATCTCTTAAGTTATAATACTTAGATATTTTTTTATTCATTTCTGTCTGTTACATAGAAAAAGAAACGTTAAAGAGTTTTTCTGAGTTTTTTTTTTAAGTGAAAACATCTTTAGCAGTTTTAAGCGATTTTTTGGTAGGGTAAAAACTTATGGTTTCGCGTCACCGATGATCTCGACGTGCCCGTGAGTTATTGTCCTTGTTCCAGACTAGCGATCCGTAGTATAGCGGTCTGTCTACATGTAATATTGACATTTTGTGTTGAGCTTGGGCAGCCCACGGTATGTGTCTTTAATTAGTAAACTCTATAAAAATGTATTCTTACAAAGCCCAGACATAACAAGATAAAAAAAATGTTTAAGAAGTATTAAATTTAAATAAAGTCTATAAAGTTGAATCCCTCTTCACACTCAAGACCTAAAGATGAACGAAGATTGATTACAAACGATTTGTAAACATCCAAACATCAGCATCCGTGGCGCGTGCGGCGTTGGAATAACATATTTTCTTAGAATATGAAATAAACTTTACGCTTTTTCATTTGCATATAAATATAAAATGAGATTGTTCATAGTTAACTCGACATTAATAGACTAACCTTGACAATCGTAAATATTTATAACATGTTTACGACGGTCAGTGTGAATGTCTTCTATATATAAGTTGATGTCGTTTCATTTACAAGGCAGCTGTTATACGAGTGACAACAATGTTATTAGTGTAAAAGTAGGCAAAGATCTCGTCAATACATTTTCTCTTATTACTTCATAGGTTTTAGCATTTAGACACAATCTCGCCAAAAGTTTTCACGCCCGCGTAAACACAGATCACGCCACCGTGGTCTGGAGGTAAATTTCGCTCTCGCACACCAGTTTAAGCCCCTCTCGGCAGCGGCTTAAGTCTAGGTCCGTTCCCTCGGCGTGGAGCCCTTGAGTGCGCTACTCACGGGATATAGTGACACAAAATCTTACATCATTGCGACAACATTACACATATCACCTCCACACACTCCTTCTTAATTTATATTAATATTTGAAACAGATATCGTCTGTAGAAAACAATTTAGATTTCAAATATATTATTATATAAACTAGATAGGTATATCACACTAACACCAACCAACACTGGATTACTTTAAAAATAAAATTTAGCTTATCCCGAGATAAGCTAAATTCGTTTTTCGTTATAAATGGGCTATATTTGAATTTTAATCGTCTTACATTTAATTTAAACGGAGTACAAATATATCTTGTACTAGCTGTACGCGCAACTCCGCACGCGTTTTTTAAAAATTGTATTAAAGAATTATAAAATTGTGAGACTATGTACAATTATAGAAACGCTCTTTAAAAAATAGTAAGTACGACACACACACCACTTACAGTAACATGTAATGTATACATTAGATATATCATATAGCACTACCTTAGTCCTTACTTACACTGTGTGAGGATATAATGAAACAATAGCTTAAAAAGATTTACATATACATTACATTTAATATATATTGCCATTATAATTACGATTTCGTGAAAATAAAAAAAATAAACGCTTGCTGTCCCGCAAGAATTTGAATTATGGAATTTTTTACGTAATACGTTTATGGCCTAAAGTATTATTCCTCTTTTATCTTCAAAGTTACTAATAACTATAATGTCTAATTGTAAATAATAAGCTGATAATTATTTGTCTGATTAAATTAAAGAATGAGTTGAAATCTTGCTATATTTCATGCAGAAAGACAAACAAACAGCCAGTCTAAAATAAAATAACCTCAATCACTTTTTATAAGGTTTGCTATATATCAGTGAAAGTCCCGTAAAAATAAGTCTAACCATTTTAGAGAAAGCGCTGTGGGCGAGGCCACGGTTAACAGTTAGTATAAACTAAAATTGCCTAAATTACTTTTTATAAGGTCAGGTGTCTGCCAATAAAAAATTCGTGAAGATCGGTCTGAACGTTTTGGAGATAGTACTACGGATGAAGCGACGGTTAACAGTTAGTTGTTTGAATTAATTTTTATAAGGTCAGCTATCTGCCTATGAAAGTTTTTTAAAGATTGGTCTAGCTGTTTTGGAAATAGTACTGCAGGTGAAGCCACAGTTAACAGCTAGTTTAAATTAAAATATACTAAATTACTTGTTATGGTATCCGCTATCTGTTGGTGAAAGTTCTGTGAAAATCGGTCCATCCGTTTTGGAGATAGCATTGCAGACGAAGTCGCGGTTAACACTTAGTCTAATTTAGAGTAGTCTATGTCACCCGCTGTATTTTCAGCTATCTGCTAGTGAAATTCCCGTCAAAATCGGTCCAGCCATTTCGGAACAAACAGGCAGACAGACAGACAGACAGACCGACAAAAATTTTAAAAATTGCATTTTTGTTATTGGTAGCGTGTATACGTTCATACCCAATCAGTGAAAATTTTTTATTTCGCTGTTACATACAGACACTTCATTTTTATTATATGTATAGATTATCTAGCTTGCTAATGAATATATATTTACGGTAAGCCACATTCATACACGCATTCTTTTAATGTCCCGTTCAATTCCAGTACAAGCGAGTTGGATAAGTATAATATTCACGAGGTATTAATTAACACGTGATTGCTCATTACTTGTAGTTTATTACAGTGTTTCAGAGCAACGTATGGTATTTGCAGATATGCAAATTAGTGTTTTATATATACGTGATAATTTTAGCTGGTTTATTAATTAACATTATTAAAATATTTATCAACGAAAATTGCTATTTAATACAGTAATTTCTTTTGAGACCCAAAGGAAAGAATCTATACTAATATATTAAAGCTGAAGAGTTTATTTGCTTGAACGAACTCATCTCAAGAACTATTGATCTGATTTGAATAGTCCTTTGAGTATTAGACAGCTCATTTATCGAGGAATGCTTTAGACTACATATCATCACGCTAAAAACAATAGGAACAGAACACCAATAAAGAATGTTTGAAAATCGGGGTATTTTTTCCTTTTGAGAGCTTCCGCTGCGTGTTAGCGTTAAACCAAAGTAACTATTCGGGCGAAGTCGGGAGCAGAAACTATTGTATAACAATAGTGAGCAGGTCAGTTCTTAGGAGTATTAGAACCCTTATAATGTTTGCATCGAGAACCCTAGTCTGTATCTCTTTACAAGCAGAATGATTAATAAGGAAAAACAGAAACCCAACTGCAAAAATACTGTAACTTTCTTAATGTTTATCAATAAACAAGTCCTTCGTTGGGTTGACTCTTTGTAGGTAAAAAATATTTCTATTGTTCTCCTTTCGACTACAAATATCATGCATATTACATAGCCTATCAACTTTTTCCTGCGGCTTCGTGCGCAGTTATGTAAATTTGACCTTAACCTCGGGAACAATATATATTTTCTAGATGTATACCCTAAAATTGGGTACTTCAGTCATCTACGAGCTAAACACCCCAGTTCCTGAGTTTGGTCGCTGTAGTCGAAATCGGCTAGGAAGATTATTATTATACCCTGTCTTTTTCTCTAACTTTGACCAAGTGTATACAAAATTTCAAAACGTCACGAATAAAAAAAAAGAGTTTTTGGCGGGATTTTAGTCTGTCGTGTAGTGGATTTTATAATTTATTCATAAACTTGTGTTATTTGACTGTACATTTTGTAAATTTGGTGTTTTACGTAATATAAATGTTTATTGTTCATAAGTGAAGTGAATGGAAAATAATACCACGGAGCATGTAATTCTGAGATGCAACAAAAACTCCCTGGAAGGTTCCAACAAGGGATCCACCATCTTGTTATAATATTGACTCACACGACGCAATATTGAACTGATCGCACGATGCTTGTAATATTATTGACTATGCGACAATGGCAGTAATAATCTGAAAGATTGATTACCAAAAATAAAGTTGAAAAAAGAAACAAATATACAAACTCATTCTCACATTTATTATTACCTGGACGACCGAGCCTAGCTCAGTTCTTTGAAAAACATTTTTAAATTAAAATAAACTGTTTGTTTGCCTCACAAAATTAGCATTTTTTATCAAAAAAAAAATATATATTAAAAAAGATACCTCTCTGATAATTATAATAATAAAATTATCTTTTTAATTAAAATAAACTGTTAGGTTTGCCTGAAACCTCGGATAAAAAGTCTTCTATGAATGAAATCTAGCTAAATCGATTTTTTTTTTCGAACTGACTACGCTATTGACCTGGCAAGGTCTTTACAGCTTCACCGGACTACACACTAAATCGATTTATCGTCCCCGAAACCACCTACATACTAAGTTTCACGGAAATCGCTGACGCCGTTTCCGAGATCCTGAATAGATAACGGTATAAAAATATACAAGAATTGCTCGTTTAAAGGTATAAATTGGTATGGATACATACATATACCTATACACAAACTCACATACGTGTGTACAAAAATATGACGCAATCTGGTAAAAATAAGAAAATCAATTGAAATACGAACTCTGAATTGCCTCATTTTTGTATGTTATTTGTTGGTACTTATAGCAAATAAAATATTCTAATTCCGAATGATGAGCGTTTATATCATGAATGAATGAAACCAAGTAAGAAATATTTTACAGCGTTTTTTTTTATGTACAACAGGTACGCGCTTGGCCACAATCTCACCTAATGGTGAGTGATGATGAGGCCGACGATGTATCGCGCTTTCCTACTAGATGCCTGTTCACTCTACTCTTGAAGACTCCCAAGTTATAAGATGACGGGAAGACAGACGCCAGGAGTGAGTTCCACTCTTTAGCCGTACGCATAATAGATGTGGAAGCAAATCGCTTCGTACGAATTATGAGAATATCAACCACGTAAGGGTGGAAACCCTCACGGCGTCTAGTCGTCCTCTGATGGAATGGAGACGGTGGAATTATATCGTGTAAGCGTTGGCTTATCTTGCTATTTTCCTAAGATGTAAATATCAGCACCATGAGTAGTTAAAAGAAACACATAGGTTAAGCAAAAACAGAAAAACAAGTTGTTCCTACACATCATAGTCATCATCAGTCATCATCATTACCCTAAGTAGGGTTTAGAGTTTTTTACATGTTTTCTTATTCCACTGTCTCCTGTCAAATGTCATCTCTTTTGTCACACCTTTTACGCACATATAATTTTTCACACAATCCATCCACACCTTTTTCGGTATTCCTCTACTCGTATATCCGTCCACTATCATACTCAGCACCTTTCTAGTCACATGGTTTTCATCGCTCCATATGACATGCCCATACCATGCTAACCTATTACTCCTCAACTTCTCTGTCACTGGTGCTACTTTCAAACTTCCTCTGATATACTCATTCTTAATCTTATCCATTCTAGTCACTCCACACATCCATCTTAACATTTGCATCTCTGCCACATGTGATTTTCTCTCATCCATCTCTTTCATAGCCCAGCCACTCAGATGCATACAACATGACTGGTCTTATCATAGTTTTATAAACTTTCCCCTTAAGTGTCAAAGGGAAGTTTAAAGAAATTTCACACATCATAGTCATATTATCCAATAAATCCAATAAGAGTACCGGTGCTGACGATTACATGAAATGTAAAATGGGTAAAATCGACATTATAATTAAAGTATTCTTCTTCTTCTATTTTATCGAGAGATGACTAAATTATAAGGGATTTTCTTGCCTGTGGAATAAACATTACCAAGTTTCCTTGTTTTCTACATTAAAATATATCTACAACATATTTAATTACCAACAAGCACGAATTATTAAAATTAATACTAATACTCTAAAAAAGAACAAAGAATAATTGTTTTTCATAATTATTTTAGCCAAGCGAGATACAATTCTAAGGCATTGGTTTCTTGAATAAATATTCAGTATACTCGACTGTTATATACACCCATCTTGGGTAATATTAATAATAAGATATGTAATGACGTACGTGAAAAAAGCGACAGTGGTTCATTCTTTTTAGATAGATACAGAATACCAGTGACCTCAAAAAAGAAAAAAAAACACTCAAGGACTTCGCTGCTTCTATTGTTCTTAATGATATGCACAAGTATAAAGGACAAATGCTTTGCGTGCGAGCTTAACTCGCCTTAATGCCTCAAACAGGCTGCTGCACCGCACGTCCGGGCACAAGAAACTGAAATCTCTTTCAAGAGAACTTACCCGATTAGGCCTCCCACGGCAGCGGCTCAAACCTAGGTTCGATCCCTCGGTAGGGAGCCCTTGAGTGCGTTGCTTGCGCGATACAGTGACACACAAATATATATCACTGCTACAACACTACACGTTCACCCCCACACACATGCACGCTTACACATGAAAGTGGAAGGGTTTACTTTTTTTTCCCTTATCAAACTGAAAAACTCTCAATTTTCCGATAATAAATATATGGAGGAGTTGTTGAGGCGTGTATGCTTGGTACACATATACGTTTCAACAACTCATACATGTATGAATAGTTAGCTAGGTTATCTAAGATAGGTGGCGATTTTGCATGCCACAGGCAACAGCCAAGCCGAGGTGTGCCATGCACCCTTGAGCTGGTTGCCATAATTCCTTAAGCGCTCGCCTTAGTAGTCCGGTGAAGCTGTTAAGACCTTGCTGGGTCAATAGCGTAGACATTTCGAAAAAAAAAATCTTTCAAGGGAATATCATTCATCAAGTTCCATTTGAAACTTAAATGTAGTTGTCCCAGTTTTTATTCTTTATAGTGTATAGTTTCGTGATCACATTAGAAAGTTTTATTTGATATTATCAAGAAAATTTGGCCTGAAAAGGTCTGACCTGAAATAAAGTTATTATTTCGAAAAAGAAATTCTTTGAAAAACGAATGGAATTTATATTGTGTTATACTGATTTACTTCTCACAACATACATAGATGATGATGCTATAGATGATGTTGTTTTATGCCCGAAATGTGAATGAAGGTCAATTCGCTAAGCTGGCATGTTACATTATGAAAGATAAAATTTGTCGATGCTTGCATTAAGGGAACCCAAAACGTAACTTCTGTGATATGAATCTGATGTGACTATTTAGGCTCTTGGGGCTAGTTTATCTATTGTTTTTTTTTTTGTAGGAGGTAATTTGTTGAACGACCGATTCGATTACCAATGTTCTATCTACAATAATATTATAAAGAGATAAGGGTTTGTGAGTTTGTGACGTTATAGGGGGTAATCTCAGGAATTACTAGTCCGATTTGAAAATTTGTTTCAGTATTATATAGCTCATTTATATATATATATATATATATATATATATATACGCTAAGATTAATAAGAGCGGAGCAGTAATGAAAAATGTTTCAGAATCTGGTTTTTTTTCCTCTTGAGGGTTTCCACTGCGTGTTAACGTTAGCCTAAAGTAACTATACCACGCTGATGAAGTCGCGGGCAGAAGCTAGTAAGTAATAAGAAGATATATTATTTCCGAGTGATTTAAAGTATAATTTACAGTTATTAGATATCTTACTCTTATTAACACTTGTGAATTCGAAGACGAATACTAACATAACACGAATTCAAAAATAAGATATTTTTTTTAAATTATTCTACAAAGCTACTCATTATAATTGTTTGTCACGTAAATAATAGCTTATTCTTTTTCGTTTTGATACTTGATAATATATAATTTCTAAGTACGCGTGACGAAAGGCAATTGTGGTATTTACATTTAAATTTTAACTACAACTGTACATTAAAATCGACCATAGTATATTGACTAATAAAAATGAAAAAAAAAACAATAGACTTCTTATCAGATCCTGCTAGGTTACCTAAACTTTATTTATTTTATTTAACTTGCCTCAACAATTAGTAACACAATTTAATAGTTATATCGATTTTAGTATTATCCGCGATGATATCCGCATGACAAAAATAAAACTATATTTTCAACAAGACAACAAAAACATTATACACTAGCTCCTGCCCGCGACTTCGTGCGTGTAGTAATAGTTACTTTGGGCTAACGCTAACACGCAACGATCAGTCCGGTGAAGCTGTAAAGACCTTACTAGGCCAATAGCGTAATCAGTTCGAAAAAAAAACAACACACAGCGGAGGAAAAAAATCCTGATTTTGAAATATTTTACATTGGTGCTCCGGTTCTATAGGTCTTAGCGTGTTGACATATACGAGTAGCCTTCGCCTATAAATGATCCACATAACACTGAAAGAATTTTTCAAATCGGTCCAGTTGTTCTTGAGATTACCCCCTACAATGTAACAAACTCATGAACTTTACCTCTTTATAATATTAGTACAGATAGACACTACTAACAAATATTAAGACTTTAGTATACTGCACTACAGTGACCACAGAGCACAAGATGTGAATTGACCCATAATTTAAGAAGATATATACCTTTTAGCCTATTTATATATCTTTGAGTAATATTGCAAAGCGGTGCACAAGAGCAAGCCGCTTCCATTTAATAATCCTGACTCATAACTTTAATTAGTTTCATGACAGTTGACTCGTGACGCAACGAAACAAATCACTCGCCAAATACATATTTAAATGCGCTACGCAATGCATCTGCCCTAGCCCAACCGCACTGTAGGGTGACGTGTACAACAAAAATACATACAACGAAGGCGACGCTCTGGTCCCCGATTGTGGGCAAAGCTGGTTCTTTGCCAGCGCGGACCTGCCAACTGGGTGAACTAGGTCCCGCCGCAGGCGAGCTGTCTCCCACAACAATTATCGACTTATATCTTCGAAGTGGATTAACAACAAATATGTATGTGCTTATGGGATTTTTTCATATATTTTTAAAATGCCTTAATTACTTTACCCATATTTGCAAAACGAAACGCTGCTCCTAATTAAAAGAATGTTATATCGGACTTAATATATGAATATATTTTTCTAGACAAGTTTTGTAAGTAATTATTTTAGAAAGGACTTCCTTTATTTGACGAAAAACTTAACTACCTATTTACATTTAAAACAGTACGAATAACTAATAATATCGGTGTTAATACAAAAAAGTTACATACGTATAAAAATACTTACTTTTATTAAAATATTTCGTACTAAATGTACCGCGCTCACCCGAGGCAAGTTCGTGTTATCCTTTTTTCGAAAGTCTAACTTAACCTAACCATAGCGAGACAAAAGAGGAATGGCGAACATTCAGCGAGCGCGGTGCATTTAAAACGTAACCTTTTTAAAGCAAGTATTCAATAAGTATTTATCTTTTTTGTAATAATAACGTATATATTGTAATTGTATCGGTTGTAGGTGGTAGAGCCCCGCTGAAGCTATTTTTGGTTTCAGCATGAATGGGTCGGCTCCTCCGGGGTAGTACCACCCCTCTCACAGATAACCGACGTGAAATTACAGTGCTTGCATTGTTGTGTTTCGTTCGGTCAGTGAGAGCCGGAGGCCCACGTCTCTTCCTCTTTCCCTTTCCTTCCCCTCCCCCTTCTCCCATATACAAGCTGGCAACCCACTTGCGACGTCCCTGATGTCGCTAGTGTCTATGGACGGTGGTGATCACTTAACGTCACGTGACCCACCAGTTCGTTTGCCTCCTTTGATATAAAAAAAATGTTAAAAAAGGAGGTTTTGCGTTTTATCACATTCTCACCTGGTGTTGACTAACTATTCCAAGATTGTTAAAACGCTAAGCGCTGAGAATGAATGGTTCCGAGTGCAAAAAATACTTTATACAATTTAGGGCCTGAGAAAGCGCTAACGAATAATGGTACTTCCACTGGTTCGGAAAATAACCCAATCATCGAGAAGAACGAGAGGTTAGATCGATCTCATTTATCTTTTTAACTTACATTACTAAGTAGTATAAAACAAAGTTCTCTGCCACGTCAGTCTGTTTGTCTGTCTGTTCGCGATAAACTCAAAAACTACTGAACGGATTTTCATGCGGTTTTCATCGGTAGATACAGTCACTAATGAGAAAGGTTTAAGTAATTTATCAAGATTTTTATTATCAGTGCCCGCTAGTGTTTTATAAAAATGCTTTTGTAGTCCGGTGAAGCTGCAAAGGCCAAAAAATTAAGGCCAATAGCGTATTCAGTTCGAGAAAAAAACAAGATGCTCTATTTACAGCCGTATTTAGCGGATGCACAGAGAGGCGTATTATTTTCAGCCGTTACGAATACTATTGTTCACATCTTGATCCACCCTATTATATAAATAGCCTTTTGATATCAAAACCCATTTAACGTGACGCTTGAACTAACTATCCAGCAAATTGTTAACATACTTGAGGACTTTATTGTAGAACCCACCACTACCTAAAAAACTTCTACTGATCTCATTCATCTTGAAATTTGAGATAGTCAATTTCCGATTATCTCTCATACTAAATTTATGTCGGTCTTTTACGAAATCTAGTTCACCTAATTTATCGTAGACATACTATATATACTATACAAGAACGTATTGGAAGAGGAGGGTTAATATAAGGATTTACTGAGATTCTTCAATTATTGGCGAAGTCCCATATAGTAAATTACTAAAACAGTAGGATTTTTAATATCCACCTCAACTGCTGTCCTCCATAGTAATAATGCCAGAACACTTACATAGACGCTTGGACTCTCAAATTGACAATGGTAACTAATGGTACATAATTACCTCATACATCATTCAGAGCCCAGGTTCATTGTAAAATTAAAACCTACCTCTAAGAAAAAGTTATTCGAATACATTACTACGGAACCATCATCGAATATAAAAATGATTTAACAATGAAAACATAATACGTAATACTCTAATATTCTTACATTTATATATTCGTTTCTACTGTAAAATAAGTAAAATGTCTTAAACCTTTCATGGAAAACTTGTGTTGATTTGTTAAAGAAACCAATCTCTAGTTAAATATGAACAACTGTTGTCAAATAATTTGTAGCGGTAAACAGTTTATTTTATTGATTGGGAAAGAACTTATTTTTACAAAGCTTACAATTACGAAGATTTACGGATACAAATATATGTATTTATAACATGGATACGTCTATTGTAAATCTTGCACTTTATTGAATTGACTATAAACTAAATAGATTATACCCTGAATGATGTGTAAATTTATTACGGCCAAATATTTGAAATTCCAAGTCAGTGATATGCAGATATAATAAATATACGTATGTACAATATCTACTAAATATGTATACATGGACGGGTATATATAATATATCTCTGAAACGGAACATCACTGAAGGTTCTCATTAAGGCTTTTAGGTCAGGGTTGAAACAGGTGCGGCGAGTTTGCATTTGCAAATGCAAGTTAGTACGGCAGACCGTCCAATTATTATATGAGTGGAAACCACTTTATGAACCCAGTTTTGTGTAGTTGCTAGTCGCAGTAATCATTTGTGCTCGTTTCTTCTAGTTCTAGTTGTCTCTCATTAAAATAATGAGCACGTCACCGTGACATTAAAAATACATACATAAAAATTACACACGAATTATCATAATAAACTCTTAAGATATATAAGTATATATAAATTCTGTGTCTGTTGTTTTTTGTTACTATAAAACTTATATAGTTCAAATCATATAATCATTTTAATATTAGTAGTAGATTAATTTTCTTTTTGAGAAAATATTCGCAAGTAAATGTTTTTCGTGTAACTTTGCATCATAAATATTTGTATATTGCATAATTCTGGTAAGAGTTTACTACTTTTTATTATTAATTTTATACTTACATGTTTCTTTTTTGTGCTGTTACCTTTAAAACAACCTACTAAGTTTTAATTTAACAGATAAGACGATGTGAAGCAATCATCTTTGGAATAATTTTGAATGTTATTAGGTAATAATGTGACTACAATATATCTACTTTCATATCTGTACTATGTTGATTTTTAATTACAGAAGAATCTTAAGTTTATATATAAACCAGAAATACAAGCTAGTTCTTCAATTCAGGTGTGATTAAATATAAAAAAATACGAATGTAGACAAAATATTATGTTTTGTGATATTTATATAAAATTTACGATTAGTTTCTTAAAGTTAGTTTCCGACAGACACTTGGAACGTTTTAAAGATTGGTTAAATATTCTCAAATAATACTTGTTGATATGTATACTTTAACATGTATACAATAAAAATAATAAAGGATTATGGTCCATATTTGGTAGAGAACCTCAGGAAATGGGAGATTTCTAAATGAACTTAGCTAAGCCGGACTAGAAAATATTAATATAGATATTATACAAACGAAGAAATATTCATTTAATGTTGGTTATCAATAGAGTATTGAATATATGAATATTATCATTGTGAAATGTTTAGCATTCGGAGCAGTTATGTTCCAAGATTAGTTAGTGCCTTGAAGCCAGATGTTAGGCGGTTTTCGTCGTATATATATTTCAATTAGGCGGCTACGCTTACAGTCATTCTGTTGCGTCTGTTTAAAACATAGATGTTCTGAGTTTTATATATTACTTATTAACACTTTTGAGATTGACTTATTTTAGTAATGGTTAAAGAAACTGGCTGATGTTAAAATGCCTATTTCTGCACTTTAAAATATTGAGAGACAAACATATAGCTGATATCGCCAGTTAACGACTTGATAAGAGATAAACGGTTATCAAGGATCATTTAATGTTGATGTTCGCTGTCATATATATCAGATCACATCAATGATAACGTCATTAATTAAGATAGAACCAGTAAAATCTTAACAAAACCAACAAAATTACGTATCAGTAATGTATAAAAGATTGAATATTATTATCTTATTGGTGAATTACAGATAAGATAAATAACCAATAGTATTGATCTTTGTTACAACACCTTTTATTACTACTAACTTAGGCGTTTCTTCAGAGCTCGCGTTATGCCATTTTGTTATAAAATAAATTAACAATTTTTCTCTCTATACACAAAAATACAAAGTATAAGGAGTATACTAAATGCGAGCTTCATCAATATAATAGAGGATTTTTTTTTAATATCATACGAGGCAAACGAACAGGCGGGTCACCTGATGTTATATGATCACCGTCGTCCATAAACACTAGCAACACAAGAGTCGCAAGTGCGTTGCTACCCTGTGTATGGAAGTAGGGGGGAGGGGAACGACGAGGGAAGAAGGAAAGCGAATGAGGGAGAATGAAGGCCCCGACTCTCTCACTGACCGAACGAAACGCAACAATGTAAGCACTGTTACTTCACGTCGGTTTTCTGTGTGTCAGGTGGTACTACTCCGGACGAACCAAATTCATTTCAAATTTCAAAATTTCATGCTGAAACACGTAATAGCTTCAGCTTTGCTCTACCACCTAAGATTACTTACTTATTACGTTTAAATATGTTACGTTTCAATGCAACACTATAAAAAATTGGCAAAGCGTGTGTTGGACTCACACACCAAAGGTTTTGTTCGACCACATAATATTATATTTGTGACATTTATTTACCAAAAATTATTAACACACACGTGCTTAGTTTTTGTTATATGCCTTTACGGAGTGCATTATTATGGTAATTTCAATGTAGAAAAATATTTTATGCTTCCTCGCACTGACTACGCTATTGCATTTATATGCAGTAATTATTGTTATTAATTGAACAAAGTACTATAACTTATGATTTTTAAAACTATTACGTACTGTAAATTTTATTGTGTATTAATAATTAAGACACTTTCCGTTAACAAAGTTAATAAAATGTCCTAAGTGCAGTTGAGAATAAAATGTATTTAGAGAATTATTGCCAATCCTGATACTTTATCATTTGGGTAGGCACACCGTCGACGCCGTCCGCCCGGTTCTGCGGGAGTGGATTGGGAGGAGATGGGGCTCCCTGTCGTTCAGGCTGGTGCAGGTGCTGACCGGACACGGTTGTTTCGGGTGGTACCTGCACCGGATCGCTCGCAGGGAGCCGACCGCCGCCTGCCATGAGTGCGGTGCTGAGGAAGATACCGCGCAGCACACTCTCTCTGAGTGTGCTGTGTGGGAGGTGGAGCGCCGCACTCTGGTGGCGGTGGTAGGAGAGGATTTGTCGCTGCCGAGCGTGGTCTCGTCCATGCTCGGCAGCGAACAGGCGTGGCGAGCAGTGGCCTCCTTTTGCGAGGAAGTCATCTCGCAAAAGGAGGCAGCGGAGAGGGCCCGCGAGGCGGACCCCCTCAGTGGCCGTCTTCGCCAGCGGAGGACCGGCAGGAGGAGGCGGCGCTTTGCCCAACTCCTCCTGCCCCCGTAGCCGGACCTGAGGGGATGTAGTCGGGGGGCTCATCCCCTCATTGCACAGGTCCGGCGGATGGGGGGGCAGCTGGCGTGTACCCAGCTGCCTCTCTAAAGGTGGGAGCCCGGCGGCAACCTTCCGCCGGGTGGACCGTTGGGGCGGCTATTCAAGGGGAATAGCGAAGAACGATCCCTTACCGCCCCAACATCACGGTCTGTCGGTACACCGTGGGGTTTTAGTCCGTGCGAGTCGGACATAACTCATCCTCTCCCCCGGGAGGATGGGTATCCATAAGGGATTTCCCCACGTTAAAAAAAAAAAAAAAAAAAAGTGCTTCCCGTGTACAAAATTTCATCAAAATCGATTGAGAATAATAAAAAAAGAATCTTTTTACACTTTGGCTATTTCTTATTTTTAACAACTCGTGAACCCTACTATTTGAAGAATTATATGAGCTTTCCCTGTCCACAAATCTAATAAAACAATGTCCAGATATGCAAAAACACATCATTTATACAAAGATAAACAAAAATTATATATGTGTTAATCAAAAATGTCCTTTATAAAAGTTATCTCGAACAAAATTTGGAAGCAAATATTAAATGTACAGACAGAACTACAGATCTATTAATATAGAACAATATATCTGCTATAGTAATGTATAAAAAAAATCAAGTTATTTTAATAGTATTGACTATGATATTGGCCTGACAGGTCTTTACAGCTTCACCGGACTACTGCTGCCTATTACAGTTTCAATTATAAATCCCTTTAACGTAGTTTGAACAACATAGCTTAACAATAGAGTCCTTTTCTGAGAACGGAACCCTAACAGTCAACAATGTTAACTGTACTATATAGACGGACTCATGACATTTTAACAAAAACTTCATGCAACAATTTGTATGTTTTTAAATAGATGTTGACTTCCCCCTAACGATTAAAAACCTGGCCTTGATAATTCGTGTAGATGTAAACATCGGAGAGTTGGCAACCAACACCGTCCACAACAGAAACGAAACCGCTCAACTCCACTCATCGGCAATTAACTGCCAATCTATATACCTACTTGTAGGTATGAATAATGTATCAATTTTATTGCACATCTGTTAGGAATGTTTACATAAAATTGTGGTGTAAAAATTAAACGGTTTCTTATACTATTCTTCTCCTATTTAGAAGGATTATTGTTCTATATTTTTATATTTTTAGTCAAGAATCTTGACTGCTATTATGTTAATATATAGACACATACATGTTTAATGTGAAACATATATAGAAGCGGATAAACCTGATTGTTGGCGTGGCGACTGTGTGAGACATGGCGACGCGATGCCATGCGCAAGCGTCTGTGTGCAATCTCTCTTACTACAATGAGCTCGTATACCTATAGTGTAATTTGAGATTTTGAGAATTTGAGATTCGATCAATTCGAACAATTAAGATGTTTCACATCTGCCAGACGTCCCGTGACGGCTCAATTTTTTCTTTATTTGCATGATGGAACAATACATTTTACTATTACCATTTATGTACTAGTACTATGTACACAGTGATATTCTTATGATATTCTTGTATGTTAAAACTTTTATTAAATACTAAAATAAGCTTGTGATTGATATTCATTATTATAATTTTTGCAGTAGATATAAATTATGAAGTGATCATACTTATATTCAATATAGATTTAGTAGGTTACTAGGTAGGTAGTCAATTACTACTGTCATAGAAAATTCGTACAAGATTATTTGCATCAGAGATAAATCAGAACATACGTCTTTAATCGGCTATAACATAAATCAAGATAATAATAGAATAATGTAGAACCAATTATCTAGTTTCGGAGTTGTTGAACGCTTATAAAATTAAATAAGATCATGAAAAACAATGAATAACAAACACGTCAGCTTTGTGTAAACATGACTTGGTATGTGAGGGCAGCGTCGAAAGTTTAATGCGATAACAGCCAACCGCCGGCGATGGATTTCTGATGGACTTATAATAATATTGTAGTCTAAAATTTGCACGCTAACTTTGCTATGTATTATGTTTATTTCATAATTAGAAACGTGCGTTACATTACTTATCGATAACGTTTAATTAATGAAAAACAATGCCTATACAGATAAACAATTCATAGACTTATTTACAAGTGGTCGTCCAATGGTTGAAGTTCAACCATTGTAAGTGGTTCTTTATGTGTACGTTATTATGTGTATTTCTTTTTGTTCTTAATATTAAAATAGTATTGATTAATTATTGTACAAGTATTTTTCTTTATTGAGTCAGCGAACATGTAGTATAACTATTGGAAGTTGAGGAAAGTAACAACATTTAATCATAACACTAAATCTTGTTAATAATTATTAAACCTTAAACTAAGGACAATCATCTGAAAAATAGAGGAGGAACAGTACTGGTTTTAATACTCGCGACTTCACCACAATATAAATATAGTTGCCAGTATGGAAATTACCTTTTTCGATATCGCCAAGGCCTTTGACAAGGTCTGGCACGAAGGGCTCATCTATAAATTATGTCAATCTCGTATCCCGGATAGGCTAGTTCACATAATCCGCGATTATCTGTCAAATAGGACTTTCCGCTACAGAGTGGAAGGTGAGCAGTCATCACCCCACCCGATACGTTCAGGTGTGCCACAGGGCTCCATTCTCGCGCCCACACTCTATAGTCTGTTCATCAGTGACCTACCTCGGCCCCCGGGAGTAGAGCTAGGTTGTTATGCTGACGATACAGTCATCTACGCTTCCGGATGGTTTCCGATACGACTTAGGAAACGCGTCGTAGAGGCCGTTAGTACACTCGGTGACTGGTTTCTGCGATGGCGTATAGAGGTCAACCCCGACAAAAGTGCCGCAATTTCGATTCTAAATACCGCGATTACGAGCGTAAACTCAAACCTATCACTTTATACGACACCGACATTCCGTGGACCAAGCAGGTTAAATATCTCGGAGTTACGCTAGACAGACCGCTTTCATTTAGACAACACACAACGCGAGTACGTAACAAGGCCGCCATGGTCACGGCTCGCCTACATCCGTTAGTTTGCCACAAGAGTAAAATGTCCCTCAGACACAAGCTCACACTTTACAAAACTTGCATCCGTCCCGTTCTAACATATAGCTGTCCCGTTTTCGCACATATGTCAGAATATAACTTTAAAAAATTACAAGTAATTCAAAACCGTTTCCTACGTAAGGCGACCGGCGTCCCGTGGTACGTCCGGAACGAGGATCTCCGCAGGGACCTGGAGATGCCCTCTATCTGGGCGTATGTAAAATCACTCACGATTAGCTATTTTGAAAATGCCGCGAACCATTCCAGCCCATTAGTGGTATCCGCCGCGGATTACGAACCCGTACCGAACGCTGCGCGTTATAAAAGACGTCCGCAACATATTTTTACCGATCCTCCCGACGAAATTACGGCAGCGAACGATCAGTACCAGCCTGTCTCTCGAAACAGAGTGTGTTCACGCCCACGCCCGCGAAACCACATATCACGCCGCCGTGGTCTGGGGGTTAATTTTGCTCCCGCACACCAGATTAGGCCCCCCTCGGCAGCGACTCAAGCCTAGGTCCGATCCCTCGGCAGGGAGCCCTTGAGTGCGTTGCTTGCGCGATATGGTGACACACCCATACATCACTGCTACAACACTACACGATCACCCCCACACACGTGCACGCCTACACGCTACACATTTTGGTGGAGGGGTTTACTTTTTTTTCCCCTATCGAACTGAAAAAACTCAAGTTTTCGATAAAAATATATGGAGGAGTTGTTGAGGCGGATATGCTTGGTACACATATACGTCTCAATAACTCAAACATATATGAATAGTTAGCTAGGTTTGCTAAGTTAGGTCGCGATTTTTGCATGCAACGGGCAACAGCCAAGCCGAGGTGTGCCGTGCACCCTTGAGCTGGTTGCCAAAAATAAAATCGGCTGAGTGCCTAAAGCGCTCGCCTTAGTAGTTCGGTGAAGCTGTTAAGACCTTGATGGGTCAATAGCGTATTCAGTTCGAAAAAAAAAAAAGGAAATTACCTATAAACGCTTGTACCGGCACACTCACACAAACATGCGCAGCGACGAGACCCCTAACCAATTTACGCGGTGCTGTCCGTAGAGTACCTTTTAAAATCTCTAATCGAGATGCATGTTTGTGTGAGTGTGCCGTTTTCGAGCGTTTGTAGGTAGTTTCCGCACTGTCTCTCGTATTTATACTGTGACTTCGTGCTATCTATATGCCTTATTTCAAAATAACTTCCTGTTTTAGCTGAGTAATCATAGGGCTGACTCCTTCATTGTAATTTTGTTATTACTATTTAACCTATACAGCTAATTTTAGGTTACTTAGTGTTAAATTTTATCTTTACTGTTTTGCCGTCGTTACTGTTTTAAGAGGTTAGAATAACCAATACATATTCTATTTTTTATATATTTGATGTATAAATTATTTTACTCCCACAACCACTTATTTCTTTATATACATTGAACACGTAATAATATTTATAGTCTGCATATAACACTAGTCCATCTTCTTTATTGTCATAGAAATATTATTGAACCGACCGTTACATCCGTACCTAACGCTGCGCGTTATAAAAGACGTCCGCGACACAGTTTTACCGATCCTCCTGATTCAATCACGTCAGCGAACGATCAGTACCAGCCTGTCCCTCGAAACAGAGCGTATTCACGCCCACGCCCGCGTAACCACAGATCACGCCGCCGTGGTCTGGGGATTAATTTCGCTCCCACACACCCGATTAGGCCTCCCACGGCAGCGGCTCAAGCCTAGGTTCGATCCCTCGGTAGGGAGCCCTTGAGTGCGTTGCTTGCGCGATACGGTGACACACAAATATACATCACTACTACAACACTACACGATCACCCCCACACACGTGCACGCCTACACGCTTACACATGAAAGTGGAAGGGTTTACTTTTTTTCCCTTATCAAACTGAAAAACTATCAATTTTCCGATAATAAATATATGGAAGAGTTGTTGAGGCGTGTATGCTTGGTACACATATACGTTTCAACAACTCATACATATATGAATAGTTAGCTAGGTTAGCTATGATAGGTGGCGATTTTGCATGCAACAGGTACCAGCCAAGCCGAGGTGTGCCGCGCACACTAGAGCTGGTTGCCAAAATAAAATCGGCTGAGTGCCTTAAGCGCTCGCTTTAGTAGTCCGGTGAAGCTGTGAAGATCCTGCTAGGTTAATAGCGTAGTCATTTCGAAAAAAAAAAACCGACCGTTACAAAACGTTTTTTATTTTATATCTTTTCTGATTCACAGTTCTAAATTATTGGGTATTCTCTTTATAGCTTTACAATGTATAAGTGCCGACATTTTATTCCGACAGGATTTTATATATAACATAACGCAAATATTATTGGATTTTGATGTGTTTGTGAATACTCCAAAAAGATATAATTTATAATAAATCACACAACTAGTAGAAACTTATTGCGAGTTTTTTTTTCGAAATGACTACGCTATTGACCCAGCAAGGTCTTAATAGCTTCACCGAACTAAAAACTTATTGCGAGATATAATTTAATATAATTTACTTTATGTGTTTGATTAATGTAAAAAGTAAAAAGTAAAACAAAGAAAATGCGGCCAAGTTTACAGTACAAGCATCTAGATAAAAATAAAATGGCAACTGAGTAATTGAACACCAATCTGTCAATATTTTTTAACATTTACCTACTACTACCTTCTGTCTCACTTACTGACGTTTTTATACGGAGATTTTTTAACTTACTTCTTTTCACATTTCCGTAAGTTGCTGTCCAGATTAGAGGTTGTCCTCCGAAATTCAATAGCCTTTTTATATACCGAAATGTAGGAAATTTAGAGGATTACACTAAAAATAATGGCAGACATCAATTAATATCTATTTAGTATTTATTACTCATACTCATTGCCGTTTCGTTCGTTCTATTATTCATTTGATCTAATTTCAAATATGTACTGGATCCTTCTAAAATTTAGCAAATATCATTTATTGTGTTGGCACATCAACGGTAAACGAAAGTTATTCATCCATCGTACGTGTTTGCCGGCCTTTTTTATGAGCATCAGCATAAGGCGATTTTTTCAACCATTTATGACATACTAACAATGGAGTTTAGTTGAGGTTTTAGAAATTGACCAGACTACAAAACAATGGGTATTTTGTCAATAACAGTTTTTTTGGGAAGAAGATATGGTCGGTGATTATATGAGAGTCCAGTGGGAGTGTGAATTCTGACTCCGCCTCGATAACAAGTCGTAATATAAGAAAGAAGTTTACTTCAAGTTTCTCTTGATTGGTTTATAATACGTTTGATTGTACTACCAAGGGAGTTGAAGAGTGCGTCGATGTTTTTTTGTCTAAACATTTCATTGTTATGTGATACTTGACTTTTTCTGACGGTGAGTGGAAAGGTTGAACCAAAACGGAGACGTCGATTGTTCACGTAAGTCCAGATCACACATCACATTTTTATTATGATAATGTTTGGTAAAACTTTAGTTATTTTTTTTTATAGCTCAAGTAAGGCGGTTTCGAAAGAAAAGTCCGAACTATTACATAGATGAACAAGAAATATAAATTTTTATGTTGTCCAAATTCTTTATTTCAATCCAAGATTCTTTATGATTAAATAAATAACACGAGCGGTATTTGAGAATTTTATAGCAACCTCAAAAGCTGTAAGAGTTAAGAGATGCAATAAATCATATTGGTCTTTGGAATATCCTGTGTACCTCTTACGCACACAATTTGTAATTCATCAGACATTTGGAAGTAAATCCGAATACAACATTTTGAAACAAGCATGGAATTAGGTTATGATCCCAATAAAATAGGTCAAATATTTAACTGTTTAGTTAAAAAGTGTATGTTATAAAATATCTTATTCAAGACCATATTATATTTTTCAATATTAACTTTTCGTAGAAATTCAACGAGATAAAGATATTCACCAACACCACAAATGTACACAGATGTCATGGAGAATAAAACAATTTATTTTGAGTTTAGAAATTTAATATACATCTATATCGATAGATATTATAGAACAAACTCGCTCTCCTGGTGTAGTCCGGTGAAGCTGTTAAGACCTTGCCAGGTCATTAGCGTAGTCAGATCGAAAAAAAAAAAATACTCGCTCTCCACGCTCGCGACTCAAAATCACTTAGGTATACTTACATTACTTGAAGAACTTAGCTATTAAGATTAATAAAATAAAAGGTTTATTATTTTTTGCTTTTTAGTTTATTCGGCGGTTTAATTTTTTGGTAAAAAATGTTATTTTATAATTTTTTATAGCTATAATCTACTAATTACTACATG
Organism: Antheraea mylitta; assembly: GCA_014332785.1. Classification (NCBI taxonomy): domain Eukaryota; kingdom Metazoa; phylum Arthropoda; class Insecta; order Lepidoptera; family Saturniidae; genus Antheraea; species Antheraea mylitta. The sequence goes on from JACEII010000001.1 coordinate 7,610,275, forward strand.
CTTAATTTATTTGTAATACACAACTTAGAGACTGAATTATAAATCATACCCTGTTTTCCTGCTCTTGGGGTTGTTATTTCTTGTCAAAATGTATATGGGACCGACTTCGGAGTATACTCTTTCAAATCAAAGATTCATAATTAAAGTCGGACTATTCAGTCAAAAGTTATGCGCGGTCTTAGATATAATCAGTGAGTGAACAATCAATCATTCTCTATTTTCATACCCTTAGGGTTGGAATTTTCCCCCAAATTTATATGGGACCAACTTCAGAGTATATCCTTTCCAATAAAAAGAGAATTTAAAAATCGGCTTATATTGTAAAAAGTTATGCGTGATCATCATACATAAAAAATATACGCGTCGATTTGAGAACCTCCTCTGTTTTTTTCGTCGGTTAAAAAAATAATTGGTTATTGGCAACGTTATTTCATGTAATATACTAATAATCTTTCTTCAACTAAATAGAAGGGTTTAGCCGAGATAGTAAGGGGTTTTTTTCGTACAGGAACATTTTTTTGTAATATTTTGTAAACATTTGTATTTTTTCAATATTTATATTTTATTTTATTGTTATTATTATTTATTGTTTAGATATTATTATAAGTACCATTTGGGTGTAATATTTTTCGTCAAAACACCGACTAGACGTCCGTACATTACTTTGGTCCCTCATTGAAAATCAGCGCTGCAGTACCACCCTGTTGTACTGCAGCATGTAGCTGAATGGGGGTGTCATTATTGGATTAAATAAACAATGTATATGTTAACGTTATCTAACTTGTTGTATGCGATGTTTTTCAACAATAAAGAATTTTTTTTTCTTTCTTTCTTTATTTTATTTATATTGGATATTTATCAAAATCAAAGAATATCTCAGAAGATAAATTGAAACTTACAGATTATGTATAAAAAATATTTGGGGGAAGCTTCTTACATAGCCTCTGTAATTTCGATGTACTGTAAATAACAAAGCTCAAAAATGGATCTAAATCGTTTAAATACTATACGCTACTTTGATTATAAACCGAATAGCAATATTATTTACTTTAATATTATTATTGGCTTATTTAGCTCAGTCTGTAAAGTAGAAACTAGTTCAGTACTATTAGCTGATACATTTTTTAACAGGAGAAATTTACAGTTTGATTATATGTTAGCCTTTAACTCTCGACTTCCCTCGCGTTAATGTAAATTTAACATGTCCATAGGGAACAGTACTTTTTACGGAATGAAAGTACGCTATGTCCTTTTCTCTACCTCTAACAATATATATGCAAAATTTCATTGTAATCAATTGCGTAGTTAGGGCGTGAATTCGTAACATACTCACATTTACATTTATAGCATTAGTAAGGAAATTAAAATACAAGTAAAATAATTATGTAACAAATATTGTTTATCGTTAACATTTATACTCGAATCTTTTGTATTTATTTTAGTTTGTTTAACTTTACGTAATAATTGAAAAGGGTATTAACCCTTATTTAGCATCTTGCTTTCTTTCACCCCACAAAGCTCGAGCTCGTGACAGACGGCGAGGCAACGTGCGAGCGTAGGAACCATGGCCGCAGCGTGGGACGAACAAAGCCCGCCCGCCCTTTGTTCCGCCGCTCGCTACCAACGCCCGCGTTCGATCAATAATCGCTCCAAGTCCAAGATACACATATATCGTGACCCATTATAAGCTAACTAACGAATTTAATTACCCGTTAACCCACAATTCGTTTAGGGTACAATTTATTTCTTACTTTGTTTATGAGTTATTAAACGTTGCTAAAGTACATAATGGAAAATATTACTTTTTCTTAAATTTTCTATTTACTAATACGTTGCTAATGGAATCTCCTATATTATTGGTTGCTGTTCTTTCCAATTACACCACGTTTACTATTTAAATTATTGTAACTTCATGTAATTCATTCAGAAACTAATTCAGTTAAATTTTAAAAATAGTAAGTTGTAAGATTTTGTAAAATTACTTTATCCTGTCACAAGAAAGCTGACGTAGAAGGTTCTGGAGGTTTTCACGAATTGTTTTTGTATATATCAAATATGCGCGGTATCCGTACTATTTTTATAGTAATTACGGACGGAATGTCGAGAGGCCAGGGTAAAACGGGCCACGAGTGTCACGTTGGCTGGACACTTGCCAAATGTGGTTAAGCCCATATTGCGTGGCACAAGTACGAACAGTACATTGTTAGTAATATAGTAAAAATATGAGAGAGAATAAAATATATCATACACTTTCACATAATTCAGACTAGACAGACCTACTCCTTGAAGGATTACGAGACGTAGAAGTTAAATAGAGGCAAATCATTATTTAAATTGTTAAACAATTAATTATTTTTTAAGTGAAATTGCTTAATTTATTTTTAATTTGGATTTGTGACTTTGATCCTTATTATAAATGCGAAAGTATCTTTGTCTGTCTGTCTGTTGCGCTTTCACGCCAAAACTACTAAACTGATTTAAATAAAATTTGGTACAGTTTGTCTAGAGCCTGGGAAAAGACAAAGGCTACTTTTTAATGCGAAAAAAGGGTTGCAACGTGTTGAAGAAGCGATAAAATGGAAGCATCGTAATTTGTACAACTAAAAGCTTGAAACTATAATAGATATGATATTCAAAGTTCATCAAGCTTGTCAAAGGTGTAAAATAACAATAAGAAACAGGGGATGAAACTTTGTATGGTAATATGTAAAGGTGCGCTTCGAATTGAAAAATTATTTCAATGTTAGGTAGCTCATTTATCGAGGAAGGATATAAGTTATATACCATCACGCTAAGACCAATAGGAGCGAAGCACCAATGAAGAATGTTTCAAAATGTTTTTTTTTTCTTTTCTGAGCTTCCGCTACGTGGTAGTTAGCCCAAAGTTATTATTCCACGCGGACGAAGTCACGAACAGAAGCTAGTACTAAAAATCGTTGCAATATTATATGTATACCTATATGGGAATTACCTACCTACCTACTAACTAACTAGTTAAATCGTTAAAAAAAGGACAATTTAGTAATTTTGACATTCTAAAGTCAATAAATGTATCAAATGAACTATTATGTTACCAACAATTTAGAAACGTATTAAAAGAGTACTTCATCCTCACATTGCTATGTCAGATATTTCCAAAATATCTAAATTGCAGTTTGAACTAAGATATTTTAAAGTAAATGAGATTCGGCCCCTAATTATTCTCATTGTAAAAACTTAGAAGTTATAGACTAATTAATAAACATTGGGAAGTACGATCTTATATAGCACACGGATAAGAAAGAAATGTTAAATAATGAAACACAATAATTATAACAAAATTATTTTACGTAATGTGAGATAAAGTTCACAAAGCCTTTGCTAAAAATTGGGTCATGGCTGATGTTTTGGCTATATGCCAGATGAAGGTATTCTCGTGAAGTTGATCGATTCATCTCGGTACAGTTAAGCTAATCTCACTAGTCTTCCTATACAGACTCAGTAAACTAATTAGCTGTCTACAATTTTATTTCATGATAGGATTTTCTATGCGATTTATTTATTTACATATGGATAAAGCAACAGTCGACAATAAAAAATAATAATACAATAACAATAATAAAAAGAAGTAAACTAAACTGAACCTGACCTGACCTAAAATGCTTTTCACACAGAAACTTAACTTACACTAATCATTGAATACTAATAAGAAAATAATAAATGTTTAAATATTTAGATATATTGGATTTAAAAAAATATATATAAAAGAATAAACGAAAAAGTTCAAATGAATTCATTTCTGAAAACTAAAATTAACACATGGAAAAAAAACAAGATGACAAACATAAATTATGAGTATTAATAACATAGAAACTGTTGTTGAGATGGTCATGGATATAAAATGTGCTTAATTTTTTTTTTATTACTTTATTTTTGGCAATCAATCTTTCCGATTATTACTGCCATTGTCACGTAGTCAATAATATCACAAACTTCGGGCGATGATTCCAATATTAAGCATCGTGTGAAACCATATTCTAACAAGATGGTGGATCCCGTGCTAGAACCTTCCAGGGAGTTTTTGTGGCATCTCAGAATTTCATGCTCCGTGTTATTATTTTCCATTCACTTCACTTATGCATAATAAACTAACTATATTACGTAAAACACCACCAACTTTACACAATATATAGTCAAATAACACAAGATTATGAATAAAATATAAAATCCACTACATGACAGACTAAAATCCCGCCAAAAACTCCTGTGCTTAATTGTCTTTTTGAATTTGAATGCCCGATGGTCAAATATGTCTAATGAAATGTATTTGGTTGCAAACTCATTATATATACAAGTCATACTTACAATTGGGTTCAAATAAGAAGTATTATTCATATAAGTTTTAAGAATAAATGTTTTAGTAAAACGATAATTGAAATTGTTGCTAAAATTAAGAGACTCTAGACAGGAGGGAGATGAAATATAATTGTGCAGCAATTTACGAAGAAATACTAGATCATGTTGAATTCTACGAACATGTAATGCTATAATGTTGTATTTATTTCATCTGTCATAGTATGAAGAGACACTACGAGCATGACCATACCTGTAACATAGAATTTTTGAAAATTTTCTTTGGACTGCTTCAATAGATTTAGAATGTTTTTCTATGGAATATCCTATTTGTAACACTCTATTTAACCTTGTAGGTGAATTACAAAAAAATCTTATTTAGTGTGGACCTATATTCTCTGTCTCGTGTTAAAATATTCAGGTCTCTAACTCCATCGGTTTAAGCTATGCATTGTCTGTTAGTCACTATTAATAATTCTTTTGTATAGAATAAAATAAACATTCTGCTTAAACATTCTATCTATCTTCATTCTTTCTCTCGGTCAGCATATAAGCATTACCGCACAACGTGACAATGCAGGCATATGGGAACTTTTCTTTCTGACAAATAATTGGATGACACCTTTAAATTTGAGCAGCGGGTACAAATGACAGTCTGTTTAAATGGCTTTATTTTTTTGTTACTATAAATATCAGGAATGACGATTCTAATTCAATGCCAAGTTTTAGTATGATAGGAATCTTCTCCATTTTTGCTAGTATTCAATATGCTACCGCTGTGTTTTATGTACAGCTGACGTTATGAATGTTACACAATTTTATTTTTCAAAAAAGCTCACACCTCATCTCTTAATTTATTTGCCCCACCATGATTCTGGTTAATCCAGTTGATGTTTTAAAAATCTTATCTTCGCATTCTAACTAAATTAAAAGCTGGAATATATTAGATCCATTTGGCTTGAATATATTTTGTAAACTTAATTTATATTGCAAGATTACGATTCAATACCTGTTAACATTTTCGTGTTCACAATCTTATCATTCCTAGGGGTAAGGCCATTAGATATCTAACCCTTCTTAATGACGTCGGGCCAACCCTTCTTTTGTCGGTCGCGACATCCTGCTTCCGTAAAATCTAGGTCAAGGCATTTGTTACCGATTTAAGCATTTTTTCTTTGTCCAAACAAATTAAAGAAACCTTTGTGAGAAATCTGCTCTTAAAATGTTAAATATGGTTATACTAATAAGCTTTGACAGCAGGAACTACCAGCCTGACTATATATACTATATAGTTACAATTCGAAACTGGTTTTAAAACTAAAATAGAGCATTGTACAATGGAAAAGATCTAAGCTACATGTCTCTACACTTTTCCATTGAGACTTTTAAACTATAACATAAAACAGAAAAATAATACCTGTTCTACCCTAATTATTATTATTATGGGACCAACAATATTAAGTCTTTACCTATGAAATTGCCGTTTTATATGAAAAAATTTAAACGAATTTTTTTCATGTATTTTTTACTTGTATCAATCGAAGTAATCATCCATGCAATCAATGCATCTTTGCCAACGCAGTGGCAGTTTATTAATGCCCTTCTTAAAGAAATCAGCTGGACGGGAGGCAACAATTTCTTCAAAGGTATTTTGTACCACCTCTCGGGTATTGAATTTTTTTCCCGCCAAGGAGTTATCCAAATTCTGGAAAAAGTATTAGTTGCAAGGTCTGGTGAGTAGGGCGGATGACGGAGAACTTCCAATTCCAGTTCTTGCAACTTGGAGACCGTCTGCTGTGCAGAATGACGTCGCGCGTTGTCATGCAGGAGCAGCGGAGATGAGCTCCATCTCCATCATGAGAAATGATTTCCATCATTGTGTTCGGTTCTTCACAGTACACATCTGCAGGAATGCTCACCCCGTTTGGTAAAAAGCTGTGATGAATCACACCGGCGCTAGACTACCAAACAGTGACCATCACTTTTCTAGGGGTAAGCTTTCGTTTAGGGCATTTTTTAGGTGCTGAACCAGGGTCCAACCAACTTGCTGAGCGCTTGCGGTTATCAAACAGAATCCATTTGTCATCGTAACAATGCGGTTCAAAATTCCTTCATTTGTATGTCTGTTGAGCAGTGCAAGACACGTCTCGACGCGTACTTTGCGCTGGCGATCGTTGAGTTCGTGAGGTACCCATTTTTCAAGCTTGTTTGCCTTGCCAATTTATAGCAAATGGATCAATATTATTTTAACGCTAACGTTGAAAGCTGCTGCTAATTCAGTCGTAGATTGTGTATCATCAGTTTCCACAATCGCCTTTAATTCGTCATTGTCGACCAAAATCTTCGTACGACCGCGAGGTTAATTTTTCAGGTCGAAATTCCCAGAACGGAAGCGAGCAAACCAATAACAGGTGGTGCGTTGGTTTGTAGTGCTAGCTCCGTTAACGTCTTTGATATTGCGTGCCGCTTGTGCCGCGTTGCTGACACGACAGTACTCATATCCCCTGATTACTCGAATTTTTAACGTATCCATGATGACAAAAAGATTGAAATGCGATGAAAATGTAATACTAATCAACAAATGACTACTTTTGGAAAACAAAATCAATGTTTTTAAAATAAAATTAATTTGAAATTAGAATTCTTAGCCAAACAAAAATTATTTTGATTTGAAATGTCCGGTACTGCAGAACAGCAATTTCATAGGTAAAGACCTATTATTATTGGAAAGTGTGATTACGTAACAATAGTACTTAATTTTAATAGATTAAATAATCCTGAAAAAGGGGTTTACAACATGCTACACGTCGACATGAATAAAACGTTATTAAAATCTCTCTCGGATCTTGGCTAAATGTGTATATACGTGCCATTAATGCTCTACGTAGCGAAGCTTTCACAGTATTCATACATAGAAAGGTAGTTAGCAAACCAACAGTAAGACGCTCCAACACATTGTCAGGTTCTAATAGTATATAACCCGAAAGTCTGAATTCCACATGTTGATACTAATTTCACCTTACAATACTTTTCCTCTCAAATTTATTCAAGATAAATTCATCAATCTGTTGCGTAACATCAATTTTGTCGGACTTACGAATCAGTATTTCATTTGTTGTTGGTTAGTCATTTCCTTGTAAAGATATTTAAACATAACTTTTTTATATAACTACTTTATATCTTATGTTTTGATATCGTGTTTTTTGCAAGATCATTATCGAAACAACTGGACTAAAATAATTGCCATATAACTGACATTATGATGACGAAGTAATTAATTCTATTTAGAATTAATGTTTTGCACTTCCCCTCTAACATTTTTATTTTGCTTTGTTTCGCAAAATATATCACTGTGATTACATACAAAGTTTAACTCCCAATCTTATTGTAACTCCTCTTTTAAACAATATTCTACCGCATTGTATCTGTTTTAAATAAAATATTGCAACGACATAATACTACTATTAATTTTGAATCTACTTAAGTTATTTACCTCAAATCTTTGTCCCATATGTCACCTGATGTTACGAACCCTATACTAAAACTTAGCCAGAGATACACATTTATGATTTAAAAGAAGCGTCATATCAATCGATTCAGTGTTTTAAAGTTATAAGTATTTTGAGAGATATACTTTTTGTAATATTACTAGTTTTTGATATCGGCTTCGCTCGCACTTATATAGATTTTGGAAATAAGATCATGTTACTGGTTGATAATGTAGCTTTCTATAGATGAACAATTTTTTAAAGGTTTTTTTGAGTTTTTCATTAAAACATGCTTTATAATAGTAAATACAGATCTAAAATAAAATATTATAGCTTTGCTCTAAGATTATGTTTATAATTTGATCATACTAATAAAGGTCATTGTTCTCTTAGTTTTACAAGTACAATGAATGGACAGCCTATAATGAGTTGGTAGATAAACACCCTGCACGCAACTATCATGCAAACAAGGGGTGCTAGTACACTACGTCGAACGTAGGCTTTATTTGTTAAACGGCACCGTACAACCATATCACCAACCAACTACAGTAAATTAGTTCCAACTCGGACAATGTGTCACTTTCTGAATTTCTTTGCAATTCACCTATTATTACTAAATAGTTAACTAAATTAGTCGTAATTTCATCTTCGTTGTTTTTAAGTTAACAGTATATTCCGGTAAAGCTGTTAAGACCTTGCTAGGTCTATTGCGTAGTCAGATCGAGAAATAAAAGAAAAATTTAAGGAAAGCATTACACCGCTTCTTGACGGCAAGAAGTGAACCCATATTACTTATAACAATCGTAATATCTTAAAATTTTAATAACTGCTTACCAAATGAAGCTATCATGATAATCGTTTTTAGATAAGAACGAAGTGTCTAAGAAGTAATAAAAAAAATGTTAACTGTCCAGTAGTATTTCCATGATGCGCCTAAAACGGCAGACCACTAAAATTCTATTTATATAGATATACCTATTTAATGTCTGAGTACTTATGTAAATCTATAAAATGTTCGTACCCCAAAGACCTAACACTATCGTCATAAGGTATATTTTTATCAAAAATAAATATTATCACTTCAAGGTATAATTATTTGCCATAAAGTCGAAAAGAATGTTATGTTTACCTAATGACAATTATACATTCATATTAATAGATGTGTATACTTTGTATTGAATAATTTATTTAAAAAAAACATGAGCCGTGTTATTCTGAAATTACAAAAAGGTAATTTTCTTAATATATGCTTATTACAATGAAATTCAAAGACTAAGGAAAATACATATTCCTATTTACTTTATAAATCAAACTGATTCATGGTGTCCTAAGTGAATATCAATATTATATTTATTATTATAATTGTACGAACAATTTGCTATAACTATTAATCAGAAAATGACAATGCACTTATAAGTAGTAAATAGTAAAATTAAATTGAGGTATATTTTTTTCTTTATATATCTGAGTCTAATGACACACTGCGCAAAATTTAAATATTTCTAAGAAGAAACATTTGGCAAACGTTAACAAAACAAAAATTAATTTACCAATTAGATTGCAAGCCATGATAAAATATTGAACTTATGCTTGTAATTTTATAATTGAAATTTGTTAACAATAATCATTCAAAATTATGAACACCGTCACTAGTAATATTACTTTTGAATAATCTGAGATATAAACTCTTCGCTGAGCTAAACTTATGACACGCATCCTTTCGTGTTCCCGAAATATCTTCAAAGATATTGTAAAAAATAAATTGTCCCACCTATTTATTGCCAACTGTTGTTGAGTTAGCGAATGTCGAAATTGCAAAAATGGGTCACTGACTAAATGTATATTATATATCTACTACGCATGTTAAGAATAAAAATTATATTAATACCACGAAAAGATTAGACTACTCGATTTATCGTAATATATAATAATCATTTGAAGTATTAACTTTTAATTAAAAAGGCATTACTTCCATGACATGCGATCCGTGTAGTTTTACAAATAATTTACGCCCACTGTCACCGCATCGACTGAATTATGAATGAAACTGGTCAATGTTTACCTTTTTGTACGACCTTGTTGCGATAGGAGAATGATTTCTTCTATTGATCCTGGAAACACGTGCAACTTAATCTATTAACTGGTGCATTTTAAGAAGACTTAATGCTCTGATCAATATTCACACTTGCACAAATCTTACAATATAAGTGAACACGGCACGAAAAACGGCCCAAAATGAAACGAGTTCAAGATCGACCGATGAGCAGGTTCGCGCGCATTCCGAGGTTGAGCCGATAGGGCTACGAAAAGGCTCTAACAGGAAACAGCGGGCAGCAGAACGCGCGGACGCAAACTGGTCGCGCGGGCTCGCCGCACAACGCGCGATGTCGCTATTTGTGCCCGTTCGCCGCCCACCCCGACCGCGGCCGCCCGCCCAGCCATTCTCTGCGCAGAGCCGTTACACGATAAAATACACATGCAGTTTTTTATAACACTTAACATTTTCGTACTTGTTGAATAACGTTTATATATAATTACAGACAATAGAAATTGTTACAATATATATTGAGCTCATTTCGACGATCATTCTTTAGAATATTATAGATTTTCAAATATTGCATCGTCATGAACATCTGCGCTATTGCTACGTTTTCTGTTGATTGGAATAAAATGCAATATTTTAGGTTGAACTACGACCTTGTTCGCATTGAAGTACTACTAATCTTTACCATTTCTATTTATTTTTTAATGGCTATTTCAGATTATACCTCTTTTTATTCTTTAATAAACAAATTATTTGATACTATAACTTGAAATAGCCTATTTTTTACGAGTATATTAATATTGTAATCTGGTTTTGTATACACTGCATTATACCAAATTATACTGAAGAATTATATGAATTATGAAATGGTTACAAACTTATTTTACAATATTTACGTAAATCGATTGCGTGAATGTCATCAATATAATGTTTCAAATTATGGTTTGTTGGTTAGTATTCTTATGACCTACATTTTTTTTATTCTGGAGAATGGGGTTATGCAGCTATCTATTGTGATCGCCCCATATTACTAAAGCTCCCGGCCTAGTTCTATAGCATTTAAGAACTGCAGGACTTTTTTGACTGAGAACGTCTGTACCTTATCCGGAAGCGATATATGCTTTCCCAGAATCCGGTTTCGTGTAGGCTTTAGTGGACCACATTCGCACAAGAGGTGTTTGGGAGTCTCATCTGCACATCACAGAATCTGCACTCTCTTGTGCTCTAGACACCAATGTTATACAAAAGTTTTTTAAGACAACAGTGTCCAGTGAGTGCTCTCACTAAAACTCGTACCTACTTGATTCCTACCGAGTGACAAGGCCTTACCAGCATATCGCTATGACCTACATAGTCAATTAAATAGATTTTAATATAAAAGTATTAGTATACGAAAAGTGCATGGAAACAGAATGTTTAAATACACTACGTGCAATAGTATTTTAACCGAACTGTTTTAATAAACTATTATTTAACAAATATCGAATTACAAGGTACTGTACCCTTACAATTTGATCAGCTCACGTTATCACATTTACCTAAATATAACTTTGACAATATTCTTGCATTATCTTTTAATATAGGTTAGGTTAATATCTATACTAATATATAAAGCTGAAGAGTTTGTTTGTTTGGTTGAACGCGCTAATCTACTACCGGTCCGATTTAAAAGTTTATTTTAGTGTTAGATACCTCATTTATCGAGGATGGCTATAGGCTACATCATCACGTTAACACCAATAGGAGCTGAGCACTTATGAAGAATGTCTCAAAATTGGGCTATTTTGGAAGCTTCCGCTGCGTGTAAATGTCATTATTATATGCGTTGCCATGGTAACGCGATAACATTCTATCGCAAATATTTTCATGGTTTAATTTGTGTCCCTACTCAAAAAGTTTATTCTACATTAGTTTTATTTCCAATATTTAATTATACGTGGTACGTTTATGTCGCAAGCATTCCCAAAGTTTATTTTGTGTTGTTATTCGAATAGTTTAGTAATAATAATATTCGTCCAATAAGACTGGCGAAGAAATTGATCCATCCTGCCAGTTCAGAAGTTGTCAATATAGGTAGTTATTGTGTATTCTTTAGTCAGTTTTCTTTTATGTCCAAGTTAATGAAAAGGTATAAGCGCCAAAATCTCTTTATAATATTTCGTAAATTTTTATATTCTTAATTTTCAAGACCACAGAATTCATGCGTCGTGGTATTTATTATTTTTCATTCATTTCACTTATGCACAATAAACGAACCATATTATATAAAACGCCGCCAATTTCATATAATATAGAGTCAAGTAACACAAGAATATAAATAAAATATAAAATCCACTGCATGACAGACTGAAATCCCGCCAAAAACTCGTCAAAAAGTTTATTGTACGTTAGTTTGATCCCAATTTTTGATTTGTGATATATTACGTATTATAAAAATAAAGTGTGTATGTAATATTAAAATAAATACTTTTTGGTGAATACATATATCTGTGGTGCTACAAATGTCAACATTTTTTTTTTATTCTGTCGATATGTCTGTTTGTTTATTTGTTCCGAGTAATCTCCAAAACGGCTGGACCTATTTGAACGTTTATTTTTTCTTAGAAATGATTACGCTATTGACCTAGCAAGGTCTGAACAGCTTCACCGGACTACAAGTAATATTTGGACGGGAATTTTACGGACAAATCACTAACTAATTAGCCGTTTTATTTTAAGCTAGCGGGTTCAGCAGACGTTGCCCGCCCTGACAATAAGACAAACTATACCTAAACCTTGCTCAAGAATCATTTTATATATTAGTGAAAACGGCATGAAGATGCGTTCTGAAGTTTTTGATCTTATCGTGAACAGACATATAGACAGACGTGGCAGAGGACTTTGTTTTACACTATGTAGTGATGAACTGTTACCCGTGCATCCGTCTGTGTAGAATTGATTCAAAATATGTTGTTCACTGTAAACATGCGCGTGAGACGTGCGCTGTCCTGGACTCCAAGAATAAATATAATTGAAAGTCAAATGTTTATATGTGATTTAAATTATAGCAACGTATATCAATAACCTAATTATATCGGCAATATGGGCATAGAGTTTTTGGCGGGATTTCAGTCTGTCATGTAGTGGATTTTATATTTTATTCATAATCTTGTGTTACTTGACTCTATATTGTATAAAGTTGGTGGTGTTTTATGTAATATGGTTTGTATATTATGCATAAGTGAAGTGAATGAAAAGTAATACCACGGATCATGCAATTCTGAGATGCCACAAAAACTCCATGGAAGGTTCTAACAAGGGAGCCACCATCTTGTTAGAATGTTAATTCACACGACGCTTGATATTGAAATGATCGTTCTACGCTTGTAATATTATTTACTACTTGACAATGGCAGTAATAATCTGAACGGTTGATTGCCAAAAATAAAGTAAAAAAAAATATATGGGCATATTATATCTATATAATAAAAGATTTAAAACATGTTCGATAATGTATAGCTTAATATTTTTATTACTTTCTAATATAGTGTAACTGAGCATTGAGGATGGTATATAGTAGTTTAAAGTTTCAGGTATGTAGCTGATGATAAATCCCATCCCATTCGACACACTGTTAGTATTCACATATGTAATGTAAATGTTACCTGTTACAGTATGTGATGTGCGTGTCGTACTTACAAATATTTTTGAGAGAGTATTTTTGTAATTTACAAATCTAATCATAATTTTACATTTGAGTTTTTGGCGGGATTTTAGTCTGTCATGTAGTGGACTTTATATGTTATTCATAATCTTGTGTTATTTGACTATATATTGTGTAAATTTGGTGGTGTTTTACGTAATATAGTTAGTTTATTATGCATAAGTGAAGTGAATGGAAAATAATAACACGGAGCATGAAATTCTGAGATGCCACAAAAACTCCCTGGAAGGTTCTAGCAAGGGATCCACCATCTTGTTAGAATATGGTTTCACACGATGCTTAATATTGGAATGATCACACGAAGTTTGTGATATTATTGACTACGTGAGAATGGCAGTAATAATCGGAAAGATTGATTGCCAAAAATAAAGTTAAAAAAAAAAATACATTTATTTAATATATTTAAAAAACGCGTGCGAAGCCGCGGGTAATAGCTAGTAGGTTAAATAATATTATAAAGCCGAAGAAATTGTTTGGTTGCATGCGCTAATCTCAGGAACTACTCTGGTCCAATTTGAAAAATTCTTTCAGTGTTAGATAGCTTATTTATCACATAATACTAATAGTAACGATGAAGAATGATTCTAAATGGTTCTTTTTTCCTTTTGAGAGCTTCCGCTGCGTGTTAGCAGTGCAAAGTAACTACTCCACGCGGACGAAGTTATTGGTATATATTTGTGGTTACTAATTTAAGGAAGATTGTTGAAAAAAAGATAAGTTTCCGAATCTGCCTGTTCATTATTAAACTACAATGAGTCCTGATTCACCAATTTTCTTTGGTTAGTAGCCTGGTGAAGCTGTTGAGATCTTGCTAGGACAATAGCACTGTCAGTTCGAGAAAAAAAAATCTTTTTTTTTTGTCTGAATGGCCTTAATTTAAAGGGTCTTGACAGACTTACTGGGTTGTGTTGCGAGCACTTCAGGTAATCAACTGAAATGGAAACAAGTGCAATGGAGCCGAGATAGCAGTATATGGTCTAACTATCCATTTAATTTAAATAACTATAAATATATAGGTATATATATTATGCATGTAGCGTGTTTTAAGCCTATCTATACATATAATAAGGATGTAAATGTAACGTGTCAGTAATTATTAGATTTTTGTAAAAAAAAGGTGGCTTGGAATAAGAAATAAAATATATGTTTTGTTTGCCTGCCTATCTCTCTGTCTGGCGGTCTGTCTGTTTGCTTGTTTGAATAAGCATCGTTACTAAAAGAACGTTTTTTTTTTTTTCGAAATGGAAACGCAGTTGATCTGGAAAGGCCTTTACAGCTTCACCGAACTACTGAGGCGAGCGCTGAAGGCCCTCAGCTGATTTGGGATGTTTGGGAGACTAACTCAAGGGTGCAGGGCACACCTCGGCTTGGGCTGTCACCTGTTTTGTGGAGCTAACCTAAGATAACCTATCTAGATATACATATATGAGTTATTGAAACATGCATGTGGACCAAGCATGCGTGCCTCAAAAACTCCTATATGTATTTTGTGTCGGAAAAATTCCTCTAAACTATGTAGGATAGGATAGGACTAAAAGAGCTACGTTCACAATAAAACATCATCAAGAAAATCATAAAGCATATCCTCGAGTAACATTTAGTCTTAGTTTCATTAAAATCGATTCACTCTTTCAAAAATTATTATAATTTTAATGACGACGTAACTTAAGTATTAGAGAAAAATAGATAAGTAAATGGATTTAATATATTCAGATTATTTTATTAGTCACTGTTTTTTGTATTAAGTTCCTCGCAGACAGAGTTTCGGGCACAGCTAGTTTAAAATAAAAACGTTCTTTACAAATCTATGTTCCTATTAAACATAATAACTATTTGTTGTTAATATTATTACATTGTATTTTTTTAAATAGTTGCCCACAGCATCGCTTACGTCGCGTCGTCTACTAATGAAATGAGATCAAACATTCCCTTTACAGTACGGTCATGAAAGTCCATATATAATCTATGCTAGTCTATACTATCTATACTAATATAATAAAGAGGAAAAGTTTGTGAGTTTGTGACGTTGTAGGGGGTAATCTCAGGAACTACTGGTCCGATCTGAAAATGTTATATAGCTCATTTATCGAGAATGGTTATCATCACGCTAAAATCAATAGGAACGGAGCACCAATGAAGAATATTTCAAAATCAGGATTTTTAATCCTTTTGAGAGCTGCCGCTGCGTGTTATAAATAACGGATATCTTTATTCCACGCGAACGAAGTCAAAGGCAGAGGCTAATGTTCTATATTTTTGAAAATCTCACTACTATCTTCTGTCTCGCTTACTTTTTAGGTAGAGATTTTTTGAATCAAAGCTATCCCTATTACCGCAGGATTTTTCAATCGTTTTTTTTTTTTATCTAACACAGCTGTTTCAATCCTGTTGCTGTTGATGCAAAGTAATTGTTATACAAAAAAT